>JAQJVK010000001.1:25132550-26332550 GCA_035578135.1 Flexamia atlantica
AATGAACACTCTGGGAGATTATTCTGACTTTTATGTAAAACTTGATGTGACCCTTCTCTGCGATGTGATGGAAGAATTTAGAAACACCTGCTTTGAAGTTTACGGATTAGACCCTCTTCATTCTTATACTTCTCCAGGACTAGCTTGGCAAGCTATGCTAAAAGAAACAAAGTGCAACCTTCAATTATTAACAGATATTGACATGGTGTTGATGATCGAATCGGGCGTTAGAGGTGGATTGACCCAAAGTGTTACTAGACATGTTAAAGCTAACAACAAATATCTTCCAAACTACGATAAAGAAAAACCATCAGTGTTCTTAGGATATTTCGATGCCAACAATTTATACGGATGGGCCATGTCTAATCCACTTCCTTTTGGAAACTTTGAATGGGTTAATCCAGACTCTATTGGTGATATTTTGCAAATTTCAAAAGACGGAGACACCGGATACATATTGGACTGTGACTTTGAATATCCAGAACGCTTGCATGATCTTCATTACGATCTTCCGCACCTTGCAAAAACAGAAGTTTCACCAATTGGCAAACATCCAAAATTAATGATGACTCTTGAAAATAAACAAAGATACGTAGCTCACTTTTGGGTTGTTCAACAAGCACTCCAATTGGGTTTACGTACAACCAAAATTCATAGAGTTTTAAAATTTTCCCAATCTTGCTGGTTAAAACCGTACATTGATTCAAACACCAGAAGAAGAGCAGCTGCAACATCAACATTTCAAAAGGACTTTTTTAAATTAATGAATAACGCGATATTTGGAAAAACATTGGAAAACAAAAGAAAACACAAAAATGTTAAATTAATTACAGATCCTATAAAACTAGAAAAACTTGTACAAAAACCAAACTTTGAAACATCCGTTATCATCAATGAAAACCTTGTGGCAGTATCTATGAAGAAGACAAGTGTGAAAATGGATCGTCCGTTGTACGTTGGAATGTCAATCTTGGATATTTCCAAAACCCACATGTACGATTTCCACTACAACAAAATGGTCGCCTTCTACGGTAGAGATAACATCGGAATCGCCTACATGGACACGGACGCTTTCATCTACTGGATTCTTACTGAAGATATGTATTTGGATCTTCGAACATTTGTTCACAAAAATGAATTTGATTTTAGTGACTATCCAAAAGATCATTTAAATTATGACAATGATCGGAACAAAAAGAAACTTGGAAAATTTAAAGACGAAGCAAATGGAATTTTACTGAAAGAACTTATTGCACTAATGTCAAAATTGTATTCACTACAATTGCATAAAGAAGAAAACAATATTATTAAAAAAGCTAAGGGAGTAAAAAGTTTGTATCTTAAGAAGAATGTAAATTTTGAACACTACAAGCAATGCTTATTTGAAGAAACGACTATAACTGCAAAATTCAACACCATCAGAAGTTTCAACCATCAACTGTACAGCGTAACAGAAGTGAAAAAAGCACTCTGCTCCAATGATGACAAACGACACATTCTTCCAGACAAAATTCACACTCTACCATTCGGCCACTACTCTCTCAATCCTATCAATAAGTAAAAAGAAAAAGAAAAAAAAAAAAAGAAAAAAAATAAAAAAATAAAAAAAAGAAAAAAAGAAAAAAAGAAAAAAAAGGGGAAATCACAGCATGCTCGCTGTGATTTCCCCTTTTTTTAAAATATGTTGAAATGACCTTGAACTATAAAAGCGGATGCAGAAAAAGAAACACTCAATACTAACTTGACTTTGTTAGTAAAATCATCATGACAGACTTAAAGGAAAAGATTGTTAATGAACTTCATAAACCTGCAAGAATAAAGTTTCCACGACGAAATACTGTTGTAAAAGGAATAAATGATTTATATCAAGCAGATTTAATTGAAATGCAACCGCATAGTAAAATAAATAAAGGATTTAAATACATACTTACGATTATTAATTGTTTTACTAAAGTTGCAGATGCTTTGCCATTAAAAGACAAAACTGGTAACAGCATAACAAAAGCTATGGAAGTAGCTATAAAAAGAGATAAAAATAAAATTAAACATTTACAAACTGATGATGGGAAAGAATTTTTTAATAAACATTTTGCCTTGTTAATGAAAAAATATAACATAAATCATTATTCCACAAATTCTGAGAAAAAGGCAGCTATAATTGAAAGATTTAATAGAACCTTAAAAGGTGCAATGTATAAAATGTTTTCGAAAAGAGGTTCTTACGTATGGGTTGATATCTTACCAAAATTAATAAGCGATTACAACAACAAGTTTCATAGAACTATCGGTATGGCACCTAACAAAGTGAATAAGAAAAACGCTAAACTAGTTTTACAACGAATTAAAAAAAATACACAGCCAAAAGCGGAACAAAGAAAACCAAGAAAATTTAATGTAAATGATAAAGTTCGAATTAGTAAATACAAAGGAGTGTTTACTAAAAAATACCTGCCCAATTGGACAAATGAAGTTTTTACAGTGTATAAAGTACAACCTACTGTACCGGAAACTTATATTTTAAAAGATAACAAAGGAAATTTGTTACAAGGCGGTTTTTACGGACATGAATTGTTAAAGTCAACAGTAGGCGATGTTTATCTTGTTGAAAAGGTGTTGCAAAGGAAAAAAGACCAAGTTAAAGTACGTTGGTTGGGGTTTGATAAAACTGAAGATTCGTGGATACCTATAAAAGATTTGATTTAGTTTTAAATAAACTTATTTACTCTTCTGCCTTTGAATAAGATGGAGATTGTTCACCATAAAGATAAATTTAATATTAATAACATTGATGATTTAACCGTAGATAACGTTAAAATCAACAATGGTAAACACGGCAGTTTATTTCCAAACACTGTACGATGTATAGTCAGCGGTCCTTCAAACTGTGGCAAAACTAACGTTGTGTTTAACTTAATTACAAACACAAAAGGATTGCGATTTAATAACCTATATATTTTTTCAAAGTCCTTACATCAACCAAAGTATCAATTGTTGGAAAAGATCCTGACTGATGTGCCCGATGTTAACTATTACAAATTTAATGCTAGTGACAGTGTTATGCAACCAGACCAGGCTAAGCCGTATTCTGTATTTGTATTTGATGATGTATCTAGTGAAAATCATGATACTATTAGAAACTATTTTGCCATGGGAAGACATAATAATATTGATAGCATATATATCGGACAAACATATAGCAAAATTCCAAAACAACTAATTAGAGACAATGCAAATATTTTAGTTTTATTCAAACAAGACGATACAAACCTAAAACATATATACAACGATCATGTAAATGCTGATATGTCATTTGATAAGTTCAAAGAGCTTTGTGGAAAAGCTTGGGCGGAAAAATATGGATTTTTGGTAATTATGAAAGATAAAGCTATAACAGATGGTCGTTACCGCATAGGTTTTGATAAATTTGTTTTAATACATTAATTAACAACATTATCGTACAAGTCTTCATGGTGTAAACATGGTTAATCAGGAAAAGCTATTAAAAGAAATAAAATCACTTAGTGATTCTATTAGACATAAAAACAGAGCGTTAAGATTAGGAATAAGTGAAAGAGAGAAATTTCTGGAATCAACATTTAAACCTATTACTGAGCCATTAAAACAATTAGGACAAAATGTTAAACATTCAACATTTAATTTTTCCGGAGATGCTATTTTACCCATTTCAAAATTTGAACAAAAAGAAGAATATGAAAGTGATACAAGTTTTACACAACAAGGAGAAACAACTGAAGAAGAAAGCGAACTAGGTGAAGAAACGGATGTTTTAACAGAAAAAGAAGGTCTTTCTACAAGCGAAGAACAACAAGAAGAAGAGCCTATTAATCCATCCAACTTGAGCAAATTGGGCTCGGATATTGCGTATAAAGGGCCGCTTGCAAGACAATTTGTATTAAAAATGTTACATTCTGCACAACCAACTCGAAAATATCATACTTTTGGTGCTAGAATAGAAGAAAATGGGCTAATGATTGGAGATAGCAAACTTGATGTAGACGAACATGACAATATTATTATAAATAATAAACAATACAAGGGTACAAAAGGATTGTTTGAACTTATTTTTAAGCCGAAACCTAATAAATATACTAAAAAGGATTTAAACATTTTTAAACAAATATTGGAGGATACAAATGCGCATAAGAAAAATTATTCTAAAAATTTCAATGTTCATAGAAATGCATCAGAAAAATATAAAACTATTATTGCTAAACTTTTCCCACCAAAAAGAAGGGAACCCATAAAAAGAAAATCATTATCTTCTGCTGAAATAAATATTTTACATAAAAGAAGAAAAACAAATCAATCAAGTTTATCAGGAAAAGGATTATTAAAAAACTTGTATGATACTAATATAATATACTACAACGATATAAACAAATTGGTTGACAGAATGAAGTTGATATATGAAGCTAAACAAGCCGGACATAGTGGTTTAGAAAATGAATGGGTAGCTTTGGTCGGCGAACTGCGAAATCGAGGAGTAATTGCATAAAAAAATATGAGTATATATAATACAAGTATAACTGATTAAATATTCAGTATAACCATGAGTGTGGATAAGTTTGGACGGTATTCCGAAACTGGAAGCAAATCAGGATCTTATGGAAAAAGAGGTGGTTTACCACTAACATCCGATGGAGATTATGATATAAGTAACAAACGTTTAAAGTTTGTAAATGATCCAAAAGATGATAATGATGCAGTAAATTTCAAAACTTTAAAAAGTGAAACATTACCTAGCTTAAAGCTTCAAAATGAAGTGTATAACGCTAATTTTTATAGAATTGCAAATCTTCCAAAACCAATAGATAAGAATGATTCGGTAAATAAAGAATATTTAATGTGGTACATAAACCAAACCTTAAGATATGATCCTAAAAGTAATAATAAAGCATATGATGCAAAAGATCTTAGAATAGCCAATATAGCAGATCCTGTTAATGATCAAGATTCAGTTACCAAAAAGTATTTACATTCAGTCATACCTGAAAAAACAGATAAATTTTCCTTTTACAACTTTGTAATACACGATATTGGAGACCCTAAAGATATGAAAGATGCGGTAAACCTTCAATATGTTACAGATCATTGTATTACACATGATATTAAGTCAATTGATTGCAAAAATAAAGTGTTAACTAACGTTAAGGAGGGAACTGCAAAATCAGATGCAGCTACAATAAGTCAAATAATGAAATTAAACAATAACAAATGGGATGCGGATGCAAAAATAATTACTAATGTTAAAGAAGGGTTGAATGATGTTGATGTAGCAACAATTGGACAAGTTCCTGCATTAAAAGAAATTTCATCAAGACTTGGTCAACAAGGCTTTGATTGTAAAGAAAGACCACTATTTAATGTTGGAATGGGAGTAAATGACAGTGATGCAGTTAGAGTAAAAGAATGGCGTGAAAGATGCTTAAGAACAGAAAAACACAAAAAGTTTTTTCATTGTCAAAACTTGCGATTGACTAGCTTAGATGACCCTATTGATATTGTTGATGCTGTTAATGTAAATTACATTATGAGACTCTTAAGTGTAGTGTTATATGATGTTTATAATACGATAAAGCCCATAAAAGCTGATCAAAAACTACATTGGGTTAAGAAAAATGTTATAGAAAAATATTTTTTAAATATGAAAACTGGAAATTTAAGATTTGCTCAAGTTGATGTTGATAAAAAGGATACAATCCTACCAAAAGACTGGGTAAAAGTTTATTACCCATAAACAAAATACATGTTTATTATAAATAAACAATGTCAAAGAATAAGTGCATCATTCATTATAAAGAATTTATAAAATAAACAAGTATTGGCATTTCCTTTCACTATAAAAAACCATGTTGAAAGTTCAACGCATCAGTCATAATCGACACGTTATAAAGAGAGGAAGAGGAATAGCATCAACAACACTTTCTCTTGTTACTAAGCCGGTTGGAGCTATAGTTAACAAAGCTATCGATTTATTACCTGTAGAACTACATTTACCAGGAGGTTATCAATATTGTGGTCCAGGAACAAAATTGAAAAAAAGACTTGCTAGAGGAGATCTTGGAATAAATAAACTTGATCAAGCCTGCAAACAACACGATATAGCATATTCAAAGTTTGCAGATACTAAAAATAGATCAATAGCGGATAGAGCACTTGCTGAAAAAGCTTGGCAAAGAGTAACATCCAGTGACGCTAGTATCGGTGAAAAAGCAGCAGCTTTAGCGGTATCAGCAGCAATGAAGGGTAAAACGATGTTTGGAGGTGGAAAGAAGAAAGGAGGTGGAAAAAGGAGAAGAAAACCTGCAAAGAAACGTGGAGGAAATATAAGAAGAAAACGACGATCCACCGCAGGTAAAAATAAAAAGAAACAAACAATATGGTCAATGATAAAAAAAGGAGGAGGATTATACCTAAGACCGTATCGTGTGTATTAAACAGAAAAAAACAATTACTAATTCCAAATAAAGAATTAACAGATAAAGAATTAATTACTTATGTTTCTTGTTTAAAAATTCCATTTTTTAGAGGAGTGTTTATGAAAGATGCATTACCTGTTAAAATATGGAAAAATGAAACCGGAATAGTAAATTTAGATAATAGTAAAGGATCAGGCACTCATTGGGTATGTTATAAGAAACTAGGATCAACTATTTACTACTTTGATAGTTTTGGTAATCTCCCACCACCAAAAGAACTACAATATTACTTTAAAACAGCTAAAAATGTACTATACAATTATAAAAGAGAGCAACCTGATGATACGGTAATCTGTGGACATTTATGTTTAGATTTTTTAACAAAAAGCGTTAGTCAACTTTAAGATGTCTTCCTATACAGTATCATTAACTGGAACTTCATCTACTTTGCGAAGTGTTCTTTTCCCTGCGTTACGTTTGGAAAAAGATAAATTATGGGAAGCCGCATTATTAGATATAACAACTTATAATTCTATTCCCAACGTTACTGAAAATGTTAATGACAAAATACATTATTACAAAACAAAAGATAAAAATACAAACAAATATTCAGATATACAAGTATTTAGTTTACCCACTGGAGCATATGAAATTGATGATATAAATGAAGCGATACAAAATCATATGGGAAAAGATAATATAACAATAAAAGGAAATAACAATACTATGAAAGCTGAAATTAAATCTAAATATTATATAGATTTTAGCAAAGAACATTCAATTGGTAGTTTATTAGGATTTCCTAAAACAACAAAAATTTTAGAACCTAATATTAACCATTCAGGTGCTAGAACTGTAACAATAATGAAAGTTAACAGTATAGATATTACATGTAATATTATACATGGTTCTTATAGAGATGGTGAAAATACTCATATATTGCACACATTCTATCCAACGGTCGCTCCGGGTTTTAAAATTGTGGAAAAGCCACAAAACTTGGTGTACCTACCGTTAAACACCAGTTTTATTTCAGACATTGTGGTGAACATACTAGATCAAGACGGAAATCATATTGATTTTAGAGACGAACCTATAACTATACGAATACATATAAAATCAACCGTATAACAATGGGGTTATCATTTAAAAAGAAAGAGCTGACTGGTAAACAAGTCAGTAGCACTTCAGCTATAGAAGGATTAACAAGTGATAACATTCGTTTTCTAGAAGAAATTGGATTAAAACTTATTAATAATGGAAATATTGGATATAGCGCAGGGTCCGACATTCGACGAAACCTTATGGGAAAAGGAATATCATACGCACAACCCTTACGCTTCATCAAAATTAAATAATAATGATGAAATTAGAATTCCCATACAACAACAGGATATTTATACACTTCCATGTGAAAGTTATTTGTATATCGAAGGAAGAGTAACAAAAAGAGATGGAAGCACTGCAAGTACTGTTCCGTTCATAAATAACCCCATGGCATATTTGTTTGATGAAATAAGATATGAAATTTCCGGAGTTACAGTAGATTCAACAAAAAAGGTGGGAATTACAAGTACATTAAAAGGATTAGCATCTTTAACACCGAGTGAAAAAAATATGCTGGCCGCCGCAGGATGGGTAGCACCCGATTCCAGTACAATCACTCCAAACACTTCAGGCAATTTTGACTTTTACATTCCTTTAAGATTACTTTTAGGCTTTGCCGAAGATTACCGAAAAATAATAATAAACGTAAAACAAGAATTAGTCTTGTTAAGATCATCAAACGACAAAGATATTATTATGGCGCCTGATGGAACAACGGAAGCTACTTTAGAATGGAAAATGCAATTAGACAAGATTGTTTGGAGAGTACCGCATGTACGGTTAAACGATCAGAATAGAATTTCATTATTAAGAACTTTAAAATCAGATCGTGATATCGTAATACCATTCAGAAGTTGGGAGTTTCATGAATATCCGGTTTTACCGGAAACACAACGTCATACATGGACTGTAAAAACTTCTACTCATTTGGAAAAGGCAAGATATGTAATATTTGGATTACAAACAAAAAGAAGAAATGAAATAACTAAACATGCTGGTGAATTTGATCATTGCAAACTTACAAATTTTAAGGTGTTTCTAAACTCTCAATTTTTTCCATACGACAACTTCAACATAAACTTTACAAAAGACAGGCTTAGCGTTTTGTACGATATGTACGCAAGATTCCAAAATTCATATTATGGAAAAACAAACACACCTTTATTAACGCCAAACCAATTTAAATCTAACTATCCGATTGTTGTAGTTGATTGTTCAAAACAAAACGAATCTGTAAAATCTTCCAGTGTAGATATAAAAATAGAAATGGAATTTGAACAAAATGTACCCAAAGATACATCTGCTTATTGTTTAATTTTACATGACAAAATTGTTACATATACACCTTTAACAGGAATTGTAAAAGCAGTTTTGTAAAATGAAAAGGAAAAAAAAAATACCCCCACCACTCGGTTATAAAAGCAGGAGCGGGAACGAAAATTGTTTAGTTTACTGTCTACAGTTGTATGGGTAACATCGTCTACAGCATTATAAACAAAATGAGTTCTTTATCAGTTGTACAAGACGTTTCCGAAACAGCACCTTTATTGGAAAATGATGATAAACATTTTGAAGAAAATATTGTAAAGGAAATTGATGACTTTTTAAAGTTTGGAAAACAAAATAAAAAGTTGGAAAATAATAAAACAAACGTAAGAAAGAAAAGAAAACTTGAAGAAAATATTCCACCAAACATTTTAACTGAAGTTTTCCTTCGCATCTTTTATCCTATTTCATCTTGCATGAGTAAAAGTGTGTCGATAGGATTGGTAAAATCATTAGACTACTCTCCCGCAGTAATACTAAGCCATGGAACAAAGATGGTTTTATTTTCAGAAAATGCTTGGGATTCCTTTTTAAAACATCTACATCTTATTGAATGTTATTTAGCCAACAGTTTCTTTGGAAGAAAAACTAACATTCGACTTTTGGATTGTGACAATGAAATTGACATTATTAAACATCGTGGTCAACAACAAGTAAGAATTAGAGACTCGACACAATTTGAAAATAAAATTCTTCTAACACGTGAAGAATTTTACATTTTAAACTATGCAACATCACCTATTACCAGGTATATGAAACAATTAGTATTTTCAAGCTCTGTTATTAAGGAATATCTGGTAGATGCATGCGAAAAACAACCAGAAAGCACTTTACAATACGGACCAATAGATACATCCATCTTTAATAGAATACCTCACGAAGTGGAAATGTGGAGGCAGTTAAGAAACTTTGAACCTTTTACCGAAGTTGCAACGGAGGATACAGAAGAAGAAACCAACAACAACAACAACAGTACAGAAGAAGAAACCACCAACAACAATAATACAGAAGAAAAAACTTTGCTAGGTTAAAACTACAATGTAATTTAACAAAAGAATAAACCGTGGGGTAGGCCTACTGGGGATGGTGCCCACGTTAAACATACACCAACGCGCCTACAACTGTACGGCCTGGTTTATATATATATCTAACCTACCGTGGTGTGGAAAACAGTTGATCAGCAGACACCGTGATGAGCAGACAGGATGAAGAAATGGCAGCAAAACCTTGTGTAATTGAATTTCAAGCATTTCGCGGAAACGATGATAGATTTATCATAAAATAATTGGTAATTTTGGATTTGCTTACACAAGTAGCATACCCGTTTTTATTTGAAGCACCGTGTTCTGTCCATGAACTAAAGTCAAAAGCTAAAATAACAAACAGATGGCTAACAAATAATTTTCATCATATCCATTGGTATGAAGGTTTCCTACCGTACAACAATGTACACAAAATTATGTTTCATTTTTGCAAACAATTTACACACATATATACCAGAGGATTGGAAAAAAAGAATTGGATACGACAGTACACAAACAAAGAAGTTTTAAACATAAAAGTGGACAAAACATTTCACTTTGATGCTAGAAATATTTGTGTTTCTACAATAAATCCGAAACACAACCAATCTCAATGCGCATTACAAAACGCGTATCACTTGGCTGCTTACTTACAACAACAAACGGAAGAATGTAGTGGGGGTTCCGAAGGTTATATAAACGAAGAGGCAACACACCCCGAGTATCAGTCTAACTCCATACTCCGAACGGACAACATCTCCTGTGAAGGATGGCATCACAACAGTTTCTCCAATGTTTAGTTGAACAATTCAACTTGCATTCAAAATCAAATACTCTAATTATCAAGAAATGTTCAGAATTAAAAGAACAGAAACATTATATTGTTCATGAAATGAAGAAAATTGATACAACGCATGGAGACGCAGTCGTCGCATCTTTATCCGATGCACCATATACACCGGGTGATGAACCAAAGTTTCAAGTATATCTTCCAAAACGATTCGTCCAGTTGCTGCAAAATGAAGATCTGCGGGAAATTCAACCAGGATCATTATATTTGGTGTCACACGGAATGAGCGGAAACAACTCTACGGAACTAACTCTGCACATCGCACAAAAATAACATTGTAAAAAAAAATGTTTTAAATAAAAAGATAAAAAACAACAACATATCAGTATATGTTTTTATATACTGATATGTTGTATTTTTTTAAAACCTCAAACGGATGACCTTGAACTTTTAATCGATAGTATTATTCGATTATTTTATTCGATAGTATTATTCGATTATTTTATTCGATAGTTTTATTCGAATACTTTACATAAATACGAAACTTTAACGTTGAGAGGCTCAGTTCTGTTTAAGACAAGCTACAACCAACATGTCATCCAAAAGAAATAATCTAACACTTATAACTTATTGTTGCAAAGAAAAATGTTTTAGAATACCTGAAGATCAAGTTGACGGACAAGCTTGTACAAAATGTAATTCTTTCTGCTATTGTAAATGTAGTTGCAAAACATATCAAAAGAACCGGTTGGATAAACTAGAAGAATTACAACATCGACTCGGTCTATTGTGGCAACGATTAAATTCAAAGTGATTAAACAAACACCTGCCATTACCCCCACCACTACCCCCACTACCATCGGAGGTACCTGCAGCACCGGCCTTGCAATAGTCATTCCTGCTACACCTCTCGTCGAGTAAACAACTCTAGTCATGTCTCTCAACATTCGCGGGATTCACTACAACACTATCAATCTTACAACCTACAAGGATTTGGAAATTTTTAGTGAAGAACTAAAACAACTTATAACCACTGGGTTTGGTTTATCTTTAGAACTTTATGCAACAAACAATCAAAACGAAAAAAATGTGTTTTTGCCAACTTACAACAACAAGAAGAATGAAAATAAACAAGAAATTTCAGCACCGACAACAACTTACTTTTCAAATTTGGGAGCAAACTTTACTAACTTGTAAAATAATACTTTTGTAAAAAAAACAAACTTTACTAACTTGTAAAATAATACTTTTGTAAAAAAAACAAATAAATAAAAAAAGAAAATATCTTGCATTTTCGGATTTTCCGAAAATGCAAGATCTTTTTTAAAAACATCCACAATCGACCTTGACACACTTCCGGCCATTTAAAATTTAAATACCCAGCACAGCAGGGCATTTAAACTTTAAATACCCACCTACAACACGTCACAGCTACGTCACAGCTGATGACGTCACTTCCGGTCACGTGACCGGAAGTAGCTGTCAAAAAATTGACTGCCTGTCAAAGTTTGATTGGGCCAGAAACGCCACATCGCCACTACTAACATCTAAATTATGAAGTCTAATTTTTTAACGATTAAATGGTTATTTATACATAATGGTGAAAATAGTTGTTCATCACACGGAGCAAAAGTGTCTCCTTGGTACTCGATCGCATTTCCAAGCTCGTAAATTACGATCTCGTACCAAAAAGAGCCACTTTCGCTTCTAGTGATGAAAACTACTATTTTTGATAAACATTTTCCCCGAGAGCACAAATATATAGAAAAGAGCTAAGTTAAGATTTAACATGATTTAACATTTCAATAAGAAACGGCAGATTAAAATAAACAAAACCTGGCGAGCAGCACCTATCCACTAGTTTTGTATAACTTCTAAACCGACCATCGACTGTAAATTATTATATCCCAGTCAACGATCTCACCTTAATCCATATTTAATAATAACGTGTAATACGATAACATTCCGCTTAAAATTCAGAATTGATTATGCTATGTTTAATTTCCAACAATAAATAGTCGCATGTTTTATAGAGAATGTTGTATAGATCCACTGCTTAAAAATAGAAATAAGAGAAGCCGTTACAGAGTAATGAGGTTCGAGCATATCAGACCGCAAGCAATTAAATGGACTATAAACTATTAACGATTTGGTCTTTTCCTCTTCAATCCATCACAGAGAATTCTAGATAGAGATCAACAACAGCCAACACTGGTGCAGAAGGATTGGACTGATGCCATTTTATTTTATTTTCACAAAAAGATTTTTTATGCTTTTTTATCGTGTACATAATCTGATCCGCGGCTCTAAGATTTATTTTTAATGATTAGGAAAAACCCTTAATTAAAATTCGTTATTATTTGAATGGCATTAGTGATCGATAACATTATATAATGTATTAGATTGCATGCATTGTATCAGAGATTTGCATTTAGACCCACTTATTAATATCAGGGGTTAGGTTTAAAGCGCATGAGCTTTTTTCTTTTAAATCTATCAAAAAGCTTAAATTACTAGATTTGTCAGTGCAATTATAAATCTAAATTATTTTTACTTGGTAAACTTGGACTACATTTCCTTAACCTGTATAATTTTTCATTCTATCTAGAATAATGTATGCCTTTATAATTACATTGTTCAATGATATTAATTTGCTCTGCGCTGATCACTCGAGTTGGTGAACCTAGCTTTTCCTCCAAACGGATACTAATTTAATCTTCGTGATTATTTCATAAATCAGTTTAAAATTCATTAGGAACCACAAGGTTCAATACTTAGGCTTATAATAATTAGAAAAGGTGGTTTGAAATTTATTTCCAGGAAGAATTATATCATCTTAATTCAAGATAATGGTGAATGCCCAGGGTCCTCCTGAACTTCGCGGCACTGGGGTCGAGATGGATTCTACGCTGTGCACATTATAATCTATAGAAAGTATTTATAACATGATACAATTTTTCCTTAGCGTTGAGATAAAATTGATCTTTGCAGACGCTCTCATTGCCGCGATCGCAATCGCTGGCGGCTTACGGGGGGAGTTTCCCGGTTGTCACGTTGTGTCACACTGCCTCGCTGTCACAGTTCCGCGCTGTCACGCCGCCGCCGTTACTCGATACCAGTTTTTGTTATTTCCCTCAGCGGCCTTACGTCATTCTCCGCTATTGCTTTTTTCTCACCAAATCTGTGGAACTGGGCCAACCGGCGAGTGGCGGCTAATCAGCCTGAGCGTGTCTTCAACTGCGAGGTCCAGATAATCTGCGATTGAATAAGGTAATCTTCACGTGACGTAGAGTCGAGCGTGTGCTGGGCCGTGACGTAGGCTAAATTTTAACTGATAATTTTTACACGTCTTTGCCACGAGGAAAAGACTCGTTTACGAGCCATAAATCATTCATGCTGAGGCTCCAGTCACGAGAGAGTTCGCGTTCCACTCAGAGGACTTGAGTTATCAGTAAACGTCAACATAAACAAGGTACTTTTACTCATAACTTGCTAGAAATAATAAGAAATCTCATCAGCGCCTCTGTTATCAATGTTATGCCAATGTAAATACGGGTACTTTCATTTTATCGAGGCCAACATTTTTCTCACTCTAAATACCCAGGGTTCATATACTATATTCATTGCAATTTTTCGTTCACTCAAAGTTTCATCTCAGTAAAGGAAGACCTCACCATTGAAAAATAATTTGATAAGACATAAATAATGCAACAAAAATAGTTTTGGTTAGGTGTTAGCATTGCTATTGCTACATGGTCTGAACAATTTTAATATTTAAAAATTAGTGACCTTATAGGAAGAACGTAAACATCGTTAAATTAACAAGACCAGAGTTTCAGGCTGACCAGAGTCGGAGCATCCTCAGACATTGTTAGGCTCCGTAACGAGATGGATACAGCAGAATGGTGTACAGTACATAGTAGAGCTTGTATACAATGTTCGCGAATAATATCGCTCTTGTTTTGTCCCGCGAGATCTATCAGATTGATACCATTATGACAGTGAACTGGTGAACTTGTAAGATGATTCAATGAACAGATGATTTCTAACTGATCTGCAACCAAAAATGTAAAGGAGAGAACTTGCGTAATACCACAGACAATATCTTTGTCTATATATTAATATGGATGATCCAAGAACAAATCACAAACTAATTAGAAAGTATACTTTAATGGGAGAAATAGCAGAGTTACGTTGGTAGAGATGAGATATAATAAACACAACATGTTTCAGTTATACTCAAATTATATTCTTAAATTAGGTAACTAACTTCAATCAATACAATAATGGGAACCATAACAAAAACCATCATAATATAAACAAACTGTTTGACATATCAAATAATAACATATGTGACTTCCAGAGAGACTAGGAGGCAAGGTGTATGAAAGTTAATATATTTCAACATCCTCCCAACTTGCATACTCCTTGCTCTTGAATGCACTTGATTAGTTTTTCTCGGTCCAGTGCCTTGGTTAAGGAGTCTGCAACCATACTTGTTGTGGAAGTGTAGATGAATTTAACTTCATTGCTTTGCACCTTTTCCCTGATGAAATGGTGGCGCACATCAATGTGTTTTGTCCGAGGCTGATATGCACCATTCAGCACAAGATTCTTGGCTCCCTGGTTGTCCACGAAAATTGAAACAGGATTTGAGCATGGAGTGATTTCGTTTGCCAATCCTCTTAACCACATAGCTTCCTGGGTCGCTGCAGACATTGCCATGTACTCAGCCTCAGTGGTTGAGAGAGCTACTGTGGGCTGCTTCTTTGTATTCCACGATATGGCACCGTTACACTTGATAAAAATGTAACCTGTCGTAGATCTTCTATCATCTCCATCACTTGCCCAATCTGAGTCGCTGTATCCAATTATATCTGCAGGCTTGTTCCCATCAAAGCTTAAACCCTTGTCCAACGTCCCCTTCATATACCGAAGTATATGTTTGACTGCTGCCCAGTGAGCTTTTCCTGGATTTTTGTTAAATCGGCTCACGCAGCTGACGGCATAAGAAATGTCTGGATGTGATACTTGAGCAGCAAATAACAAGCTACCAACTGCTTCCTGGTATGGGACATTCTCCATTTCTTCTAATTCTTTCTTGTCTTTTGGTGACTGTTCTTTTGACAATTTGTCATTTGGAGACATGGGAGTTGACACCGGTTTGCATTGGTCCATATTAAATCGCTTCAGCACCTGCACCACGTAGGATCGCTGACTGATGTAGAGCTTCTTGTTTTTCCTGTCTCTTATTATTTGGAATCCTAATGCAAGTTTAGCTTCTCCCATATCTTTCATCTTGAACTCGTTCGTAAGCTGTTTCTTCAAAGTTTCTTTCAGCTGTTTATCTTGATGAAAAATCAATAGATCGTCAACCCAGACTGCTACGATCAAGATCCTCCCATTTTTCATCATGTGATAAACACATTGGTCATACTTAGACTGTTTTAGACCAATCCTCATGAAACTGTCGTGTAATTTCTTATTCCATACACGGCTGGCTTGTTTGAGACCGTAAATGCTTTTTCGTAGTCTGCACACTTTGTTCGGTTCTTGTTGCGATCATTCTGGTTGATTCATATATATCTCTTCAGTAAGATCTCCTTGAAGAAATGCAGATACCGCATCCATTTGATCAATGTCAAGGTCTTTCTCGGCAGCTAAAGCTAATAGGTAACGTATAGAGCTGTATCTTACCACAGGCGAATAAACTTCATCAAAGTCTACTCCTTTTCGCTGTGCACATCCTTTCACCACAAGCCTTGCTTTGTGACGAACGATGTTTCCTCCTGCGTCCCTTTTGGTTTTGAATACCCATTTAGAATTCAACGGCTTTTTACCAGGCGGAAGGTCTACAAGTTCCCAACTCTTGTTTTCTATTTGAGAAGAAAGCTCTTCTTTCATCGCTTGAAGCCACAGATCCTTGTCAGGACTTTCCATCGCTTCCTTTACAGTTACGGGATCAGTGGGTTCATCACCATCCACGAAATAAGTCACAAAGTCCTTTAGTGCGTCGGGAGGTTTGCGTTCTCTCTGTGGTCTAGTATAGACTGGGGGATTTGGCTTCATAAGATCTGACTCAGAGTCGACTAAATTGTACTCAGGTTCTTCGTCATAGGAGGTTTCAAGGCTAGGTTCTGTTTCAATTTCTGTTTCTGCTACGGCAAGGTGTTGATCATTCGGAGGAATATAAAACAAACGGTCCTTTTGATCCTGATCCTTTGTTAGCAAAGAACTTCCTTTTTCGTTTTCAGAAAAAATTACATCCCTAGACAGAAATACTACTTTAGTTTTTGGGTCATAGAGGCGGTAGCCTTTTGTACTCGAGCCATATCCTACTAAGATACATGGAGTTGCCCTGGCATCCAGCTTTTTACGCTTTTGAGCTGGAACATGTGCGTAAGCCTTACATCCAAAGATTTTTATATGAGAGACACAAGGCTTTCGGCCTGACCATAATTCTTCAGGTGTCAGAGAAACACACTTACTCGGTGAGCGATTTAGCAGATAAGCTACTGTGTTAACTGCTTCAGCCCAGAAGGTTTTTGGCAATTCCGATTCCAACAATAAACATCGCGCCCGATCTAAAAGTGAGCGATTAAGTCGTTCAGCCTTACCGTTTTGCTGAGGTGTATAGCTGCAAGTTGTTTGATGCACAATACCTGTTTTTGTGCATTCCTCAGAAAACTTGTTATTGCAGTATTCTCCTCCTCCATCTGTCCTGAGAATCTTGATTGTCTTTCCAGTTTGATTTTGCACCATATTTTTGAATGTTTTAAAGGTTTCATACACTTGATCCTTTGATTTTAAGAAATATACAAAAGTTTTGTGACTAAAATCATCTAAGAAAGTTAAAATGTACATTGATCCAGCTAGAGAGTTTACCTCCATCGGTCCAGCTAAGTCGGAATGCACTAGCTCTAATAGTTCACTAGTTGTACTGTTACTTAACTGAAAAGGTAAACGGTAGCTTTTACCAAGCATGCATATTTCACATGGAATGTCAGGTACTTTGTCGGAAAGATTGACACCATGCACCAAACCAGTGGCTAACTTCTTCAGACTGTCAAAGTTAAGATGAGCCATACGTTTGTGCCAGAGAATATGGTCATCGTGCTTGGCTATCAAACTTCTGCCAAAAGAGGAAGAAATGTCTAGTTTAAACAAATTATTAACCAGAGAAGCTGTAGCAATAACTTCATTGTCGCTTTTAAAAACTTTAGCTCCATTGTTATCAAATATTACCGTGTGTCCTTTATTTACAATTTGACTTACAGACAATAAATTAACACTTAAGTGATGAACGTGGTATACATTACTTACATGAATATCCGATGTAGTTCCACAAACCTTTAGAGGAAGCTCAATATCTCCAATTGTGTCGGTTACCATATTTGTGTTGTTTGCTGTGGTAATACACAATTCTGGAGACTTCCTTTTATTTTCCAGAATGTTACTGTCCATACATAAATGAGCACTAGCGCCAGAGTCTAAATACCAGTCTTTACTTAAATTTGCTTGCATAGAGAAAGCAGCAAACAGTGAACTGTTCGGTTTAGACTTGCTAAAGTTTCTGTCATTTTCGGTATTCTTCTTGCAGATCTTGTCACAATTGCGTGATATGTGACCGTATTCATTACATTGAAAACATCGAGGTCCCTTGGAGCTTTTGTCTTGATGTTTTTTACCTCCGGAGAGCTTCTTATTACTTGTATCGGCCTCGTGACGTTTGTTGCTGTACGGTGGTCGTTGATACTGCCCACGATTGTGACCATACATTGCCACACATTTTGAGGTTTCATTTTCCACGGATACATCTTGCAGTAGTTTGGTTTTTATAGAATCGGCTGTAATCTTGACGCCAGAACTTTCAATACCCATAATCATTGGTTGAAATTGATCCGGGAGTCCAGCTAGGAGAATCGTTCCTATCCACTCATCATCAACCTTCAAACCAATATTCGTGAGCTTGAATGCAGTTGTAATTATTCTGTTAACATAGTCTTCAATTGAATTACAGTTCTCCAATTTCGTGGATATCAGCGAACGTAGCAAACCAACTCGTCGTGTTAAACCTCTGTCTGAAAAAGCTCGTTCCAAGTTATCCCATGCTTCTTTTGCTGTCTCTGCAGATTGTACATGGACATAATTTACAGCATCAACAAGTAAAATTATTTTGGATTTGCATTTAGTTATCTTCTTTTTGTCTACTTCGGTCCCCAAAACGCAGTCCCAGAGTTCACAGTCTTCCAGATAGGCCTGAACAGCGACTTTCCAGACATCATAGTTTTCACGGCCCTTCAACTTCTCTATTGAAGGTTGTTGAAACATGATATTAGTCGATATTGAACTTGGACAATTTTAAAGATTTACCTAAAAATTAATTTTTTAAGGGCACCTGGGCCCATGACCTAATGGGAGAAATAGCAGAGTTACGTTGGTAGAGATGAGATATAATAAACACAACATGTTTCAGTTATACTCAAATTATATTCTTAAATTAGGTAACTAACTTCAATCAATACAATAATGGGAACCATAACAAAAACCATCATAATATAAACAAACTGTTTGACATATCAAATAATAACATATGTGACTTCCAGAGAGACTAGGAGGCAAGGTGTATGAAAGTTAATATATTTCAACATACTTCAGCTACTGCATGAAGTAATACTAAACCATTGGTAATAATTTACAACTTATGTTGTTCGTAACAGAATTTCTATAACAGAGGAAATGTAATAAAGGACGAATTTTAAAAAAATGGTATACAACTAATTTATGTAAATTTATTGTATACAAAAAATTTCATTTACGTAAATTTTCTTAAAAGCGGGATTAAAAATATGAATTGGTTTGATAACCAAGAGATTGGAATAGGAAAGTCAAAAGCTTTACAGTAGCTTCGTGTTAATACTTATTAAGCATCGTAAAAATATAAGCAGTTCTGCAATTTTATTTTCCAAGAGACATGTAGAAAGCTAATCAATTATACGAAATAAATATTCCACCTAGATGTACATTGGAATCAATTAGTTGTACATTGTTAAAAAGTCTTTCTTTGTAGCAGATGGTTATTTGGATCATGCAGAATTTTCATTAGGATGTTCTCTTCAAATAGTATTGCAACGACTAAACGACTAATTTTCGTTCTTAGCTTCAGTCGAACTTTGTTAACGAGACTCTCAAGGGGATCGAAAAAAAGCTTTGTTATCAAGGGACTCTTCTTGTCGTGGTTCTTACTATCTCATTGAGTGTATCAGTTCTTATCAGTTGGTCGATGCGAGCGGACGTGTGTCTGTTTTCCTCGTCGTGAATAAGGATTCGGCCTGTCTGCCCGCGCTAACCTGATTTGTGATGCGCTGTATTTTAATTCGATACGTCGCGTAGTTATTACTAAAATAGATTTATTCTAACTATTTTAGCAGTGCTATAATTTGACTTTTTCGTCACCGTTCACGACTCTTTGGACTATAAATTAGCGGTTTAGTGTGTGCTGTTTTCGGCGTGCGTTGGTTTGGACTGCCCAAAGATGAACTGTGCTAAGTGTAATAAGGGTATTTCGAACGCTAATAAGGACGTGGTTAAGTGTGCGGAGTGCCAGTCAAGCTGTCATGTTGGTTGTTGCCGAATAAGGACCCTTGCTAAACTTTCCGCGATGTCCGCGAGCAGCATACAGTCGTGGAAGTGTGACGACTGCAAACAAGAAACATCTTCGGTTGCTAGTAAGTCGGATTCTGAGGATATCAAGGTAACTGATCTACTTTTGTCTATGAAAAGTTATATGGAAGAGCACTTTGCCACGGTTGAAACCCAATTAGCTACCCTCCATGCGTCCCATGAGGACATAAACAACAGACTTACTGTTGTTGAGAACGAGAATATCAGCCTGAAATCCGAATGTAAGTTGCTAAAAAAGGAAGCTGTCGAAATGGGATGCAAGATCTCTGAGCTGGAAGATGAACTCGCTGACTTACAGCAATATTCCAGGTCCAACAATATTGAGATTAAAGGCATGCCTTTAACTAAGAACGAGGACATTTACACGGTCCTCAAGGCCATAGCTAGGGCTCTGGGTATTGAATTCAACCGCGACCTCGTGTCGATTGCGCACCGCTTGCCTGTACCTAAAGGGAAGTCCTTCCATCCCAGTATTGTCGTTCAATTTACTTCGCGTACAACCAGAGCGATTTGGATTAATGCTGCTAAGGTAAAGAAGCCAAAGACTACTGATGTAGCCTCGACTCTTACGCCCGGACCTATCTTCATCGGGGACCATCTAACGGCTTATAACAAGATGCTGCTAAACAGAGCAAAGTTCCTTGTAAAGCAAAACTTTTTAGCTTTCGCTTGGTCCCGTGACGGGAAAATCTACATAAGAAAAACCCCAGATTCTGCTGTGCAGCGTGTGAGGTCCATTAACGTTATCAACGACACTGCAGGAGTCGACCGGTCCAGCGGGGACGGCACGGGGGACAGCGACGTCGGCGGGGGCGGCACCGGCAGCGGAGGGAGCGGCGGGGGTGGCGCGGCGCAGAGAGTGTCTTCCAACACCGAGGCTAAATAAGTGAATCACTTTCTGACATTCTGACCGTTATAGTGTATGCTTAGTTTCTTTTTACGTTCCAATCAGTTTCTTATCCTTTATCTCCTTAAAAGATTTTTTTTAGCTATACCTACTTTTTACACGTAAATCTATGCATCACTTCTTGGCTATTGTTTTGTAAATTTATTCTTTAATGATATAAATATATTCACATAAAAAATATAAAATATAATAAATAATATTAATACTGGTATGAAGTTGAATATAATCATTTTTTTATAGGCTGATTATGCTTTTGCTTACGTATTCATTACATACATTCTAGATTTTCATTTTCAGTATGAAAATGTGTAAACTTAAAATGCATTGTTTTCAGTTTCAATATTAATTGGTATTTTTTTTTAACCAAGTCGGTTATTCTTATTCTATTAAGATCTTGTCCTTAATTAATAAGTGTATATATTTGAAAGCTGCATTTTTAGTTTCCTTTAACATTACATTTTAGGATTATACACTTCACGTTTTTCTATAAATATATCAGTTAATGTGAATTTTGCTAGTGGGAATATCATTGAATATTATTTTAATAATCACCTTGGTTATTGTGGTATATAATCATCATTTTTTGAAATATATTACTTTCATAAGGTAAATACTTTCATTTTTTATCAGGCTGAGGCTTTCACTTACGTATTCTTAATTATATTCTAAATTTGCAATCTTTTCCGATAGTGTGTAGACTTTAAATACATATTTCAGTTTCAATATAACTTGTATTCTTTTGTGTGACCAAGCCGGTTATTGTTATATTTTGAGATCTTGTCATAAATTAATATCTGTATTTGAAAGCTGTAGTTTATAGACATAATTTTAGCCTGAATGTTGTGTTTTAGTACATTTCCCTAGTACATTGAAATTAAATTTTGTAGGTCTTTTTCTATAAATATATAAGATAAAGTGAAATTTGCTTGGGGATAGATCGTAGAATATTAATTTAACGTGGTTGTTTCATAGTGGAAACAGTGTTTTTATTTCAGCTTTCAAAATAGTAACTAAATAATATCGCATTATTATAATATGTTTTTTTTTGTTTTTTTTTTGCTTGAACGATTTGACATGTACTAATATTATGCCTTTATAATAACTATTTCAATATTTTAATGTATCTGTTTAAATGTAGTTAATATTTCTACTGTTGAATATGAACTAGGGTAGGCAGGCTGACAATACAGCGGCTCTCTTACCTCTTTAGCATGAATGATGAGGAGCTTGATGACTATATAAATTGCAGAGATGTGTCTTCACACATCTATAAAAATTTTGATGATTTTAATTTTTTTAATGTTTCTCATAACAGCTATGGAAACAAAGTAACAATTTTAAACGTTAACATAAGGAGCTACAGCAGAAACTTCGACGAACTTTTAATTCTGTTGAATTCATATGAAAAGAAATTTGATATAATCATTTTAACTGAAACTTGGACGGATGAAAGTAGTATGCTTGTGTGTGTGGATGGGTATGATGTTTTTATGAGTAAACGAAGCGTGAATCAGAATGATGGTGTGATTGTGTATGTAAACAAATCATTTGCTGTGAGTGAGTTGGAAGTGTGTTTGCATGGCGCCACAAGTTTGCAGCTGGATATGGCGTTTGGCGGTGAGCGGCTATCTCTTTTAGCAGTCTACCGAAGCCCGTCGTCTAATCTTGAATTGTTTATCAACGACCTTGAGACTTATCTTCACAACCGTTCCAGGGATCGCCAGTGGTGGCTGGTTGGTGATTTTAATTGTTGTATTTTACCAGGAAATAATAATTTGTTGTCACAAAGTTACCTTGATGTTATTTATGGTGCTGGCTTTATTTCGTGCATTAACCACCCAACTAGAGTCTCGGCTAATTCGTGTAGCTGTATTGATCACATCCATACTGACATTAAATGTACAAATAATTTGAAATCGGCTGTTGTTATGACAGATATTACAGATCATTATGTAACGGCGGTAATGACAAACGTGTCCAAAACCAAATGTAATAATTCTTATTTAAACAGGAACTATTCATTTGTGGATACAGGTAATGTTAGAAACCTTTTATTGGCGCAGGACTGGGCCTCAGTTATTGACAAAGATGACGTCAATGAGAGTTGTGATATTTTTACTAAGCAACTTCAATCTATTATTTCTCAATCTACAAAAACTAAAACTATCTCTTCCAAAAATGTTAAACTCAAACCGTGGATTACTAACGCTTTAGTGAACTCAATTCGCACTAGAGACAAACTAAGCAAACAATTAAAAAAACAACCCTTTAACCCGGTACTAAAAGCCCGCTATTCAAACTTCAGAAATATTCTCAAATCGTCTATTCAATTAGCTAAAGAAAATTACTACCGTGAAAAAATTACTGAGGCGGATAACAACAGTAAATTGCTTTGGAAAAATATATCTGAAATAATGGGGATTAATAAAAAAAGGGATGCCTTTCCGGTGGAACATTTTCAAGCAGGTTTGCCTAATAATGAGGAAATTGACATAATTGAAATTGCCAATAATTTTAATGATTATTACGTTAATGTAGGAGCCAATCTTGCCCGTGCTGTCCCCCCTGTGGCGGTACCTGTTGTTGACGACAAGGACTTCGCGGTGGACGCGGCCTTCCAGCTGTTGCCAATTGGTGAAAATGAACTGTTCAAAATTATTCGTGAGATGAAAGGAGGATCGGCGCCTGGAGTTGATAATATTCCTGCTATGATAATTAAAAATAACTATGATATTTTAAAATTACCGATTCTGCATATCTTTAATAAAAGCCTAACTTCTGGCATTTTTCCAAATTCTTTCAAAATGGGTAAAGTCATACCTATATTCAAAGGGGGCCAAAAAAATTTGTTTGTGAACTTCAGGCCGATTACCTTGGCAAGCGTCCTGTCTAAATTACTTGAAAAATGCATGAGAAACCAGTTGGAATTGTACTTGCTAAATCAAAGCATTCTTTCGAGTAATCAATTCGGTTTTCGTAGGGACAAAAACTTAAACGACGATCTGTTTTTATTAACTAAATGCTTACAGGATGTCTTAAGTAGGGATAAGAAACCTATTTTAGTATTTATAGATTTGGCAAAAGCATTTGATACAGTCGACAGGGATATGCTTCTTCAGAAATTGAAATTTATTGGGGTTAGGGGGGTCGCGTACAAGTGGTTCCAAAGCTATTTTTCTGATCGTTCTCAAGTTGTTTCTATTTTGGGTCACATGTGTACGCCAAAATCAATAAATTACGGGGTTATTCAGGGCTCGACTTTAGGCCCTTTGCTGTTTCTAATTTACATTAATAATCTTGATAAAGTCAATTTAGGTAAAGGACAAATTTTTCTTTATGCTGACGACACTGCCCTCCTGTTTGAGGGTGACAGCTGGAGGGACGCGTACAGCAACGCGGAGAGCGGGCTGCTCACTGCCAAGCGATGGTTTGACCAGAATCGGTTAACCGTAAATTTAAATAAAACAAAATATATGCCCATATCTTTGAGATCGGACTGCGATCCTCCGGTCATGCAGCTGAGATTGCATACTTGTGGTGGCGTGGATGGATGTGTGTCGTGTGCTTGTATTGAGAGAGTGAATGAATATAAATACTTAGGAATTGTGTTCGATCATCGGCTGAAGTGGTCTGGCCAAGTTCAACAAATTAGAACAAAATTAAGAAAATTTGCTTTCATTTTTGCTAATTTGTCTAAGATATTGCCCCCGCCTTTGCTAAAAAATGTTTACTACGCGTATGTACAATCAATTTTGCAGTATGGGATCTTGGCATGGGGTGGCGGGTATAAGAGCGTTCTTAATCCTATTGAAATCATGCAGAAAAAAATTATTAAAATTGCACTTCAAAAACATCCTCGATATTCAACTGACTTGCTGTTTGATGAATTTAAAGTTTTCAATTTATCTCAATTATATCTAAGAACTTTGATTTGTTACATCTTCAAAAACAAAAACAATATTTTCATTCAAACTTCACACCACTATCCGACTAGAACTGCCACAAACACTGGTATTAATTTCCCAAAAGTTTATAAAACGATAAATAAAACGTCATCTCATTACATCGCCTATGTAGTTTATTATAAATTACCGCTTCACCTAAAACACCCCGGGCCCTGTACAATTTCTAAGTACAAAAAATTAGTAAATAAATGGCTATTGGAGATCGGCCGTGGTCAAGTTGACGCTTATCTCTTGTCTGTTTATTCGTAATAATCCGAACAAGATTCAGCCGCGCGATTAGAGGGGGGGATGGAATGTGTGCGTGAGTGTCTTTGTGTACAGGTGAATGTATTGTGTGAACGGCCTGGTGTACGTGTGAGTATGAAAGGTGTTGTGTGTGTGTGTGTGTGTGTGTGTGTGTGTGTGTGTGTGTGTGTGTGTGTGTGTGTGTGTGTGTGTGTGTGTGTGTTTGTGGGTGTATGTGTGTGTGTGTGTGCGCGCGTGCGTGTGTGGATGTAAGTATGTATGTAAGTTTAGATGAGTGACGGTTTCAGCTAAGTTCTTTGAACTTTTTACATTCAGTTTGTCAATGTCGTTTTTTTTGTTGGGCTCCTCATTGTTTTTTCGCCACAATTTTCTCATAATATTATATTTAAATAGCTGTTGTTTCTGTTTTTTTTTCATTTTCTACATGTATCCCTTGTATTGGCCTGCTGATTTTGAGCTCGTTCCTCACGCACAGGAATTTCCTATGTGAGGAACATTCCTGGATGTTTATCAATTATTGTATATTTTTATTTGTCCTCTGTTTCAAGGAATAAAGCAATTTTTGATTTGATTTGATTTGATTTGAACATCAATTCACAGGAATAGGAAATATTTACTTATCATGGATGTTGTTTTAACGAGATTCTTCTTATTGAGGTTCTATATTTTACAGTTTACATACTTTTGTTTATTTATAATTGTGACCATTTTACAAAGTATGCTTCAATTTAATACCTTTATCGACTATCTGGGAGAGCTTCATTGTTAGGGTGTAACGAACAGAGAAGAAATATTTATTTAAAAAAAATGGCCAGGAGATGCAAACAAAAGTATATAGGCCTACTTAGAAATGTTTGTCAATGCTATGAGGTATGTATCTCAACGTGAGGATCAAAAATACACTTCAACATATTATGAATCTTTCGTAGTCGTAAAGTTTGAACAAATCAAGATCCGAACTTCAAGACCGATGAAAACCTTTCTCCCGCCCGCGGGTTCACATCGGTAATGGTGTTCACAAACGCGAGCCGTGGCGCGGGCGACGTGTTGGGAATATTTGACCGACTTCTGCAATGCAGCGCCCGTTACAAAGACAGAGGTCACAGTCACCTACGGTACAGTCGCGGTCAGTGCAGTACTGGGGTCAGTCACGTAACAAGGTGACGTACACTTGCGGCCAGCGGAGACGACTGGCCAGTGCGGGCGGAGGATGTAGTGCAGCGCCCGTTACAAAGACAGAGGTCACAGTCACCTACGGTACAGTCGCGGTCAGTGCAGTACTGGGGTCAGTCACGTAACAAGATGACGTACACTTGCGGCCAGCGGAGACGACTGGACAGTGCGGGCGGAGGATGTAGTGCAGCGCCCGTTACAAAGACAGAGGTCGCAGTCACCTACGGTACAGTCGCGGTCAGTGCAGTACTGGGGTCAGTCACGTAACAAGGTGACGTACAATTGCGGCCAGCGGAGACGACTGGCCAGTGCGGACGGAGGATGTAGTGCAGCGCCCGTTACAAAGACAGAGGTCGCAGTCACCTACGGTACAGTCGCGGCCAGTGCAGTGCTGGGGTCAGTCACGTAACAAGGTGACGTACACTTGCGGCCAGCGGAGACGACTGGCCAGAGCGGGCGGAGGATGTAGTGCAGCGCCCGTTACAAAGACAAAGGTCGCAGTCACCTACGGTACAGTCGCGGTCAGTGCAGTACTGGGGTCAGTCACGTAACAAGGTGACGTACAATTGCGGCCAGCGGAGACGACTGGCCAGAGCGGGCGGAGGATGTAGTGCAGCGCCCGTTACAAAGACAGAGGTCGCAGTCACCTACGGTACAGTCGCGGCCAGTGCAGTGCTGGGGTCAGTCACGTAACGACGTACACTTGCGGCCAGCGGAGGCGACTGGCCAGTGCGGGCGGAGGATGTAGTGCAGCGCCCGTTACAAAGACAGAGGTCGCAGTCACCTACGGTACAGTCGCGGCCAGTGCAGTGCTGGGGTCAGTCACGTAACAAGGTGACGTACACTTGCGGCCAGCGGAGACGATTGGCCAGTGCGGGCGGAGGAACTCGTTATTGCAGTTATGGTTTTACGGGTGGTTCTACTGGTTAGAATCGAAGGAAAGTTTAAGGTCACAAAATCTTTAAGTCATTACATTTTAGTTTTAAGTGGTTTATTTATAATAAGAAGCAATCAGCAAAAACCATAGGGTTCAATGAAACTCGAGACCTTGAGGCTTACACTGATCCTGACTTTACTTCGAGGTTTACCAGGGCACAATTCAATAAACAATCAACGGTATAAAACACAGTACAGATGTAACCACTGAAAGATTTTTTTGGGTATACAAATAAATACACAGTGTGTAGCAAAATCGATTGCTTACGTTGAGATGTTAAAAAGTTAAAGGGGTTTCCGAACTCGCTCCCTTTCAACTTCAGACTATTATTATTTTATTGTACATTGCTTGGTCAACGTAAAAATATACAAGGTCGTCTTGCTTCGTATGTTTTGTCCAAGCTGTTTAAGGTACTACTGTTTAGGGTGCTAAATTCAGCACCATAACACCATCTGTTATTTATGACTAATCAAACAATAAATTATTTAAATCTCAGGGTAAGGCGCACAGTTCCGGAAAGCCCAGTAAAATAAATAACTGTGTACTACTTTAATTCAACTAAAGCAATATAAATTAATTATTCCTCGCCGCACTCACAAAAACACCTTGAAATTTAAAAACGTGATACAGTTAAAACAGAGGCTTTATCTTTATGAAATTATGTGCAAGCTTTGACTTTGAATCTGAATTTATTTATAGTCAAAGGTGCAAGCTTTTTAATAAAAACAAATCCTTTGAAACATTCAGATTGGGTTGAAGGGAAAATGTTTAGAATGAGAAGAGAAAGGGTTTTATTATAATTTCACTGCAGGGTGGATTCCACCCTGCAATCATCAGGAGATATGGCGGGTACCATCAAGCTTCTATCAAAGATATCATACAATGTCAATGATAATCTCATGAGCATTCCATAGGGTAATATAATAAGGCTTTTATACGGAACGTCATAATTTTAGCGAATTTCCTTAAAGGAATAAGCTATTACCGTAGGTCTCATGGTAAGACCTAAGCCCGAGACCATGTTAACTTTTCATTTTGGGGCCCCCAGAGGCAAAAAACACTATTCGTTCGAATTTATATATATATATCTATATATACTAGATATCTATATATATATATCTCTATACATATATATATGTCTGTTAACACGATAGCGGCCGTAAATATGATCCGATCTTAATGAAATTTGGTACAGACGTGTAAAGTGGTAATCACTCGGACGAGTTTGTGAACCAGCCCGATCGGACCACCGGAAGGGGGGGGTAAAGGGGGGTAAACCCTTCCAAAAATGGGTTTTTTTGAGTTTGTTACATAGAAAATTAAAAAATTATCCAATGTTTGCTAGCATTTTTGAATTCAGCTCAAAAAAAAAAACAATTTAGTATTTTGAATCACTGCTCTATGTCCATTGGTTTCCGAGATATTGAAAGTGGTAAACACAGTACGTTGTCCCAATGTTAACCTTATGGGGAATAAATAAAATTCTATATCTCGCTTATTTCTCAACATATCTTGATAAAACTTGGTAAATGGCTTCTTCTAGTTCAGATCAACTAAATATTGAATTAAAACCACCCAGTTTTGATATACCCGTAGCAGCAAACCTGCATACTCATTCCCCATGTTATTCTTATGGAGCTTACAAAAACATGTTGAATCTCGCTATGTTGGATTGAAATATGTTGTTTTGCATTTGAAATTCGCTGAGTATGCAGGTCTGCTGCAACGGGGGTATTTTGTTATTTTCTGGAGATGTTCAATGTCGCCAAGGGTAAAAAGTACAGAAAGTCGCTTACAATAAATTCCAATATTGACTAGAGTAAATGTCTTTTTATTGTTAGCCTATTTCAAGAGTACCATAAATATTTAAAGAAGATTCAAGACGTCTTTTACTGTTTTTTCAAAAGTATTACTCTTGCTACTGAATAGCAGTCCTGTTTGTGTATTTTTCGCTCAGTTAATTACAGCCAGTTGAAACAACAATTTGCATGACTGCTAGAGGAGCTATTTGTTCTCGTTAAAGCAACAGGTCTTACAGACACAATCGATTGTAGCTGACGACATTCGATGGAGCGACTCTTCCGTTCAAAGTAATGTTGATTGTATTGCAACAAGGTTTTTTAAATGTATGTTTAACTAACTACCCATTGTAAGCTTAATTACTATAGAGGAAAACAATTAACAACCTTACTATGATAAAATAATAGTCGTTTAATATGAACAGTGTGATTCTTTAGGCAGGAACTAAGAAGTTACCAACTTCTCAAGTTACAATATATTATTATAACTAAGAATTCCCGAGTAAAATGCACATTAGAAACCAAATATGCAATTAAATTAATGACAAGAGGCGTTCCTCAGTGTCCTTTCGGTATTGTTTCCTTCCATCGTTTAATTCAAGCGACATTAATTGGGTAGTCAATTACTTAGGTGCAAATGACTGCTGTTACATTTTCAGGAACAATTCTCATAATTGGATTTATTAATGAGAATGTTCATTGAACTAAACTGTGGACGATGAATTTAATGGAACTGAGTCACTGTGATACAGATTTGAACTTTATTTTCTTTTAATTGCTTGAATTATTATTTTAAATTCCATTTAAAGTAATCTATTTTATCCAATTTATTCCAAGCAATAGATATTTATTCTATTTTTTATTTCTGCTTCAATTTTGTTTTCTAAGGTCCAAATTACACTCGGTGGTTGAGCGACGTCGCAGAACAGCCACCTCCATGTAGTTCGACAGCGACCGGGTGGCTGGGTCCCGTCAATAAATCAGCCACCCCTATTTAAAATTAAGTGATTCAACGGCGTGGCTAAGGCATGTAGTGTAACAGGGGAATAAGTTTTTACTTCAAATTCTATCCGCTATAAGTTTTATTTATTTAATCAAAATTTTACCTTCGAACTAATAGCTTTGAAAGATCGTGTAATTACACGGTTACGACTTGAGTTTATCATTTACAAGATGGTTGGATATTTTTGATATTTGATATTAGATATTGAGATATTGATATTTAAATATTGATAGGCCTATTAGACATTTTTGAATACTGATTAGAATTTTTTTAATGTATCATACGAAATGATTAGATATTTTTGCAGCTTCAAATTATTTTTGAGGTATTAAGATATATTTTCTACAATTGTCAGTTTTGATTGATTTGTTCAAACATTGTTAGAGTTAGACGAATATAATAAACCAAACTTGTTTGGTTATCATAAACGTTTAACTCATATTTAAATTTAATTAATGAACTTAAGCTGCGTGTTTTTTTTATCCTATACTCTTATACGAGCAGTGTTATCTTGTATGTATGTATGTATGTATGCTTGCTTGCTTGCTTGCTTGCTTGCACAACGATCTCAAAAACTGCTCCGAGGATTTTCTTCAAAGTCTGGAAATAAGTAATTTATGACTCAAAAACGTCTTTTATGCAGATTACTTGGCCAGAGAAAATCTAATCGCTTAATAAATCGAATTTTAAAGTTGTAAAATTTTAACATTAGCCTTATGGGTTGCCGTGATAGCAACGAAAATAAACAAGGAAAGTGTAAACAAATGAAGTAATCATAACAGCTGTTTGGAATCTACAGCCATTAAGGGAAAATACAGCAAGTGGGATAAAGAGTCCATGGAGCAATAAAAAAGGTTTCTATTTATCAATTTTATGACATTGAAATATTTTATAGTAACTGGATGAACTGGTAAACATGAAATAACACCGAGCAAGGCTCGGTCCACCAGGTACTTTACATTAAACAAAATATACAAAGCAAATTGTTTAGTATATCACGGTCACGTACACACGTTTTTAGAATAAGCAAGTTTCACAGAACAGAGTTGAGGCCTAAAATTATGGACAGAGTTAACGGTTATTATCTCGTAGGAGCTGGACTTCCTGACGATAAAAAGAGGCCCAACGGTTCACAAAAACTGGGCAGTCGCATAGAGGCGTAATGGAGCTCTCATGGTCGTTCACGAGACCACTGCCCATCGCTGTTCGCGGTGGTTTCATAATAAAAAGAAACGGATTCGCCACTAACATTTTTATTCTATTTCACAGCACATTCTTGTGCTGCTTTTCAGACGTTTCTTTAAAATTTGATCAACCGGTCACATGATTAACGACTTACATATCCTTTTTAAATTATCACATTTGTATGTGGTACCGATGTTGTAACTGCTATCATATCAATATTAGTTAAATGCGACAAACTTTATTCATTGGTTCACAAGAAGCAGCCATGTCATTCAAATATATTTTCTTCTTTTCTAACAGTCATTTATAGAGATATAGGCTTATATTATTGTTTATTTATACAAATAATTAAATTACCAGGCAGATTTTACAAATTTTGATTATACAAATACGTTAACAGGCCTATGGTATATGGGTTGGAAAATAAGGTCAACACCACAGTGGACATATAGCGCAAGATACACATAGGACGGTCTGAGAGTATAATAAACATTGACAAAGTTGCATAGCCAATTCACATTGGATGATTCATTTTACCGATCAAAACCTCTTATTAACAATAACCATTGAAAATCGGTTTGTAATATCGGATTACTTTTCATTACTGTGCACAAATAGTTAAATGCTTAAAAAAATTGCTATCAAAAGTACACACCAATGAAGATTAGATTCAAGCAAGGCAAGTCAAGTTAGGAAGACGAAAAGATCAGAATCGATTTGTCACCAAAACCTATCAAGAAATATTTTATATATCGCTAATGAAAGAAGATAACAGTGTGTTTGTCGTCACCAACCAACCCAACGTCGCCTCTGATCGTGAGGCTGCCCAAGTCGCCGGGATCAACTTTCCTTTAGAGATTATACTTTTACTCTGCGCGCCTTCATACTTTTACTCTCTATACGATTTGATCACTACTAATATTACAAGTTTTCAATATGGCAAGTTTTCTCATTGGTTATCTCATGGTTGGTGACATCTAAATTTAAGCAACGAAACACGAAAATGGAGGTTATATAGCTTTGGGAGAAAATAAATTGGTTCAGAGCCGAACTGTCCTGATAATTTATCTTAATGTTAATTTAATTGCAATTTAAGCTTATATTGCAGATTATTTGTTAGGAGAGGTATTTATATTTTTTTAATAGCTATTGCAATGTAGTAACGTGTTCTTAAAAATTTAAAGGGTGCGGACTAGATCAGGTAAAAACTAATCATGCGATTACTATGCGATGCATCTAATTGGGGAACGACTATTGTGCGATGCATCTAATAAGGGTACGATCTGAGTTTAATAGAAGGGGAGTATGCACATATACGCTCCTCGGCCTAAGGTAATCTCTTAGGGATCACTTAGCAGCGATGACGTGGTAGCGGCTGTTGTTAAAGCTAACAATAGCCTAACAAGAAGCACTCCTCGCTCAAACTGCATTGTTGAGATACGCGATTAATTAGAAGCCGCAAATATTATCAAAGAGAATCGCTTCAGTTCACCAGTGCATTCTCTAGTACATACTCTGCCAAGAGCACCCTGTACACTAAAACTGATGAATTGAATTGTACACTCAATCATTCCACACACAAAATCATCGTCAAGTTTCTTTCTTTCAAAATGATTTCTCAATTTTATGGCAGTAAATACTTTAATATTTAGGTAAGGGACCGTATAAACCCTAGGCCTTTTGAATTACTTAAAACATTTTTAACTATGCCGATCTAGTGTGATATACAGGGTGTCTAGTTTGTTTACTCCAAGAATTCGAGATCAGACTTTTTCAAGACTTTTCGCAGTTTTTTAAGACTTTCGCGCATTACTAAAAATATAATTATGACGATTTTAGCTAAGAATTACAAAACTCAATACTTTATTATTTGTAAAATATGGATAATATTGTTTTCCGTGTAAACAACCATCCATGACATTTGCCACTTTCACACCTTGAAAAATCTTCATTTTTCAAGCGTGGTGAGAAATATTCTCTATTTTCACCTGATTAAATAGGCTAACAATAATTATTACAATTGTTATTGTCAAGTTGAACATGAATTCTTTTCTATTGTTTTACGTAAAATATAAATTGTTTTATATAAATCTATACTTAAAATCTGCTTTTTTGACACTGATTATCTCAGAATTTGCTCTTTTTTTGGCTTGGAGAAGCTATATCAAATCAATGACTGATCGTTGCAATGAAATTTACCAGTCCGTTATGTTTGCTGGTGACAATCATATGACAACTTGCATACATTTTTGCAACTAGGAAAAACTTTTAACATTTTTTACTTGGCTCTAAATAAGTTTGTTTTTAGAGGTAGCGACACTGACACATTAAAATATGATCAATTAAGGTATCGACCTAATAAAAAAAAAACAATTTTTAAGACGACATAAAAGTAAATATTTACCAAATTTCCAAGCTTGGTTTAAAATTCAAGACTAAGTCAAGACTTTTTAAGATTATTAAGAAATTATTCAATACCAATCCCAGAATTTTATTATTTTCAAGACTACTAGACACCCTGAATATATATGTTAACGCTAACATTGATTTAAAGCTCAATAGAGCGACTACTTAATATCGAATCTTCGCACCCTTTTTTTTATCTGTTTGCGCGGTTCAAACAAGCATATTAAATTGTGAAGCGAGTTTGAGTGACGCTGCCCCATGGAGAAATTACGTAGTAAAGCTCTGCATTGTATTATGACTCTTCCACTGATATTTGGTATATTTTTTATTTTCCAAGGTGCAGTTCTAATACAAGCGCATATAAACTGTATGACAACTGTTGAGGTAAATTTGAAATGTATGAGTGGTAATAAAGACGTTCCTTGCTTTGTCAACAAGACGTATGTTGGGTTGGCATGCCCATGTCTGTGACCCCGGGCGGACCGCACAACACAATAAACTTGCCGCGGGTGAAAGCGCATCAGATAAAGTTATTGATTGTCGGCATCTCTACCGCGATCTTCTCCGCCCTTTCGACAGTTTCTTACGGTTTTATATCTTTCGTTGGGATAATTCCTTACTGTATAAGTTACTAGCTAGTCAGATTGATTTTACCACTTCTACATCTTAAGGAACAATTTATTTATATATGGCCAAACATTTTAGCCAACACATGATACGTTAATTTAACCCGAAATGAATGAGCTTTCACAGAAATAAAAAAAAACATAAAAAAACAAAATGAAATAATTAGAAAAATAAACCATTTTATCAATTAGTAAAATTGATAAAAAAATATTTTTTACAATTAGTAAAAAACCATGTAAACTTTCTATGTGCAATAGGCCCCTGATATAAAGTTTGATATGTAATTAATTGATTATTGTACACATTTAACAAATCAATATCATTTTAACGTAATACGAATTAAAATGTTAAAACCATAATATCACACAATATACATCATTAATTTAAAAAAATTAAGTTATAATTTCGGGGCTAATTTTGGAAGGCTATTGAAAATCTCATTTAGAAGTCTTAATTTACGATTACAATTTAGATTGCTTAGTTGCAATTGTGCTGGTCTTAATTAATGACTTGTCCTTAATTGTGCGCTTAATTAATTGTGCTGAGTTAATTCAGTGTGATATTTTAAATTGTGAGAATAATACTGACTCTATTCTTCAGAAGTATTACATAAAACAATAAATACTGTGACTTATAATCCATATAACCTTGAGGAAGACGTCAAAAATATAGGCTAACACTTAAAATTGTTTATTAATTCGAGTCCAACTCAAAAGCTCAAATAATGTTGACTTCTCCTTCAACCCAACGAGGGATAACATGAACGTGTGGGTAAGGATTTGAAAAACTTGTTTAACAATGAAAGAATCATTTCCATCGACTCATATCTACTATATATTTGTCAAATACCACTCAGTGGAAACATCGTACACCCCAAACTACTTGACCTAGAACCTTGAAACTTTGCATGGATGTTACTCTTAGGGCGTAGACATCCGCTAAGAACGGATTTTACAAAATTCGTAGTATTAAGGGGTTTTTGGCGAGGCCGAAGTTTTCAAATTTTCCCATTTAAAAGTATGTTGGACAATTTTTGTTTACATTTTTAATGTTCATAAAACAATCAGCTGGTAGTTAGCTTCGGAAATGTATACGTTGATACAGATGATAATAAATTGATTTCTTTGATCATGGCTTCATTGATTTTTGTTGATTTGTTTCAAGGACATAATTATGTACTATATAAAATTTACATTTAGTTAATTAGTTAAGTGGCACCATCTATATTTCGGTAGCGGGAGTTACGCAGTTTTAATCGTGAAGAGCATACTGCCTTTTGTGGCTGAGACTAAATCCCGGTAAGATGGAAAGAGAAAAGAACAGTGGTTTTTCAGTCACAAATAGAATGTGCTGGAATGATATGATTCTTTGATCTACTTATGTAAAAATTTATAAATTATACAAATCCCTGATTGTAAGTTATATTTATACTATACTATCTTTTTACTGTATTTTTGTCAAATACCACTTACCTATCCTATGTACAGCCAAAACTACTTAACCTAGAACCTTGAAAATTTGCATGGACGTTCCTTACAGAGTGTTGACATTCACCAAGAACGGATTTTTTTAATTCGAGGTTTTTAGAGGGTTTTCGTGGAGCTGAAGCTTTGAAAATGCCCCATGTTAATGTAATGGATGATCTTTTGTTTAAATTTCCAATTTTATTCAATCAAGCATATTAGCTTCACAAACAGATACGTTGTTACAGCTGATTTATAATTTGATTCCCTTTATCATGGTTTTGTGGTTGTTTTGATGATTTTGTTAGGTTATTCGTACTATATAAAAGTTACATTTGGTTTAGTTTCGTACCTTATACGCTCATTATGTGGTACCATCTTTTTAGGCAGCGGGAGCTATAGTTATTTCCTTAGGCCGTCCTTCATGTTTTTAATTACAATCATGCCAGTTACAATAATTTGGCAAATTCCTTTTTCATCTAATTCGACGGTGTCCCGGCTTTTCACGGAAAAATAAATGCTGCAATCAGTGGTTGGCCTTAAATTATTCCTACCCGTCCATATTTTAAGTTAAAAACTAAGTGAATCGAGTTTGAAATACTGCCCACGGATAGCACCATAACTGTTTCGAACATTCAGCCCTTTACTGTACTTAATTGATGCCCTACTAGGCAATCCAGGGACGTAATGGTAAATCTACAAGGAAGTACCTTAAAATCGACACATTTGGTGTTAAAATCGGTCCGGCCGTTTTCGAGTTATAACGGTGAAAAGAAAACCTTCACTATCTACTGTGGTGTCCTACATCCTACTGTGGTATCTACATTTTATCCTACATTCCGCCATAAAACAAACATATCTCTACATGACATATTCCTTGATATAAATATTTTCTATTCAGTCCTCTAGATTCTTCATATCAAGTTTAGACGATAATTTTTATCGTGAGCGAAGCCACGGGTTCTGCTAGTTAAATACATAAGCGAAAATTAAAGATCTCATCTCTAAAGATAATATCTTTCGATGTTAATGATCGAACATCGACATCGATGGTCTAATTATAGCCTTCTTTAGTAACAAAGAGATGGTCTAATTCACTTCTTCATTGAATTACACGAACCGTTGCACGATCTGAGGCTATATGTCTTTTAGTACCATATACTGTCCTGCACTAACGGCGACTGTTATATTAATAAAATTTCGCCGGCGCGGCGTGCAGAGAGGCGGTCGCTGAGAGGGCAATATAACACGGTTAGGCCTTGTCAGGGACAGTTAATTACTAGAGAAACCGGGGGAATAACGCGCCGAAATATTCATGCTTCATTTGGAGTTTCGTGACACCTAATCTTGCGATCTAATAGAATTTATAATTTACCCCATCTTTCCTTGGAATGAGATTGGGATGAATAACTGAGTATAATTATCATTGAGTTATGCTCTTTCATTGTGCTATTGAAAGTAATAAAGATATTAGATTGTCTCAAAAAATTAGAGTGATACATCTTTAACTGAAGACGTGTATACCATTGTTATACTTCTGTCTTATTTAACTCCAACAAATCACTGAGGTTCGTATCTGATTAAATCAGCAGGATCAGCTTCATTTTTGTGAGCATGCAATTAATACAATATTTTTGTTACTCTTCTCGTGGCGTCTTCATATACATGTTCCATTTTTAAATATCTTAAAAATGAGGTACACCTCAAAGTAGGCCTACCTCAAGAACTTCAAGACTATCATCGTGGACCGACCCCTGGGCATGCAAAATTTATGTCTAAATTTTAGTTATTATGTTAAATACACAACTTCAAAGTTGTGTTACATTCTGATTAATATTTAAAGCAATATAAAAAATCTTCCGGGCTTTTGTCCAACCCTGTATATATTAAGCTTTGAATAAAGAAAATTGTTGCCATTTTGAAAAGGTATCAAGCAGAAACTTGGAAATGTTGGAAAACTAGCACTGGAAACCGATATCTGTAAAAATGGTTTTCTTGATGAAAAGAGCAAAACAAAGGATCCGGGAGAGATGGGAAACACCATGTATATGAAAAGATTATACATTAACTTACACCAGGCTTACTATTGAAAAAGAAGGTTTGGCTTGATCTCATGGTGGGATCGTTCGTTGAATTTGAAACACTTTGAAGGACTTTGATTACATAAAAACAAAACGTATTTAAAAATGTATTTACAGCTTCCTGAAAAAAATGATTGCTAAAAGAAAAGTATTTAGCCAAAGCTTAAGCGTTGTTTTCGTGTACACAACGAGATGACAAATAATTTGTTTAATGACTTTTTGAAGCTTTTAAGATCACGAAAAAGACTCATTAAAGATTAGTCCACTTACTAAAACCCAAATAAACATACTTGCCAGAATCATATGAATTTCTGGCGGTCAAGAAGAGGCTGCCCCATTCAAAACTTACGTCCACGATGTACCGTAATGTTTCTAAAATAATTTCATTACATCTACGTTGTAAGAACTCCCAGTGCTCGGCGACCGGAACTTTGTCGGCCTGAAAGTTGTCGACAAACTTTCCGAATTACGTGTTAACTTTAAAGCAGTTTGAAGTGACGGGCGAAAGAAAAGTCTAGGTACCAATACTGTAAAGTATTAATCTTGGTTGACACCTGAAAACAAAAAATGACGAGCCGAACTAAACTTAACTCTCAAGTTAATTGCATTGCTGACTGTAACTAAGTCAATAAACTTTTTATAGGGAAAACAAAACATTTTCTTGGCTCATCATCTCTTATTTTCGAGTATTAATTTCCTATTTTTACAGTATTTTTCATTTTTTACATTAAAATCAACCGCATATATTTTCATCTATGATTAGTTAATATTTCCTTTCGCTAGCCAAATATTGACAATTTAAAACCATAATAATATTACCATATTTAATAAAGCTATATGACTAAACCCTTTTAGTAGTATACAGATGCCAAAATCTAGTTTGTATCTAAAGTTTTACAAAAGAAACAATTTCTTCTTGTTCATAATGTATAATAATCGATAGATCGGTCGCTTTACGTGCAGAAAGTATAGCTCAAGTTTGTTCAAACAGTATACATCACAAGAAAGGCTATGATATAATATTGATGGAAATGGCATCATTACGAATGGTGATACTACCTTTATAACAACCGTCATTTCCGAATCAATGGCTCTTTTAAGTTACAATCACCAATTCCTTTCGCTATTGCAAAGGCTTCAGTTTTATAGTTGGAATCAAAACACAAGGCCCACGCCGTCCATAAGCCCAATGCTAAAATTAACATTAGTCTTACGGACGGTCTGGGCCTTATGATGTGATTTCACTTATACCATAGCCTTCTCTCTTTTACCAATTCCAAGAATTTCAATTGGGAACTCATTCCTACTCATACCCTGCTAAGCCAGGGGATGATTCAGGATTAAAATACTTTTTCAAATAAAAAACTAATGATTTTGTCAGATTTAGATTATGTCACAGTCAACGAAAGGGTTTTGACGTTTTCAGATTGACCGTAAAAAAAGAAGGCTGAAATGAATTCGTTTTCCTTTCGTGTTCAGCTTTAAGGCACGACATGTAATACATGACAACAGAGGGCTCTGACCCTTAACAATGTCATTGTCACAGATGATTTTACGTGCTAAAACTTCTCAACAATTAAACAAAATTTAATGTATTTTATAGGCCAGTAATCAGTACATTATCTTGTCATTGATTTTTAAGTACTAACTCACAGCAGTAAGAAATAATGGCAATAATTTTATTTATTACGATTTACTAACACAATTGAAGTTAGCTTTTATATTCCTCGCTGTCTATACCTATCATCGTATAAAAAAATAGTACCTGGTGGACCGAGCCTTGCTCGGTGTTATTTCATGTTTACCAGTTCATCCAGTTACTATAAAATATTTCAATGTCATAAAATTGATAAATAGAAACCTTTTTTATTGCTCTATGGACTCTTCATCCCATTTGCTGTCTTTCCCTTGATGACTGTAAATTCCAAACAGCTGTTATGATTACTTCATTTGTTTACACTTTCCTTGTTTATTTTCGTTGCTATCACGGCAACCCATAAGGCCAATGTTAAAATTTTACAACTTTAAAATTCGATTTATTACGCGATTAGATTTTCTCTGGCCAAGTAATCTGCATAAAAGACGTTTTTTAGTCATAAATTACTTATTTCCAGACTTTGAATGAAATCCATGGAGCAGTTTTTGAGATAAATGTGCAAGCATACAAGCAAGCATACAAGCAAGCACGATAACATTACTCATATAAGAGTATAATAGGATTAAAAGGCACTTAATTGGTAAATTATTAAATATATGAAGGTCGCATAATAAAACTGTATTTCGTTTTTATATGCTGTCCGTTGTTATTTAAATGGGCAGAAATTGAACCTAAGACTTCCTATGCTAGAGTTTCTGGGCCCACATACAGACTTGTGAACTTACATCTACATGTTGTGTGCTTCCAAACAACATTTATTCATATTGACCCAATAGGATATATTGGTCTTCTGCATGAAAATCTCCTTTTTTCTATACTCTAGTATGGTCAATGTTTGGATGATTGATTGCTTGCAGAAACTTCGTGAGGAACATGTTGGAGTTTGAGTGTTTACAATCAAAAGCGCACTCGAGCAGAATTTTTGGTTTAGGAAAAGATCGAAAGCCTTTAATTTGTTAAAGTATGGACAATTATGTCATTTGTTGTCATTTTAAATCGAAAAAATCTGGTTCAAACCACTTTTGTTTTTAAACATCCAAGCCAGGGGTTAATTTCAGTCGGAGCACACCAGCTCCGGTACTTTTTAGGACACCGGAGCGCAGCTCCGGCACTTCTCAGAACACCGGTGCGGCTCCAGACCTTTTTTTCTAGTCACATCATTCTAAACTGTTTAGATTTTGTACAAGTGTACAACTTGTTACAAAACGATTTCACAATACGATTTTTCTTTACATAGTTTACAACTTTCAAGTAAATTGAAGTTGCTTCAAGTAGTTTAGTTGAACTTGAAGTAAATTGAAGTTGTCGAGGGTGATACTTGTGTAATTCGCACCCCCTATAACTCCAGTACTTTTTCCATTAGAAATTAAGCCCTGATCTAAGCTACTTTACATCAAGTTCCTAACGAGATATAATTATAGGCAACTCATTTCAAAAAGGGCTCTTAAGGATTTCCTTACTTTTATGCTGAAAATAAGTTATTTCCGGCTCAAAGGAATATTATTCTATGCAGGTTTCTTGGCTTGTCAAAAATTTAATGATGTAAGCTACATTAACTGATTTTAAAATAAAAAAAATACACAGGGCCTACATGAGTACATGACATGGGGAAATACATGAGTTTCCATTAAAGTCCAGGAATTTTAGGAAAATCAAAAAAGCAACTCCTGACGAAGTTGAGACTTTGCGCAAATGTTACGTAAACCTCCCAAATCAAAATGACAAAAAGTCCCCTAAAATCCCTGCTATGCACTGGCCGCCATCTTGAAAACCATTTCCGGTCCGTGTTTCTCTATAATTTTTTTTCAATTAACATGAAACCGCAGAGATTCAAAAGAAGTGTAAATGTCGTTTTTTGTAGTGGATAAAAGTTTTCAGATAAAATGAGTGCAGTACACGACATTTTTAAATAATAACTACTGATGTTATTGACTCATGTAATTCTAATACCATGTCATGAAGAATACATGTAAAATTTGATGTAAAATACATTCCCAAGGGGACGAAGCCCTTTGACCTTTATAAAATAGTAAATTACGTCCCTAGAATCCGGATAAAAATTTCAGTTATTTAAAACCTCAATCATCAAAAATGGCACAAAATAAAGGCGTGGGTTCACAAAAAAATACTCCTTAAGGAAATTGTAAATATACTACAATGAGGAATCATTTTAGTGAGCTTACCCACGCTTTTATTATGATCCAATTTTTATGATTAAGGTGTCAAATAACTGGCATTTATATCAGGATTCTAGGGATACAATCTATTATTCATTAAAGCGAAGGGCTTCGCCCCCTTGGGAATGTTTATAAAATCAAATTTTATATGTATTCCTTATGACAGGGGTATTAAAATTACAACATTTTAGAAAACTTATAGAAGTTGTTATTAAAATGTCGTGTACATAATAATACTAATTGTATTTGAAATTGTATCCTCTACAAAAACGCCTTTTACACTTCTTTCGTATCTCTTATGGTTTACGTGTTAATTAAAAAAATGTTTACAGAAACGAGGACCGGAAATGATTTTTCAAGATTGCGCCTGGAGCAAAGTCGAGCAGGGATTTCAAGCGACTTTTGTTATTTTAATTAGGGAGGTTTACTTATCATCCCTGCAAATTTTCAACTTGGTCGGGATTTGTTAGATATATTCACTTTTTCATGCAAGTAATTCCTGGACTATAGGCCTAATGGTAATGTAATTAACAATGAAAACGTAAACAAAGTAATCATAAAAGTTATTAGCAAACTAAAGCCTTTTGTTTACGTAAGAGAAATTTCTTTACTGATATTAAGAAGGCAAAGGAGTATTAAAACATGTTTTAAAATGTAACTACCCTGACATTATTTGATAGTAAGAGGACGAGATGGCAATAATGAAAAAAAATCCAAGCAAGGCTCGGACAACCAGGCACTCTTTTAATATGTACATAAAAATTAAAAATAAACAAACTGGATCGGAAACAGCTATGATACTACAGATTATATCTGCGCAGAAGAAGCATGAAGAGCCGTCTCCACATAATGTGCTTTATTACAAAGCAAAATACAAACAACATCAACAATAAGTAATGTTCTCCAACCCTGCACAGTACAGGTGCAACAACTAGTACAGAAACTATATGATCAAAAATGTCCATTTGCATATCACACTGGATTAATTATGTTTCCATTCGTCCAAACAAAACTCCTTCTTTGTTTTTTAAACGAAATTATTTTAATGCGCATAAAAATCAATTTCCATTATTAAGAACGTATAAATGTACAACTTATTTTTAATTAAAAATAAATAGTTGTAGCAAATTATAACAAAATTTTTTGTCTCCGTTTTTAAAATAACACCCTAATAACACGTGCAAACTATACAAAATTAAAAACTACGGTAATGAATTTGAAATTTCATGAAAATCTGCCGACTAAAAACGTTTGTTAAATAATTTTAGCTTAAATATCTCGTACCGGCAATCCGGGAAGCAACGTGAGCAATCAGCTGTTCGTCGATGTCAAGGTGATTGTTGGCAGGCCGAGTCAGCTGTGTGGGCGGCGCGATGCAGTGCTCCGACCTCCGCAGCACACAGAACCACACTGACTGATAGCGGTGGCGGTGGCGCCGCGGCGCATGGCGGAGCTCCCGGCGCCGCGCTCGCGCACACTTCTGTGTACAACCACGACCGTATGTTCACGTTCACCTCCGCGCCTTGAAACGGATCACCTCCGCGAGGCTACTGGCAGGTACCTTGGTACCTCATAAATGTAAACCGGTAACGATCGGGACTGGAGACTACTGCGACTATCAGCAGGTTAGGAGGTTCTCCATGAAAAAATAACTGAACAACCACGACCTTGTCAAATTATGTGAACGACACAATTACCTGCAAGGGCGGAGGGTTTCAAACATTAAAACACTGCTATGCTTGCAGATTTCTTGAATACGATTCACTGCATTTACCATACACAAATTGGTACTGATGTATGGAGGGATGGGATCGAGCTTATCATGGTTCCTAGGGTCAGGTTGTTAAAGGAAAATTTGAGAGACGGATTACAGTATTTAACCATACAAACTCAAATCAGATTCAAAATTATGAGTAGTCTCTGGGTGACCATATCAACTGTCCATATTTAATTTATTATTAGGAAAGCCACAAAATATCAAACTGATCCAATGTAGTCTCGCTCGTCTGGCAATAACCTGTTTACTCATTTTAAATTCCCAAAAACATTATGTGGTAAAGAGGACTTTTCATCCTGCAAAAAAAAAACCCAATGATGTGTATAGTCATTAGTTAATGATAATACAAATTTCTAGTTAACAAACTTTCCTTGAAGTTTAAATTTATAGATACAGCGTTTTAGATACAAGTGATTTTCCAGGTTCATTTAAAACGTTGCCATAACATTTTTTTTACACGTTAACCTTCAAAAAGATTTACAATGTGCTAACTTTGGTTGTTAATTTTATTTCTTCATTAACAATACAATATACTAGTGGCTTGAAGGGGCTAAAATACCCTAATGAGGGAAAATTCAAACAATCCTTAATTATTATAGTACAAAATTCCTTCATAGCAAACTGATGATATTGATATCTAGCCTACTACATGGTTTTCAATCAAGTATCAGCATCACATGTTTTATGTAAACAAAGCAGACGATTTTTAGATCCAAATGCATTTTAAATGGCAGATATTTTACGTTATTTCTCGTTTTCTAGTGAATTTTAAGCAATTTCATTATTTTTCCCACCATCACCGAATAGAGACCTTTAATTTGAGCCCTCTCCTATCTTTCTACGACTTGCCAGACGACTACAATTTTGATGCAAAGAATCACCTTACGAAATTAAATATATGAGATTAAGATTGCATGGTTCTAAAAATTATTTAATAGGTAGTTAGCCTTTTTTAATTGTATTACAAAGCTGGCATGGCATTTTTGAAAAATTCAAATCTTGTGTTGTTGGCTGTAGAGCCTTCACACAGTTTCTGCTGGGTTGCAAGATTATTCAACGCGGGATGAGGGAGGACAAAGCTGAGGGCACTTCAGCAGATAGTGTTTATCACATACATCAGCGGATGGTCTTTCTTCCTTCTACAACAAAGCACCATCCCGAATCTCAGGAGGCACGAATAACATATAAAATACTTTAACAAGCTTATCATCACATCTCAAATTTTCAAATCAATTGTGATAGAAACAATTTTAAATCGACTTTTTCAATTATTTTTAAGAACAGTGAGTTAAGTTATTGAGTCGGTGTTATGCAACTTTTAAACATTAAAATTAATTCAGCTGCTACCGAGTTATGACAGAGAATAAACTATCAAGAATATTAACATGTTATCAATTTGTCAATGCTTTGTATTAAACATTAATCATTTCACTGCATTTAATTTTTTTGGTGCTTTTGCCCCTTCAAGCCACAGTTTTACTCATAAACACCTTCTTTTATTTCTTTATTAACATGCTTCTGCGTCGTCAATAACACTATGTAATGTAAAAATTGGCGAAACGTCTAGGTCTCTATGCTACTTAAGTAATTATATCATCTACTCTTATAATAATTCAGTTAGTCCAATCTTCAGACAACTATCTCCAGTTCAACCGGGCCGATTTTATTAATTAATGGGTCATTGGAAAGCTCTCTCCCTGTAGATTGTCAATTAATTATGAAAGTTTGTTTTTGTTGAGATTTATGGTGAAAAAGTAAAAAAAACATGTTTTCCATAAGAATACATTGAAAACGGGGTTTTCACATTATTTTATTACGAGGCTAATTTTGGCTGCTTTTATTGAGTATTTTCAAGAAATGCATAATAGTCATTTGTAGGAAATTTAATTCTCTTTCCATAATATTACCTTCCACTTTAGCTGATTTCTGCACCATTTAAAAGTTATTTGCAAAAAACCTAATCAACCTCCGAATTTATAGTGGTGAGAATACTGAATTAGAGATAGGCTATTTTTGTTAAACTTTGAACAACTAAATCTAGAGTTCTACTGGACAGATTTTAATAATTAACAGGTCGTTGGAAAGCTCCATCCATGTAGATTTGCAAATAATTATGAAAGTTAGATTTGTTTAAAGGTTTATGGTGAAAATGTAACAACACATATTTTCTATTAGAAACAGTTTAAAAAAAAACTTTTTTTATAAAGTTTCTTGTTTTGGCTGCCCATCATCAGTATTTTTAAGTAATGCATAGTACCGAATTGTAGGAAATTTTATTCTCTTTTATAATATTGCCTTCCACTTTAGCTGATTTCTGCACCATTTAAAAGTTATTTGCAAAAAACCTAAGCAACCTCAGAATTAATAGGTGGTGAGAAAATATTGAATTAGAGATATTTTTCAACTTTGTACAACTAAATCTACATTATTATACATGACCTAGGCCTATTTATTAATTAATAATTCCTAGGAAACTTTCTCCTTCTAGATTTGCAAATAATAAAAAAATTTATTTTTTAAAGATTTATGGAGAAAAATTTAAAATACCCACATGCTTCCTATAAAAAAAATACCTAAAGACAGGGGTTTTAAGTTCCTTTGTAGCCAAGTTTTGGCTGCCAGTTATCATTATTTTCAAGAAATGAATGTCTAGGTATTCTGAGAAATTTTATTCTCTTTCAGAATATTACCTTCCACTTTGGTCGATTTCTTCAGCATTTTAAAGTTATTTGCAAAAAAGTTAAGCAACCTCAAAATTTATAGAGGTGAACAAATACTGAGTTAGGGATTTTTTGCAAACTTTGTACAACTAAATCTACAGTTCTACCTGAGAGAGTTTAATAATTAACGGCGGTTTAATTATAAGTTTAATAATTAAGTGGTTGTTAGAAAGCTTTATCCCTGTAGATTTACAAATAATAATTGGGATAATTTAACTTTTATAAGATTTATGGTGGAAAAGTTAAAAAAAACATGTTTCCAATAATAGGAAATACATTAACAGCTGATTACTGGTTATGCTTTTTTCAAAACGATTATATTTTTGAAAAAAACAAATTATCATTTTGGAATTTTACAAGAAAACCCTATATACTATGTACTATTTTTCTAGAGACCGTTGTATTTAACCACAACGGGCATTGAAGCTAGTAGTTAATAATTTTGTATTATATTCATATACGACAGTATAAAATCACATAATTAATATCATGTAATAAATACAATTGACAACACAGAAGCAAGTTAATATATATCTAACTATCCTATACTCTTATACGAGCAATGTTATCTTGCGTGCGTGCGTGTTTGCTTGCTTGCTTGGTTAGTTGGTTGGTTGGTTGTATGTTGTATGTTTACACAACGATATCTCAAAAACGGCTCCGAGGATTTCCTTCAATGTCTAGAAATAAGTAGTTTATGACTCAAAAACCTCTTTTATGCAGATTACCTGGCCAGAGAAAATCTAATAAAGTAATAAAACAAATTTTAAAGTTGTAAAATTTTAACATTGGCCTTATGAGTTGTCATGACAGCAACAAAAATAAACAAGGAAAGTGTAAACAAATGAAGTAATCATAACAGCTGATTGTAATCTAAAGCCGTCAAGGAAAAATACATGAGTGGGATGGAGAGTTCATGGAGCAATAATAAATGTTTCTATTTATAAATTTTATGACATTGAAATATTTTATAGTAACTGGATGAACAACTGGTAAACTTGAAATAACACCGAGCAAGGCTCGGTCCACCAGGTTCTATTACTTATTTAATACGCAAGGGTTTTTGTGATCATTACTCCTCCTAAACTAGGCTACTGTTCCGTTTTTAATAATTTTGGTGTCGTTGGAGAGAGCTTGGCGTGAAGTTTTGCAGGAAATAAAATTTATGAAGGTTTGGCTAAAGATAAGAGCCCTAGACGCCCGTTTCATATTCGTCCATTAGTCCAGTAACTGACCATTTCCTTAGAGAATTTACTCGGTCAGCACCGATTTGCATGAAAATTTGGATTTAGGTTCTACTTACCCTCTACTTCAAAGTTAAAAATGTTTTAAGGGTTGCTTTTTCCCAGGGGGTGGGTACCACCCCTTCTAGGGGCTGAAAATTGTAACATTGAAACTGAGCCCGGAAATGGATATATTGACCGATTCTAAGCAAATTTTGTTCTATAAAGTTTTTTCTCAAAGTCAATACTTTTCGAGATATTCACGATTGAAATTGGCGATTTCCCCCCCTCTAAAAAAAACACTTTTTCAAATGGTTTTCCACAAATAACTCAAAAACTAAGCGGTTTAGCGAAAAAGTTATAAAGAAATAAATGGTAGCTTATAAAAAAACAAAGAAAATGGTGGGCTTTTGAAGTCTGTAAACCCAGTTGGAGGCAAGTTATGGCTTGTTTAAGAGTGGTTTTAATTCGTTGAACGCCAAAACGCACAGTTTCAATGTGAAATAACTAGAAAACTAAAGGTTTTTCGAGGAAAACCTACTGAACATTTTTTAAAGATTATTAAAAGAACTTTAATTCTGTTTTTTGGAAAAGTTATTATCGTAAAAATTAAGCAAGTTATGATCAAAATAAAGTTGGTTTATATTTTTTCGGCAATAAAAATCTTGAAATATCAATCCCCAATTAGGACTCAAATTGAAATTAATCCTTACCGCTCTGCAATTCCCTTCAATTATGTGTTTTCATTAGGCTCAAGAAGTTTATTTTAAGAAGAGCTTATTTTTGGAAAAAATGTGAATTTAAAATAAAAAGGGAATTTTAGCAATAACAAAAAATACCTTTTCTTCAAGAAAACTCTAAATCTATAGGTGGTACAGAAAATTTTGTTGTTTAAAAGATTGTAGCGATTGATTTCATACAAATTTTGATACCTTTTTTGTTTTTTTGACAATAATTAACGATGATACAGGCGTTCAAAGCCTTCAATTGTTGATAATTACTGATATTTTCAAACCCTTTCAGCTCACCCCGTTTTTTCTTAAGGGTTGAAAAACAAATACTACTCTGTGAGCTTATAGCTGTTAAAAAAGTACAAAATGATACTTAGAAGACCTTCGTAACTTAAAAATTGACCAAGTTATGGCTGATAAACCAAGTACATATTTTAACAATTATCGCAAATAATGTACCGATTGCTTTTTTTATCGTGATCATAACTCGCTTAATTTTTACGATAATAACTTTTGTAAAAAAAAAACAGAATTAAAGGTCTTTTAATGATCTTTAAAAAATGTTCAGTAGGTTTTCCTCGAAAAACTTTTTGTTTTTTAGTTATTTCACATTGAAATTGTGTGTTTGGCGTTCGACAAATTAAACCACTCTTAAACAAGCCATAACTTGGCTCCAACTGGGTTTACAGACTTCACAAGCCCACCATTTTCTTTGCTTTTTTATATGCTACAATTTATTTCATTATAACTTTTTCGCTAGACCTCTTAGTTTTTGAGTTATTTGTGGAAAACCATTTGAAAAAGTGGTTTTTTTTGGGGGGGGGGGGGGGGAATCATTAATTTCAATCGTGAACAAAATTTGCTTAGAATTGGTCAATATATCCATTTCCGGGCTTAGTTTCAACGTAACAATTTTCACCCTCTAGAAGGGGTGGCACCCACCCCCAGGGTAAAAGCAACCCTTAAAAAATTTTTAACTTTGAAGTAGAGGGTAAGTAGAACCTAAATCCAAATTTTCATGCAAATCGGTGCTGACCGAGAAAATTCTCCAGTTTCGCCGTCTTTTTACCTTCAGTTACTGGACATTAAAGTACATTTTCATGTAATTTTCTTTTAGGTAATTACTCACGAAAGCTTCACATTAACATTCACCATAAACTCCATTCCATAAATTAATTATTAGTTGAAATACCCTATGCAGCATATGAAAGAAAATGAACCAAAACAAATTGTGATTTGAAAATCGACTGCAAATTTGTTGACAACACCAATGTTTTTAAATGGGTTGTTAGAAATAAACCTGATGGGTAAAGAAGAATTAAATTATGTTTTGTAAAAAATAATTTAGGCTAGTTGGTTTTGTGGGTTTTACATTATTTTTGTAAAACTTTCTGAAATTCAGTATATAGGCCTATGACTAAGAAGAGCTGCTTTCCCCAAATCTAGTTTAATTTGAACTTCAGAAACTTAAGTTTGGTAAAATTTTTATTTTCCTGACCATTTGTTAAATAATTTAGACATTATTATATTCATATGGCTTAAATTAAATTCACGTTTATTTTAAACCTTAATTGGGGAAAGCGGCCCTAAATAGCGTAATGACCATCTTAATCTCAAACCGAACTCAAATGTTAAGTATGCTTCTTTTTCTTTTATTTCTATTTCTATTTATAGAATTTATACATAAGAATTTAGTTGTTCTATTAGTATTTTTCTTTGGAATATGAACATAGGTGAATATTAAGATCTTCATACATGTGATCCAAAATATATGTTTTTAAAACTGAATTCTGACCTTAAGTATGTATTAGGATAATAGTTTATTTATTTACATCTTCCATCAACTGAAATGCCTCCAGCTCTACATGCAAAAGTTTTAACCCCGTTCCAACATATGGCTTTGCTGAAAAACTTTGTTTGCTCCAATCAGCTGCTTTATTTGTAATTTCTATTCCCATGTTAAATCTTATGGACTAATATGAAACTTTAAGGGCGTCTAGGGCTCTTCCCTTTAGTCCAATCTTTTTAAATTTTATTTCCTGCAAAACTTCACACCAAGCTCTTTCTAATGACACCTAAATTATTAAAAGCGGCCTAGAATTATTAGAAGCGGAGGAGTAATGATCACAAAAAACCCCTAGCGTATTAAATAAGTAATAGATAATTTATATTGGTTTTTTTTAATACTTGCCATAAGAATAAGATTAGACAACATACTGTGTTTACCGCCTAACGCCAATATCAATTAGGGGCCTATGACACCCCAACGATAATATCAATTATCTCTGCAACCAGTTGACGTAGACTAATAATTCTATTAGTCTAAATTCCAGACTAAAAACTGGATTTTATTTATTTTTTTTTCAAGCAAAATTTAATGGTTCAAGTACGGTATATTTTCTTTAGAAGTTAGGCCTGGTTTGCACGACAACCAGACAGTAGGACAGTAGAAATACCCCCGTCGCAGCAAACCTGTGTACTCAGCGAATTTCCAAGTACAAAATATCCAGTAATTAATCCATTAATACGAAAAAAAGAAAATAAACAAGTTATATATTTCATTTAGGCTATATATTATAGCTTGTTTTACAAACACTTGGTAAATGACAAAAAAAATATTGGTAAATGACTTAGATGAAAAGACACAAGGATTTCATATAATGTAAGCAAGAATGTTTATTTTTTAAATTATATTTGCATATAATTGTTTAAAAATCAAAATTCTATTAATACATTGATAAAGTTAGAAATTACTCAAAGGGATTCCATGAAAACCTCAGTAGAGAGTAAATAGGAAATTAGGTAAGCCAACATTCTGCTGCCCTGATACTAAAAACACAGGGGGAAAAAATGTGAAGCGGCAATATCTCGGAGGCCAATGGACTTAGAGAAATGATTTGACGTACCAAATTGTTTGTTTTTTTGAGCTAAATCCAATGGTGCAAACAATAATTGGATAAATATAATTTTTCAATTTGAAAAACTCAAAAAACCCATTTTTGGGGGGTAAAATGGGGCCTTTACCCCACTTTGGATGTGTCGATCTGGCTGGTTTATGAACTCGTCCAAGAGAATCTAGTTTTACATGTCTGTACCAAATTTTGTTGCGATCGGAGGATATTTACGAGAGTTATCGTGCTAACAAAACTCAAAAAATGAAAATTCTATTCCCCATATGAGCCCATGTTAAATTTTGAAACAAATCGTGATTTTTGCTGGTAAAAATGCGTTTTCACAATAAACTCACTTCATATCCAGAAAGAACACATAAAAAGCTGTCAATTAATATAAATATTAATATGATTGCTGAGGTTACCCTGAACGGATATTTTTTGTCCATTCTGTTCTGTTAAAATGACGGTAAGAGCTTATTTCTAAGGAAATTCGCTAAAAAATTCTTTTGTTCTCTTTTGTTTAAAGGTGTTACTGTCCACTGTACTGGTCGTCGTGCAAACCAGGCCTTACAGATTTTTTGAAATTTAAAAAAAATTTTGACACAGACTTAAACTTCCATAACTTCTGAACCTGAATTTTTACATAGATGCAGGTGGTGTCATTTTATTTGTCATCTTAAGTGCTAAAAACCATGAAATTTTTATCAAAATAGTTAGAGCCGTTTTTGAGTGATATGGATTTTTGTTGTTTTTTATGGGTTTTTATGGGGGGTAAATACCCTTAAGAATCAAAAATTCAAAAAAAGGAGTCCTTCACTTAAAAGGAGATAGCTCTAAAAAAATATATCCACTAACAGATCAAACTCGAAAATTTTGGCAAAAACAACACAACTTAATCCACTAGGAATGTATAGGGGGGAGAAAGTAAAAGCAATCCATCACATTTCTGGAGGATACACTTTTTTAAGTTTATCGAACAAAAACCTAAAAAATAAAATAGGACTAAACAAATATTTTTTGTGTTATTTTTGTCTCTCAAAAGTTAAGTATCAGTCTGTCAAAACCCTTTTATCCGTCTCCTTGGGAACGAGGACTAGGCCCTACCTAGTTAAACAAGCTTGTGTTTATGAAAATCAGCCAGGCAAATAGAAGTCACAACCGCTGAGCGTAGACCAGTTACAGCGACGAATGGTTAAAAGGACAAGAGGAAGTTCATAACAAGTAGCACATTAACTTAGTTAGGCTATAACTGCAATTTAAAAATCTCCTGGTCAGAGGCCTTTCATGGGATATTTCCCAAACCTACAAAAGCCAGATCTAAACAGTACAGCCATTCCACGAGTAACGGGTGTTACACCAGACAACAAAAAATTCAAGTAAAAATCAAGAAAAATTTTTTTTTATGTATCAATTATGCCTGAGGATACTTAATTTCTAACCCTTTAAGAGTATCATAGAGTAAGATTGTTACTAGCAAATTAACCATGAAAAATAGTGCAAAAAATAGGGTAACGGGTGTTACAGTAAATGACCCTGCTATTTGAGGTGTCAGTGATTCTCTTCAAATCTCTGTGAATTGAAATAAGGTAGAATTTTGAAAAAAATTACATAACTATTTTAAATTCCAGGCTTTAAATTGATGTATAAAAATATTTAATTCAAACATTATTCTCAGATTTATGAGCAAATATTTCTGGTAATGGGTGTTACAGTAATAGTAACGGGTGTTACGCGTGTGAAAAAACCATGTATATTTCCAAAGATAATGAGTTTTGGAGATAAAAAATATAACAACATGATTTGTTAACACTTCTATATTGCATAGAAATTTCCTTTACATCAAAAAACTTAAATTAACTTACAAAAAATACAACTTAAGGGGAGCATTTGCGGAGTTACTGCAAAAGCCTTGGGAGGCCCTATCCTAATGAAATATATGGTAAACTAGAACTAACTAGGTCTCCATTAATAAAATCTTCAGCCTGTTTAAATTACATTTACTTTGTTTTTAAAAATATACGTGGTAGTAAAAAAAATACCCATAGGTTTTACATCAAGATTGGCCAGCTGACCAAGTTCACCACCATAGTTCCAAGTTTGACCACTTGCTTAAGTTGAGCGTATGTTATGACTACATGATTTTGAAACACTTCTATAACGCTCGCAAATTACCAATACATAAAAAACTTAACCTAGGCCTATAGACTAAAACAAATTGTAACAAAAAGTGCTTGCGGAGTTACCTCAAAAGCCATGGGAGCGCCCTGTCCTAGTAAAATATGTAACTAACCATAACTTACAGCATTAAATAAAAACTTCAGACTCTTCCAAATACATTTAGTGTAGTGGTGTAGTGTAAGTTTCATTAACTGAAAGAGTTATTTTGATATTTTATTTCTTTCTTCGGTTTCGCACCAACTAATTGTTGCTTTTCGGGAAGTGATGAGAGCAGGGAAATTTAGCTCATTTTACAACAATACTAGTAATTTTGGCAGTAAGTTTATGCCATTGAGATTGGTACCAAACTACAGCTTGGCTCTTCTTCTACACAGGGATATGTTTCATTAAGGTAAGAAATTATAATTTATTCCACAGTAATTAAGATGAATGTGAAGCGCTCACTGTAACACCCGTTACCAAAATAATACAAAAGTTTTTATAGTGGCAATGGTTTTACACCTTGCTTCTTCAATTTCTCTGAGAGTGAGGTTATGTTCAATCCTAACCTTATGATATCAATTTAACTAGGCAAAATTGATTTTTTATGATAAAAATGTGGTAACGGGTGTTACACTATTTTAGTAACGGGCGTTACACGGTACTTTTCCTTAAGTAATTTTGGAGTTTTCATATTTTCAAACTATTTCTTGTACTTCATATCCTAACCTAAACACAGTGAAAATGTAAACAAGTGCATTTAATATTATTTCATTAGGGTTTTAATAGTAAATCGTTTTGATTACCCCTCAACAAAGTTTTTACTGTATAAAAGGGTTCTTTTTATTGGAAGGTGAAATTAAAGATATCTTATTTGGAAGTTTATATTAATATGTTAATTACTCAGTTTATCTGATTAGGGTCATTTTTGCCATTTTATTATTAGTTCCGTAAAGTTGCCTGAACCATTTAGGGCAATATGCAAAGCCCATTAGCAGGCAACTTTACGGAACTAATAATAAAATGGCAAAAATGACCCTAATCAGATATACTGATTAAGTAACATGTTAATATAAACTTCCAAATGAGATATCTTTAATTTCACCTTCCAATAAAAAGAACCCTTTTATACAGTAAAACTTTGTTGAGGGGTAATCAAAACGCTTTACTATTAAAACCCTAATGAAATAATAACCCTAATGCACTTGTTTACATTTTCATTGTGTTTAGGTTAGGATATGAAGTACAGGAAATAGTTTGAAAATATGAAAACTCCAAAATTACCTAAGGAAAAGTACCGTGTAACACCCGTTACTAAAATAGTGTAACACCCGTTACCACATTTTTATAATAAAAAATCAAGTTTGCCTAATTAAATTGATATCATAAGGTTAGGATTGAACATAACCTCACTCTCAGAGAAATTGAAGAAGCAAGGTGTAAAACCGTTGCCACTATAAAAACTTTTGTATTATTTTGGTAACGGGTGTTACAGTGAGCGCTTCACATTCATCTTAATTACTGTGGAATAAATTATAATTTCTTATCTTAATGAAAAATATCCCTGTGTAGAAGAAGAGCCAAGCTGTAGTTTGGTACCAATCTCAATGGCATAAGCTTACTGCCAAAATTACTAGCATTGTTGTAAAATGAGCTAAATTTCCCTGCTCTCACCACTTCCCAGAAGGCAACAATTAGTCGGCGCGAAACCGAAGAAAGAAATAAAATATCAAAATAACTCTTTCAGTTAATGAAACTTCAGATATTTTACTTTTCAAAAAAGTCTGTTAAATAAGCAAAAATATTTTTTTATTTTTTTACACTGAGGCTCATTTTGTCATGGAATGGCTGAGTAATAGCTTTATTTAGTAGCCTATCAAATTTATAAGAAAAAAATACATTCCTAGGGGTCAAGCTGCAAAAAAGAATGTTTATAAATTCCTTTAATAACCAATTGAGTTTACTCTTTATGCAGTATTAAAAATCTTTTACAGTCACGAAATTTTTAAATCTGAATATTTGTTGGATCAAGGCACTTAGTTTATCTAATATAGGGTAGGCTAGATTTTATAATCAACTGATTTTTCTAAAATCTGGATTACATATGCCTATATTACATTTTGCACTTTATTACGTTCTTACAATCCTTACAGTCGTAAGTTCCTACTCTCTTACTGCACATCAGAAAATATACTGAAATTATGTTTAGACGTAATAATCTAATGTCCTACTGATAACGGACATTATTATACCTCCCCGTCGTTAATATGCATCTCATTGGTATGCGTCTCAGTGTCGTTCGGACAAGGCCTCCTATATGTTACAGACTATATCGAGTTTTACCCGCAGCTTAGTGATAATTAAGCTAGGTTACAGCACCCTTAGAATGATCATTAATTTTGGCCATCACACATGTGGAATAAACAACATGAGTAGGCCTAAGTGGTTTTCTTGATGCTGCTGTGATTGTATTATTATAAAATGCAAATAATCTATTAAAATACATGCTTTATGTAGAGACAATGCCTGACAATAATTTGATGTTTTACAGACAACATGCATGCAGAAAAACTCTTACCTGGTAAATATGTGATCGGGTCAGCGGTGGGATTCACTTTGTAATAAAATATTAGAAGGGCTAGCTCGGTATGTACTTGGGTGACCTAAATTTAGTTTGATTCAAACCTTGGAATGGACATAATTCATAGTAATTTCTTTGTTGATAACCAGGACTAACTAAAAATTGTATAGCTTAATATTAACATTAAGTGTGAAAAATGTCCTGGGCTATGAGTTAAATAGAGGTTACCTACTATTAAAATACCACTTAAATGCAGCTTAATCACATAAAGTTGATAGAAAAATGCTAAAGTTAACGCTCCTAGTTACAAATATGACAGTAAAGAATCAAGCACCATCCGTTCAATAAAGATTTTTATTGAAAATAAATTTATACAAACGGCACTTCCATATTAAACAATTCACCCTGTGGCACTAAGAATTCGTTTGTTTTTCATTTTTTCTTGACATTTAACTACAACAGCAGAAAACACAAAAAAATGGCCAGATGACAACCAAGTGACCAACACATGAAAATATTAATCGCGCCAAGATGAAGGAAATTCCGTACTACACTCAAATAATATAATAAATCAACTATATTCCGAGTCAAATTAAGTGGCCTCGGCCGTTCGTAAGCCCAATGCTAAAATTAAAACTAGTCTTACAGACTGACTGGGCCGTGATATAGATATTACTACTTACTAATATTTATTTGATACCTGAACGTTTTGAAACCCTGGACGATTTGAAACAGCTATTTTTATCATATTAAATTAACCAAATTGAATGTTTTTAAACCTGTACTATTTGAAATAACTTTTAGTAAATATTAACCTGGACGTTTCTAAACAATAATTATTAATAATTTAGAATTGTGAGCCCGCAGGTCATAAAACCTAAAACCTGGATGTTATACACCTAAAATATTTATTTATATAAAATGACCAGTACGTTTTGAAACAGCTGGTATTGCTATTATTAAAAATAAAGTAACTGGTCGTTATGACATCTGGAGGTTATGAAATAGCGTTTAATGAATTGTGACCTGGACGATTTCAAACAGCCAGTACTAATAAGTAAAAATAATCAGCCTTGACGTTATGAAATAGCTTTCTTAATAATAAAAAAAACAAACCTGGACGTTTGGAAACGTACCCTTCGTAACGCACCTGGACGTTTTGTCCTGGTTGTTTTCAATAATACGGTAGTGCAATTTTCTCATTTTTCTAGGTAAAATTTTTATAACATTCATTTTATGAGAGGTTTACCCCATTTTATGGAGAGGTTGTAGTTAACTTTACCCACATCCATCTCCGTTCCAATGGTCTAATAGGGCTGGTTTTCGAACTCTTGAGTGGTACCTATCCAGACGAATTGACGAACACATCTGGGCAAGAGCTGGACATGTACAGTTAGATTTTTTTAACTACTGTAGAAGCGGTCAAGACGAGGAGGAATATCTTTGGTGATGAACTTTTTTGTTTGTAATATAATCACATGTTTCTACCTGTCAAATATTGAGGTTACGTTTAATCAAAACAAACAATATTTTTATCCATTTCATACAATTGTTTATTTTTTTGGATTGTAAACAAAAGCATCACAAGATAAACAGAAACACATGATTTTACTTTCAACAAAAGAAGTGCATTGCCAAAGATATTCCACCTCGTCTTAACAGCTTCTAGTTAAAAAAATCTAACTGTAAAAATAAATATTTATAAAATACTTTAAAAAAAGTTATTAATTATTCACAAACATAATTGTGCCCAATGTGAAATTTGAACCTACAATCTTCAATGCAATGTATTTGATTTTGGCGTTTTTGGCAAATAATAAATTCCTGTTTCTGCTTTATCACTGCTCCATTCACCTTTTGACGTTGTGTTTATTACCTCATGTAGGTTAAGTGATTATCCTTAACCAAAAAATGTTAACAGATAATGAGACTTGCAACATGATGTAGAAGCTTGAACTCATTGACCACTCAAAGTTTCATGATAACTAGGATTCGTAAATAAAAATTTTAAATAACTAGGGTTTGTATATGTTTTCAAATAAAGTGTAAAAAGTAGAAAACTCGGTATAAATAACTTTATGGCTTATAATTGTAATATTCAAAATTTTAAAATGATACAATTTTAATATAAAATTATGGTAAATTAACGAGTTATTCATATTAGCGAATGAAATTGTATATGAAAAAAAATTGAAAAATGGAATGGTTGTACCTTTAAAAAAACAAAGTTCAAAATTTTATCATGATTTCAAATTTCTTAAATATGCAAGAACAATATAGTAAGCTATCAAATTTGTAACATTCAAAATCAAAATAATTATTGCAGTAGGACCTTGTTAATCTGAACAAATTTTGGGACCAAACCTGTTAGATATCCGAAATACTATACCCTCACATCTCTTTGATTTCATATCTTTTGCGACTTAGCATTTTGGAGCAGATTAGAGTGGAAGAGACAAAATAAAAAGTTAACACGTGATAATAGATAAACCTTGACCTCTAATAACAGCAATAAATACCACCAGAGCAAGATGGACTGACACCATTATATGAATGTACTATACCACTACTGCGAGGTCCACCAGACTGTAACTGTTTGACGTGAGTCTGCTACTCCGCGGATACGAGAAGTGCAACTAGTGAAGGTACCCAGGAGCGTGCAAAGGGGGACTCAGGACTCGGCTGTAGGAGCTTATAGAGGTGGCAGTCTGGTACGAAGACTTCATTTTTGATTTCGTCGTGGAAGAACAATAACAAGAGCAACAACATGAAGTGGATGTGGTCAGGACAGTCGGTACAAGAAAATTGGCTGAAAGTCACGATATGAGGGAGACGAGTGTACCCCCAAAACAGTACTAGCTTGGGATGGTGGAGAAGGACGGACAGCCAGCGATCACCCAACATCTGGTGGAAATAGCAAAGAATGTCGAAACCATCCACAACAGGGAGTGTGTAACCCGGAACCCCTCGACAAACTACTAGACATAGCAAGCGGAACAAAACAAGCAGATATATTGTGTGTACTTGATGAATTTCAACTTGAGGAAAACCCTACAAACACATAATGATGGGTCTGGTGTAAAAGTATAAGCCCGACCACACGACCATGTAGACGGACTCGTTCTCAGATGAGCACCTCTCCTCTCTCCTATATACAGAATCGGCAACAGAAAAGTTGATTCTGTATCAAAAATCCAGTAAACAGTTTTACAACCAAAAAGGAATTTTTTTTCGTTTTTGACTGAGAAACTTGAAAAAAAACACATAAATTTTACTCCATTTGTTCACCTTACACGTTTCATGTCTGAATTAATCTTCCAATCAATACTTGTATGATTTCATGACTCTTCTTTTTACTTCTACTCTGTTTTTTTAACTCTTTCCCTTTCTCATCCATACATCTCTTCTGATTAAGACTTGTACTATTTTTCCATAACTAGCTGCTTCATTATGACTCTTGTTTTTTTTACTGTTATTAAACTTTTGTGCCTTCTCCATTTGTGTCTTCTTATTAGTTAGTAATGTAATTTCTGTCATCCAATTATAGTCATGAGTCAGACTCACTGATGGAGTCGGTGGCGTGGCCACCCCCTCCCCTGAAAAAAACTGTTTACTGCTCTTAGCAAATTTCTATGGTAGAGACATTCATATTGAAATCGAAAAAAACCCCAAGGGCCCCAAGGTCGGGGTTTTCAATATCATTAGGGATGTCCCTACCTAGAAATTTGCTAAGAGCAGTAAACAATTAATTTTAGATCGCTAATACTGCATAGTGGCGTGGATTCAATCTGCTCCATGACAATGCTCGCTTGATAGTCGCGATGATCTTGAATGGCACAACTAAGCTTTAGTTGTTTTAGAGGTTTCACCATATAATTTTTCTTTATTGCAAGAACTTCTGAGTGGAAAGTTTAACAGAATAATACCTTAGCAATTGCCCAATCCCCACCTCAAAAGAGTAGGAAAAATCACGATGAATACTTGTTATCATCTTTGTTTGATGGAAATTCGGGATACTTTTTGTGAAGGCGACAAACATCACAGTCCTTTCACAAAAATAACATAAAAACAGACCTGAAACTTTGAAACAGTCACTACTCACTGAAAGTGACCAACAATGAGTTTTAAATAAATTGTGCAGAAGTTATGCTGATGTAAACTTGGATCCTAGTTTAAAAGTTAAGCTTTTGTTACTATATGGAGGAGTTACAAGTGAAAATCTTTAAGTCGTTGTAAATTTGTAGTTCTTTTTTTGCTAAGATTTTTGGTATGTACCCAAACTATTTTTATTTTGGTAAGTTGAATGCTGCTTTAATAGGTGCTGCATTTACAACCGGCCCACAATATGATCCTGCCGATCATAAGGATCTTAACAAGCAATTAAGAGGATATGGAGGAGGCAAGGAACCTTGAAGCAATTGATCAAAGGTTACTCCCTTTTGTTATATTTGTGCACAAAATTCAAGACTACTTATATTATATAAACAGAAATAATCCCTAGTTGGCCAACATTATAACTGTCACTGATCTGATTCGGAAATATGTATAAGAAAGGAAAATAGACAAGTGTTCCAGTTATTTCATAACCTTTACTTGATCTTGTAATGAACACTTTGATAGACTTATAATTATTCTACAACAGTTTTACATGGGGCTCGTCCCATATTAAATACATAACAACTAATTTAAGCTTAGATATTTTTAACTAATATCACCTTTAAGGAATCTTAGGCTTTCTTTTAAACCTTTGAAAATGAAAATTACTTTAGACACTAACCTTCACAACAAAGGTGAGAAATTTCTCGAAGAGGTTTATTTCTATGATTCATGAAAAATTTATTTGAATGGATTACTTTAACATTGTGCAAAAAAGGAGATTAAAACTAAAACATTGATGGTTCAAAATAAAATTAATGGAAATTTTGTATAAATCTCATTCACTTGAGATTAATTTCGGCTCTAAATAAATTATACACTTGCTACAACAGAATTTCAAAAGATAGATATAAAGACGATATATCAAAGTTCATATAATCAATAAATAAATGGTAAATAGTGTCCAGTAAACCATAAATTTGCTTCAGCAGTCACTTGGGCAGGGAACATTAATTTATTTGGCCTTTCCCTGAGCAGCCACAGCTTCCATGGCTTTCTTTACTGTTTCTTCATCTCCAAGGAACTTCATTGAAACCACAGGTTTGAAGTTTGCATCCAACTCGTAAACAAATGGAATTCCAGTTGGAAGATTAAGACCCATAATTGCTTCCTCTGACATATCTAAAATAATGACAAAATATTGTAAATGTAAAAATAGAACAAACCGCTCTTTTCCATATTCCAAAATACATTGATTGTTTTAAATTAAGTTTGATTGGTTTTTATTCTTCCTTTAAAATATGCTTTAAACTATATAAAAAAAGGATTATGAAACTAAGCAAAATAACTAATGTTGATATAGATATTAGGTTCATTTTATATACTCACTGTCCAAATGTTTTACAATTCCTCGCAAGCTGTTCCCATGGGCTGCAATGAGTATCTTTTTCCCTTCTTTTAACTGTGGAATGATAACGTCATTCCAGTAGGGCAGTGTCCTTTCTATTGTTAGCTTCAACGATTCAAACATTGGAAATTTGTCTTTGGGTGGTTCCTTCGCATACCTAGGGTCATTTACAATGGCATCATAGTAGGGATGGTCTTTCTCCATGGCAGGGGGCGAGACATCAAAGCTCCTCCTCCAAATCTGCACCTGTTGGCAGTTTGCGACCGAGATATTAATTTATCTGTAAAAGCATTTCTACTGCTAAAATTGAAAAAAAATCAAGGGAGCAGATGGTTGTTTTTTTTATTCTAAACTTTTTTGCAGCACAAACAAACGAGTTCCAATGTGTTTAAAGAAATCTACATGGTATAGGACTAGAAATTTAATTTGCCTATATTGAAGTCTAACCTGGAATTTAATTCAAGATGTTTTGAAATAAGGGCTTTAATAAATAGAGCAGATATGAGAACAATTTTATGTTCCTTAAAAAAAATTACATAGATCTTGCGAGTACTTTGAATACATATTATTAGTTAAAAAAAGAAACCATACATTTTAGTTAACACTAGAATATATCTACAAAGCAAAAATTATCCAGAACTTCAGAGAAATCCATCATTTTGACATCTATCAACCCCTAAAATTGAATAAAAGGTCTTGGTGAGAAAATTTGTGGTAAAATATTAGTGTTTTAGATCAAATTTTCCTTAGGCCTACGGGCACAACAGCTGATGCATATTTTTATGTTTTTATTTATAATTATTTCTTTAACTTAACAGCCACTGAGCCTCTTATCAGCGCACGTCCACTAGTAAACTATATAAATAAGTTGTTGAAAATACTAAGCTAGAGGCCAGTATTTTAATTGTTGGATTCAGGTCAATCCATTTCAAATCAACCAAAGGTGGTTGCTGGTAAATTTTTTTTATTTTTAATTTTTTAAAATTATGATTATGCAATGTTTGAAGGGTTCAAAACAGCTATCCATTTATTTTTTAGGTGCACAGTTTTTTTTTGAGCGGCTATTTTGTATTGGTGTGACAGCTGATTTTGCATTTGGCAGAGGTTTGCGTTAAACTCTGTGGCTTTTTAGCGAATTTCCCCTATAGGGAAGAAGCTATTACCGTAGATCTAATGGTTAGACCTAAGCCCGAGACCATGATAACTTTTCATTTTGGGGCCACCAGAAGCAAAAAACACCATTCGTTCGAATTTTTATATATCTATCTATCTATCTATATATATATATATCTAATATATATACAACCGCTGGTGTAACTCAGGTATACCAACTGTTTTCCACTTCCCGATGACCTACAGACTTGAAATTTTGAACGCACTTCCCTTATTGCCTGAACATATGGGGAAAATTATCAGAACTCATAATTTTTAATTTTAAACCCCTCAAAAAAATTATTAAAAAATCGCTAAAAAAGCTTTTTGAAATAAAGTTATTTGGAGCTCTAGTGGCCGAACGGATGGTCCTATCGAAAAACAGACTGCACCATGTGTCACGGATTTTTCACAATCTACAATTTTGGCCCTATGACTTTTTGCCCTATCTCGTCCCCTTCACCCTTAGATAGCTCTAGAATTTGAAATTTTTGAAGATTTCCCTTCGTTTTTCCAGCTCTAGTTGGCTTGATATTAAATGTAGAAGCCTGAAATGTCCTACACATCATCTCTACAGCATATATGTTACAAATCACCAATAAAATAACTAGTTCTTAGCATGAAAATGCATATAAAGTTTAAAATCTTCGAAATTTTCCTATGTCTCCAATTTTGATTCTTTAATCCAGCCATATAGGTTCTCGCTAATCTTCCTTACCATCATACTGTATCTTATAGTAGAATCTATAACTTCTGAATCTTCGAACTAAGTCGGTAATGCTGTATTAGCAGTTTAGCAATATAGGCATTGTTAAATTAAATACTTTATTATTATACTGTTTTGAATTATCCTGCTATATTTTTATAAAATATATAACCAAAATAATCTAGAACCACAATTCTTTTCATTCTTGCCTTAAAGGGTAGTTTATTCTTATGGAGCATACTAAAACATGTCAAATCTCGCTATGTTGGATTGAACATGTTGTTTTGCATTTGAAATTCGCCGAGTGTGCAGGTCCGCTGCAACGGGGGCGTTTGGAAATCGAATTGCTCAATGTCTTTACAACCTGATTTAAAAATGTAGGCTTATATAAACCCTGAAAAAACAGGCAAGACGTTCAGCGGTACTCGCAGCGTAATCCTGACGCCTCCCTTGAGAGGGTTAAGATTTTTCGTTTGAAAAACCCGAAACTCTCTGAAGTTAAGCATTTGCCAAATTCGCTTAATAGGAAATATATAACAATAAATCATAAATAAAATATGAATGTTTGTGGGTTTCTCCAAATCGGACCGAACAAAATTACCTTCGTATTCTACTTATGTTTGTTCCTTGTCGTGGTTATCTTGATCTTCTGTGACTTGGTAGACCCCACTGTCGCACATTCCAGGAACTCACACGGACACTCGGCTTAGTCGATGACGGAGATGATTACGACAACGCGTTGTAAGAGGCTGCGCAATTCATGACAGACCCGAGACTCCGCTCTTTCTTTGTGCTCCTTTGTAACATGGGGGCTCCTGCAGCAATCTTGTGGGACAAGTTCAGAGACCTTGTTTGCGAGGATCACATTAAAAGGAATCCCCATGATCTAGAGCTGACCTACGAGCTTTCCCTCGTCGAAATTAGTCGTAGTTTACGTCGTCAGGGTTCCTGTTTATCCAATCACGGTCTCCCTGATGTGGAAGAAGACACTACTGAGTTGGGTAGTCAAACTGTCTGATGATCAGAGGCAGGTTTTTGATTACATTCGTTCACTTCTTAATAGCCGCAGGAAAATGATCTTTCTGGATGGGCCAGTTCCCACTGATGTTGGCCTATTGTATGACCGGTTACAAGAGCCAAGGTCAGACGATAGAATCAGTCGGTGTTGATCTACGCACGGATTGCTTCATGCATGGTCAGCTCTACGTTTTGCTGAGTAGAGTTAGGCACCCAGACCACATCGTTGTTCTCGTCCGCCCAGAGAGGGTTCACGATGGAGTGCCACATGTGAAGCGGCACGCCGAAATTGAGCGCATACCAAACTGACAAGAGAGGTTCACTAATCCCTAACCGATATTGCGCCGTGAGGGTGGCAGGTACCTGTAGACTGCAACACCACGCCGTGACTCAGGTTACCCTCGTCCCCCCCTGCCTGACCAGTTGACGAACCACAAAATATTTGTACTCCACAAATGATTTGTCAGTTTTGCATAAGACACCTAAGCGATAGGTAGCTCCATTCACGAGCAAGTGATCCATTATAGTTATTTAGAATTAGTTGTTTATTGTTTGCGATCTTCATTACAAAAAATAAAAATAAATTATATCAATACAGAAATAGCCCTTCAGAAAAAATGTTATGAGTTGCTATAATCCAGCACCATATAAAATAAATCGAACGATACAGTTGATAAATTAATTAGTTACCGGAAATAGAAATCAAACAGTACGGCGGTTATTCAAGTGAATCTATATTATATACGACCGCATGTGTAACTCACTCACTCACTCACTCACTCACGTATACAAATTCAAACCATACTTCCCGATGAGCTAGAGACTTGAAATTTGGCACGAATATTCCTTTGGTGGTCAAACCCCAGGAAAAATTGTCAAAACTAAACATTTCCACCCCCAACCCCCCCAAAGGGGAGAAAAATAGGGCAAAAATTGAAGTTCGATAAAAGTACTTTTTGTTTTTAGGCTACAGCGGCTTAACCAGAGGTCCTATTGAAAAACAGACTGCACCACGTGTCATGGATTTTTCATGATCTACAACTTTGGTCCTGTGACTTTTTGTCCTATCTCGTCTCCTTCACCCTAAGATTGAACTAGATTTTTCAATTTACATAGATCTTCCCTAGGTTTTCCGGCAAGAGTAGACGTGGTATACTACCTGGGCCCCTATAAATTTGCAGGAATATTTACTGGGTGGTCATACTAAATATACAATTCTCAAAACAAACAATTTCAACCCCCTTTACCCCCTAAAAGGGGTTGAAATGGGGGAAAACTTGAATTTCTATAAAAGTACTGTTTGATTTTTGCTTCTGGCGGCTAAAATAAAGGTTCTGTTCAAAAACAAAGGTTATTTCCTTAGTTGAAATTAGATTTACTACAATTTTGGTCATTACGTAATTTGCCTTATCTTAACTCCTTTACCCCCAAAATGACCTCTAAAGTTAAAATTCATATACATTTTTCAGTTTATTTTGGGTTTTGATGATTCTTCAATATTTATTTTTAGCTTATAGACCTCAAATTTCACAATTAGATAGTAAGTTTGATCCTTTAGGGTTATCAGGGGACATGCGCAGAATTCACCCCGTTTCAACCCCTAAAATAGCCCTCAAAAGTTAAACTTTTGACATTTCCTCTAGGTTTTCAGCTCCAGATGGTTTAATGTTATACGTAGAGGACTGAAATTTGGCATACATGATCTCTAAAGCATATATGTTACAAATCAGGAATAATATAACTAGTTTAAAATATAAAATTGCATATAAAGTTAAAAAAAAACTTCAAAATTCGTTAAATGTCAACGATTTTCTCGAGGTATCTCATCACGGTTCAAACCAAACTTCCCGATTAGCTAGAAACTTTAAATTTGGCATGAGTATTTCTTGGATGGTCAATATATAGGGAAAATATCAAAAACGCCATTTTTTATTTTAACCTCCTCAAAAAAATTACAAAAAATCGCTTACAAGATATGTTATAAATCAGCAATAATAAAACTTTTTTTTTAATTTTTAAAATAAAGTTTGTTATGTGGCTTAATTTAGTTGTTGTTTAGTCGAATAATGGTCTAAATTTCCCAATTCGTTCATTTCTATGACATCAAACATGCATGCTCATTTCTCACGTAAATGACGTGGAAAAACTGTAATATGTTGATTTTAAGTTTAATTGGATTTAATTTGTTTATTAAAATAGCACTCTTAAATCTTACTAATTCAAAAGAGAGGAACAGGAACTACCCGACACTAGCCTGATCGGACCATCAGATGGTGGGGTTAGGTGGAGATAGATAAACCCTTTAAAAATGGGTTTTTGGGATCTTTTACATAGAAAATAAAAATTATCAGATTCTGGGTTGAACCATTAGATTTAAATTGAAAAAACATCAATTTGATACTGTGAATAATTGTTCTGTCCAGTAATTTGTCTCAATGTTTACTTTATGGGAAATAAATAAAATTCTATATATAGCTTATTTCTCAACAAATCTGAATAAAAATTGGTAGATGTTAGTTGTTACCTGCTGGAATACTGAAAAACTTGAATTTTTACATTTCCATGTCAGCGAAAATGCATACTCATTTTTAATATTATTCTTATGAAGAAAATTGGTTTTGACATTTTACTTTTTTCTTATTTATCTTTTTATAAATAGGTTTTTGTAACTTGAATTTTTACATTTCCATGTCAGCGAACCTGCATACTCATTTCCCATATTATTCTCTTGGAAAAAATTGGTTTTGACATTTTACTTTAGTCTTTTTATAAATAGTTTTTGAAAAATATCTCAGAAATTGAAACCTATCTGATTTTCCAGAAATTTAATGAATAATTTCAGTAATAATTACCCTCCCCCCTACCATAAACCCCATTGAATCTATTCACCCCAAAAACAAGTAATAATTAATTGCTGAGCATTTGTTAACAGTTTATTCGTTTTGTTACTTTTAATACAAATTATCCGCTTTGGGGCGAAACCCTTTAAAGGGGCCTGGGGGCGGAGCCCCCAGCGAGCAGTAAGGCGAGTATATATATATATATATATATATATGTCTGTAAGCACGATAGCGGCCGTAAATATGGTCCGATCTTAATGAAATTTGGTGCAGGCATGTAAAGTGGTAATCAATTGGACGAGTTCGTGAACCAGCCCGATCGGACCACCGGAAGGGGGGGTAAAGGGGGATAAACCCCCCAAAAATAGGTTTTTTGAGTTAAATACATAGAAAAATCAAGTTTATCGAAATTTTGTTGGCACCATTGAATTCAGCACAAAAAAAACAAACAATTTAGTATGTTGAATCGTTGCTCTACGTCCATTGGTTACCGAGATATTGAAAGTGGTAAACACAGTAAGTTGTCCCAATGTTAACCTTATGGGAAATAAGTAAAATCCTATATCTCGTTTATTTCTCAACATATCTTGATAAAATTTGGTAAGTAGCTTCTTCTAGTTCAGATCTACTAAATAATGAATTAAAACCACCCAGTTTTAATATACCTGTAGCAGCAAACCTGCATACTCATTCCCCATGTTATTCTTATAGAGCTCACCAAAACATGTCAAATCTCGCTATGTTGGATTGAAATATGTTGTTTTGCATTTGAAATTCACTGAGTATGCAGGTCTGCTGCAATGGGGGTATTTATTATTGAAGATATTCAGATGAAATAAAAACCATTTAAGAGAATAAAATGACCAATAATCTTTGCCTGGAACACATTTTGGCTTAGGTGATTGCAAATATGCATAAAAAATAAGTAAAATTTATACAAACATAAAATAAATCTACACATTCACTGCCTGAATTAAATATGTGAAAATTAAGACTTACCTCCAATTTTTTTATCTATAGTCAGTCTTTACAGTATACAGTAGAGCGCCGATTATCCGAACGTCGGTCATCCGAACCGTCGGTTAACCGAACACCGTAATAATTCATATTTTGAACATGATTCTCAAGCAATTCAAATTCGCATTGCGCTGGGATATCAATGTATTCTGATAGATTTCATGGTAAAATTGCGTGAATAATTTTTGTTTGATCATTTTTTAGCCTTTTAGTGAATTTCCCCTATAGGGAAGAAGCTATTACCGTAGGTCTCATGGTAAGACCTAAGCCCAAGACCATGATAACTTTTCGTTTTGGGGCCACCAGAAGCAAAAAACACCATTCGTTCGAATTTATATATATATATCTATATATATATGTTATATATTTGGGTTTAAACTCTTATATATTACTACTTAAGCTGTGACAAAAATTAAAAATTAAAATATTGGATGTATCTAGTCCAAAATTGCTGCTAATAACAACAAGACTCCCCTAAACCAATCTTATCTTATCTTTGGTGTTTGTGTGTACTTGAAGGACCCACAATTAGATTCCCCTCAACAAAAATCTCGGATGCCGGCATTAGATCGCAAGTCATTAGATCGAATGGCACTGGATCGACACTTTTGTCGGTCCAGTGCCCTGTCGATCTAATGCCTGTCGGAACAGTGCCTTTCGATCTAGTGACTGTCGATGCAGTGCCTTTCGAAGATATATCTGTATTAAGTTTGGAAAATTGTAATTATTTTAAAATTATTGTAGGCAAATTTTCATCTTTCGATAGTTTTAACGCCGAACAGCGCTGGACCGACAGGCATTGGATTGAAAGGCACTGCACCGACAGGCAGTAGATCGAAAGGCACTGCATCGACAGTCGCTAGATCGAAAGGCATTAGACTGGTTTTTAAGTATTAAAATATTGGTGACATTTTGATCAGATTGAATTAGTTTATTCTGAATAAAAAGTAATCTCACGAGTGGCATTGTTTTGACATACATAGTCAAACGGCACTGGATTGACAGGCAGTAGATCGAAAGGCACTGTTCCGATAGTATCTGAGCTATGCCTGTCGATGCAGTGTCTTTCGATCTAATGCTTGTCGGTCCAGTGCCTTTCGATTCAGTGACTGTCGGTGCAGTGCCTTTCGATCTAATGACTTTATTTTGTGTCGGTCCAGTGCTTTTCGATCTAATGACTTTCGATGCAATGACCAGATCTCCAAAAAATCTTATCTTATCTATGTTTTTGTTTACTTAAAGGACCCATTATAAAGTGGAAGTAATTCATTTGAAAAATTGAGCATATCAATCAGCCAACTTTTCATCAAAATTTCTTAATCACATTCGTCACAACTTGTACATCACATTGAACCTTTTTAACAGTGTTTTTATTGTGTAATTTGATGTTTTTTAACCAGCTTAATGCAATTATTTTTTACGAAAAATATTACAACATTACAAAAAAATTGATGTGTTCTTACATTTTGTCTTATATACAATTTATTGCCACTATAGAGATAATCATAACTTAAAATATAAGAAAGTCTCAGTAATGAAATTTTAACCTCTTGTTTCAACCCAAAAAATGAATGTATTTTGGGCTAGATATATCCAATATTTTAATTTTTAATGTTTGGAGTTTAAACCCAAATATATAACAATATGACTTAACATGTATGCTTAAAATACATTATGTTTATATATTATGTGTTTTTTAACGTTAGGTAAAATTTACATTACAAACAAATGTTTTTAACTATAAATGCAATAAAGTCTCAATGATACAATTTTAATCACTGGTTGCACACAAAAAAAGAATGTTTTCTGAAAATTTCAGATTTTTTTAATGTGTCCCTTCTGAGATACGCCAAATTCAAAATACACGATTTTGGATAAACTGCTAATTTTAAAAATATGTTTAAAAAAAGAGATACATATCTCAAGCTTGTGACTTGGTCAGAAGAAAATGTACTGTGAAGACTGTCTATAGAAAAAAAATTTAAGGTGAGTCTTAATTTTCACACATTGAATTTAGGCACTGAAAGTGTAGATTTACGTTTGTAGAAATTTTACTGTTAATTATTTTTTATGCATATTTGCAATCACCTAAGCCAAATATGTACTGGACAAAGATTAATGGTCATTTTATTCTCTTTCAAATGGTTTTTGTTTCATTTGAATATCTTCAATAATAAAAAAGCTATTCTTACAGAGTTTAATGTACACCTCTGCAAAATGCAAAATCAGCTGTCGCACCAATACAAAATGGCTGCTTAAAAAAAGGCTGTGCAACTAAAAAATAAATTAATAGTTGTTTTTAACTCCTCAAACATAAACATGGTTATAAAAATATAAAAAGTATTGACAAATTGTTAGCAACTTTTTGTTTTGAAATTGGTTGATTTGAAATGGATTGACCCATTCCTAAACGAATGACCAAAGCTATCAAGTTACAGGTAAACTTTCTCTAATTCAAACCAAGTGTAAGGTTTTCTAAAAGTACGTAAATACTATGATACCATTAGGGAATTGACATGGAATCAAACCTGTTCCTCGCCATATTTGGCAGCAGTTTCAGCTTTGTTCAGCCCCGTCAATCCACCATAATGCCTCTCATTGAGACGCCAAGTCTTATGGATAGGAATGTCTTCTTGGCCAATGCCTTTCAAGGCTGCTGCCAATGTTTTCTGAGCTCTCGTCAGAACAGACGTGTGTGCAACATCGAATTTGAGGTTGGCATTCTTCAGAGCCACACCAGCTGCAACAGCTTCTTCTTCACCTGCATCATATTTTTGTTATTAGTCCTGGTATATAACTTTTAAGTGTCACACTTAAAATTTATGTCACACTTAAACATTTTTACTATAGCCTAAAAAAACTATATGGATTTCTATAGATTTCTGAAGGCTATGCAAAGTTCTGAATGGATCAATTAATTGTGGTCCCTATTCTTTTTACGGGTTTCATGAAAGAGGCAATCACAGAAAAGAACATTATCGTGTTTGTTGACGACCCAACACCAGTTAGAAAAATTATGATAATCTGGAGGAATCAACCCTCACCAAATAAACAGTCTCGCCCAATATTTAGAATAAGACATAGTCAGACTGAATGCAGATAAAATAAATTTTTTTGCATTGAGAGGCACAATTCCCTTAAACCACACACTGTGAATTTTTTAAAATCAAATATAAAATCCTAACTCTGTATAGCTCTTATATTTATAAACTGGCATTAATGTTTCAAAATAACATTGATATATTCATAGAAAATCAACAATGTCATACTCGTAACACAAGATATAGCCTAAAAGTAATAAGAAAACAGTTCAATATGGCCTTCAAATTGTTCATTTATCTTCACAGTACATGGGTCCATCCAAAAGTTAATAATTGTTTACCTTCTTCAATAAAAAATATTAATTCATTTCCAAAAGTCAAAAAATCTCTAAGACTTATCTACTGGAGAAGGCATTTTATTCTCTGCAGGAATACCTACATATTGCTATATATAAAGTAATTTATTCTATTTTATGGACAAATCATCTATCAAAAAAATTGATACTGTGTGATATTATAAGTAAATAAAAAATGACAAGAGCTCTTCTTAACTGGGGACGAGGAACTCGATATTACTGCTGATTTTTTAGGGATGGGACTAGACGATGCCTTGAGTGGAGATGGAGAATGGAGTGAGCAATTCAGGAAACTGAACCCAACTTGGGATTGGAATCTTTGTCCTTGCAGCTTGTGGAATCTTTAGAATCTTCAGCTTTTAACTTATTTTTAACATCTCCTACTTTATAGTTTTCTGGGTCTTACTTTATAGTTTACACAAAACAAATCTGATCAAGTAGAAGGGGCTAAGAAGCTTTTTCAAACATCACCCTCAAACCTCTAGTCAGAACATTTTCAAACCCTAAAAGTGAACAGTTTGTGTGGTTTACTCTCAGCTACAAATAAATATAACAAATTTTCAAAACATAAACATACATTGGATATATTAGATACATTACCTGAAATTGCGATCTACCCAGAAATTAAGACAAAATAAATAAAACTTTAAAAAATTGTAATCAGGCAAAAAGTTTTAAAAATTGCCAGCTTTTGTAAATCATAAAAACAATTTATTCGAGTTTATGAGTGAACTTTAAAAAATTTCTTATGAGTCAACCCTTTAACAATCTAGATAAATATAATGAGTTTATATTACTCCAAAGTACTCCACCCACCACAGAAGACAGACCCAGCTCAAACCAAAAAACCTAACCCTACTCGTAGACACCAATATTACCCTACTGTGTGTAGAATAGTTAATGACAAATCCATCGCTGCTTGTGGCCGATTGGAATACCTTCAAAGTACCAAGTAAATAGAAAGTAGATGATTAATTTTAAATATATTCTATAATAAAGGAACTATTTTAATGCAGAACAAGACTCAGCTTTCCTTTAAGTCATTTCTATTGTACAGAGTTATTTTTAAATTGATAAAACGACAAATTAAAAAGCCCACAATCAGCTCTTGACCTGTTTCAAAACTTGACCTTGACTAATCAGACCAATTTAATCAACACCCATGAGTCAAACAAGAAACAATACTGGCTCTCTAAAACTTTTCTGGATTATCAAATTTTTCTTTGATTATTACATGGTAACATAAATCAAATTGTTTCCATACATACTCCTAGAATCCTAGAAATGGACATATAAGATTATGGGGATCAAATTAAGTAAATTGAGTGTACTTTTGTCTGCTAGAGATCAGATCATTGCATTCACTAACTACCCTATATTTCAATCATGCGTCCGTAAACACAATAACTCTTATAAAAATTGTCCGATCCTAATGGAATTTGGTACAGACCTGTAAAGTAGTAATGATATGGATGATTTTGAAAACCAACTCAATCGGTCTATCTGGAGTGGGGGTTAGAGAGGATCAACCCCCCCAAAAAATGTTTTTTTGGGGTTTTTTACATAGAAAAATTAAAATAATAACATTTTGGTTTCCACTATTGAATTCAGCTAAAAAAACAATTTAATACCTTTAATCTTTACTCTAAGTCCATTGGTCACCGAGATACCGAGACTGGTAAACACAGAGGCCTACACTGTCCCAATGTTATCATTAATGGGAAATAAAAATAAAATTTTACGTCTAACTTATTTCTTAACATATCTTGATAAAACTTGTTATGTGGCTTCAAAAGCTTAATATTTATCGTTTATTAGCCAAAAATCCCTAAATTTTACATTCCTGTGGCAGCAAACCTGCATACTCATTTCCCCTGTTACCCTCATGGCCCAGACCAGGCCCAGAACAACAGTACCCAAGAGTCCCCCCTTTGTGGCCGCCCTGCCATACACAGAACACTTTTTAAAGAGACCTTAGACTATCATTATTTATAGAATAATGAGTCTCAAAAATTCTAATGTACGGTGGCTGGTTAAGGCAGCGTTATTCGTCTTAAATTACTGTTATCTTTTACAGTACACGTCGGATTATCCGGACCCCACATTATCCGGACCGGTTATCCGAGAAATTAAAATATTAAAATCATGGCAAAAACATTATTTTAGCGAGTTTACGAGTGAAATGTGCCTTCTAAAAGTAACATGCAAATGTAATACATTACTGTTCGCATATGTAATTACGATAATAATTGTAGGAATTGCATTGCCTAAAAAGTAAATTAGGCCTAGGCCTACAGCATTTTCGTGAACATATTTTTCTGGATTGCTACTTGGGGTGTTATCAGTAATCAACAAAGGCGTAGCCTACGGCAATTTTGTGAGTTAGTTTATTGTAGGCTAGTCATTTGATGCGTTAAGTTATTTCTTAAGAAGAGTTACTGTAATATGTTTTGAGTTAATTTAAGTTTCGTCATTATTATATCAAGTATGAGTTATTTTGAGTTACGATATCTAATAAATTAAATATATTAATCTTTTGTTTAATTCAAAACCTAAACCTTAAGTACGGTAAAAGTTAACAATATTCATATGATTAATAATGAAGTTTAGTTCTTAAATGTCTTTAAAAATTAAACCCCCGGAAAATTTGAAACACTATATGTTGTAGAGTCTTGATACACGGCATCAATTTAGCAGGGGCTAAGGTATGCGATCGCTATTTAGGCAATATTGTAATGATCTCGGATTATCCGTATTTTTTGTTGTCCGGATCGGTGTTCTGCAACATTAATCCAGATAATCCGAGGTGTACTGTAATTTATTCTTTCTTCATTAATATATTTATTTCTTGGGCTGCATCAAAATAGATAGGCCTAAGTTTACTTTTTTGTATTTATCTAAAATCAAAAGCTTGTCAATTGTCGGTCATTCTGTTTTCCACCAATTGCAGATTTTGCCCAGGTAGGCTAGTCCACCCAGAATCGTTTAACAAATAATTAATTAAATTTATTAAATAAAAAAAGGAAACAGTACTTATATCATAAAAAAGTATAGCCTGTTCTGTTTTATATTGATAGATTGCATAGGTCTATCGGACTACAGGTTTGATAGGTTTTTGGGGTCCTCCATATTAGACCACACTAAGAAGTTATGCATATCTTGGTGAGGCCAAGACTCTGTAAAATAATGTTCAATAAATAAATACAAGAAATATCGGAAAATGGAATAAAATTCATCAATGATTGAATAAAAAATGTCCGATTACAGAGTTGTACTCTGGGAATCAATACGGATAACATTGTTGATGTACCTAACAATATGTTAATGTCACACTTAAATTAGACCTACAGAAAAAGGCTACTTGTTATACCAGAGTCAATAGGCGAACACCTTGCCGTGAATATTTAAAATGTCTTTAAAAACACTGTGTCAGCCCTACATTTGAGATTAATTCCAATTAAGCACAGACATTCACAACCACATCACAAGAAATATATTTCTTCATGAGCAAAAATTCTGATGGATTACCTTCCAAAAAATATTGGGGACATAAAGTATAATAAAATCCCCTTTTATATACAAAGTAACATAATAAGTTTACCCCTCGATTTTTTTCATAATTTCACCTAACAAATTCTAATAAGGAGGGTTTTAGGTACCGGTATTGATAATTGCCAAAACAGCTTTAAACACTTTGTTTTTTCTCTTCTGTAACAAAAAATAATATTTGCAAAGATACTTGTTTGAGTCAGCGAAACTTACTTTTGATGTCCGAAAACAATGTTTATAGAAGGAAAAATATAAATGCCAAAGACCAAGAACTGTATTTGATCACAACTTTCCATTACAGAGCATAAAAAACTTGACAGCTGACAAAGTTTTAGGCGATCATATCTTTTTGAAATCACAAAAGTGGGCCTACAGTAAATGTGCCAAAAGAGAGATAGGTACAGATCATAAGAACTCTTGGCCAAAGTAGGACACAATAGCACATTCAGCAGAATAGTTTTATGACCATGGATAACACAGGCTGGTGCAACTTCTGCAGAAGGGTTACAACACCATTTGCTATTAGTATGTTACTATTGTTTTCTTACAAATTTTAATACTTTGCTCTTACAACGTTAAATAACATAAAAGTGTTCATATTATGTGTCAGGAATTTCATTTAGGCCTACTAACTTAAATGCTGATTCAAAAATGTCTGTTACCAATCTCATCCCAATACATTGAAACTTAATTTATGAAAATACAATGATTCTAACCTAAAATAAGTTTAAGGCTAGCTACATTTGAATCATTCTTGAATGAATATAACTATTTTGAATTAAAATGAGTGTTCACTAAATTATAATGGAATAACAACCACCAATTTTCATCGCAACATAACTGAGCTGACTATGTGGCTTGTCTAATTTATGTTTATTTTAAAACCATTTAAAACATAGATAAGTAAGGTTTCAGGGAAATTTATTTTCTAATTTGGTAATGATTATCACTCTGTAGTTCCCCTCCAGACATAACAGATTCCCACTGACTTCGCAAATTAGGTGTAACCCCTCTGCGGAAGTATAACCCATAGGCCTACCCCTCTATGACAGACACAGCCTATCTTTTACGTTTCAAAAGCATGTCTGTAAATACATACAATAATAGTCCGACTTTCCATGCTTGTCAATGTTAACTATGCAAGACCTTAAAAAGGGGGATTTGTCAAAAAGTGGTACAATTCCTTCTCACCTACTTATAGAGCTGCATAACCTAATTTACAACACAAGAATCACCCAAAAAAAAGTGGTGAACAACTTGAATAATCTGACATTAGTGACAACATCCTACAAGAAGGATGGCAGCTTCATTTTGCCTGGTCTTATGCCACGAACGTGGTCAATTGGGACGACTCGGGAGTGTAAGAGTAAGTGTAAGAGAACTTAGACAGGGAGAACTAAGGGAGAACTGGGAGAATTAAGTCTTCTATTGATAAGTCTTAAAAATGAGGTTAGATGCAGCAGTTAACGAAATGAAGGTAAATTAGGGTGACCAGACGTCCCGTAAAAACGTAAAAGTCCCGTTTTTTCACGTTACGTTTCGTTGTCCCGAAAAACTTTGTCGGGACGTCAAAATGTCCCGTTTTTTAAAGTAGGCTATACATAAAAACTCGCCTATGTATACTAACGTTACCTTAAAATTTAGAGGAATCTAACATGTCATGAGGTTGCAAAAGAATATTCCGAACTTTTACCAAATGCTAAACAAGATTTTAGTTTTACGCTACCTATACTATAATCGGTTGGCTGTACTGCTGCGCTGCCTTAAAATAGTTTAATGAACTTATTGTTTAACTTTTGTTTAGCTGTGTTCTCAGCATAACAATTAACGATAAGAACTTATTAAGATAATCGTGATACTTTTTTGATCTTACTATTTTATTTATATTACCACCCAAATAATTTATTGTTAGAAAATCTTTTTTCTTTTACAATAAAATGTTAAGATCTTAAAAATGTGACTTGATTACTTTTAATCCTCATTATATGGCGATTAATAAAATTACCTTTCATGGCTGCATGGTATTTATTGTATTCTTAAAGAAAAACTGTAACAATCGTGCGCTGTAATAAGTTCAATAAACGGAAAATAGAATTCATGGTCTATAAAAGCTTCAAAAGCAGTTTGATACTTAATTTCTTCCATTACAAAACTTATAAATTACAGAGACCCCGTATAATTAAACACCTTGGTATGTGGCGTGTTGTATTGGAGATTGGGGGGGGGAGTGGGTGAGTTTTGTTTAAGTGTCCCATTTTTATTTCCATACTATCTGGTCACCCTAAGGTAAATTAAAATCCATACCTTTTTTACTTAGGTTTGCATCGTACCATCCGCAGAACAAATTCTTCTGATTCCACTCACTTTCTCCATGACGAACCATTACAATTGTATATTTACCCTTAGCCATTTTAGCTGAAGAAACTGAAAAATTAAATTTTATTAAATGAGTCAATATTGTTGGAGATTTCAAAGAGCAGACGACTACAAGACTTGACCTTGATAATACTTGAAGGTTATTTAGCAAGCGGCTTGTTCCCATCATGATGCCAACTTTAACATGACTCTCGCTTGATCAAGAGTAATTTTGCCACTACTATAATGCGGATCAACCCGTATACCCATTTGTTTGGGTCAATTAATTAAAAATGTAAATTACCCATTTGCTTTTGTTTACGGATTGAAGAAAGACTGGAAACAAAATCTTTAACATCAGATCGTACTCCATAAAATAGTAAAACGTCACAGTTGAAATATATTGGACTATCTTATGTTTTATACATTAAACCATAGATCATAAACTAAGGAATGGAGAACAAACAAACAAAAAGCAAAACAAGGACCTTGAGTTAATTCTTAATACATACCAAAACAATAAAGAGGTTTGCAAACTCAAAGAAATGTCGTTGAACTTCAAAACCCTTATTTTTTTATACTGTCATCTGATCAACAATAATGAGTTGAAGAGATTATTGGAGTGTCTTCGAACACTGTTTGCATTTTCACGTCTCCCTACGGTACGATCTCAATACCCCTAAAAAACGTTGTTACTGTTGGTCCACTCACCTTGGGCAAAATAGACCACGTTTTTTTTAGATAATTATAATAAGAGACGGTAGTGACGGTAGTCTCAAACGGTTTTATATTTTTCAAATTGACCATTGTGATATTATTCGTCATTTTTTATCAAACCTACCAAGTAGATTAACATCAAAGTAAATTAATAATGGACCGTTTAGACCCCATAAAGATTTGATCGATTAGATAGGAAAGTCATGTTTGAAACTATAAATAACATTGTTCATCTTTAAAGTTACTTTTAAATATTTGTTTAATTTTATTGATACTTTTAATTCGGCAATGACCAAACATCATCTAAGCCATCTTAACAGACATATATTACAAAGCATATATACCATTATGTATAAACTATATACGTTATTTTTAATGTTATTCAAACCCAGTGGCAAGACCTGTATTAAACAGATTTTTACATTTTTTGCCTGAAGGTCTTGCAGTGTTTGTTGTACCCAATGCACATTTCGCCGCTCAGTGCAGCATCTTCATAGGGTTGTCTTCTTATTAACTACATATCTTATATTTTATTTCGTAAGGCGATCCTTTGCGTCAAAATTGTGGGCGTCTGGCAAGTCGTAGAAAGATGGGAGAGGGCTCAAATTAAAGGTTTGTATTCTGTGATGGCGGGAAAAATACTAAAACTGCTCTAAATTAACCAAAAAATTAGATATAACGTAAAATATCTGCCATTTAAAAAGCATAGGGATATAAACGTCTGCTTTGTTTACATAAAACATGTGATGCTGATACTTTGATTGAAAACCACGCGGTAGACTAGATATCTTTAAGAGATTCAGTTTGCTATGAAGGTATTTCGTACAAGGATTGTTTGAATTTTCCCTCATTTGTTTCACTGCGCGGTCGCGATCGCGTTCGCGGTTGTGCGGAGACGGCGCGAGCGACGAGTTGCGTAAGTGTTCGCATTATCGGTGGCGCGTCCATTCTCTGATGTGTGCGATGAATGACTGTCGAGGCAAAGGGTTGTAGGCGTGAGCAAAGTTTTTTTTCGGCGTGAGGGGCGGGGGTGAAATTATTTCGTTTGTTTTGAATCGGCTTTCACTTTTGCGACGTTGCCGTTTCTGTGCGGTGTTGCCGGTTTTACTTTGCACCTCTTCAATGTTTTGGATTAGTTTAAATAGAACTGAGCTATGATAATCCTCCTTCTTATTTAGCAGGGTATCGGGTTTAGAGTTCATATGTTTGTGGATTTCGTAATTTTCTTGGACTATTGCATGGGGCTTTGAGTTTGTTTTGTGGGATCTCTAATGAGTCAGGGTAGGTTATTTTGTGGCCGTCATTTTCTTTTAGGTGTTTGGCTACTATTGAACTGGGGTTGGTATAATGTTTAATGTTATGTTCTTTAAATCTTTTAATAAAAGAGCGGTTTGTGTAGCCAATGTACTGTTTGTTGCAAGGAGACGTGCATGAAATTGTGTATACTCCTCTTTTATTTTCCATTTTTCCTTCAGAGAAACAATGGAAAATGAAAGAGGAGTATACAAAATTTCATACACGTTCAAAATTTCATGTTTTTGTTGATGTGGATGGGAACTGGTCCTTTTTTACTCTATAGGCTGATATATAACCCGCTTGTTTAAAGATTTTCCCCATTTTTTCTGTTGTTTTGTCAGTATATTGTATCGCTACATATTTGGCCTCAGCATTGTGGTTTTCTAGATTTGATTGATGTGTATTTTCATTTTGTATGGTGGATTTAATCTTCTTCCGGGTTTTGCTAATCATACTTTCAATGATTGTTGGATTGTAACCATTATTAATTTCTATTGTTTCTATAATTTGTTTTTCTTTTTGGTATTATTCTTGGTTGAGGTTGTAATTGAGTAGTCGGTATCATAGAGTAATAATGAACTTCGTAAAGAGTTGGCACTCCCATGTTAACTCGGTGGTAAGGGAACAGTAGCGCTGCCTGATAAAAGTGCTACGAACTTAAAAGATCGATGCGATATATCGATCGTCGTCGTCTGCTTTGTTTATTGTCTGTTTTGTTTGTAGACTTTCAATTTTAATGACTTTACCGATTTGTTTAGATTAAATTGATTAAGTACGTTTGCCGCTAGTGCAAGTTGTTTCGCGAAATACCGTACTGTACTGAGTGATTCATATTGCGCTTAAAGTGATTGATAGAAAATAAATACTTAGATGTTATTTACTTAAAAGCACTTAATAAAAATTAATTTAGTTAATTTTTATTAAGTGCTTTTATGTACACATCTACGTATTTATTTTCTATCAATAGCTTTAAGCACAAATGATTCATGCAGTACAATATTTCGCGAAACTACTTACACTAGTGGCAAACGTACTTTAGGTATTTTCCCACACTCAAATAAATTCCAACTCGTTTTGGTTGTGTACACGTCGCGTCGTGACAGAAAATCAGGGGAAGCGGAATAGGAAGTTAGCAGATCGTTATCGTGGTTTTGATTGGCTGATTCAGTGAATAAGAACAAATCCATGTTTTTACAACGACATCTAAGTAAAATGCTTCGAACTAACCCGCTCCAATAAGCTTACCACTTGGCTCCATTTAAGTGTCAGACCGGTATCGGTATGTTAATGAACGGAAAGCTGCCATTTTCTGGTTAATTTTTAATCCTGAATTTGACTCCAAGTTTGTGTCTGAACGCTTTTTTTAGACATTTACTGTCATCATTCATTAATATAAGGCACTGTCAGACACTGTCGATCCAAAAATTTCTTCTGTAAAAAATAACAGCAAAAACCCTCAACTAAACCCTTAACTAAAAATTAACATTTAATTAACTAACATGACTTTCACAATTTTTATTTTTTTTAGTTTTTAATGGTCTAGGATTTACCTGAAGAAGGAAGGATGTGAGATTCATAACTACAGGCAGTGAATTTGACAAAAACAGTAATGTCCGGTGACCTTGAAGGCCAGTGATGTAACACGGAATCGTTAGATCCAGTGCCAGTAGATCCATCTTCGAGGAAGCCTAGCGAATTTAAGTATAGCATACTAGGCGAATTTAAGTATAGCATAGAATGATAATGAACTTCGTAAAGAGTTGTCACTTCCATGTTAACTCGGTGGTAATGGAACAGTAGCGCCTACCCACTGACACTTTTATGGGGACAAGTGGCCCACCTGGCTAGATATGTACAGAGATAAGAAGAAGACGAGGATCTTCTTATTGGCTGAGAGACAGCCAATCAGCGCAACGCTAGCGGTTTGTTTTGTTTGTTTAACCCTTTCGGTCCCAGCGTCCATGATCATGGACACACATTTTAGACAATTATTTAAAATACTTTCTATCAGTTTACATCGTTCCAGTCCATTTGTCCTGGTTCATGAACTCTTTAAGAAGGGAATTTTTGCTTTTCATCAGATTTTAGGTTGGCTATCCTGATATCATATGTTGTTTGTGAGAGCATGTCTGACCATCAGTGCAACAGAGCTCGCAAGCTCTTTTTTATTACTTATTTGGCAATACCCTACATAAGTTAACGTTATAAAAATGTAACAGTAGTAATCTAAAAGGATCAAATTAACTTCATATGCATTAGTTATGGAATGTCATTCATTATTTTTGATGCCACAATTACTTACACTTATGTGTCCCAGAACGTGGAAAATGTGACTCAACAGGTTCTTGATGCTCATCTAACCTAAAAAATCACTGTCCAAGTTCATGGACAAAATTGTACTGAGCAGTGAGCAGTGAGTGGGTGTTCTGTTACTGTAAAATATATTTACAGTATATAAGTAATATTAAACCATAATTTTTCTATTATATTGTTGTTTTTATTTATTTTAGGTCCTAGACAAGGGCAAAATTAAAAAATTTTGTTTTATTTGTATTTAATTGCTAAATTTGGGGTAAAAAAATCATCCCAGTCATTTTGTCCATTTTCATGGACAGTTTATATTTTTTATATAAATAATTTACCAAAGAGGTAACAAAGCTTTTGTTTATTTTTCTTATATGTTTAGAAGGTAACAAATATTTTCTTTTTTCCTATTATATTTTGTGCTTAGGGTAAATCTGATTTTTAGTGCGCAAAGTGTGGGCTTGTCGAAAGACAATGCCCTTTTTATGATAACCATAAGAAATATTGTAACAAATAGGCTCCAAAATATATCTTTAAGGTTATTAGATGTTTTTATTCTCAATAAAACAATTTTTTTCAAGTTTTATATGATCTTTATTTTTTATTTTTGACTAAAAAAAATTTCATCCAGTCACTTTGTCCATAACCAAGGACAATTTAAATTTTTTAAATAAATAATGATAAAAATTATTAAAAATTATTTTTGGCCTTCCTAGACACTAATTAAACAAAATACAAAAGGAAAGATTTTTTGTTTCATTTTTGAAGTGCTGGGACCGAAAGGGTTAAAGTTTTTGTTTCAACTTGATCTGTCGACTGCGATTGTATGTAAAACTCTTTCTACTAACAATGCAACCACTTTATTAGGCTGATATAGTTTACATATTATATTGCTTCTGTAATATTTATATCTAAATTAAGGCCTAATTCATTGACAATTACTCAGAAAAATGAATATTGTTCCGTAATTGGTTGCTCAATTGTTGAAAACCATCGTCAGTGTTAAGATCAGAGAGAGGACTGTGACATCTAAAATCCTCTAAAAACAATTTTAAAGGTAAGCTTTTAATTAATTTATGTTATTCACACTGCATGCTTCAAGTTAATATAGTATGCTGTTAACTTAGACCCAAAGAATTGGTCAATATTGCTTAAAATTTCTTTAAAAAGCCACTGGAGTAAGAACTAACGTTAAACATTGTTGAGTTTGATGGTAGGCTACTGAATGTAAGCTTAGAGAACTCCACTTGAAATTATTTTTCGAAGTCCAGTTTAGTGAGTCGGTGGCTCAGTCGGTTGGGTAATGGGCCTTAACTATAATAGTGATAGCATTGATTTTAGTCTTCATGTTGCCACAAAGGCTTCCTTTTAGCGTTACAGTTCACCCTCACTCAGCTAAATAAAAAAGCATGGGCCTTAAGCCTATGTGGGAGGGCAATGGCAAGATGAAAAGAGGCTGCCACCCCCTTTTGTCCCAAGTATTCTTTGCTGATGACCTAAACAGTAGGGTTATCAGATATTTTTCAGGCCAACCCAGGGCAGATTGAGATGCGGTGAACAAACACATCCCCCTTCCCTTAATGACACAACCGAAGGTAGTAACATAAGATTGTTAATGTATTATGACGGTTTTTTACTTATTGTGTAGGCCTATCTTAAATCATTTTTATCAGCTAAGCCAGTTCCAACCTGAATCACTACACTAACCTCAACCTAGTGTTTGGTATCGATATCCGATAAATCGGAAATATCGATATTTTGGTTCCGATATATCGTTCTTTTTATATCGATATTAGACTTCCTATATTATCTGAATATCGATATTTACTTCAATATTATCGTTAGTATCAATATTAGCCAATTTTTAAGAATAATACATAAATAAAATACAGTTTAACGTTTTCTGCACTTTTTTATTTGTTAATTAAATATTATTTGATTAGGAAATAATAAAGTTATCAATTTGGAAATCACTTATTAGCTACAAGAAATGGTTTTTAGTTAAATTTTTTATTATTTGTTGTTTTGTTAGTTGTACCCTAAAAATAAAGGTTATCGACAAAAATTTCAAAAAATTATCTTGGCTATGTAGGCTCTTTTGCTGTAACATAATTTATTTTACAGTTATTGATCTAAAATACTTCAAAGTATAAATTGTAAACAATTTTACCTCAAATGGACGTCACAGTTGTGCTGCTAACTGTTGTGATACATACCGTATGCATTCGATTAATTTTTAACAGAAATTTTCTGATATATCGATATTTTTCCGATACATCGATATTTTTGATCCGATATTTTTGTAATATTGATATTAAATTATCGAATTATGTTTTTCAGACTTTTTCCTGATGTTTTCTGAGTTAAAAATTTGGCCTACCATATCCTAGTCACCTGATGAGAACACTGTTGAAGCAGCATTTCACGAGAATCAAATTTTATGGATTCCATCGTAAGCCACTCTGATCGACATCCTATCAAACTGGTAGGTCCTGTATTCTGTTATACTAGATAAACACGTGTAGCTCGAAATCGAGCCAAAAGCATATAGTAAAAGAATGAAGAATAATCAGCCTACTTATATATTTTTAAAGTTTTCATTAACAAAATTATAGCTTAGCTACTGAAACTTTCAAAGTTAATTTTATCTACCGCAGGAGTTTCCGGTGTAAAAGTTAACGATTAGGAACACCGGAACACCTTCATTTCCCCATGTTCTCTTTTTCCTGAAAGGTATATTTCAACACCGGCAAAAGATTGAACTCTGCTTACAGCAACATGTAGCTGACCGATTGTTTGTGATTGCCGCTGCACCTTATTCATAATTATCGCCAAAACAGAGATTGTAGGGAACAGCTGTCTTTATATGCATAACCTTGTAAATGACGCACTATCTCTACCGGTCTCTTCATTCTTCAAATGCAACCCAACGCAATGAAAACATTTTTAGTTCATTGGTCTGAGGTTGGAAGGAGCATCAAATGGTACATTGGGAGGGTGATGCCAGCGGTTGCGATCGTGTTCGTTCCGATTCCTCCGACCGGTCAATGTTCGTCTTCTTCTTATCAGTGGCATTATAAATGCAACACATCCGAAAATAGATTTGCTCAGATTAATGTAACTTCAAAAAACGCTATGAGATATCGTAAACTACATTGTAAAACTGATAACTGCAATGTTTAAGAGCTTTAAAAACTTTATAAAATAACCTAAATTACATAATAATAAATCTTTAAAAAAAGAAAAATGTTGAAAATAAAGCCAAACCAGCTGTAAAAATAAGTTTACCTGTAGAACTATTTCAGAGCTTGGCCATATGTTCAGTTTGTAAACAAAACTGAGCTTGCTCAAATGTCGATGAAAAGCGCCACTGTTCCGAAAATTCAGCCCTTTACTGTACTTTAGTGAAGCCCTTTTTTAAAATTCTGAGACTTGTTGACAAATCTACATAAAATTCCCTTTAATTTGACACCTCAGACGTTAAAATCCGCCCAGCCGTTACTGCGGTTGGACTGTGAAAAGAAAACCGCTTGCGTATTAATATATAGAATATGTGTAGAGTAGGAGTCACCTAAGTCGGCCAAAACGAAAGTAAACAAACTATTATCTCCTTACAAACTTAAGCATAAAATCCAGCTATGCTGAGAACATAGCCAGCGAACATCTGTTAGCACTTGCAGTAAAGGGAAAGTTCTGATGCAATATTGCAACTGGAAGTTCTCTTGCGCAACTTAAAATATTACTGAAGGGCTTTTTCAAATTAAGTATGTTTTAACTCGACTGAGGGTGTGTAATGGATGCGGCATGATTATTAGTCTTAGATTTTCTTATTAAATAATATGTATGACGAAAAATAGGCGAGTTTGTGGATAGCCATCACTTCTTGCTACAAATCAGCATCTGACAAGAAAGATTGTTTCATATTACGTTCAAAACCTATCAAAATTGGTCCAGGAAAAAATAAACAAGCAGCTAAACAAACTAAAATATTACAATCAATAAGTAGAATCAAATTAAATTTTCCATTTTATGTTAAAAGGTTGTATGAAAATAGAAAATGCTATAAATAGGTGATATTGTAAACATTCTGTAACCTATACGGTTATCACGAATAATATTTAATAACGGAATTGTAACGTGTTTAATAACGAAACAATATTTTAAACAAATGCAAAGTGGCAATTTGACAGTCAAGAGAAAAAGTAAACAAACACCATGTAACCAACAATGTTTTCAATGTGACTTGTAGGCTTTAAACAATTTTGATGAGATGATTAGTACGTGCTTTGGCCAACTTAGGTGAATCCTACTCTACTGTACACTGGCATTCGCTGGTTATCGTATCGCAGACATCAACCTACGATGTATTACCAGTTTTTATTCCAAACTAGCAGGCTTCGCTCACGATAAAAATTACAGCTGATCTTACTTCTGCTCTTTGAACTGTCAAATTTTAGTATTAACAGCTGTTTACAATTCAGTATTTGAATGTTTACATCCAAGAGATTTTGAGGAAGGAAATAGGCCTTTGTCCTTTCCTGATGTAGGCCTAGTGGTTCTATTCCGGCCGAGCTTCATCTCAGTTGGTTTTCATGTGGTTGAAAGGCAGATATTCACAGACATCCATACTTTCACATTTATAATATTATACGGGGTGTCTACTGATACTGGAATTATACTGGAAATTCAAATATGGTACTGGAAGTTTGTTAATAAAAGTGATGAAATCTGTTAAAAATAATTTTGTCCAATACATGCAGATATTAAAAGCTCGACAACACTTTTTTCGGTGCACGAAAAATCAGGAACCAGTTCCTTCCTAGCAGAAAAATTATGGAAGTAATCCTGCATTTACCTTTGCAAAGTAAACAAACAAGCGTAAATGTTAATTGGGTGTACCTGCCTGTCAAGGGTGAACAGCAGGAATAAATTACACTCTGTACTTAGTAATTACTGTATTTCTATTATGGGCTTGTTTAGACATTAAAGTTTTTTCTGTAGTTGCTTACATCTAACTTAGTGTTATCTATGACTGTTTATACCTTCTCAGTGTATTGTATTTCAATTGTACAAATATTTATTATATTTCAATTGTTTAGGATACAAATTGAATTATTTAAACGTCTTTGTTGCAGGAAATAGTTCATGAAGGAGAAGGAGAAATAGTTCATGGAAAAGGAGAAAATTTCAACTACAGAAAACTGCTGCCATCTTTACTGTTTCTTACTGATTGCGTAATTTCTTTTGGTTTTCATACAAATTTATATGGTATTATAATTTTGTCAAAACATTTTATTAGGTTTATTATTTCTTAAATTCCTTTTAGTTCCTTAACCTATTGGATAGCTAGATTAATGGATAGAATAGATTATCATGGGAATTAATGAAGCTAGCAGAGTGTAAAAATATCGCAAAACAGCAAGAAAAGAACAGTCTCTTAATATAGACAAGCCTATTTATAAATAGCAAGACTTTGTAAGTTATAACTTTATTGGGGTATTTTCATAGATGGGCACTACAAATGTGACAATAGTAGATGGATGACAATTTACAATGCTTCTGTGGTTATGTTAGTTTCATTTGAGTTTTTTGGCTTAACCGTTTTACAAAATAACCTAAAAAATTATACATCTAGTCACAAAAACTAGATTTACTGACAAATAATGCAGTAACTGCTTAATTTTCTGTTTTTTTAATGATGTAATTTTTTAAAGGACTCAATGAAACTGTCAGTTCTAAAAAAGTGCCATCCTTGGGTATAATGCCAAAATAGCATAATTAGGGGGCCAAGCTATTGTGGCCAAATTTTGACATATTCATTCACGAAGAGTTACTAATCTGACTAAAAAGCATCTTGTTTTTAGCCTCCAAGTTCTTCATGGAAGTTTGATGAGAATAATTTTAATGAAATACAAGTTGGGATATATGTCGATCACTAGGCTAATATAACTAACAAAAAGCTAATTTGGCTCAAAAATTAATAGAGAGCCCACCAATTGACCGAATTGATATTTGCTCGCCGTGACACTTGCCCACTTTTTAAAAATTAAATTAAATAAATAAATAAAAGCTTGAATCCACTTGGTCGAATTAATAACTGGTCGTTGTGACATTTCCCCAACTTTTTAAATATTAATATTAATAATTATATAAAATACTGAAACCACTTGTCCAAATTGCTACTTGTTCGCTGTGACAGTTATCCGACTTCATAAAAATATTAAGTATTAAATAATTGACGATTGACCGAATTGATAGCTGCTCGCCGTGTCTCTTGCCCACTTTTTAAAATGAAATTAAAATAAATAAATAAAGGCCTGAATCCACTTGGTCGAATTGATAGTTGGTCGATATGACAGTTGCTCGACTTTATTAAATTAAATAATATTAATTTAAAATATGTGACAGTTGACCGAATTGATGCTTGCAGTGACAGATGGCAGAAGAGTGAAGGGGGCAGCAAGGAGAGGGAGTGGGCCGGGCGCCCAGCTCCTATTCGCCCAGTGGGAACATGCCCACATGGGCCGTCCAATAGCAGAGAATAGGGGCATTACGCCCCGTCTTCTCCCTCTCCGCGCTGCCCCCTCCTCTCTTCTAACAACTGTCACTGCGAGCAAGTATCAATTCGGTCAAATGACACAAATTATAAATTATTATTATTTAATTTCAAAAAGTCGGGCAACTGTCACATCGACCAACTATCAATTCGACCACATGGATTCAGGCTTTTATTAATTTATATTAATTTCATTTTCAAAAGTGGGCAAGTGTCACGGAGTGAAACTATCTATTCGGTGAACTTTCAATTATTTAATACATAATATTTTTATAAAGTCGGACAACTGTCACAGCGAACAAGTATCAATTCGAACAAGTGGTTTCAGTATTTTATTTAATTATTAATATTAATATTAAAAAAGTTGGGAAATGTCACAACGACCAATTATCAATTCGACCAAGTGGATTCTGGCTTTTATTTATTTATTTTATTTTATTTTTAAAAAGTGGGCAAGTGTCGCGGCGAACAACTATCAATTCGGTCAAATGACAGGCAACCCACTGTGTCAAAGTTTTGTGAACTGATACAAGGTTCCTATATATATGTCAAATCATTAATATACAGTTCGCGCATTATATCTCCAATTATGACTAGTACGCTACTAACCGTATCATATGATATTTTAAACACATGATTTTGGTAAACTCATGTTTTCAGAAAAATAACCCCTCTCCCCCCCGCACCTTGCAACCAGCTGACTCTGTCATAGCCGCAGATATAATGTGCGAACTGTACCTGATTTGGACCTTATGTTATACCATACTATTCTCATTAAAAAACCAGACCAATATTTTATAAGATCCTAAAATCTATTCAACTGTTTTGAAATTTCAAAAGCAGCCTGAAGCAATATCTTATTTAACAGTGTGTATACAATATTTTTATGAATGTGTAGGCCTACAGAGGTAACTTCAGTTTGATACTAATACTTTACCTAACCTAGTCATTTTTCCATCTATGTGTCATTAGTGCACCTTGGTTTTGCAAAACATTCATGAAACCATGTTAAGTTTAACTAAATAAATTATGTCGCGAAATGTATCAGAAGAAAGGCGAAATCATGGCCCTACTAAAATACGTTTTTTTACGGTAAGTTTCAGAAATGTTTTAAATATTTTTATATTTCGCCTAAAATATTGCACTAGTGTCAAATGGACTAACAGCCTATTACACCACTAACTGGTCCCATACAGTGCATCCATGGAACGGTGCATGGTCAATAGGAAATAAAGGTAAATATATCCCATTAGAATATCCTATTAGTTTATTAATATTCTGACACTTGTATAGTGAAAGAGGTCCTATGGAGAAGACGGAATTTTTTTTGAAAAACCTAAAAATAATGTGGTAGGCCTAATGTTATTACATTGGCAGGATATGGCTATTATAATTTTAATTCACAATTGAAGCTGTTAAAACTAACTGCTGCCCACAAATTATTTAAGCCTGCTGAATACTTTATGTTCTAGGCACAAAAATTGCAATTTATAAGTAAAATAAGTTTATTAGGCCTAACTTGTTTATTAGCTATTGCCCATTTTAACACTATCTTGCTTCAAAAGTAAGTTACAGAAGCTTGAGACTAAGATAGTATGAAATGAAATGTGAGAGATAATATCGGGAGCAATAATTAATTATGCAACTTTAACTATTTTCAATTAATTATTATCAGTTACTACAGCCATTGAATCTTTAAGTTGATTTAAAAAAATTTATTTAATTATAATGCCCAGGAGTTTTTGTTGATATTAACTTAAGTTAAAGACTAAACTCAGATGATGAATAAATCTTATATTATAATCACAACATTATTTTGATGAGATTATTTTCACACGAAGCTTTAACCTAAAAATTGTAAACAAAATAGAAAACAATAAAACTGAGCAGACGACGACAAAATGGCGGCTTTGTAGTTCTGTACAATTTCACCAGGCAGCGCCACTGTCCCAAAAAAGGCCACCGAGTTAACATGGGAGTGTCAACTCTTAAGTTCATTATTACTCTATGGTAGCGATGTCTGATAAAAGTGCAACGAACTAAAAAGATCGATGCGATATATCGATCGTCGTCGATGCGATATATCGATCGTCGTCGTATGCTTTGTTTATATTTTCGTTTTCTTGTTTTGTTTGCTAGACTTTCAATTTTAATGACTTTACCGATTTATTTAAATTAAATTGATTAAGTACGTTTGCCGCTAGTGCAAATTATTTCGCGAAATACTGTACTGAGTGATTCATATTGAGCTTAAAGCTATTGATAGAAAATAAATACGTAGATGTTAACATAAAAGCACTTAATAAAAATTAACTAAATTAATTTTTACCAAGTGCTTTTATGTAAACATCTACGCAACCTTTTTTTTCTATCAATCGCTTTAAGCACAATATGAATCACGCAGTACAGTATTTCGCGAAACAACTTACACTAGTGGCAAACGTACTTTAGGTATTTTCCCACAATCAAATTAATTCCAACTCGTTTTGGTTGTATACACGTCGTGACAGAAAATCAGGGGAAACGGAATAGGAAGTTAGCAGATCGTAATCGTGGTTTTGATTGGCTGATTATGTGAAGAAGAAGAAAACCATGGTTTTACAACGACATCCAACTAAAGTGCTTCGAACTAACCCGCCCCAATAAGCTTACCACTTGGCTCCATTTAAGTGTCAGACCGGTGGCGGCGGCGCTCGTAAATGGCAACATGGCAACATCGCCCCTCAGGGTTCAGCTGATTTATCTGTATATACTCTTTTATGGCATGAAATCAGCTGGCTCTGAAAGTTTTCACTACGCAAAAAACCCTTGAAAAAGTGACGTTGCCAGTTTGAAGAAGGCCGTATACCAGACATATCATGCTGTACCTATATCTAAAGAAGGCCATATCATAGAGTAACAGTAATGCTATATTGAGCACCTATAATAATATAAAAAAACTTGATTAAATAACCTCACAATGGTTTGCAGTAAAAAAACATGAGCATTACTTATTTGCTATATACCCTTATTATTGTGTAATGATTGAGATATTAAAACATTAGAGGGAGGGGCTAAAATTAGAGGGAGAGATTATGTTATTACTCTTAAAAGTAGCATTTTCTTTAATTTACCATAAAAAATTAGTTTCCTAACTATTAAAAATATAATAACAATACTTTGATTTTTCAAAACATTTTAAGTGCTTTACTTTCTGATAATCATACCAAATGAAGTATAATGAAGCCGTATCCTATACTCTTATATGAGCAATGTTATCTTGTATGTATGTATGCTTGCTTGCTTGCTTGCTTGCACAACGATCTCAAAAACGGCTCCGAGGATTTCCTTCAAAGTCTGGAAATAAGTAATTTATGACTCAAAACCGTCTTTTATGCAGATTACTTGGCCAGAGAAAATCTAATAACGTAATAAATCGAATTTTAAAGTTGAAAATTTTTAACATTGGCCTTATGGGTTGCCGTGATAGCAACGAAAATAAACAAGGAAAGTGTAAACAAATGAAGTAATCATAACAGCTGTTTGGAATCTACAGCCATTAAGGGAAAATACAGCAAGTGGGATGAAGAGACCATAGAGCAATAAAAAAGGTTTCTATTTATCAATTTTATGACATTGAAATATTTTATAGTAACTGGATGAACTGGTAAACATGAAATAACAACGAGCAAGGCTCGGTCCACCAGGTACTATATTTAAACTCCCCCATGTTGGAGAGTGGTTCACCAGATGCAATGTATATACATTGCCAGATGAGCTGAACATGACAGATCCTACGCCCCTGCGGGACACAGGACAAGTCAAGTCAAATAGTTTTGAAATTGGCACTCTTAAAATTTTTCTTATTATTTTACTTCTTCCTCTTACGTCTTACATCGTCTGCACAAATTTCATGTCAGTCAGTGTCTGTTACTGTCACAGAAGTCGTTGTTAGATTAATATTAATTTTTAGGTCGGATTGTGGGTTGGGTAGATGGAAAGGAAGTTAATTATTTTAATGAAGTTAGTATTTAATCTAGAATATATAAACTTACAGCCGTAAGTGTCATTTATTACTATATACCAATATGTTGATGCTGAATTTTGGAAGGTGAGTAAATTGTTTATCTCATTATTTTGATGTTTAAAGCACAATATTTACCATTGCCTACATCATTGTGGATCTGCTGTGTTCTTTATCGTAAATATACAATAAATAATGCTTAAGAAACAGGGGTTGATTTCAGCCAGAGCACACCGGAGCTACTTTTTAGGATACCGGAGCACACTGGAGGATTTCTCAGTTCACTGTACCGGCTCCGGATATTTTTTTCTAGGCACGTAACTTATTAATATTGTTTAGAAAACAATTTTTATAAAAGTAAAGGACAACTCTTTCTAATTTGGGAATTTCCTTAGTCAACTTTACAACTCTTTTTTCCTTTCCATCGTTTCACCCACGGCAGTAGATGGTAGCTTTTTTAACTCTATTCTGGATACTGATCACTTAATAACCTCGAGATCGGCTTTAACGAGTTATGGTGGAAGTTATTATCGTCGATCAAGGGGAATCCAATCCAGGCCAATATAGGCGTGTACTCGGTGCGTTCGGCATTACCTACTCTTTTCAACATCATTCTTATGAGGCCTCTTTGTCAAATGTTTGGACAAGTCTGATGCGTCCTTGTTCGATGATAGTAAATTCCTACCATGAGTCAAGAGTGGCGCTAACGCATATGTAGCACTGGAGAGCACAACCTTCGCGATCACCATGGCACAAGTACACTCTAGCCGCAGCAGGGAAAAACCTAGCTAGCACGAAAATAAACTCGACCTAAACGTTACTCAGTGGTCATAAAAACGTCAAAAAGGCACCAAATTTAATTGCAATTCATAAAATTTTCTGGGGAAGGGACCTGGATATAATTGCTGGGGGGTTTTTCATACCCTCCCGGCCACCCCCCCGGAAATTAATTTAATTTTATTAGTTTATTAATTTGGGGTACATAGTCTGTAGCTCTGGTGCTTTTTTGGTTAGAAATTAAGCCCTGCTGAGAAATAATGTAACACCAAACTATGCAAAAATCAAGATGAATTGCAATTCCATCACCGCAAAGAAGACCCAAGAACTAGCCAGAGTAATATTCATTGAAAATATGATTAAACAATTGTATTGCGAAATAGGCGACCTCAACATGAAGGCCTACAGCATCTACCTCGAGTTTGAACAGGAATATGGACATATTGCATGGACCGGAACTTCCTATTTAGAATTGTTGCAGAAGAAATTGAAGAAATAATTATGGGATAATACAAACGGTTGTACACGTTAAACCACCGGTTGCACTTCCGCAGACGCCCGGTGAAACAATCAAATGAAAACAGCCAATGTAAAATATTGATAATTAAAAAACAAACAATTTTCTCATTCAATTAATATTTTTTGCAATAAATAATTCAATCTAGGCAATCAAACCACAAACTACTGTTACCAAGAACTAGATGAAACCTAACCTGACTAAACCGAAATTCAAACTCATAAAGAAACTCGACAGCATTTCCTTCACTGATGTCCTGAAATCTTATTTCACATTGTTCGCCATCTTGCTTTTGATTCATTGTCAGTTGTATTCAGTGCTGTTGTCGTCTTCACGGTCAACTGAGGTGAGGAATGTGAGGATTGCAACAATCGCTAACTTTTTATTGGTTTTGTCAAGTAAAGTTTAGATTTATACTAAAGTCTTGTTTATTTAAATGTACAAATAAATTTTTGGTTTCAACTCTGACGAGAAATATTTTAAATCACTGCCCTAACCATACGCCAGATGCAACACCAAAATATAACCAACATTACAAATATCATAGTCAGCTGGATCGATTCCGATATTTTATAACAAAATATCTCAGCTTATGTACCAATATATCAATATTTTACACGTTATTTTCATTCGATTGCTTCACTGGGCATCTGCGGAAGTGCAGCCAAACCACATACATTAGAGTCCCACAAACCCGTACTAATGTGGACCGAACAGTGTCCGGGTTTGTGAAATTTCCGAGTTATCGGGAAATGAGTAAAAATAAGGAAAAATAAGACTCGTTTCTGTTATTTCTATAAGAAATCATTTATTTAACGCATAGTAAAAAATATAAAAACTACATTAACAGTTACAAAAAAACTTAAAGAAAAACAAAACTGTTTTATATGTGTCAAACCGTGCTCTGGCACTGAGTCTCAGTGCACTTTATTGCTCTGGCAGGCTTTCCGAGTTATCCAGAATTCCGGGTTATTGAAGTCTGGATTTGTGGGACTCTACTGTAATCCAAAAAAATAGCCGTATAGAAGAAAGGTTTCAGACTAGTAACATTCACCAATTCCTGAAGAAAGTAGGCCTAATTAACAAACATCCAACAAAGTAATGAAGCTAATATTTTGGGCTACGGATTGAAACATAATTGGTTTTAAAATTAACAAGAAGACAGAAAAATACCCAATGGTTACAGATATTGAAGCAAATGTGAGACAGCTCAATGATCTAGACCAGGCCGCTATAAGTGAAGAAGTCAGGAAAAATATCCTAACAATCAGAGTACCAACATGCCAAAGTAGCAAAGAAGACCTGAGGACATGTATCGGAATAAAAAATAAACTAAATGAAAATGATGCCATAGCAGTAAAAGCCGACAAAAGCAATGCAGTAGCCATCATAGAAAAAGAAAACACATCAAGAAAACCGAAGAATTCATTAACGATAGTAACTTCAATGAACTCCATAAGTATCCTACAGAAATATATCAAAAAGAGCTATCAGATATTGTAAAGAAATGTACCAAAGCGATTCCAGAAGAATGTAGGTTGAAAATGAAAATAGTGAACACCAAGGCACCCGTGATGAGGGGAATTCCAAAAATACCCCTGTCGCAGCTGACCTGCGTACTCAGCGAATTTCCATAGGATTTACTTTGTATATGTGAGCATTCAACCTATTTGAAGGAAAGTATTGTCTGAATGATACGTTAAGTCAAATAATATATTAAAAACGTATGTTTAATCATTTATGAGCTTTGAACATGAAGAAAATTAACAAAGAGTCCACATTTGTTTTCATTAGTAATATATACACTTTTGTATTTTATATAATTCTTAGTCTTTTAATTTTTAATAACTGTAATCTTGTTATAGTACCTATATAAATGTCAACAAACATATAATCAATTAATTCAAAACAATGAAAACAAACAAATAACTTAAACTCATGAAAATATTAAATTCAATCATATGGTCAGTTTTACAGTAATTAAAACATCCCTGTTGTAACAGACCTACATCTCCAACCAATTTCAATAAAACCTCTTATCAATCCTCATCATTGTAAACATACCATATATTATGCTACATTTTCAGGCAGTTTAGACCAAGACAACTCCAAATGCTCATACTTTCATTATTAAATTTAAAAATAATTTGTATTTTTTGATATAGTATATATATTTTCTGCGAAATCTTGATCAATGAACTCTTAACTATTCAAAATAAACACAAATAAAATATTCATCACCTGCAAATTTAATCATATGTTCAGAATTGTATTTTTTTAAATAGGGCCTATCTTAAATCAGGGTGACTATACGTTTTGGAGGGAAAAATTAAAAATAATATTGGACAATGTACTGTCCAATATTATCCAATATCTAAGCAACGGATTGACATAGAATAATAATTCAAAATGCTAAATTGTTTGTTTTTTAAGCTGAATTCAATTTTGACAATGATATTTAAAAATAATTAGTAAAAAGATCCTAAATCTTGAAAATAAATTTTATTTTGTTAAAAAAACCTTCTTAGATTAAACCAATCTTGCTGGTTTTCGAACTCGAAGTCATGAATGACGCTTTACACGTTTGTTCCAAATTTAATCAAGATCGGACCTTTTTTACAAAAGTTATCGCGCCTACGGACTGATATATATCCCTATATATATACAGGGTGTTTCGAAACTCTCTCCCGAAACTCCGTGGGCACGTTCCTTAGGTCAAAACAAACAAAAAATGTCATGTAAGTATAGGGTCTATCTCGCTCCGTTTTCCGTCTGTGAGTCTGTTTGTGTTTTTCAATTAAAACTGTATAATTTTGAAACGGCTTGAGTTAAATTATTGAAACTTGGTACGTAAACTATAGTTAGTGTGGCCAAAAGTTTTACCAATTTTCAATATTTTATCTTTTGGAATTTCAAAATGGCGGCCTTTTAAAAACTTAATTCATTAATATCTAAAAAAGTTGACAAGTTAACACTATCCTTTTGACTATACATTTTATTTGCCATTTCATTACAAACATAATGACACTTTATTTATTAAAATCGGATAATAAATAAGCGAGATACGGGTCATTCCATATCAATTCAACACAGTCATTTTCCTGACCATCTCAGATTTCATTGAAATTTGGTATACTGGCACACCCTGTATGGACTAAGAAAAATACCAAATTTTAGCTTAATACCTCAACTAGTTTCAAAATTACACCTCGTTAAAGTTTTCAAAAAATGCTCAAAATCGACCCGTTTGAAAAATTTTAAATTGCTATAACTCCTCTCAAAATTAAGCTAGAGAGGTGAGAGAGGTGTCATTTTACAGCATTTTTAAAGCCCTTTCTAAAAATGCATAGTACTACAAAGGTCAAAATAAAAACTTTTTTGACAATTTCAAAATCAAAAATTGAATTTTAAATTTCTCAAAATGCTCCGCTTTGAAAATTTTGAAAAAATTCTCAAATAGTCCATGTATAGTGGTTAACTGATGGTATAAATTTCATTAGGGGGTGCAAATGGGTTATTACAGAAAAATTCATTTGAAAACAGACTTGCACTAGAATTTCCACTATAATAACGTCTCATTGGGAAGGGATAGGAGTATTTATTTAATTATAGACAAATACTACATTTTAAAGCTAAATTTAATTATTAGAAAGCTTTAGACATATATCATAAGTAAAAAAGCCATGAAAAATAGTTAGTTGAAACTGGGCTACTATTTGACACATAGTATTTTTGTTAAGTTTTAAAACCATATATTTATATTAAATTCACTTTGGCTATGTACACATTTCAGGGAAAACTTGCATTAAATGAACATAATTACTTACATTATTACTGGCAGCCTTTTTTAACATTTCTAAAAAGTTTTGTCAAAGTCGGTGAAGGCTTCGATGGTTTTTTTCTGTTCTTCATGTGACAACTTATAAGTTCGGCCGGTTGGGGTTATAGGATTTACTTTAGTTAGCACATGTGTCACAGGAAGCCAAAGAATATCCGATCTTCTTGGGAAAGAGAAGCTAGGCGATGGACCAGTTGGGTTTAAAAATGAAACTTTTACTTCATCATTGAGTTCTTCTTTTTCTAGTACATAAGCCAGCCACCAGTTGTTGTCATAGACGATTGTAACATACCCACTGACTTCTGCTAAACTTAAACGATCTTGAATCGTTGTAACAGTTTCAATCTTAAATTCAGTGGATTCTGAAAAAACTTTTACTTTAATTTTGCTATTACAAGAAGGCATAGGAATGAATGCATGGAGTTTCTGTGTTCCGTCTATCGTTATAGATTTTTTTAGCCGATTTTCTAGGTGCCTCTCAGTTTCAATATACTCTTGTTGTGTAACGTAAACAAAATTTGCCACAAATATATTTTGCATTGACCACTCGTACAGTTGGAATGGAGTTTGAATTTGGTCATCATAGGGCCTTTGCAAACTGGCTCTGGCGGCTAATCTCTTTACAACTCCTCCAACACCATCACAGGCACTTTTCCCATGAGCAGTTGCTGAGAAGTGCCACTCTGCGTCAATTTTGAAGTCTTCTGAGTGAAAGCTCAGGTTGGTAAAGTTTTTCCTGTTTTTATATTGTGCGGCGGACCCATCAGAAAAGTAATATATTCGAGATATGTTGTCTCCAAATTTATCTTTCATGAATTCTATCAGTTTCTTTTGGAAACAATACACTGCTATGGTATTGTGTTCTAAAACTTCGGAAATGATAACAAAGCTTACATGTTTGGTTTTTCCTTCCCTTTTATAATAGATCACAAATGGATGGACAGTTGATTGACCACTGTTCCAGTGGTAGCTTTGCGCTTCATCTTGAAGCACAAAGCTATAGTTCTCGGAAAAGTCACACATGACAAGGTACTCTGAGCTCTCAAGATTCTCTTTTAAGTGAGACAGAAAGGAGCTTTGACTTTTAGCAATAAAGTCATGTCTGATTAATGCTGACAAATTTTGAACAAATAACTCAATAAACTCTGAAGTTGATTTTTCTATTGTCTCCAAATTACATCTATCAACTGATAGCCACTGACGAAAAGTTACTTTTTCGATACCTTTTTCTTCAAAACTTTCTTCCAATAACTTTTTTATGTAATCTGTACCTGGACAGGTTGAACATTCACCAAAGAAACAACTAATGGAGGCAGGGTTGCAAAGTGCTTTGGCAATACAGTGTTTATATGTAAGCAGCTCACCATTAGTTATTGAGCTAATTTTTGCGTTCTCTAACATCAATTTTAAATTCTGATGTATAGTGCAAACGCACACGGAATGGGTACCGCTAGCACCTGCCAGCACACAGTTTTTTGGCCTTAGTTCTGCGAACTTTGAAAATCCTATTTTTATTGTAGGATTTTTATCTTTGAAGGTTCGATAGGCCTCCATTAAATTGCACAACACTAACCGTTTGGGTAGTACGGCTTTATCACCTGTCTCGATCTTAACAGATACACAGTCTTTTTTACCAGGTAAAACTCGGCTGATTTCATCAGACTCGTAGAATGACCGTACTGCTGTTACTACTTCTGGTGGCAGGCTCTTACCAGGTTTTTGATTAGGGCCTTCTAAAATACCTTTATCTTTAAGTATTTTCTTCGATTGCCTCACCATGTAATTTGGTGCATTGAATTCTCGCATTATTTTCCTTACGCTCCATGAAACAGGCAAGCATGTTAATATCATTAACTTTTTGTCTCTTGAAGTGCAGTGTGAGAAATGGTCTTTTAGGTTTTTCAAAACTGAATCGTCAAGCGTTTCATGAGCTTCATCAGAAGAGGAGTCTTGAATAGAAGTAAAAAGTTTACGTTTCATGGCTGAATTAATCTTAGCAATTTTTTGTGAAGCATAACATTTTGATTTTACTTTTTTTGAATCAAGCGGTGATTCACCAAGTTCATGAAGAGAAGCATTAAGTGTTTGAACAACATCTGATTTAGGCTGGAAATCTGGGTCATTTTCAGAATCAGAATTATTTATAATTTCTGGCTCTCGGCTAAAATTAGCACTGGCTTGATTGCTTTCTTCATTTTTCTTTAGAGTTGATAACTCTTTTCTGCATACGTCACATACTTTAGCATCTTTAGGCAAGCTTAAATCTTGAAAATGTTCAAGCATCCATTGGGTTACTGTTCTAAGCGATTTTGTTACTCTATGATCTTTCTTTGAAAAAGGATTGAAACATCTAATTGTTCTATGCCTGTTTTCCATTTCAATTCTTAATTAATAAGTCATTGAAAATATTGTTAAAAATCTTCAATTATGTAGACGTAACAACTAATTTTTAAAAACCATGAAAATGTTTTATTTTGAGGAATGTTTTATTAATAAAACGAATATTGTCAGTTAATTATTAAACAAATGAAGTAATTGTAAACAAATTATTAAATTACTCACTCACTAATCTAAATTATTGGACAAAAATATTTGATCTATTAAGAAATATTGTCTGTCTCATTGTAAAACCAAACGGATCTACAGAAATAAGTAGGCTACAACTGAAATAGGCACTAAGTTACTCTATCACTACACAAGCACTCATTCACTTTGCTCACGAACACTTACACTTTAACTCTCAACAAATATATTTTTTCTCTAATAGATACTTGTTACTGTTACACCACCTGTTACTGACTGGAGACTAAACTCTGAACTGACTCTAACATGTGAACAGCAGAGGCTGCAGTCTCCAACTTGCAGACTGCTACAGGTTGAGACACGTCACTGCAGAACTCATGAGCCAACTTGTTGTGATGAATAATCTATCACTTATTTAACCACTCCTTATCCTTATCAACCACTACCTCCTTACAGGAGGAGTGTAACATCTTTCCAATGAAACAAGCTATATTACCTCCCAAATTATTTATTTTATGAATTAATTTATGAAATGAATAGAAATATTGTGCTATCCAATTACCGTACTTATTAGTTAGGTAATTTTTTTACACAAAAAAATTAATAATTTATCTTGATATGTCACTTACAAATATAAGTTGATTGTTCTCCAAAAAGTTCTAACAATAATACTTTAAATTACCCAATAGTACTTACAATTCTTAAAAGCATTATGCCATTATCAATTTATTTTTAATATGTGTTAAATAGTAGCCCAGTTTCACCTAACTATTTTTTAATGGCTTTTTTACTTATGATATATGTCAGAATCTTTCTAATAATTAAATTTAGCTTTAAAATGTAGTATTTGTCTATAATTAAATAAATACTCCTATCCCTTCCCAATGAGACGTTATCATAGTGGAAATTCTAGTGCAAGTCTGTTTTCAAATGAATTTTTCTGTAATAACCCATTTGCACCCCCTAATGAAATTTATACCATCAGTTAACCACTATACATGGACTATTTGAGAATTTTTTCAAAATTTTCAAAGCGGAGCATTTTGAGAAATTTAAAATTTAATTTTTGATTTTGAAATTGTTAAAAAAGTTTTTATTATGACCTTTGTAGTACTATGCATTTTTAGAAAGGGCTTTAAAAATGCTGTAAAATGACACCTCTCTCACCTCTCTAGCTTAATTTTGAGAGGAGTTATAGCAATTTAAAATTTTACAAACGGGTCGATTTTGAGCATTTTTTGAAAACTTTAACGTGGCATAATTTTGAAACTCGTAGAAGTATCAAGCTAAAATTTTGTATTTTTCTTAGTCTGAGTGGTGTGTACCAGTATACCAAATTTCATTGAAATCTGAGATGGTCAGGTAAATTTTTAATTTAAACTGTGTTGAGTTGATATGGAATGACCCATACAGCGATTTAAGTAAAGCATGTCATGACATATTCCACGTGACTAGCGCGAGACCGTCATTGTTGCAGCGCGGCGCGGGGCTCCACGGACTCACGGGCCGGCCTCTGGATGGAAAATGCCATGACATGCTTTACTTAAATCGCTGTATCTCGCTTGTTTATTGTCCGATTTTAATAAATGAAGTGTCGTTATGTTTGTAATGAAATGGCAAATAAAATGTATAGTCGAAAGAATAGTGTTAACTTGTCAACTTTTTTAGATATTAATGAATTAATTTTTTAAAAGGCCGCCATTTTGAAATTCCAAAAGATAAAAAATTGGTAAACATTTTGGCCACACTAACTATAGTTTACGTACCAAGTTTCAATAATTTAACTCAAGCCGTTTCAAAGTTATTCAGTTTTAATTGAAAAACACAAACAGACTCACAGACGGAAAACGGAGCGAGATAGACCCTATACTTATATGACATTTTTTGTTTGTTTTGACCTAAGGAACGTGCCCACGGAGTTTCGGGAGAGAGTTTCGAAACACCCTGTATATATATATATATATATATATATATATATATATATATATATATGAAAATGAACGAACGGTGTTTTTGGGGTCTAGGGACCTTAAAAATAAAAAGTTACGGCGGTCCCGCGCTTAAGTCTCACCGTGCCGCCTCCGGTAATAGCTACTTCCCTAAAGGGGGAAATTCGCTAATACATAAGAGGGACGTACCAATTAGACCTCTGGTTAATTTCAAATGTGCCCCAACGTTCAATGTGTCCAAAATACTATTAAGAAGTTTGTATAGTGATCTACAACTTGAATATAAATACAATGTGAAAAATATTTATGAATACAGATACAGGTAAGAAGATGAATATGAAGCAAAAAAGGCGGATCATTTGAAATTTCAAACTTATATACGAATATTTCTGTGAAAGAAACAATAGAACTGATCAAGAAAAAACTTGTGAACAATGAAATAGATGAAGGATATGTACTTGTGAGATTGTTGAAAACAAAAAAAATCTGAATTTTTGTAGTGTTTATAGCCTCTGGATTACAGGGGTGTTTATAGCGTGGGATTACAGGCCTGCTTTTCATGTAATCCAAATTGTTGCTAGTGGCAACTAGTTTCGACACATATATGGTACCGAAGTGCAAGTTTTGGATAGTATAGAATTCGAAATATATACAGGAAACCAACTCAGATGAGCACAAAAATAAACTACAAATCCACAAGCCTATATCCCACAAGTCACAAGACTGCAGCATTTCAATCAATGTTATATCGAGCTTACAAGATTCCATTGAGTGAAGAAAACAGAAGAAAAGAATTTAAAGCAATAAAAATGATTGCCAGAGAAAATGGATTTCAAAGTAATATGGTTGATAATACCGGAATGAAGATACAACGGAAGATAAATAACCAACAAAAACTTAATGGGATAAACAATTTGGATAAAGAAGAAGACAGAAATTTGCAGAACTATTCAACTTCATAGGAGAAAACTTACAAAAAGTAGTAAACAGATTAAAATAATATGGGGTCAACATAGCCTTCAAAATACAAAACACCTTGAATAGAATATGAAATCCCAAAAAAGATTGCAACAGGTTTGGCACACCCGCAATATACAAGATCAGTTGCAGTGACTGTGATAATATTTTCTTTGGACATACTGTTAATTGTATTAAGAGATTCAAGTACCATGCATCAGCGTGGAAAAACAACAAACCCGAAAGATCAAATGTCGCAAAACACCTTTTAGAAAATGGCTACACAATAGGAAAAATAGAAGAATCACTTTATATCTTCAAGAATTTTAAGAAAGGGAATATTATGAATGCATGGGAAGAATTGTTTATTTTTGAAGAAAATTGTAAGGAAAGAGACAAATTAGTGAATGAACAAGTTAACTTCGATTCAAGTGGAAAATACAGAAACCTGATTTCGGCATAACTTTCGGTGACCGATAGGATATAAGGAAGGCCGGCATCTTGATCGTGCCAGTCTCTCATTGGGCCTGATTTTGATTGGTGTGACCGATCGAAATCAATCGCCATTTTCCATCTTTTCTGTATATTTACCGTCTTTACCCTTGTTTTACCGTATTTACCTATATTTACCCTTGTATATGTTTTCAAATACAAGGAATTTACCGTCTTGTATATGAATACAGTATAAGTGTAAATACATTTGAAGTGTTAATTTTGTGATTAGGGGAGGCTACTCAGTGGGGGTTTGCCTTCATGACTTTGGTCTTTATCAACATATAATATATGACAACCCTAAACCAATATATCTACTAACAAAACCTAAACAGGCTAAAATCATTTGATTAACTCGCTGACAAAATCAATTGACATGAAGTGACTTATGTTTGACATGAATGTCCAGCATGGTTCAAATTTTATTTGGCTGTCCCAGTAAAAGTTTTATGGGATAGATAGTGTTTTATGGATAGTAATTTAATAGGATGAACTAAGGTATCCCAAAAACTGGGTGCAGTTCCACAATTGTGTTTTCAATAGCCATTATTAATTCAGATTTTCATAATTTGGTCATTGTTGACTTTTTACAGAGTTAGTTAAGTACCGTACTTGAAGTGTTATTAGGTTTTAAGAGTGATCTAGACATCATCCAAAAAATTTGTTATCTTGAAGAAAATTTAAAAAAATTGACTAAGTACCTGTACATATATTACATAAAATTCTTTTGGCAATAAAATGTCTAGATATGTCTATGTAACGAAATTAGAAATCCAGTAAAGTTGTATTTACATTATACATATTTTGCTTTTAGATCACCACTCAGTGCTTTCCAATGAATGACAATTTATATTCTGTAAGAAAATGGCGACAAACAACATATCTCAGAATGAATTTGATATCACCTCATCTTGGGTGGTTGAAAGTGAGAGCAAGGACCTAAAAAGCAGTGTTACTCTAAACACTTCAAACAAAAGGTAGTAAAATATTTTTTGTTCTGGATTTAAACGTTATCACTGTTATTTTGTAACTAAGTTGTAAGACATTTAATACTAATAATTCTATTCTCTAATAGAGGTAGAGACACTTGGCTCACATTGCAGTCAGGAGTGGAGCTTTTGGCTGTTACTTGGTCAAGGGGGTGGGGCAACATCGCTGTACACAGCGGTAAATGTTTGTTACTTTCTGGACAGTCCTCTAAGGTATTACAAACAATTTATATCCTTGTATGGTTGACTCTTTCAGTTTTAATAAATACGTTTCATATGGATTTTTTCGTTGGATGGCTATATAATACATACAGTTGTTAATAAAAGTTAATAGCTAATTTATTATTAAGTGACAGTCATCATTTAAAAAGCCTTCAGCATGCTTTTTTAGTGCCCACTGTGCAACATCAGCTTCGTATGGTTTCTCAGTCTCTAGGCTTAGGACTAGATGGGAATTAAACATGTGCCGGATGATAATCCAGCACTGTGCCTACCGAGATGACCGCTGCCTTATGAATTTAATTATACACTTCTATTAAATAAAGTATATTTTTTTAGCAAAATTAGTATTGCAAAGGTTTCATTCTTTAACAATCAGGGGTGCCCATCCCCCCCAAGGCTTAGGGCGCATTCCCCCCAAAAAACAGCCAGCAACAAACTTAACTCGAAACTTAGAACTGCAGTGGAGGGAATAATTACAACGAGTTGCTGCATTACAACAATATAGTGTTGAACATTGTCCTAGGTCTTCCAACTACTGGAGCTTTTTTACCAGAACACTTAATTTATATTTACAAATTTCATATCTCAATAAATCTGCAATCAATCAATTGTTGATGTACAATGTATTTTTTTATAAATATGAAATCCTCAAATATTGAGATGGGGGAGGGTCTTACTTCAGACTGGCAAATCTAAAAATAAAACTAAACCCATTGCCAAAATTAGTGAACCGTTATCTTTCTATCATTCTGTACTCACGGTTACAGAGAATATATTGTTCCAGTCTTCTGATTTTTCATAAATATATTATTTTCTTTTATATCCTCTATAATTTTGACTCCCCCCATAAAAATTTTGATTCCCCCCCCAAATTTTTGCTATTGGCGCAAATTGCGCCATCAATCCCCCCCGTCGGCGCCCCTGTTTACAATGGAATGAATGAATGAATGAAATGAATGAATGAAAACTTTTTATTACCAAAGTTGTGTGTACAATATTTACAAAGCAGTAAATTTAACATAACATAAATTGAAATTACTGTACTTAAAAAATAAATTATCTCTGCCAGTTAATAACGAATAGGCCTACATGGGCAGGTGCCTGTACATAGCCCTGAGTTTAAATCTGTATTATTAATTTGGCTATGTAATGGAAAAAAGTTTTTAAGTGTTTTGCCGGAGGGGAAAGTTGTAGGTAAAAAATTAGCAAAAATCATAATGATCATAAAATGAAATCGATGGAATATTTAATTTGTGATTTCGACGACAACAACTAAATTTGTTTCAGAATAAACTGAGTGACGATGCCTATGGTGGAGGATGCCTACCGTGGAAATGTATAAGTTTTGAGCTAATGGTTTACATATAAAACCTTATAATTAGAATGTGTTCAGTTGAAAAAATATTTTTCAGTTTACTGGGTCCAGTTGCCATTTGTCATTGGGCTATAAATTAATGGTGCTATGTAACAAAGGGACGCCGTTAGATGGTAAGAAGAACTGGGCTTTGACCGTTCCCGATCAAAACATTAAAAAATGCCTCTGGCATGGAAAGGCACAAAATGAAAAATAATCAGAAATATAATTAACGACATTCCACTTTCCAAGAATATATATAGGTTATCCAAGAATATATACAGATTATATGATATTGCCTTAATGATGATTAATGTGCTAAACTATATGAATTTAATTTCAGTGTGGAATTAGACGATGTTGTTCAGCTGGAAACATGTGTCAACTTAGTTCAAAGGAACAATGAGCCTTGTACAATTAGTATTTCTCTTCCTGAAAATTCATTACAGCTAATAACACAGTTGGTTGTTGTTTCCGAGGTAAGAATTATACTCTCTAATATTCTTCTAAGTATGCGGTACTTTGGTATTATACGGAGGCCACTATTTTTGAGAGATTTTATTTACTGGATATCAAAAATAACCATAAAATTGGAAAGAACAAACTTTAATTGACTTACTGTCCAATTTTGACATAATCATGATGAGCGGTCTTTATGTTTGGCCTCCCACAAGACAGCGATGTTCGGGAGGATTGAGTTGAATGCATTGCCTTAGCTAGTGGCCACACCCGGTCGCCACATATACGGAAACTAATGCAAAATCAGTTACTATATTTTAGCATAGCATGATTAAACATTTTATTATATTTTATTTAAAGATAGTTTTGCCAATTTATTCTGAAATAGGCAGTTCCTTTATTTCAGACTTCTATAATAAAGGAGAGGATATACACACTAACAGATATTTAATTAAATTGATCCAATATATAAAGGATAAATTCTTTGTAAATTATTTATTCCCTTGTAATTTTTTCTTTTACACTATTCTCTATTATTGATTTCTTGATAGGCTAGAATTGTGGAACTCTTCGGCAGCTGTGAAGAATATCTGTCAACTTGTTCTGCTGAATATGTTGATGATTTCGAGGACTGTGCAGTGTACATGGCATAATGCCGTTTCAAACCTACAAAGCACATTTTAATCAAGGTATGCTTATTATGAGATTTATTTGTAATTTCGATAGCTTAATTTTACAAAATGACAGACGTTGAATAAATGGACTTTACAGTTAGAATTAAATTTATAAATTGGGGGAGGACATAGATCTTGTAGAGAGGTACCCCTGGGGATGTAGCTGGTGTAGCCTAAACTTATAATTCGTTCAAGATGATCACGAAACACGGATCACTTTAGAACAATGTCTTTACATTTAATTTCATTACATAACATTACTTGAAATGACGACTTACCCAGGTAGGCATTTTAAGCCAAGTTTGAATGACAAATGAGTGTAGAATGATTGTAAATTGAAACCCAGATTATGGTGCTTGCACAAAGTTATGAAACTTAAAAATGTCACATTTGCATTAAAGTTTTAAGTTTTATTATAATACAGCAACTGATGACTATAGAAAAAAAAGTTCAATTGTCGGGATAAACTACAAGTAAGCAGGTTAACTGGACTGTAGACTCCGATTCGAGAGGCAATAGTGAAGGAAGATGTCGGTCTGTTGTCTGACTTGCAGACCCTAATGAAATTTAAACATAAAGGAATCTGATAAAAGCGACTAGCGTTGTAGTGGCCAGATATGTTCAAAATAAATTAATTTAGGGTAAAAATTGGAAGGTTTTGGATTTTTTAAATAAATTTTTCACATATTCCATGATTTTTTTTAATCCTCAACTCAATTTTCTCTTGCCAAGGAAAAGATTATGCTATTATTATCCAAATTGTTAAATTCCGAAGACCATTTTTTTAAATGAGTGTTAATGGTCTCAATAAGGGTAGAAAATTAAAGCTAATGTTGTACACAGTTTTATAAAGGCTGAAATTTTTAAATGCTGATTCAGAGGCCCACACACAGGATGGCCAAGTACAATTTTTTTAACCACCCCCCCCCCTTTTGTGGTCACCATATGCTATTTAAAAATTCAAAAGAAGCTCCTCCAAAATCCACCTTCATGCATCCTTTGCATACTCTTTTGGTACCTATTCTACATGTTTTATGCAATTCATTTAACACCAGAGAGTAACAAGCCTCGGATATTATACAAGATAATTTTTATCATGTTAAGTACAGATTTTGTAAAATGAAATACCTAAGTGTAAACTTTTCTATTTCAGAAAGAAATTATCTTACTTTAGACTACAACCATACAATTATTTTGAAACAATCAAGGATTATAAATTAATCTATATTTTTTGTAGTCGTAAGTTGATAACCTGAACGGAGTTGTATGTTTCAGGTGTCATATTGAATTTTATGTAGATTTTCAGAATTTCAAGAAAGAGCTTCACTTTATTACAGTAAATGGCTTGAGTTTTGAAAGAGAGACACTATCCATCATCAGCAGACCAAACTCAATTCACTTTGTTTACAATTAAATATATGAACATGGTTTGAAAATAGTTTTTAAGGCCAATCATGGATCGCAGTGTTTACAAGCGAAGCTGCAACCGAGTAATCTAGTATTAATAATAGTGAAATAGATTCAAGTAACAAATTAATTTAATTTGAACCTAATACTAGTTAATAGTGGAATGAATCCCCACATAGGAAACCCTCTGGTGGGGACGAGTTCAATCTGAATGCAGAAAACGGTTTAAAGTATTCAAGTCCTGTTTCTGTTTTTATTTTAGTCTTAATTTAATGTAAATCAAATAATGACAGATTTAAAAGTTTGAATTGATTGTAATTTAATTTTTGTTCCCAATTCTTTTGCAAATGCAGATTGGCATTATTGTTCAATATGTGTTAAGCTGATAACCTCTGTACAGTTTCAGAAGGCAAAACATCCAGATACACTGTGGTTGTATGGAATAAATCTCACAGTCTGCCCCAGTCAAAATTCTCAACCATCACTATCAAGTATCAACTTCCAAGCAGTGAATGACATGCTGAAGGACACTAAAATACCAATTTCAGAGAATGCTGAAAAGTGCAAAGCTTTCCTCCAAGCATACTGTAGTGCTCCGAATCAAAGTCAACCATTTTTCAAAAGCAAACCGCCAAATCCTCAATTGTTAATGAAGATGTTTGAGGCAGAGTATTTTAATCCCATCAGTGAAAGAGGAAAAAATGTTTCAAAATGCTTTTCCAACTTTGTGCCGTTTCTTACACGAGACAATACTGGAAGTAATTGTGTGCCAGACGCTCACATCAACCAGACTAAAAGTGGAAACTCCAGTGAACTGCTGTTAATGAAAAATTATATAGACAAGCGTTTCACAGACCTAGAAAACAAGATAGAAAGGTTTGAAAAGAATATAAGGGATCTAGAAACTAGGCAAAGTGAAAAATTAGACTGTATTATAGCTTTATTGAGTAAAAAAAGTAGTTAACTAGAGTTTAAATTAACTTTTCCTGAACATTCCTTTACTACAAGAATACAAATGATGAGTTGCTGCTCATCTTTGTAGGTAGGCAAGCACTAAGGTCATTGCATGATCGACTTTCATTGTGGTATACATTCTGGCTGAAATATGGAAAATCGTAATTCACATCCTACATTAAGTACAGTTTATGAGCAGCTTGTAATTATAATACTCTCACCAACACAATGTTATATTCCTCAGATTTTTGCAGCCCAAAGGCAAAATAAGTAAACAAAATTTCCTAGTGTAATTGCCAGGCTCATCAACAAAGCCTTTATCTAATTTTACAAAGCAGGATAGGAAGAGAGATAGATTAAAAAATAAATATCCATTCAAACATTTATGGAATAGTTGATATATAAAAATGTATGAAGTACACTCTCAAATAACCAGCTCGGAAATATACAGCCCAGTTAACTGGGATTTATTATTTTAAAACTAACCTAAGCTTTTGGTTTTACATCTGCAATTGTCATACATATTGAAGCCATAGAAAAAAATCTTGGTGGTTCAACATCACACCAGCACTTTGGCTGTTAAAGGAAGAAGTTAAACCAAATCAAGTTCAACGGCTTTGTAGCATTTCTGCTTGTTATGCTTGCTGCAACTGCTACCAGCATGAGTGGTTTGCTCTCACATCACAAAACAATAATAAAGTCATTGAATATTTTTACATTGTACTTGGGATTATCCACCAGTGTATAATGATGTAGCCTATTGACAAGTCTTACTTAAAAAAGGCTGAACTGCTTACATAATCCAGTCTAAAGCATAGAAGCCCTCCTTCCAGCCCTCCTGTCCCCCAAAGTGTGCCAAAAATACGAGTCTCCTGCAACCTATATATATATATATATATATACAGTAAATGGTTAAGCACTAAGGTCATTGCTTAGCCACATCAGTACTAATCTATATATATATATATATATATATATATATATATATATATATTAATTGTTTTGTATTTTGTTTTTTGTCCCAAATGGTAAAAGAATTCACCTTTATCAAGGAGAAGCAGATTTTTACGTATTCATGGCCTTTTATAAACCTTGCTGGACCTATGATATACTTTCAAGTGAAACCACAAAAATTAAATTACAGTTTAATTAAAAATTAAACTCAATGATTTGATTGCGGCATGTTTTTTAAGAAAATTCTCACCTTCCACACTGCAAGCCTTGCATCCCACTCTTATTTTGCTTAGTTACTAAAAAAGCCTTTAACAATTCAACAGAAACATGTTCTTTATTTGTTTATACATACTATTGGTGTCGACATCTGATTGTGATTCAGAATATCTTGAAATAAAATAAATGTGATGCAAGGAAATAAAATAAGAATCTAAATGGTATCAGATATGAACTGTATAATTAATTAAAGCCTAAATATCAAGTTCACACAATATTTTAATTTTCAGAAAACATCTTACACACTTCATAAAACTTATTATATACGGTCAAAATATTTATATACAATTTTTATAGTAATACTACTTCTTACAAAAGTGTTGTCTTAAAATCAATAATGGTCAGTGTCGGCCTTAGCAGGAGCCAGGCCTTGTGAAAGAAGACATTTACGAGGCCTTTCTGTTCCATATAACCCCCTTCCTGCCCCTCTCCCCCCCCCCCCCCAACTTTCAAACCCTCTGGACAATGTTTAACTACATTTTTGATAAATCTGTAAATTATGTACTTTTTTATTTACTAAGTTTTCGACATTCATCATTACCTAAGGAAAAAAATACAATAAGATTTCCCGAGCGCAAGGCTCTAAGCAGCCACACCAGTCACTAAGGCCGGCACTGATAATGGTATGGCAATATTTCTGAGCAAACACTCTAAATAAAAATACCAATCATTGTATTTTAATCAACAAAATAACATGAAACATTACTATTTCGGTCTAATAAATGTATAACTTATTCTATTTTCAAAAAGCAATTTAGTTTGTAAAAAGGAGGACTGCAGGATTTTGTAGGAACTGAGACAGTTAAATATTTTATTAAAATGTGTAAAAACTTCTAGTAATTGTATAACCATATTAATATTAACAAAGTCTAGATTTTAAAACCAAAGATTTTCCTAGTTTCATCTAAAACACACAGGTAACTAACAACATTCTCATAAACCAAAACTGGGTTAAGATTCAGATTTCAAACTTGAAAGTTTATTCTCATCCGAAATCAAGTTTCAGTTTTTCCTGGCTACGTGAAAAAAATTATTAAATTTAATAATTCAATTGATAATTTGTTTTGTAGCTAAATTTTGTGTTGCCTAATGATTGAGATCAGACTTCAGCCTTTTTCATTTACTTCTACAACACATGCTGCCTTTTATGCATTCTTTTAATACAATTGATATGATATCCTTATTCTTGCAAGTGCTTTCACCAAAATTTTACATTTACAATAGAAGCTGTCTTAACTGCCCTTGGGATGACTATTATTAAGAGTCCTTCCCATCCAATAACATGTCCAGGTCCCCCCTACCTGCACTGAAAATAGAAGTAAATTACCAAATCCTATTTCAGATTACAGTTTTCATCATAAGCTCACCGATGAGAATGACTTGATTTTAATATTTTTAAGAGGATGATAATAACCTGATTTTAATATTTTTAAGAGGACGATAATAACCTGATTTTGATATTTTAAAGAACTAAGTCACAATTTATTGGGGTTCTAACTTTTAGGGGCGGTTTGGGAGCTCGGGCCCAGCTAGTACGCGCCTAACTTTAGTCCACGTAGCAAAAGTCGGGCTTGGGAGCTCGCGACCAAGTTGAAATGGTTCGGTATCATCTTTAGTCGGTACTAAGTGGCAGTGTGGCTAGATGGACAGGGAATCGCGGGGAATTTTGGTTTTGGTGCTCGCGGCGGCAACTGCGAAACACCTGATCGACGACGGCAACAAAAGCGCCCTATGTTGTGCGTGGTGAGGGGAGTTTACAGTCCTCTTTATCATTTTTCTATGACGTGTTCGGGTAGGTGGATGACACAGTGAGAGTACTTTTAAATTTGTAGTTTTAATTTGTTGTTTTTATGGGTTTTTTTCAGTTAAATAATTGTGCCTATTAAAAAGTGTTGTTACTTTTTCATTTGTTTTTCAAATTGTTACTGCTACTCAATGAGCAAGAAAATGAGTTACAAATAATTTTAATACACTTTTAAAACATTTCAACAAGAATGTTTTAAAACAATTTTAACAAGACTAAAACCAATTTGAACTGTTTTACAAGTTATTTGACTTCAAACTTTACAAGTTTTGTTTTCAGTTTTGTTTTAATTGTTTTGATATAATTTTAATATGTGTTTTCCAAATTACATTAATGCTAGTTTCAATATAAGTTTGAAACATTTTAAAAATTGTTCTGATATAAGTTATTTAACTATCACCATTGATACAAGATCGTAATAATTTTTAAGTTGTTTTAATAAAAGTTCCAAACAATTTTAAAATTATTTAAAAAAGTTTTTAACTCGTATTGATATGAAATCGTTGCCAAGTTTCGATGTATTGATAACAGTTTTAATACGAGTATGAACTTATTTTTAGCTATTTTTTTGCTCATTGGGATTTGAGTAAGTGCGAGAGAACATGGCTGATAAAGAGAAGAAGCGAACACAAAATTGAATGGATTGTAATTTTGATGACGAGCTGGTTGTATCCGAGGTGGATATATCCTAACATAGTCCAAATAGTCGAGGTACTCCATGTTGATGTCACCGGCACAAACTCACCCTACACTCCGCACAGTGACAACGCGCCTCTGGCTTTCAGAGTAGTATAAAACGGAACTCAACTGATAACGACTGCTCAGCGCTTCTGCGCAGTTTCGTTGAAATGTTTTTTGCCTCAATATCTTCACTCTTTTGCGTAAGGGGGGAGCGGGTGTACGTTTCTAATAACGTCAGACTTTAAAGTAGAATTGAATCATAAGTTACAGGGTGTTTTTTCAAACGCAACCCAAAACTTAATTTTATCAATGACGGATTATTTCCCCCCCCAAGATTCCCGGGTTTATCCCCAATATATAATTTTCTTTGGGGATACATAAAAATTAAGGGCTACGAAAAAATTCACAGGATATTCAGTACCTCAAAACAAACAAATCAAATTTAATGCAAGAAATTCAAAGACGTACACGAGGCCAACACGTGTTCAGGAATTTGATGGAGAGAACACAACTTTGTACAAATGCCAATTACGGATTGTTTGAATACATATAATGTAAACTAAATGTGATCAAACTTAAATAATAAGTAGTATAAAATGTAAGGATTAATAAAACAATACTGTTTCATATTTATATGTGCAATATTCAATCTTAAAAATGGGTTGCGTTTGAAAAAACACCCTGTGTTATTTGCTTAGCTTAACGATGTTAAAAGCCGCGATATTTTGTAACCCTGATAAGTATCGTAAAAAGTGTTTACAATCCAAAATATGCTTTATTGAATAGTAATTTATAATTGGAATGTTGTGAATTTTGTGTGTATTTGCTATTTTTCTCGTAGCTAAATCATACACCATATTTAGTTACAAAATTGTATTAATTTATTTATCATCGGAAAATAAATTACTATACCCGAATTTTTATGGCCAATTTGTTTGATATTACCATTGATTAGTCAAAATCTTAACTAAAGCAAAGTAATCTACGCGATCTCTAGTACAATGTGAACATCAGGAACCAAAAATTAATTATTTTAAAATATTACTTAAGGGTAATGGAATTGTTCGGAATTTAATGACTAATCCAAATATAACAATCGTTTGGTTAAAGTGAAATTAATAAACAAGATAATTAGATAAAACCAACATGATGTTTACTTAGACCTGCCCCCTAGCAGGTCTAACTTTTGAGCCTAAAATCGACAGTTATGATGACAAAAAAAATTTATTAGGCCCGAACTTGGACTCCCAAACCCAACTAGATTATCTCTTAGGCGTGAGCCCAAGGCTACTTGACTCCCAAACCCAAAAAAGTTAGGCGCGAGATTATCCCTGCGCCAGTTAGGCTCGAGACCAACTAATACCGAGCTCCCAAACCGATCTTTAGTCTTATTATGACCAAATCACATGTTATTAATTTTAATTGGTTATCCAACCATGCATGGGTCAGTCCTCTCAAGGGCGGTTAAAAGAGTGTCTACTAAATTTTTTTTTTCTTTCCAGTTACCCGTTTCAACAAATTACAGACATCAGTATAAATCTAGTGTTTGGCAACACTTCTATCCCTCAAAACATTATACTCAAGGAAATGTCAAGCAAGACATCCTTCAGGGATAATAATTAACTTCTAGATTGCTGGGTTTAAATAAAACCATATTTAAGTTTGGAAGCAACCAAGTCACATGTATATTAATTAAAAGAAGCAGTTCAAATCTTAATAAATACTTATCACTGCTTTTCTCAAGGTATAGATAAAATAGTACGAATTAATCTAAAATAAGACGGTGAAGTAAAAGTTAGTTATCTTTGAGCGGCGAACAGCCCGCGTCTTCTGCTAGGCTGGAGCACTCGGAGGACCGGCCAGAGCGTGTCACTCTTGACGAACGCTGAGGTTTGTTGCTGTCTCGGGGCGTCGCCGGCAGCGAGTTGGCTTGCGAGCCTGTGTCACTCGACGCCTCCGACAACGAGCTCAGGTCCAGACTGGAACATCATGAGGTTAAAGAGTGATTGTGTTACCGACCACATTAGTTCTTCACACTACAGTTAGCTTGAATATGAAATTCAGGTGAGGGTTTTGTGTACACTTCCTATCAAAACAATTAGGGTACATTATATTGATTGTCAAGCAGTTGGATTTTTATAATGGTATGATAAGGGCTGCCAATGCTGACAACTGTATTTAGTTCAGCAAAAACACCAATAGAAAATAGAAGAGTTGAGATAACTTTTTGATGGCTACAAAATCACCATGAATTTACCAAAAGTGTAAAACATTTTTTGTTTGTTTATCACATTATAATTTGCGGATCAAAACCTGAATGAATCCCATGAAAATCAGCACTGATGTTTTCTTTTTCTACTTAACAATACCAATGGTAAAGAAATACCTGGTGTGTTGTGTCTTTTCAAGTAAGTACTGTTTTTGGACAGAGAAGGAAGGAGAGGAATGAGAGGCATCTGTGCGTCTATATTGAGTAGACTGAACAGGAGTCTGTCAGTACATGGTGAAGGTTGATAGGGCTATAATAAGTTCTTGGACTCAAAACAGAATGGGGGCCTCAAGATGCAGAGCCACCGGCTCCACACCCGCAGTTAACATTAATAATGATTGAGAAGTGCATTACCTTGAATTTTTTTGGGGTGAAAAATGTAAACCTGTGGATATCAATTGGGCACAGGTCAAGTTTATTGGACAGAGTTTAATACAGACTTGACGGCCGCCACCATGTACTGACAGATTCCTAATGAGCCTATCTAGCCAATGCTGAAACGCCTCCACACCATCTCTCATTTATCTATCCATAAATAGTACTTCTTTAAAAAGTCACTTGAACATTTGGAGAGTTAAAAGTACATTAAACAATCGTAATCAGATAAATTAACACTCACTCATCGATGTTGCCACCACCTTGAGATTCAGGGTCCCAAAAGTGGAGTTGTTGGCGCCACTGACGGATGAGTCCATCCCACGCTCGCCGGCTGTACTTGATATGCTTGGGCGGAGTCTGAGGATGTCTCTTGTTTCGTTTGTGCCTGCACAAACCCAAAGCATGTATATTTATTTATGTACAAATTTATAGAATATTTATTCTTAACAAAAAACCCTGGGGAATAATATTAATAGACAAATGTGAGTTGATAAGAAAAATAAAATGAAATTATATTTCCTGTTATATATGGCTTCAAAAATCCAAGAATTCAATATTTGTTGTGACACATTTTGCTAATCATGTGATGGTCCTCTTCAGAAATAATGAACTATCAGCACATGAATTTAAAACAAAAATATCAACTTTTAAATTTTTTTGTGTATTCTTCTATTGTGTAGAAATGATTTAAAAACAACCATTTCTTCTCGTCACTCTTAAACATTCTGATGTTTGCCTTCTTCAGGTCTTCTGGCAGGAGATTTCACGATTTAAGACCCATTGATGGGGGCTTCTCCTAAAACAGAGCCATCCGATGCACAGTGCAATCTGGTAGATTGCTTTTGTAGGCAAAAACAATTGCTTCCAACACATACGGAAATATAATCATCAGAATGGAGAGTTCGATGAACGAAGGACGACAACTTTGTCTTGGCTGCAGTTCGGCCAAAGCTCCTACTGCCTTCTTCTGGACCACAAGTATCACTGCATGCTGTAGACTTCCCCCAGAATATCAAAAATGTGCTTGGAATAACGCAAAGGAGGCAATCTTAGCTGTAGCTGTGTCATTTATCTTCATTAATCTTTTAATTATTAAGACTCCAGCTTCCTCAACAGATTGTCTATGCAAGGAATCCAATACAGGACCTCATCAACTGTCACTTTTAGGTAATTAGCCACAATTGCACTCACAGTTGCCAGTAAGATAGTTTATGTCCTCCTTGTTCCTGCCCATTACGACCTGCTGGGTTGTGGCCTCATTAAACTGTTACTCTGGTTATATTGCACAGCCATATTCAATGCAGTATGTGACTGTATCTCTAGGAGTTGATACAGGAGGTCTATTCACTTTTGATTTTTCTCTGCATAAATTAAACAGTGGAATTCTCCTATATATTTAGTGAAATCGAGTGTGAAAATAACAGGCCCCAGCACAGAGCCCAGTCGAACTCCCCTCATCACTGGCATGGGTTTGGATCTGGCGTCTTGACTATATGGTTTTCAATGTACTTATTTTAACCACCTGTTGTCTGTTGGTTAAGTAACTGTTGAACTATTTTTCAGCCTTATTACTGAAGACTCTTTCACTCACAAAGTATCAATTGATTTTTTTATCCCTCCTACATTTGCTATTTGTTTGTGAAAATTTTTAATGTTGGATTGTATGACAGAGTTCTGTTCAGTGCTTGTTATTAGTTGTTGCAGACAAGGGAAGACATCTTGGACAAATGATTCTCATGATCAAGAGTGTCAAAGGCTTCTAAAATCTTATAGTATTGCAGATGTGTTTTTAACTGTATCTGGTCTATGATAAATTCAATAAACAAAATTAGGGCTGTTGGTATGGATTTATTTTTAGTAAATCCGTGCTGTTGATTAGTGAGAAGATTATATTGTGTACGAGACGAGAAAGTAATTTTTTTTATTTTGGAGAAGGTTCAAAATATGGAAATAGGTCTTTAGTTTAGTTTTCTGCTGCTGTTTTATCTCTATTTGGGGATGGGAAAATCTTTGGTAAGTTTAAGTTGTATGGGAAATTTACCACTCTGAAAACACCTCCCACGCCTAACACCTCATACTACCTATGCCTAACGGGATATGCCAATTCTTCATAACAGGCCTTGAACTACTTTGATGATATTTCGTCTACTCCTGAAGACTCTTTCACAAAGTATCAATTGCTTTTTTACCTCTTCTACATTTGCTGGTTGTTGGTGAAAATCTGGAATGTTGGATTGTATGACAGAGTTCTGTTCAGTGCTTGCTATTAGTTGTTGCTAACAACTGCAGCTTCAGCTTCTGTTGTAAAAAAGGTGTTTAAGTGGTATGCTATCTTATTAAAACCCAAGGTGGTTACATTATTAGTCATGAGTTCTTTTGGTCCTTCTGACCTAGTAGTCTTCCTTCCTTAGTTAATTATTCTTCATATAGCTTTGGTCATATAGTTGAAACAAGCAATTTGGTTTGCTGTGACTTCTCTTCTGAATTCTTTTAATTTGAAGTCATAGTTCTTGTTAAAAATTGCAGCTTTGTCCTGGTGTTCTTTTAAACCTTCTCTTCTAAGACTTTCAGATTCCATATTTCACAGTTGCTCCTTTTTCCCAGCTTATTTGAAGAGGGCATGGATTATCCAATATGTATTTTATTATTATTTTTTAAAGTTGATGTAAACTACACTGACGTCTGGGAAATTCAGAGCGTTATCACACACCACCGGGCCAAATATTAACAAGCATACGTTACATTAAGCAAGTATCATTATTTTTACTAGAATTTTGTTTCCAGTTTAAGAAAATAAAAATAGATGTGCTAAATGGGAGGATTTAGCAATCTAACAATGGGTGTGAGGAGGAACCAGAGGGGGCAATAGAAAAGGTGAATAGAGTAAATGAGTGAGGTAGTAGAGTCAGTAGGGTCAGATCCGTCTGTACAGGGCAGTGAAAGAAGTTCAGATTCTTATGGGCCTAGCTCAATAAGCCAAATTGACAACACGTTTTTATAAATATTTTAACAGAGGAAAAAAAATCCAAAATTCTTGTGTTGTTATATTGGGATGTAAAGTTCCGTGAAAACTGTAAAAATGTAGGAAGAGTCTGTAGTTATTAAGACTATTTCTACATTAATAAATAATTTTAATCTGACTCTAAGCAATGATACCTCACGAAACAGTGTATCTGTGGAGTAACCAAAGTGTTTTTAATTAACTTTAATACTAACTTTTGAGTACGGTAATAAAGAGAATCCTATAATGTTGGAAACCCACTCATATGGATCAATAGTGTTTATGAACGGATCAATAGTATTCATGACAAAATTGTCAGACTGTTTATTCGAATATAGTCATGATGACATACCAAGTAATTAAATAACTAACTGCTTTCAATATTTTCCTAAAAAAAGAAACACAACACTAATAAAAATAATTGATATTCTCTAATTATATTAAGAGATATTATAATAATAACTATTATAATAATTGATATTAAGAAGAGCCTGATGAGAGGGACAACATAATAAAGTTGGGTTGATGTGACGTTGTTACAAGTTTCTATTACCATTGGATCATAAATTAGTTTGTTTTATCAACACATATAAATTTCATTTATATAAAAATTGTTAGTAACCTCCACTATTTTTATAAAGGGCTATTAATATGGTGGACTTGTCAACTTGTGCATTTTGTATTATAGGTGGTCTAGTACAGTTTGTATTTGTTTAAAATGGTTTAAAAGGTTGTTTCTTTAAAATCTTAGAGAAGAGGACAAAGCTAGCAAAACACATGAAACATTAAATTCTTTGATTGCCAAAGCCTTTAAATAATGCAAAACATTATTAATTTTTTTTTCATCAGTTCAAACTTACAGTACAGTATCCTATTAGGTTGACCCTAAAAATATATTTAATAAAACCAAGGTTTTACAGTACCTAACTAAGATGGCTGCAATCCTAGATACGGCAGCCATCTAAGGCTGAAATTAAAAATAAAGATTAAAAAAAGAGAAAATAAAGAATGATGAAAATATACAGAAAATAAAGAGAAGGGAGGTTGATAGACTTACTTGGGAACCATCTGAAGATATCTGTCATATCCAATTGTATTCTTTCCGTAGTCGATTTGTTTTTGTCTACGCATCAATATCTGTTCATCTGTTTCTATCTCAACTGGTTTTGGCTCATATGGTACTACCTTAGAAGTACGTAACACCCTGAAATCATGAGTTTACTCCTGAGAATGTAAGCTCAAATAAAAAAAAACCTTATGAGTTGTTCTATAGATAAGTGTGCAAATTGTCGTGACCTCTGCATGAGTGATAACTGTCTAAATGTTACATTTCTGAAGAAATTATGACTCAAAACAAGTAAAATCATAGATTTTCTATGGCCAGAGGACCGCTTACAAGGTAATTCAACCTTTTTTACCTACATAACGACATAAGAGAAACTTTTACACAGAAATTGTGGGCATTTTGCAAGTTGTAGGACAATGGGAGAGGGCCCAAATTGAAGGTCTTGATACCATGGACTCCGGAAAAATACTGAAATTGCTTAAAGTTTACCAGGAAATGATCTAAAAACATCTGATTTGTTTATACATTAAAACGTGTGGTGCTAATGCTTGATCCAAATCCATATCCATATCTTGACATATGGTATCAATCAGTCTGAAAATAGGGGCCCGGGACGAGCACAATTTTTTATGTTAGGCCTTGAAGTACAGGTTATACTAATTTAAAAGAAATAAAAATTTCAGTGAAAAAAATAATAGATACAGGTACTCACAGACATCTCACTTTAAAAGCCTGGTTCTGCAACAGAGTTTGCTGCATCATACATAATGATGTACCACCTACCTAATACAAACTGGCAGCCCAATGCTTTTTTCTATCCCATTTTTTCGGGAGTGTTATGTTGGACTTTTTTGACTATATTTCACTAGGCCTAATTAAAAAAAATCCTCAATATAAAATCTTTAGGTCTCAAAGAACGGATAAATAGAAGATAATTACTTTTATACCAGTCAATTTGGGCAGCAATAAACTTTAGACTTGGTGCCTCGAGAAAATACAGACATAAAATTGCATTAGCTTGCCAATCTTTGTAGACCTTTATCTGTAGCAGGACTGACAGCCATTGAGTATAACATGTATGTAACACATGTCCCCCACAATGGTGGGGCTGGTGCAACTCTGGTCACAGGGCCCGGCTACTTTAATTACTTTTATATTTATTGCAGAATATTTTTAGGGGGCTTTTGCCTCATATAAAAAACCTTAAATAACTTTGATTAAGAATACTTTTAAGGGGATTATGAAATGGTATATTTCACACCTTTGGCTAGAAATGACTTTATATGGGCTCGAGATCATATGTCCAATTTGAGACGATTGAGAGCTGCAAAAACCTTTACGGGGGAAAATGCCAACACTACACTATGAATACACTATTAATAAACAAGTCAAAACGTCGATGATATGACTTTAAAACTAACCACGGTTGCTTGCTATTGAACTGCCAAGTAACCATTAAAATAAAACAATGTTTGCTTTATCTAGTCTCTCGTTAATACATACTGAATACTATGATAAGGTTATGTGAGGTTTACGCTTTTTCAGGCAGATAACAAAAAGCTGACTTTATGGCCCAAGAGCCAGAACAAAAGCTGCTACAAAGTACTAACGAATCATAATAAAATTTGGAACTGTTAACCTTAAAACACATAATAACAGAACAATCCGAGCGTCTGCAGGCCAGAGTGAGGCCGAAGTATCCATACATATTTAGGCAGGGTTCACAGTTGAGCCCAGTCCGCCAGACCTGGCCCGTCGAACCCAGAGTTTTGTGTTATGAAGTGTCTTCTTATTAAGCTACATCATCTATTTAGAGTAAGGCATTCAGTTTTAAAAATTAATTATTAAAACATGTTATAAATTGTGAGTAACTTAATCCTATATAAACTATCTTGGGTTAAATTCATCAATTAACAAAACGGGAATGAGAAAAAGAGACAATGTAGACAAAAACATCATCTCTGATCCAAGGTTTTTTTTGTAATAGGCTGTTACTGAAAATAAAATAAATTTTTACCGCTTGGGAGTGCTGTGAGAACTAGAATCTTTTGACCTTTTACAATTCATTGGACTCTCGCCAGGTTCTCTCTTTCTCCTTGATGAGAGTCTTGTGGCCTTCTTTGGACTTGGCATCAGGACATCATCTGGCATTATAGAATCTTCGCTGAGGGAGAACATTGGACGAACAGACAGTCGCTTGTTAGATGACCTCGTTTGGCGATCTGACTTAATTGGGCTACCACTCATTACTTCATCTAGAGGTTCTAATTTCAGTGGGCTTTGCATGTGAAACACATCCAAATGGCTAGAAAGACTGAGGTCATCTTGTAAAAATTCACGTTGAATTTCTCTCTTAACACTTTTTACCAAACCATTCTCACTGGACTCAACAATTTCTGTAATTTTAGTTTGTTTCGTGGGTGTCTTTTTACTTGGCGTCCTCATGCATTCTTCAATGTTACTCTTACTGGCTGAATTTTTAAGAATTTTTGCGTAGGAAAGTTGCCAAGGGGATTCTTCTTTTTTAGCCTTTACTTCAACTTCAGTTTTTATTGATAGGCTTTCTGCCACGATTTTTGTTGAAGTGTTTTCATTTTGGCTGTCTTTAGAATCTTTTCTGGTTTCCTTTAAAATACTTGGTTTCAATTTTACCTTGGAATCAGAGTCGAAGTCACTCTTTGGGGGTTTTTCAAGATTATTTTTATTCTCACTGTCAGAGCCCTCATCATCAAAAAGTTCATCACACATTTCGACCCAACTCTTGTTGGAGGTATTCACAAAACTACTTTTAGCCATTATTGGTTTGTCTGAAACAATAAAAGAAAACATTAAAATGAAAAATCCTTAAAATTGATATCTCTTTTATAATTTTTGTAATTAACTTGAACAAGCACACACCTCTAGAGGAAAACAAAAAGGGCCTACAAGCAAACACTTAGAGGCGGTTCACAAGCTCGCGTTTTCATAGTCTCTGCGTTTATTAGTGATCATGGACTATCATATATCGGCGGCAATAAAATGGGTAAAACAGATTGAGACTATAAAAATGCACTTTTACCACTACCCAAGCGTAACATAAACCCGGTAAACATTCACATAGATTTTCAGCGGCATTCAAAATTTTTTCAGTGCTACATTAAGGTTCGATTGAAAAAGTCGTAAGACCATTGAGCCAGGAGATTAAGGTACATACATTAGTTGAGCCAATTAGGTAAGGGGACCGACAAACTGGACATGAATAAAAACACTGTAAAGAGCTACTCGACACACCAGTGGCGAGTGGGTTAAACCAATGGCTCAGTCGTTTGAAATTTCTTTTATATCCAATCCCACATTTTAATGACCTTATACTGAAGGCATGAAGAGAGTTTTAAAAACTGAATCTTCTCAAATCTATAAAACTATTTTTTATAGGATGGCACAATGTAAACATAGAAGGGGAAGAAATTAATGGTTTTTTGTTTAATTAAATCTTATTTTTACTCAGGGTTCAATTTGATATCTAATGGTGAGTTCTTGTTGTAGCCCAATACTTTTAGGCTACCTAACAAGTAAGTCCTTCTAACAAGTAATTTTAGAATATAAGTGTGCAACTGTGTATTTAATTCTGCCACAGCATCATTTAAGATACAACGATTCGAAAGTGTGGTGTACAAAAGGACGCAACATCAATTAAGATGCAACAGTGGAAGCCTTTATTTGTAAGTGTAAAAATGAAAAAGCCACTAATTGCATGTTTTTGATGCAGCGTTAATTACGATGCAACAACAATAACGAAGTGTATTGTTAAGATTTCTGTGCCAACGGCCAGTTTGCTATTACCGTGTGTGTAAGCTAAGCAACCATGTGTTAAAGTAGTGACAAAACGTTCACCAACTTGCCAAAATTTTGAAACTAAAAAAATTAAATTAGCAGGAATGAATAACACACTTTCTTTTTGTTGTAATTTCCAATAGAATTACTAGTAATTATTAATTTATTTTAATTAATTAGCTAAACACCCTACAGCCGAAAAATTATAACTGGGGACATGGGGAACTCTCCCTCAACCATTCCCACAAACGAACAACAGCCCATTTGCCGGTATAACAAAACAGCATTTTGCAGTACATTTATTTACAAATTTTACAGTTCGCATAGGCTAGTCGTCTTAAGTGGCAATTTGCATCTTTCTCTAAGATACTTCCGCTGTTAGGCCTACTATGTACATGTGTGATCAGTACGTAGTTATAAATAATCTACCTAATTTGTTAGTAGAAAATGGGTAAGTTGATTTTGATTTTAGTGGAAATCAGCCAACACTGATTAGTAAAAACTAATTTTACAACATTTGGGCCTAAGGATATGAAATTATTAAAGTTCCTTTAACTGAATTCTTTGAATCTTGACTTAATATTCCTAAATATTGCATATAATTTGCTTGCCCAACTCAATAAAATAAATCATTTGATTGGTTAAAAGCATATATAAATGGCTATTTCCTTTATAAATGCCTAGTGAAAAATTCCCTAATGACTCCATGAGGTTACCCACCGAAATAATTTCGCTGGCAGTTCCAGGTTTTCCCTGAGAGTAGACGCATTGACAGTAAACGTTTCCCAGGGTTAGGCCTATAGCATTGAAATAACCAATTTATGAACGGAAATGTGATTTTTTACCACACAGCACATTACCTTGGGTAGGGGGCAGATTAGCAGCCAAATTTATCGTCTAATTCTCTAAAAATCTAGCAGATAGGCCTAGTATGTAATTTTCTATGGCCTGATAGGCAAGACAGTTGGGAGAAGGAATTGAAAGCCCCTGTACCATTTAGAGGGGGTATTATGCCTAAAATTTGAGTCAAAATGGGGCAATTTAGGCCCTGAATTTAAAGTTCACTCCCTCATGTCAGTGTGCTGCATGAGAAGGCCTATTTGTCATTTAAAGCCATGTATTTACCAGCTTAACAGGACTCTTTATTTCTTTGCAGTTCACAGAGATGTAATTTTCATTCAGTTTAGCAATTATTATTTCAAAAAATCATGACCAGGGTAGTTTAGGAGAGGCCTTGTCTCACCTCACCTCTTATACACTCCATGGTGTCACTACGTAACCGACAGTGTCATAGGTCAAGTTGCTACTTATCAGAATCGCTTAGGCCATTCACAATATTAAAAACTACTTTGATTCCAGAACATTATTGATAGGTAAAAGGCCTACCATTGTTTTTTCCTCGGTTCAATGAATGTTAATGTTGGGTAGCAGTACAACACGGCTGCAGTTTCCTTGTTCACCACATCTTAGTCCAAGCTACAAATCTACCCTGCTCTATTTCTTTGAGAAAACAGAGTTGTGAAGTATCCAACGCAGCCTGCTACCTGAATGACCTTCAAAATAGGCCTACCAAGTAAGTAACTTAGGCCTTGCTAATGTCTGTCCCATTTGATGTGAAAAAACAACTTTACTTGGGGACATAACTAATGATTATACGAAATAAAATTAATGTGTAGAAAAGGCAGATGATTTTGTAACCCTTTTAAAATTTTCGATCTAAAGCAAAGAACTAACAATAGGCTTTAGATAATATGGTTAACTTACTTGCAGGTTACAAGGTTTTTGCATGGAGTGTTTGATAAAAAAAGCTGGTATTAAAAATCAATTATTTCAAAGAATCAAAAACCACTATGAGTCATTATCAGACTTGTGCACAGTTAAATTGTTTTCCGCTTTCCAACTTCAGTCGCTGGCTTTTGTAATTAATTTTGTTTTCATTCGCATTCGGTCCAACTTTCCCGTCGACTCACTCCAACAAACTCAGTGTAAACGGCGGGAAACTTTGGTTTGATTATGACAATGCAAGCTGATATCAAAGGCAAAGATAATAAAACATTTTATTAGTGTGTGGAAATATAAACCCTGGTCCATGTAAAAGTGACAAGTATTATAAAGCCCAATTCACACTAAACGGACGTTAAGAGCAGCGCGCAGCGGAGGCGAGGTGCGGGCACCGGTCTGACACTTAAATCGAGCCAAGTGGTAAGCTTATTGGAGCGGGTTAGTTCGAAGCACTTTAGTTAGATGTCATTGTAAAAACATGGTTTTCTCTTCTTCACTGAATCAGCCAATCAAAAACACGAATAACGATCTGCTAACTTACTATTCCGTTTCCCCTAATTTTCTGTCACGACGTGTACACAAACAAAACGAGTTTGAATTAATTTGAGTCTGGGAAAATACCTAAAGTACGTTTGCCACTAGTGTAAATTGTTTCACGAAATACTGTCCTGATTGATTCATATTGTGCTTAAAGCGATTGATAGAAAATAAATACGTAGATGTTTACATAAAAGCACTTAATAAAAATTAACTAAATTAATTTTTATTAATTAATGCTATTAATTAATTGATGCTATTAATTAATTAATGCTAATCTATTAATTAATTAATTAGTAGATGCTCTTTTGTAAACATCTACGTATTTATTTTCTATCAATCGCTTTAAGCACAATATGAATCACTCAGTACAGTATTTCGCGAAACAACTTGCACTAGTGGCAAATGTACTTAATCAATTTAATCTAAACAAATCGGTAAAGCCATTAAAATTGAAAGTCTAACAAACAAAACAAGAAAACGAAAATATAAACAAAGCAGACGACGACGACGACGATCGCTACATCGCCACCGGTCTGACACTTAAATGGAGCCAAGTGGTAAGCTTATTGGAGCGGGTTAGTTCGATGCACTTTATTCAGATGGCGTTGTAAAAACATGACTTTCTTCTTCTTCACTGATTCAGCCAATCAGAACGACGATGACGATCTGCTAACTTCCCGTTCCGTTTCCCCTGATTTTCTGTCACGACGCGACGTGTACACAACCATAACGAGTTGGAATTAATTTGAGTCTGGGAAAATACCTAAAGTACGTTTGCAGAAAGTTGTTCTAGTGTAAGTTGTTTCGCGAAATACTGTACTGCGTGATTCATGTTGTGCTTAAAGCTATTGATGGAAAATAAATACGTAGATGTTTACATAAAAGCACTTAATAAAAATTAACTAAGTTAATTTTTATTAAAAGCTTTTATGTAGAGATCTACATATTTATTTTCTATCAATCGCTTTAAGCACAATAAGAATCACTCAGTACAGTATTTCGCGAAACAACTTGCACTAGCGGCAAACGCATTTAATCTAAACAAACCGGTAAAGTCATTAAAATTGAAAGTCTAGCAAACAAAACAAGAAAACGAAAATATAAACAAAGCAGACGACGACGATCGATGTGTCGCATCGACGACAATCGATATGTCACATCGACGACCATCGATATATCGCATCGATCTTTTTAGTTCGTTGCACTTTATTCAGATAGCGCTGCTGTTTCGTTACCACCGAGTTAACATGGGAGTGCCATCTCTTTACGAAGTTCATTATTACTCTATGATATCGCATCGATATTTTTAGTTCGTAGCACTTTTTTCAGGCAGCGCTACTGTTCCCTTGCCACCGAGTTAACATGGAAGTGACAACCCTTTACGAAGTTCATCATTACTCTATGGTGCGGGCTGGTGCCTGCGCGGCACGGTCACCGGTCTGACACTTAAATGGAGCCAAGTGGTAAGCTTATTGGAGCGGGTTAGTTCGAAGCACTTTAGTTAGATTTCGTTGTAAAAACATGGTTTTCTTCTTCTTCACTGAATCAGCCAATCAAAACCACGATAACGATCTACTAACTTCCTATTCCGTTTCCCCTGATTTTCTGTCACGACGCGACGTGTACACAACCATAACGAGTTGGAATTAATTTGAGTGTGGGAAAATAAATACCTAAAGTACGTTCGCAGAAAGTTGTTCTAGTGTAAGTTGTTTCGCGAAATACTGTACTGCGTGATTCATATTGTGCTTAAAGCTATTGATGGAAAATAAATGCGTAGATGTTTACATAAAAGCACTTAATAAAAATTAACTAAGTTAAATTTTATTAAGTGCTTTTATGTAAACATCTACGTATTTATTTTCTAGCAATCGCTTTTAGAGCACGATAAGAATCACTCAGTACAGTATTTCGCGAAACAACTTGCACTAGCGGCAAACGTACTTAATCTAAACAAATCGATAAAGTCATTAAAATTGAAAGTCTAGCAAACAAAACAAGAAAACGAAAATATAAACAAAGCAGACGACGACGATCGATATGTCGCATCGACGACGTTCGATATGTCGCATCGACGAATATCGATATATCGCATCAATCTTTTTAGTTCGTAGCACCATAGATAAAAAATACCCAGGAGTAGATAGTTCAGTCTTACCGGCAACGCAGACTGTTCGGGCAATGGCGGGCCGACGTAGTTCTGTTCGGGCGCACTAGACTGCGCTACTGCGCTCCCTCCCCCAAACTCCCCCCCGTCCCTACACCCCACTACCCCGCTCTCTCGCTCTCATCTTTGGACCCCCGTTTCCTAACACACACGGCCTGCCTGGCCTCGGCTCCGCGCGTGCGGAAGACACCGCTGAGAGCGCGCCAACTCGAGGTTTAGACGTTTGCGCACTCGCCATACCCGTGCTGGCAATGGACACAATTGTCAATTTTTTTAATACAATAAATGCTCAGTTTATAAATAAATAAATAAAAAGAATTAAATATTAACTCCTTCCACGCCTTTAAAATAGAAGTGACGGTGAATAGTCACAAAATATTCGCGGTAAACATCTGACTGCTGAGGTGTAAAAATAGCCTCACTTTCCAGACACCTTATTCCCTCCTTTTTCCAATTTTTCCTTCTTTGTTGTTTCTCAGTGCATTAGTTGCTGAGCGATTCTTGATGAGCCAGTATCTCTGCTGTACTTAGTTTTACAGTTTTTCGTGTTAGTTTTGCAGTTCCATAATTAGTTGCGACTTTCGTCTCCTGATGGTTAGTAATTAATATTGCTTTGTTTTTGAATAGCCTGAGTATTACTGGCACTGCCCGTTACTATAGTTATATATTGATGAGGGGCTGTCTTGTGAAAAAACTTAATAATTGCTTTACATAAAACCAACCATAACTCTTACGTAAATTATTGTTATAATTTACAGCCAACTTACAACAACTTAAGTTGGCTTGATGTTGTTACATTCAGCCAACTTAAGTTTTCTAAAGATTTACTCAGTTATTTATTTATTGCAAGAGATTGGTTTCTTACGAAAAGCCATGAATTTACGCTGTAGCTCTGCCAAGTTTAGAACAAGTTGTAGAGTCTATTAATGATGATTCGAACTTGGACGTAATATTAATTTTTTTTAATATTGCCAATGAACACGCATTTTTTACTATTAAGCATTGCACCCAAAAGGGTGAGGCTGGTGCAACTCTTGGTCACAGGGCCGGAGCCCCTGGGGGGCCCGGGCCTAGCCCTTTTTTAATTTCTTTCATATTTATTGCAGAATATTTTACAGCAGATCATGATCAAAAATGCAAAAATATGAATTTCTATAAAATTTAGTAAAATAATATTAATTCTAGGTTTTGTGATTAGTCACAATTTTAATGTTTTAATCCGTCTAATTTTTTCTACAATAAGTAAAATCATTGACATCTATGTTTAACACTATCTAGTGGCTTGGAGGGAAGTATGACGCCGAGTATCCTTATATTTAATACGTGAAGCCTTTTTTTTGTTAACGCAACTCCTCCCTTATTTCTGGACCAATTTTGACGTTTGAGTCTGTTTCAGGTGTCGAAACATTCGTCTCATTTCGTAGTATTGCATTAAGGTAGATTTAAAAATTCGTATCCGCGAAGGTATGAGCCACTCTCAAATGTAGGTTTTCCCCTATCTACTCTTATAATAATTCAGTTTTAAAAATCTTCAGACAACGAAATCTACAGTTCTACTGGACCGATTCTATTAATTGATGGCTCGTTGGAGAACTTCATCTGTGTAGATTTGCAATAATTATTAAAGTTAGACTTTTTTGAAACATTTACGGTGAAAAAATAAAAAAGTGCAAGTGCGTAAGTAATTTCACTAAAGTGATGTCGGTTTGTTGTTGTCAACTGTAAACATTTAGCCCTAAGTTTCTTAAAAATTATCTTCGATGTATTGCGGCGGTAAATTTGTCGATCGTAATTTTAGTGGAAGGATTAAATTTACGAAATCAAAGATAGATACAGAGCAATCTCGATAGTCCGACACGTTTGGTAATCCGACTCCGCAGCAGCCGCCGTAACTGCTTTGAGTGCAAGAGAGAGCGAGCATTACTGTAACCCGACACCGACCTAGGAGGATACATTAGTAGGAGAGGACACACACACACGGTTGCGTTGAAGCCAACGCAGCGCCAGCGGCTGGCTGGCCGGCCGGCCGTACCGCGCGGCGGCGACGCGACGCGACGGCGCCGGCGCCGGCGCGGCGGGAACATGACCTGCTCATTACAACATATCATGACTATATGAATATTTCTTAATTGATTTTGGTTGAAAATATATAATTCAGTTTCATAACGAAAAAACAGCTAAACACAATTATTAAGCACAATAATTTATCCTATCCTCCTAGACACCGACACGGACACGCCGTCGCGCCGCGAGACCGATACTGCGATCTTAACGTCCCTACGTTTTAAGATCACAAGTTTATTTTTATTTTGGTTCACGAATTTATAAAGTAAAATAAACGTTTCATTATTAACACTGACTTTTCTTTTAACTCATTTCTCATTAATATTTGCATTGTAGTTTATATTATTGCTGTTTTCAAGGTACCCTCGGTAATCCATAATATTTTATAATCCCACAAGGGCCGCCGGTCCCATATCTGTTGGATTATCAAGAGTATTCTGTATTCACATATTTCTTAACTACACGTGCTTTTTATTATTATTAATACACAATTAATTACTCCTTATTTATAAAATGTAGAAATAAATATATATTATTGAGTTTTTCACGTATGATACTAAGTATTAATGAAAAGATAAAGTGTATTACTGTGTTTATGAATTCGAGGGGACTTAATTGTTTTTTCCCTTAAGAATTAATGTTAGTTTATTTATAATAAATTAGAAATTTTACAAATTTGATACGTTTTGACAAAATACTCATAACAAGGTACACATATTTAAGAAAAGGTAAGGTAAAAAGGTAAGGTGAGCATATTTAAAAAATATTGTCATTAATTAAAAAAAATACCCCCGTCGCAGCAGACCTTCGTACTCAGCGAATTTCCATAGGATTTATTTTGTATATGTGAGCATTCAACTTATTTGAAGGAAAGTATTGTTTGAATACGTTAAGTAAATAATGTACTAAAAACGTATATTTAATCATTCATGAGCTTTAAACACGAGGAAAATTAACAAGGTTACCACATTGGTTTTCATTTGTAACACATACAATTTTGTATTTTATAGTTGTTAATCTTTTAATTAAAAAATGTAATCTTGTTATAGTATATAAATGTCAACAAACATATAATAAATGAACTCAAAACACTCAAAACAAACAAATAACCTAATCTCATGAAAAAATTAAATTCAATCATATGGTCAGTTTTATAATTAAACACCCGTGTTATAGCAGACCTGCATCTCCAGCCAATTTCAATAAAACATATTATCAATCCTCATCATTGTAAACATACCATATATTATACTACATTTTCGGGAAGTTTAGACCAAGACATTCCCCCCCCGCCAAATGCTCATACTTTCTTTATCAAATTTAAAAATAATTTGTATTTTTTTATATACAAGTATAATATATTTCATGCAAAATCTTGATCAATGAACTCTAACTATTAAAAATAAACACAAATAAAACATTCATCACCTGAAAATTCAATCATATGTTCAGAATTGTAATTTTTTAATCTGTCAAATCAGGGTAACTATACTTTTTGGAGGGTAAAATTAAAAATAATATTGGACAACGTACTGTGTTTAGCACTTTCAATATCTCAGCAACGGATTGACGTAGAATAATAATTCAAAATGCTAAATTGTTCATTTTTTTTAAGCTGAGTCCAATTTTGACACTTACATTTACAAGAAAATAATATAAAGATATTAAATCCTAAAAATAAATTTTATTTTGTCAAAGAACCCTCCTTAGAGTTAACTTATCGTGCTGGTTTTTGAACTCGAAGTAATAAATGTCACTCTAGACGTATGCACCAAATTTCAACGCGACCGGACCTTTTTTACGAAAGTTATCGCGCCTACGGACAGGTATATATATATATATATATATATATATATATATATATATATAGGCCTATATAAATACTTATATATACATACTCATATATATACTTTATATATATATATGAAAATGAACGAACGCTGTTTTTGGGGTCCGGGGACATCAAAATGAAAAGTTACGGCGGTCCCGTGCTTAAGTCTTACCATGCCGCCTACGGTAATAGGGCCGCTACTTCCCTATAGGGAGAAATTCGCTAAAACTTCCTTGCCCTTACATTAATAATTTATGATAGCCATTTTTTTATCAATGATTGAGATTGACTATAGTACCAACGTTAAATTCAATATCACTTGATAGGTATATGTACTCACGATTGTTGTATATTTTAGGAACATCTGAAGGCGGCCAATTCGACTGCGAAAAATCGCAGTCGTAGCGTTGCTTTTACGGGTGTAAAAGAAACCGTACTGTACCCAAATCTACATATGTTTGCGTTCCTTACTAAGAGACCTACGGTTTGTGAAGCTTGGGTCAAATATTGTGCAAATGAATCTCTAGATTCACTGTCAAAAAAACACTGTCGAGGAAGGAAGTTTTCGACTAACATTTTGAAGACAGTTGCTTCCAAAGCACAATGAAATCCAAAATACACCCGTAGGCCGTGCCCACGCTGTTCTCTGTGGAGGAAAAAATGATGAAAATAAAAAACAAATGAATTTACCTGAATCCCGTATGAAATATAAATAAATAAATAAATAAATAAATGAGTAAATAATTCAAAATTCAAAATTGATTCTGTTGCCTTCAATGGTATTTTTTATTATCAAGTTTAACTGTGGCAACCAATCAAAAATTTTTGGGAAACGAAAACGGAGTTATCTATGTCCCCGCCATGTCTCCTGGGCAACGTGAAGTCTGGTATAATAAATGAACACTCTCTCGGTAGTAAAATTACTTCGCGGCAAAAGATACACGTCATGTACAAGTATTATCTTTTCAAGTGTACATGTATAATTTTTTGAACTAACAAAACAGTAAAGTATTAAATTCATTGTTGAAATTTAATTTATTTCAGACTACAGGCTAGAGTACATAGATTTATTTTATATAAAGTGCACATTTATATGGTGTTATTATAATAATAACTTATTTGACATCTTTAAAACCCTAAACTCACCAATAAAGTGTAAAATCCCTTGCTAATCCGAGTGTTATCTCAGGAATAATATCGTAAGTATGAATTTAGTTTAAATGATTAGAGTTAAATTACAATAATTAATACATTACTTCGATTTATATTTCATTTCAATATATCAAACATAAAATAATGGAATAGAATGAGGAAATTGTGTTTACGAGCGTGAGTTTACTCTCAGGCTCGCGACCCGGGGACCGCGAGGACCAAAGGAGGGAAGGAGCTTGGATGGGGCCGTGTAGCCCTTTAGCAGCGAGGCGGCGGCGCGGCGCGGTGTCTGGTGTCAGGAGTTCGTTTCCTCCCTCCCCCTCCATTGCTTCCCCACCGGTCCACGCAGAGCGCCACCGCACCGCTGCTGTTGCGCTACAGTTTGGAAGTAATCCCGCGAGGTCGCGCCACTGCCACCACCAATACCTCAGAACCTTCAGGAATCACAGAATGAACGATATTCTCCTGGGTATTTTTTATCTATGGTAGCACTTTAATCAGATAGCGCTGCTGTTCCCTTACCACCGAGTTAACATGGAAGTGCCAACTCTTTACGAAGTTCATTATTACTCTATAGCACGGTCATGGTCATTCCCATGTAGAGTCTACATTATACTGCACAGAAACCAGCATTGGGCGCGTACTGTATTCTACATGGCAACAAATGTGCCGCGCCCGCGCCATATAGTAATAATGAACTTCGTAAAGAGATGGTACTCCCATGTTAACTCGGTGGTAAGGGAACAGCAGCGCTATCTGAATAAAGTGCTACAAACTAAAAAGATCGATGCGATATATCGATGGTCGTCGATGCGACATATCGATCGTCGTTGATGCGACATATCGATCGTCGTCGTCTGCTTTGTTTATATTGTCGTTTTCTTGTTTTGTTTGCTAGACTTTCAATATTAATGACTTTACCGGTTTGTTTAGATTAAGTGCGTTTGCCGCTAGTGCAAGTTGTTTCGCGAAATACTGTACTGAGTGATTCTTATTGTGCTTAAAGCGATTGATAGAAAATAAATATGTAGATCTCTACATAAAAGCTTTTAATAAAAATTAACTTAGTTAATTTTTATTAAGTGCTTTTATGTAAACATCTACGTATTTATTTTCCATCAATAGCTTTAAGCACAACATGAATCACGCAGTACAGTATTTCGCGAAACAACTTACACTAGAAAAACTTTCTGCAAACGTACTTTAGGTATTTTCCCAGACTCAAATTAATTCCAACTCGTTATGGTTGTGTACATGTCGCGTCGTGACAGAAAATCAGGGGAAACGGAACGGGAAGTTAGCAGATCGTTATCGTCGTTCTGATTGGCTGAATCAGTGAAGAAGAAGAAAGTCATGTTTTTACAACGCCATCTGAATAAAGTGCATCGAACTAACCCGCTCCAATAAGCTTACCACTTGGCTCCATTTAAGTGTCAGACCTGTGCCCGCGCCACCCCACTGACACTTTAATGGGGACAAGTGGCCCACCTGGCTAGATGTGTACAGAGGTAAGAAGAAGAAGAGGATCTTCTTATTGGCTGAGAGACAGCCAATCAGCGCAACCGCTAGCGGTTTGTTTTGTTTGTTTATAGTTCTTGTTTGAACTTGATCTGTCGACTGGGATTGTATGTCAAACTCTTTCTCAACTAACAATGCAACCACTTTATTAGGCTGATAAAGTTTACATATTATATTGCTTCTATAATATTTATATCTAAACTAGGTATACGCTCATTCTTCCCGTAAGAGGATGAACGAAGAAAAAGGCAAAAACTTCTTTTAATCCATAACACCATCTGTGATCTTTACTTTTCCTACACTTTTTTCGATATGTTTTAAATTATCTTTTTGATCATATAATTCTTCCAACAGCCCCAAAAGTTAGGGTTTCCCCTAAGATTTTACATCGGAATAGTAAAACAGAGATTAGTGTATATGTATACAATTTTTAAGCAAATCTATTAGAAGACTATTTTATCTATTTATAAAGCAAAACTACCCGTATACCTTTACATTGCCCATGATTCAGAAGCCGTTAAGGTTTGAATGCATTTTTCCTATTAGAATTAAGTCAACCTAGCTCTACAAAACTATCAGCGACTAATTACACACCAAAGCAGTTGTTTGCAACGAACAGCCCCCACACACCCCCGCCCCATTACTCTGACCATGATTAAGAAGCCATGATGGTTTGAATGCTTTTTTCTATTAGTTTTGAGTAAACCTAGCTCTACAAAACTAAGAGCGACTAATAAAAGGTATACGATAAAGCATTTGTTTGCAAAAGAACATGGGGGGCTACGCCCCCCCACCCCGATTTACTCTGCCTATTATTAACGTGCCGTGATGGTTTGAATGTTTTTTATTAGTATTGAGTAAACCAAACTACAAAACTATGAGCAAATTATAACAGTTACACGCCAAAGTACTTGTTTGCAAAACACACACCTCCCCCTTTACATTGCCCATGACTCAGAAGCCATGATGGTTTGAATGCTTTTTTTCTACTGTGTAAATTTAGCTCTACAAGATTATGAGCGAATAATAACAGTTAAACGCCAAAGAAGTTGTTTTCGGAAGGACATGGGGGGGCTTCGCCCCCCCACACCCCCCCTTTGCTCTGCCCATGATTAAGAAACCATAATGGTTTCTTACCATGGTTTCGTACCATGTAAACCTAGCTCTACAAGATTAAACGCCAAAGCAGTTGTTTGCAAAAGGACATGGGGGCTTCGACACTGCCCATGATTAAGAAGCCATGATAGTTTGAATGTTTTTTTTCTTACTATAATTAAGCAAACATAGCTCTACAAAACTATCAGCAACTAATTACTCGCCAAAGCAGTTGTTTGCAGAAGGACATAGGTAATAACAGCAAATAATAACAGTTAAAAGCCAAAGTAGTTGATTGCAGAAGGAAAGGGGGGGGCTTCGCCCCCCCACAACCCCCTTTAACACCCATTTACACTGCGCATGATTAAGAAGCCATGATGGTTTGATTATTTTTTTTTCTATTAGTATTGAGTAAACCTGAACTTGAAGTAAAGTAAAGCAGATACGTATTGGAAACAGACATAATAAAAGTTACTAGATAACACGTAGCTCGAAATCGAGTAAAAACCTTACAGTAAAAGAATAAAGTATAAACATCCTTATACTTGTATACTTTAAAATTTAATCAAAGGGCTAAATTTAATAACGAAATGATGGCTAAACCATTGAAACTCTAGTTCATTTGATTTACCGTAGGAGTTTCCGGTAAACAATGTTTTGGAAAACACCTTCATTTTCCATTTTCTTTTTATTCTGAAACGTATATTTTAAAAAAGCTTCAAAAACACTGTGCTGAAATGTATTGAGATATCCTAAACTACATTGTAAACCTGGGAACTGCAATGTTTAAGCCCTTTAAAAAAATTTCATAACATAACTTAAATTACATAATAAATATTTTTGTTGAAACCCAAAGCAGCTGTAATAACGATAAAACTGCTCTTTAGAGAAAAGAATTATAAAAGTGCTGCAACCTGTGGTCTACCTGTAAAACTATTTCAGAGCTTAGCCATATGTTAGGTTGTAAAAAAAAGTGAGCCGAAATTGCTCAAGTGTCGATGAAAAGCGCCACTTTTCCGAAACTTCAACCCTTTACTCTACTTCAGAGACACAATTTTTAAAAATTCTGATACGTATTGACAAATCTTAATAAAGTTCACTTTAACTTGACACCTCAAACGGTAAAATCTGTCCAGCAGTCATAGAGGTTGGACTGTGAAAAGAAAAACGCTTGCATATTAATATACGGTAATATAGATATGACGATATCCGCGCTTACCATGGAACCTTCTACGACACTCTAGCTCCCTGATATCTTCGGCGAACACTTTTGACTGCTGTTTGATAGCTGTAGAAACACGGAGAAAACCAAGCTATGTTCTATGTTATTCTAACGCCCTGTTACTAACGCAAATGTTGAAAATAGAATATACTATTGCCAGGTTGCCAGGTAAAGAACTTGACTTAGAGTTTAAAAAAATGAGCCTCCCTGCCAAATTTGGTCAATATATCTAAATTAGTCTTCGAGCAATGCAAGTGACAGACATTTTTTCCGAGTGCATTTTTCTTATCCATAAGGCCTTATTTTGCAAATATATTTAAATATTTAAAAACAATGTATTTCGATGATATAAATCAAAATTGTCGGTTTTAAACCTAAAACAGCAAATTAACATTGAAATCTGCATTGTAAAACGTAAAAGTACATTTTGGCCCTTTAAGGGCCAAAATACAAATTTTTTTGAAAATTATTTGTGACGTAATAGGAAGTGATATAAAGGTGGATCAAAATCTTGTCTTATGTAAAATTTTTCGAGGAATCCACTGGTTTAATCAGATTTTCAATATTTACTTCCGGTCTATAAGATAAACTTTTTCACCAATTTCAAAGGGCTCCCATACAAATACGGTTAAGGTGATGATGCCAGCTAACGAACTTGACCTAGATTTTTTAAAAACGAGCTTTCCTGCCAAATTTGGTCAGAATATTTCAAATCTTTCGCGAGTTATGCGACCAACATACATTTTTTTCCGAGTGAATTTTTGTCAATCATAAGGACTCACTTCGTTCATCCAATTATATATTTAAAATCAATGTATTTCGGTTATTTAAGGCAGAGTTGTCGTTTTTACAGCTAAATCAGCTGATTAGCATTGAAATCCATATTTTCTTATGAAAAAGTACATTTTGGCCCTTTAAGGGCCAAAATACATGTATTTTGAAAATTATTTGGGACGTAATAGGAAGTGATATAAGGGTGGTTCAAAATCTTTTCTTGTGTAAAATTTTGCAAGGAATCCACTGGATTAATCAGATTTCCAAAATCACTTCCGGTTTCGGAGATATAATTTTTCACCGATTTCAAAGGGCTCACATACAAACATGGTTAAGGCGAGGTTGCCAGGTAAAGAACTTGACTTAGAGTTTAAAAAAATGAGCCTCCCTGCCAAATTTGGTCAATATATCTAAATTAGTCTTCGAGCAATGCAAGTGACAGACATTTTTTCCGAGTGCATTTTTCTTATCCATAAGGCCTTATTTTGCAAATATATTTAAATATTTAAAATCAATGTATTTCGATGATATAAATCAAAATTGTCGGTTTTAAACCTAAAACAGCCAATTAACATTGAAATCTGCATTGTAAAACGTAAAAGTACATTTTGGCCCTTTAAGGGCCAAAATACCAATTTTTTGAAAATTATTTGTGACGTAATAGGAAGTGATATAAAGGTGGATCCAAATCTTGTCTTATGTAAAATTTTTCGAGGAATCCACTGGTTTAATCAGATTTTCAATATTTACTTCCGGTCTATAAGATAAAAGTTTTCACCAATTTCAAAGGGCTCCCATACAAATACGGTTAAGGTGATGATGCCAGCTAACGAACTTGACCTAGATTTTTTAAAAACGAGCTTTCCTGCCAAATTTGGTCAGAATATTTCAAATCTTTCGCGAGTTATGCGACCAACATACATTATTTTCCGAGTGAATTTTTGTCAATCATAAGGACTCACTTCGTTCATCCAAAAAATTTTTCGAGGAATCCACTGGTTTAATCAGATTTTCAATATTTACTTTCGGTTTATAAGATAAAATTTTTCACCAATTTCAAAGGGCTCCCATACAAATACGGTTAAGGTGATGATGCCAGCTAACGAACTTGACCTAGATTTTTTAAAAACGAGCTTTCCTGCCAAATTTGGTCAGAATATTTCAAATCTTTCGCGAGTTATGCGACCAACATACATTATTTTCCGAGTGAATTTTTGTCAATCATAAGGACTCACTTCGTCCATCCAATTAAGGCCTAATTCATTGACAATTACTCAGAAAAGTTAATATTGTTCCGTAATTGGTTGCTCAATTATTGAAAACCATCGTCAGTGTTAAGATCAGAGAGAGGACTGTGACATCTAAAAACCTCTAAAAACAATTTTAAAGGTAAGCTTTTAATAAATTTATGTTATTCACACTGCATGCTTCAAGTAAATATAGTATGCTGTTAACTTAGACCCAAATAATTGGTCAATATTGCTTAAAATGTCTTTAAAAAGCCACTGGAGTAAGAACTAACGTTAAACATTGTTGAGTTTGATGGTAGGCTACTGAATGTAAACTTAGAGAACTCCACTTGAAATTATTTTTCGAAGTCCAGTTTAGTGAGTCGGTGGCTCAGTCGGTTGGGTAATGGGCCTTAACTATAATAGTGATAGCATTGATTTTAGTCTTCACGTTGCCACAAAGGCTTCCTTTTAGCGTTACAGTTCACCCTCACTCAGCGAGATAAAAAAGCATGGGCCTTAAGCTAATGTGGGAGGGCAATAGCAAGATGAAAAGAGGCTGCCACCCCCTTTTGTCCCAAGTATTCTTTGCTGATGACCTAAACAGTAGGGTTATCAGATATTTTTCAGGCCAACCCAGGGCAGATTGAGATGCGGTGAACAAACACATCCCCCGTCCCTTAATGACACAACCGAAGGTAGTAACATATAAGATTGATAATGTATTATGACGGATTTTTACTTATTGTGAAGGCCTATCTTAAATCATTTTTATCAGCTAAGCTAGTCCCAACCTGAATCACTACACTAACCTCAACCTAGTGTTTGGTATCGATATCCGATAAATCGGAAATATCGATATTTTGGTTCCGATATATCGTTCTTTTTATATCGATATTAGACTTTCTATATTATCTGAATATCGATATTTTACTGCAATATTATCGTTAGTATCAATATTAGCCAATTTTTAAGAATAATACATAAATAAAATACAGTTTAACGTTTTCTGCACTTTTTCATTTGTTAATTAAATATTATTTGATAAGGAAATAATAAAGTTATCAATTTGGAAATAACTTATTAGCTACAAGAAATGGTTTTTAGTTAAATTTTTTATTATTTGTTGTTTTGTTAGTTGTACCCTAAAGATAAAGGTTATCGACAAAAATTTCAAAAAAATATCTTGGCTATGTAGGCTCTTTTGCTGTAACATAATTTATTTTACAGTTATTGATCTAAAATTACTTCAAAATTGTAAACAATTTTACCTCAAATGGACGTCACAGTTGTGCTGCTAACTGTTGTGATACATACCGTATGCATTCGATTAATTTTTAACAGAAATTTCCTGATATATCGATATTTTTCCGATACATCGATATTTTTGATCCGATATTTTTGTAATATCGATATTAAATTATCGAATTATGTTTTTTTCAGGCTTTTTCCTGATGTTTTCTGAGTTAAAAATTTGGCCTACCATATCCTAGTCACCTGATGAGAACACTGTTGAAGCAGCATTTCACGAGAATCAACTTTTATGGATCCCATCTTAAGCCACTCTGATCGACATCCTATTAAACTGTATGCATGTATGTAGGTCCTGCATTCTGTTATATATTGTGTAGAGTAGGAGTCACCTAAGACGGCCAAAACGAAAGCATAGATAAAAAATACCCAGGAGTTCATGGGGTATTTTTTATCTATGATGAAAGTAAACAAACTATTATCTTCTTACAAACTTAAGCATAAAATCCAGCTATGCTGAAAACATAGCCAGCAAACATCTGTTAGCACTTGCAGTAAAGGGAAAGTTCTGATGCAATATTGCAACTGGATGTTCTCTTGGGCAACTTAAAATATTACTGCAGGGCTTTTTCAAATTAAGTATATATTAACTCGACAGAGGGTGTGTTATGGATGCGGCATGATTATTATTCTTAGATTTTCTTATTAAATAATATGTATGACGAAAAATAGGCGAGTTTGTGGATAGCCATCACTTCTTGCTACAAGTCAGCATCTGACAAGAAAGATTGTTTCATATTACGTTCAAAACCTATCAACAATGGTCCAGGAAAAAATAAACAAGCAGCTAAACAAACTAAAATATTTCAATCAAGAAGTAGAATCAAATTAAATTTTCCATTTTATGTTAAAAGGTTGTATGAAAATAGAAAATGCTATAAATAGGTGATATTGTAAACATTCTGTAACCTATACGGTTATCAGGAATAATATTTAATAACGAAATTGTAACGTGTTTAATAACGAAAAAATATTTTAAACAAATGCAAAGTGGCAATTTGACAGTCAAGAGAAAATGTAAACAAACACCATGTAACCAACAGTGTTTTCAATGTGACTTGTAGGCTACAAACAATTTTGATGAGATGATTAGTACACGCTTTTGCCAACTTAGGTGAATCCTACTCTACTGTACACTGACATTCGCTGGTTATCGTATCGCAGACATCAACCTACGATTTATTACCAGTTTTTATTCCAAACTAGCAGGCTTCGCTCACGATAAAAATAACAGCTGATCTTACTTCTGCTCTTTTAACTGTCAAATTTTAGTATTCACAGCTGTTTACAATTCAGTATTTGAATGTTTACATCCAAAGGATTTTAAGGAAGGAAATAGGCCTATGTCCTTTCCTGATGTAGGCCTAGTGGTTCTATTCCGGCCGAGCTTCATCTCAGTTGGTCCAGTATTTTTCATGTGGTTGAAAGGCAGATATTCACACAGACATCCAAACTTTCACATTTATAATATTATACGGGGTGTCTACTGATACTGGAAATCCTGGAAATACTTGAATTTTATTTTGATACTGGAATTATACTGGAATTTCAAATATGGTACTGGAAGTTTGTTAATAAAAGTAATGAAATCTGTTAAAAATAATTTTGTCCAATACATGCAGATATTAAAAGCTCGACAACACTTTTTCGGTGCACGAAAAATCAGGAACCAGTTCCTTCCTAGCAGAAAAATTATGGAAGTAATCCTGCATTTACCTTTGCAAAGTAAACAAACAAGCGTAAATGTTAATAAATAAATAAATAAATCGTTTATTTCTCAATAAAATCAGTACATAGTTTTACAATATTACAAAGCATAATCCTTATACATAAAAACAGAAATTACAAATTGGATGTACCTGCCTGTCAAGGGTGAACAGCAGGAATAAATTACACTCTGTACTTAGTAATTACTGTATTTCTATTATGGGCTTGTTTAGACATGAAAGTTTTTTTCTGTAGTTGCTTACATCGAACTTAGTGTTATCTATGACTGTTTATACCTTCTCAGTGTATTGTATTTCGATTGTACAAATATTTATTATATTTCAATTGTTTAGGCTACAAATTGAATTATTTAAACGTCTTTGTTGCAGGAAATAGTTCATGAAGGAGAAGGAGAAATAGTTCATGGAAAAGGAGAAAATTTCAACTACAGAAAACTGCTGCCATCTTTACTGTTTCTTACTGATTGCGTAATTTCTTTTGGTTTTCATACAAATTTATATGGTATTATAATTTTGTCAAAAAATTTTATTAGGTTTATTATTTCTTAAATTCCTTTTAGTTCCTTAACCTATTGGATAGCTAGATTAATGGATAGAATAGATTATCATGGGAATTAATGAAGCTAGCAGAGTGTAAAAATATCGCAAAACAGCAAGAAAAGAACAGTCTCTTAATATAGACAAGCCTATTTATAAATAGCAAGACTTTGTAAGTTATAACTTTATTGGGGTATTTTCATAGATGGGCACTACAAATGTGACAATAGTAGATGGATGACAATTTACAATGCTTCTGTGGTTATGTTAGTTTCATTTGAGTTTTTTGGCTTAACCGTTTTACAAAATAACCTAAAAAATTATACATCTAGTCACAAAAACTAGATTTACTGACAAATAATGCAGTAACTGCTTAATTTTCTGTTTTTTTAATGATGTAATTTTTTAAAGGACTCAATAAAACTGACAGTTCTAAAAAAAGTGCCATCCTTAGGTATAATGCAAAAATAGCATAATTAGAGGGCCTAGCTATTGTGGCCAAATTTTGACATATTCATTCACGAAGAGTTACTAATCTGACTAAAAAGCATCTTGTTTTTAGTCTCCAAGTTCTTCATGGAAGTTTGATGAGAATAATTTTAATGAATTACAAGTTGGGATATATGTAGATCACTAGGCTAATATAACTAACAAAAAGCTAATTTGGCTCAAAAATTAATATCACTGTGTCAAAGTTTTGTGAACTGATACAAGGTTCCTATATATATGTCAAATCATTAATATACAGTTAGCGCATTATATCTCCAATTATGACTAGTACGCTACTAACCGTATCATATGATATTTTAAACATATGATTTTGGTAAACTCATGTTTTCAGAAAAATACCCCCTCTCCCCCCCGCACCTTGCAACCAGCTGACTCTGTCATAGCCGCAGATATAATGTGCGAACTGTACCTGATTTGGACCTTATGTTTTACCATACTATTCTCATTAAAAAACCAGACCAATATTTTTTAAGATCCTAAAATCTATTCAACTGTTTTGAAATTTCAAAAGCAGCCTGAAGCAATAGCTTATTTAACAGTGTTTATACATTATTTTTATGAATGTGTAGGCCTACAGGGGTAACTTCAGTTTGATACTAATACTTTACCTAACCTAGTCATTATTCCATCTATGTTTCATTAGTGCAACTTGGTTTTGCAAAACAATCATGAAACCATGTTAAGTTTAACTAAATAAATAATGTCGCGAAATGTATCAGAAGTAAGGCGAAATCATGGCCCTACTAAAATACGTTGTTTTATGGTAAGTTTCAGAAATGTTTGAAATATTTTTATATTTGGCCTAAAATATTGCACTAGTGTCAAATGGACTAACAGCCTATTACACCACTAACTGGTCCCATACAGTGCATCCATGGAACGGTGCATGGTCAATAGGAAATAAAGGTAAATATATCCCATTATTAGAATATCCTATTAGTTAATTAATATTATTCTGACACTTGTATAGTGAAAGAGGTCCTATGGAGAAGACGGAATTTTTTTTGAAAACCCTAAAAATAATGTGGTAGGCCTAATGTTATTACGTTGACAGGATATGGCTATTATAATTTTATAATTTTAATTCACAATTGAAGCTGTTAAAACTAACTGCTGCCCACAAATTATTTAAGCCTACTGAATACTTTATGTTCTAGGCACAAAAATTTCAATTCATAAGTAAAATAAGTTTATTAGGCATAACTTGTTTATTAGCTATTGCCCATTTTAACATTATCTTGCTTCGAAAGTAAGTTACAGAAGCTTGAGACTAAGAGAGTATAAAATGAAATGTGAGAGATAATATCGGGAGCAATAATTAATTATGCAACTTTAACTATTTTCAATTAATTATTATCAGTTACTACAGCCATTGAATCTTTAAGTTGATTTGAAAAAAAATATTTAATTATTATGCCTAGTAGTTTTTGTTGATATTAACTTACGTTAAAAACTAGAGTCCATTCAAAATTAATAGGCGGTCGAATTAACGACTACCCCCACAGGTCTCATATGTTACCCCTACTTTCCTCTTTTCCTTTCTTGTCAACACGTAGCTGTCATTTTCGTCTGCGAGTCAGCAGGCAGCAGAATAACGTAAACAATCGTCAGATTTGTCGGAGATTTTGATTTACATGAGACAAATGTGGCATTAAAATTTCCAAAACTAATTCATGTTTACGATAATTATTATGAACCTAATTCAAATGAAACTGCAAGAATAACAAATTTTGGGAATGTGTTAAATCCGCCAAATTAAATATAATAGCTAGATTTTTAGGCCAACATTTTATGTCTAGTTTCTGCCACGCTAAAAAGTAATGAAATAATGCACTGAATTATAAGTAGTTCAGGCAAATGGAAATTCCAACAACCTAAACCTGCACTAAAATATGCCATGATTTAGTAGGTTTGGAATGAATTAACTGAGGGAAATTTTGATTATCAAAGCAAGTTCTAGGTACATATCATGCAGCCTAATTGTTAACTTTTTATTTGGAATGACAAAAGGCACTTTTTAGGTGTTGAATATAAAACACAATAAGTATATGAAATGCCTCATGTCAATCAATATTTTATTAAGCTATGACGTCTAATATTTTTTTAATCTTCAGTGAAAATAATCAGGCCTTTTTATGATGTTTTGAAACTTTTTTAGAGCACGTACGTAATTAATAGTTTGCAAATATGCATTCATTCATTTAAATGTATAAATCGCAATGTTTTATTTTTACAAAATATCTTCATATCCATGGATATCAAACTTAGACTATAAATAGACAACATTATGTTGCAAGAAAAACATATAGGGCGGAATTCTAAGACCTCACTCAAGCGAGCCCTCACTCAAACAACACGATCCGTTGTTCATTCAATGTTCAGTGTTGTTCGGGGAATGGTATCACAGCTGATTTAAAATTGCAACCAAATAAAAGTTGTGATGCAAAGGCTTTTAGATAAAAATCATGTTGTAGATTTAATATATATATATATATATATATATATATATATATATGTATAAATAAACAAAAGAAAGTGAATTAAAAGAAAGGAAGGAAGGGAAATCAAATAAATTTACATTTAGGTGTTAATTCTTATTTACACATTTGATCTAGTTAAAATGAACTTTCTGATATTATATAATTGTAAGTTAATGGAACGAACGATCTTAGTAAGTAAAATAACTCAAAAGACGGGCGCTGAATCCGTATTTAATATCAAAGGTTACGCAATCACTTTTGAGCCAATTTTTTTTAAATAACCACATAAAAAACGTAGCTACGTCAATTAGATACACATGCATGGTAGGTCATATAAAAATGTTAATGAAACTATTATTATCCTAATTCTTAACGATTGTAGCTCATACTCTTAAAAAAACTTTTTTAACTCAGGGGCGACCGTTTTGACGTTCGGCGCCCGTCTAAGGAACAAATATATTCAGTTACGATAGTATTTGTTTGCTGCAACACGCTAACGATAATCGTACATTGCGCGACGCCGCACGACAGTATTTGACTACCGTGCTCTGTCCTTTCCTGACTGAGTCCGTACTGTGTGATATTACGTATTACAGTATTCTGGTTTAGAGAAGTGTCATGCCGAGACGGGTGACAACAGTCTGTGACCAGGTCCTCGCTCCCTCCAGCCTGTACCTTGCCTGCATCATGGGCGGATTTCTAGGGGTGCCAGCGGGTACCTGATGACACCCTCTGATGTTTGGTGGTTTTGTTGGCAGTGAAGGGGGAAAATGTTTTCAACATAACTTTGATCGAGGTATTTGCTTAAATTACAAATTGTTGTTGTTAAATAAAATAAGTAGCCTACCTCCTTGGAACGGACCATTGAAATGGGAGTTTGATGTTTGAATGTGAGCCTACAATAGTTAAAACATTAGGTAAGCTGTCACCCCCACATATTTTTACCTAAATCCGCCCATGCTGTGCATCGCCTCGCTACAATGTGCGGCGGGCCTTGGTCGCACAGTCAACTTATGATCAAAAGCCAAAAATCTGTGATTGCAATCATTCTATTAGATGTTAAATAACCTGAATTTAATTATAATTTATGATGGTCAATGATTTTGACTTTTAATTTTCCCTTATAATTAAAAAAAATCACTTCCCGATATCATTTGGTCGCCCGGTCTGCGCTCGCTGTGCGCCGTGGCTTCGCGTCCGTCCACCCATTCACGTCCATCCATGTCCGCAACGACGGTCTCAAACCCTGTCACACTGCCAGACGCTCGTCAGTAGGCTACGTCACATATCTCTAGGAAGGAGCAAGCTCAGTACCAGGGAAGGTAGTATATGCGCATGCGCGAGCCACCGTCCGCGTCTGCGGACATTTGGTACAGGCCATGCCACACTGTCGTGGCGTCGCGTCCGTCTAGTATGCGGATGGACGTTTTAAAAAGTCGCTAACCATGTTGTCAAATAGGACAAGTCACCTGACAAGTCACACTGACGTATCCGGCGTAGCGTCGCGTCCGTCACGCCCGCCGACGTCGGACTGGGCCTCCCCAGGCATTAAGTTTACTCCTTCCTAGTAGGAAAGGTGGCGTGGTCTACAGACGCGCGTCTGTTGTGTAACGGGGTTTGAGACTGTCGCGGCGGACGTGGATGGACGGACGGACGCGACGTTAAGGCACTTTGACATGGCCTCAAGAGTTGCTTCAGCCGCGACTAACTACGAACGGACGTCGCGACGGCGGACGAGACGGACGCGACGCCACGTCGGTTACGTCAGTGTGACTTTTTCTATTTGATAACAGGGTTAGCGACTTTTTTAAACATTCACCCGCATACTGGACAGACGCGACGCAACGGCTGTACGATATGGCCTTAAACGTAGTCACTTTAATTTCCCGAGGAATAGGAAGTCCTCTGAACGAGTCGTCTTCATCCCCGTATATCAAGGATAAAATATGATTCCTCACTGTATCTTTCTGGAATCCATACCGTCTCAAAAATGCACTTTAATCAAACAAAAGAAACTGATCCAAATATTTCTTCCTCGGTACAACAAACAATCTTTACAAATAAATCACCGTTGATATGCTCTATACATTCAATTAAAACTTCATCCAATATTTCCATGATAAATAATAACTGTACGGTTTTTAAAAATCAGATAATCAAATAAATAATGTTTAGGAATATAAAAAAGAAGTAAAATTAACAAATAAATCTGAAAATGAGAAGTTGAGAGCCATACAATAAATTTATAGTAAACAATATAAATAAACATAACCTTTAAAATCTCTTTGTTTTGACTTTGATTGACAGAAACAGCTGTGACACCATTGAATACAACAACAGCCGATCCGTTGTTTAAATGTTGTTTGAGTGTTGTTTGAGTGAGGGTACGTTTGAGTGGCGTCTTAGAATTCCGCTCATAGGCTATTATTCAAAATTCAAATTATATTTTGCAAAGCATAATCAGGACTAAATATTTCCGTTAAAGGTCAGAACCTTTAAAAGGATAAATAAGGCAACTAAACATGAGTACTTAGTGTCGAAAATGTATTTACAAAACTATCTCAATTAAATTATTTAAGAAATACAGTTCAGCAAAGTGCACGTGCTTTTTCTTAGTGCTGTTTTTTTCAATATTTTAATGTTTTTCTTCCTAAACTATATAGTTTCTTGTGTTTAAATAATTGTTTAATACTATTTCAATTATGTAACTACCAAAGTTTTTTGTGGTTTTGGTGAAATAACATATTTTAAACCAATTCAGATAGTGACTGTGGTTTTAGGTTGTGTTCTTGTTTACGTTTATCATAACAATATATACAATGCTTGAAATACAAACTGCTGACGAAAATAAAACGTTAAGTAACGAACCTGAACCGTCTTGTTCTTGGAAAGAAGTTGTCCTTAAGAAAACGAACATGGATAACAAAAGAAAAATGACTGATGCAAGCTCTTCAAACATTAACAAAGTTTCTAGGAGCAATAATGCTAAATTTATGCCTTCACTAACACTATCGAATAGGTTTGATGCCTTAGCGACTACCAAGTCTTTGTCTGACAATGCAATGGACGATTCAGATGAATCACCTAAAACTAAATTGTACAGACCCCCTCCAATCTTCTTAAGCTCTGATGTGCAATATCTTCCAATGTGTACTGTACTCAAATCTGTCATTGGCGATAACTTCAAATGTGCGTCAACTACAAAGGGAGTTACCTTGTATGTCTCAACCCCAGAGGCATATCGTACATGTGTCAAATATCTGAGAGAGCAAAACGCAGATTTCCATTCCTATCAGTTATCTGAGGACAAACCTTTTCGAGTTGTTATTCGGGGTCTACATCCGTCAATCGATCACAATATTTTAAAAGAAGAACTAAAAGAAAAAGGCCACATCGTGAGGTCTGTGTCAAATGTACTTTCATACACAAAAGAAAAGTTACCCCTCTTCTTTGTCGATCTGGAAATCGCTGAAAACAATGAACAAATATTTGAACTTGAAACAATACTATACTCAAAAATAAAAGTTGAACCCCCAAGACCCAAACGCTAACTCGTGCAATGCACTCGATGCCAACAATATGGCCACACCAGGACATACTGTAACCATCCTTACAAGTGTGTAAGATGTGCAGGGAATCATGAATCCACTTCGTGTACAAAGCCAAAAGAAACTCCAGCAACATGTGCGCTTTGCGGCAACTCTCATCCGTCTAACTACAAGGGCTGCGCTGTGTACAAAGACCTGCAGAAACGCCGCTCACCTGCTGCCCCTCCAGCTCGACTGTCACCTCAGAGGCAACAAAACGCACCAAATCCCCGTGATGAAACCTCTTTTCCTAAACTCACGCAATCAACTGTGACCACTACACCGAAACAGACTTCTAATCGCCCCCATACTATTAATGATCGACAACCTTCCAGCTCATTCCTGAATAACATTTCTTCACCTTCATACTCACAAGTTACAGCCAACGGTGATATCACTCAGCAATTAAACAACTTCATAACTGAAATGAAAACTCTCCTAACATCTCTCATCACCCTAGTTAATCAGCTAATCCAAGCCTTAATAACTCAGAATGGTAATAAATAATATTACTATTGGCTCTCTCATAGTTCTACTCTGGAATGCTAATGGAGTACTTCAACACCTGGATGAACTGGAATACACACTGACCTCAAGACGAATCGACATTGCACTAATTACTGAAACTCATCTAAAACACGCTTCCAAATTTTATATTCGAGGATATAAAGTCCACAGGGCAGATCATCCTTTAAACAGAAGCCAAGGAGGATCTGCAGTGGTAGTAAAATCTACTATTCAACACTACCTTGCCACAGTACAACCTCCCACTAACTACTTTCAAGCAGCAGGGGTTACAATATACCTACAAAATACTAAAATAACGGTTTCAGCTGTATACTGTCCTCCAAGATTCAACCTGACGAAAGACAATTTCGATGCCCTGTTTTCGTCATTTGGCCCACGTTTTATAGCTGGGGGTGACTATAATGCGAAACACATTCAGTGGGGATCACGAGTAACCAGTCCACGTGGAAGATCGCTACTATCAAGCATTCAACACAATAATTATGAAACCATCGCTGGAGGAGCACCGACCTATTGGCCTTCAGCGACTTCCAAGCTTCCAGATCTCATTGACTTCTTTGTTTGCAAAGGTATAAATCATTTATTCAAGACAACCAATAACATTACAGATTTATCCTCTGATCACTCACCTATTTTACTTATTGTCGATTCACAACCGTCACTTATCACTCCTAAACCGTCACTTACAACTGGATTAAACAATTGGGAACTTTTTCGGACCAAGGTGGCAGAAAAAATAAATTTACATTTACCCCTGAAAACGCATTCGGACCTAGAGAGTGCTGTCGAGCACTTCACCACATCTATACAATCTGCGGCTTGGCAATCTTCCGACTCGCCTAAATTATTTCAAACAAATAACGCCATTTCCTACCCTCTTTACATAAGGGAACTTATCCAGGAAAAGCGTAGAGCAAGAGAAAGGTGGCAACGGACCCGGCAACAAGCTGATAAGCAAGTTTTGAACCGACTATCCAATAGACTAAAGAAAGAAATATGCGAGTTCAAGAAGAACAAACATCAGCAGCACCTACAAAATTTATGCGTGAGTGATAATAGTCTATGGCGGGAAACAAAACGGATACTTAAACACTATCCACAATGTCCTCCTCTACGTCGACCAGACCAAACGTGGGCAAAAACTGATGTAGAAAAAGCTGAACTGTTTTCTGAACACTTGTTTCATGTTTTCAAGCCAAACGATACTGTTCAAGACCAGGACTTTATTGAAAGTTTACAAGAAGAATTAAACTCTCCAATGCCCCTTTCGCTTCCCCCAAAACCATTCACTGTAAAAGAAGTGCAGAATTTAATTAAAAAACTTCCCCCTCGGAAATCCCCTGGCTATGATCTAATTACTGCAGAGGTATTGAGGGAACTGCCTTATGAGGGAATTCTACTTCTTACAGAAATATATAATGGGATATTAAGGACAACACATTTTCCTGTACAATGGAAATTATCTGAAATTCTACTTTTTCAAAAACCAGAAAAACCTCCACACCTAACATCATCATATCGTCCAATTAGTCTGCTCCCCGTTCCTTCGAAGCTTTTTGAAAAACTCCTACTCTCACGTCTTACACAAATTTTCGATGAGCAAAATGCCATACCACAACATCAGTTTGGTTTCCGAAAAGCCCATTCCACTATCCATCAACTGCACAGGGTCGTCGATTTCGTAGCTTCGGGACTTGAGGAGAAAAAGTACACTTCAGGAGTATTCCTAGATGTTAGTGCCGCATTTGACAAGGTCTGGCATGAGGGGCTATTGTTTAAGTTGAAGAAAATCCTTTGTAACAACTACTACCCGATTCTTAAATCATTTTTGGAGGACAGATTTTTTAGAGTTCGACAAGGATCCGCTTACAGTGATTTAAAAGCCATTGAAGCAGGAGTTCCCCAAGGTGCAATCCTGTCTCCTGTTCTCTACAACATTTTCACGTCAGACTTACCATTGTCACCAGACACCGTTACAGCCACTTACGCAGATGACACTGTTATTTTAGCTTCTTCTGACTCTTCAATCATCACTTCTCAAAATATTCAAGAACACATCCACCTCATTGACGATTGGCTTAAAAATTGGAAAATAAAAGTTAATTCTACCAAATCCACCCAAGTCACTTTTACTCTACGAAGAGAAACGTGTCCTCCAGTCCGACTTAACAACACAGAAATCCCACAAAGTAACACCGTTCGGTACTTGGGACTACACTTGGATAGAAGACTCACATGGGCTCATCATATAAAATTCAAAAGACTACAACTTAACTCCCGACTGAAACTACTAAACCGACTTCTCAACTCAAAATCTCCAATTTCGACAAAACTCAAACTTTTAATATATAAAAGCCTCCTCAGACCAATCTGGACATACGGGATTCAACTCTTTGGCACGGCAAAGAAAAGCAACCTAAACAAACTACAAGCATTTCAATCAAAATTACTACGATTAATCACTGGCGCTCCGACATATGTTAACAATAGGACTCTACACCACGACTTGAAAATTCCATTTATTGATGAAGTTGCTAAACAGTTGTACAGGACCTTCCATGACAGAACATTCCACCACTCGAACACACTCATTGAACAACTTTCCAGACAACACGACGGCGTACGAAGACTCAGACGGAGGTGGAGCAGAGACCTACTAAACTGATTTTCACATACTATTAAACTTTTTTGTTTGACAAACCCGGGTTTGAACCAGTGGGTTTATAACTTCATTTTTCATTGTTCACGTTATTTTCTTCACATTTGTTATATCATTTGGAAATAGTGCAAAATTGTATTGTACCAAATATAAAATAAAAGTTCAAAAAAAAAAGAAATACAGTATAGCATAAATAGTTTCAGAATCTTTTACGCTTAAACAAACTAGAATTTTACATGAGGAAAGGTCGAAAAAGTACAATCTGTTTAAATGGGCTAATAAACATCTAAATGAGGTTATTAAACAAAAGGAACAAGGAAAGTCTTGTGTAAGTTTTGGTTAACCCACGTCTCGACTAAAGTAGATAATTGGGCGCGGTTTTCTTCTTAACCCAAGTCGTGCATTTATCTTAAGAACGCAACACGGGGAGCAACGATATCGCTATGTTCCTTGAGGAATTAAGGGCATCGTCATAAATTTTTGTAGTGGAATTCGAATTGTTCCAGTGGGAACATATGCTTCCACCAAAGCCAATACATTCTACTTATTTTAATTTTTTACAAGTCCAAAATGCCCCGTCCCAATAAAACTCCAAAATGGCCCGCAGCACTACGTCCTTGACAAACTGGTTAATTAATTAACCACTTCTTGTGACATTTTTTTCTTTGAAGCGAGGAAAACTATATAAATTAGTCTGGAATGACAGTAAGAGTGTAATTGTCACTTATTTTAGCATCGATATCTTGAGTCTTCCTTCCTTCTCCCGTCACTCTTGTACAGTTCGGGGAGAAACACAGCAAGCCTCAGCAGTCACTTTTTGCGTTTGGTGGAACACTCCCCACACTTTGTAAGTCGGCACATTTGTATCAATGTTTTTGAAGTATTTGTAAACATTAAAAATCTTACTTTGTCTGACTTATAATATTAAGTTTTCTTGTCGTAATTTTTCATTATCTGGTTATAATAAAAAATATAAAAAGTAAAAAACGCTGTAGCATGTAACCATTTTTGCAAAAAAGGTTAAACACAACAAAAACAATAATAATCGACAACGCTTTGATGTAAACAAAACAATGACATCCGATACAGAATTTGAATCAATCAGGTGATTAACGGTGAGAGGTGGTAGTGGAGGGGGAAATAAACAAAACGATTTATTTCCCCTTTTCCGACCGCCTATTAATTTTAAATGGACTCTAAACTCAGATGATGAATAAATCTTATATTGTAATGACAACATTATTTTGATAAGATTATTTTCACACGAAGCTTTAACCTAAAAGTTGTAAACAAAATAGAAAACAATAAAACTGAGCAGACGACGACAACGACGACAAAATGGCGGCTTTGTAGTTCTGTACAATTTCACCAGGCAGCGCCACTGTCCTAAAAAAGGCCACCGAGTTAACATGGGAGTGCCAACTCTTAACCATATTCAATGTCTTAACGAAGATCATTATTACTCTAAGCCCGCGCCACGCCTTCGCTGCGACACACGACCGTTCAGTGTGAATTGGGCCTAATGAAGGCCGTACTGAAAAAACCTTTTTCAGTGCGGCCTTTGACCTATAGAGTAATAACGCTGACCTTAATAATTATCATTGCATCATAGAGTTGTAATAATAATTGCATCGACCACATTGTTATTTATAGTTTCAACTTTCGCCTGCACAGCAACTTTTAATTTGACAATGTGCTGAACGACTGGTGAAATTGTAAAAAAATGCAATCGTTTTGTGGTGAGCTCCAGCATTAAACCAGCATTAAATTTTTTTATCTATGATTAAACCCTACAACTGCATAATCCTAAAATTTATACTAACGGTATATGACATAATTTTTTAATTAGGGGGTCAGGCGGATGACGACGGTAGGATGTTTTTGGGGGATAATAAAAAATGACCGAAAAGCTATGACGTAATTTATTTTCCTGCACTGAACCATAGATAAAGGGATTCCCTTTATCTATGACTGAACGATCTACGATGTATACATTGATGAAGGTGAATTTTATCAGGAACACACCTTTTTCTTTTATCTGCTCTGAGTCATATTGTTATTTTTATAGTAGACCCGAACGCAACGAACTGAAGTGAAAATTAATCCGAAAATTGTAAGCCCATGCTTCTATTGGTCAAAATACCAGTACAATCTGAAACCCTACTTCATCCAGACTAACCAATCAAAATTTAGTGTTAGTCATCCGTCATTTCTGTTTTCACGAGTGAACTGTCAGTGTCAGCACTAGCTAATTTTCTAAGAATATTTGCTGCTAAATACGTGAATATTTTTATCTGAGGTATGTTTTGCATGCACGTGTGTCATATTTAAGTTATGTAAGTTATTACATTGTATATGAATCGATAACATCCTCTAAAATCCTAAAAAACTCCGTCCTTTAGGTAGGCTAGATTGATCCCCCCAAAAATTACATAGGCGTAGATTTATCAATAACTATTGCCTCCTTTGTCACTGAAGAACACTCAACTTTTTGCTGTTCAACCACAGTAACAGCTTCCTGAGAAGGGTTCCACCTATTGGCAAAAGTTTCTGCTTGTAGGCCGGCTATAGTTCCTCAAAAGTTGCACGCTTCACCTCACTGCCTAGGGGACTCAGGGGAACCCGGGGTTATTGGGTAGGGGACTATCGATTGTCAAACACCTCATACTAACGATATATCGATATTCACAATTGATTTTTCACATATTTACTTTCACATTACTATCTAGGGAATTTGGTGGGAACCGGGGGTTGTTCGGTGGGGAACAATCTATTGTCCTTTTTGAAATTTCCTACATTGGGAATTTCCTACAATTTCCTTTCTCTAAAAGCTTGGCTGTTGCTGCAGCCGCGAAGGTACCTCAAGGCTGCCACAGTCGGCCATTGATTACACCCACCTATGGGTCATCAAAATGGGCCGTGGGCGACACCAAAATGAGTACCTCCAAATAAACAGGGATTAGCAAAATAGGCAGCGGAGGTTACATTATTACACTTTTTTAAGTACATAAATATTTGCTATTTCGGGAGCGGTGATTATTTCCCTTGTTTTCATACAATGTTAGCCATCGTGTTCGTGGAATTATGGCGGAGGAAACAACTACGCATTACAGGGTCGTCACTGTGTCACCCGATATCTGTTCGAATCGATATATCGGTATGTATATTCGATAGAACTATTGATAAATCAAACCAATTTGATTCCGGGCTTTTGATAGTTTGTTTCCCACACGACAACCCCGGTTCCCACCATGGCTCCAAGATGGACTGGGTGTGCACCTTCTCTGCGGAACTCATACCTGTAGATCTACGTCACCTTCAATCTTTTTCATATTTTAACTAGCTGACCCAACAGACGTTGTCCTATCTTCTTTATGAATTATTTGTTTTTAGTTTAAATAAATATCAAAATATTCACATCAACAACATAGCTTTTATCTAAAGGTTTTTTAATATACAACATTGTTAGTTTTGTTTTCTGGCTCAAAAGTTATATTTTCAGTGTTCCGACACGGGAACAGGCGACATGCAATTGGCCATGTGAAAATCATGGATTCTCAAGGTTGTTTCCACAAACATTCAATGACTGCCATTTAATTCAGACATTGCAGATGCAAGCTGTTGGAAATTGTTGCCGCTTAAAGTTAAAGGGCGTATCGTTTGGAATCATTTGGATTTGTGGGATAAAAACGTCTTCACCTTGATTTTTTTTTGCGAAATCAGTTGCCTCAATTATGTTGTTAGGCTAATTAATTTTTTCACCGTCAGCTGAGTGCCATTACAAATACGTAGTGAGTTAATGATCCGCAACACAATAATTACTGAACCGACTTTTAGCTGAATGGATATCCTTCATTATATTAGCTGATATCACATAATCCATTTCATTCGGTTTTACCCTCTCAACCAACCAAATGAGGAGTGTGCGTGTTGCAACCCGTAGTTTTGTCATCCTACTGAATACGTCCCACAGTGCGTCTTGCCAAACATGCAATGCTTAACAATAAAATCCATGAGTAACTTTGATTTTCTTTTAAAAACTCTTGTAGTAATATGGCGATCAATGGGAGATTGGCCAGGAAATAATTCTTGTAGAATTTCTGACCAATTTGAATAGCACGTGAACGTAATAAACAAATCTGGTGTACCATAATAACGTACATCCAAATTAGCATCCTGAGCATACCTCATGCGCATATGTCGTGGACTTCCGACGTATGTTTCTGGGACAATAGTCACTCTGCCGTCATTAAATGCATTTCAATCAGTATTGGTAACATCCCGAAGATGTACGTATTCCACGGAACGAAGTTTTGCCTGGTTCAACCTGATAAGCCAATGGTGTCAATTGTAATTGGCCACTGGTGCAGTAGGACCTACATTACAGGGGCTTCATTTTTAAACCTAAAATCATTGCAACCGTTGACACACAGTGTTCATTAAGCCAATAGCAACTATTGGCAATAAACTGTAATCGATCGTTGCGTTATAATTGAACGCAGCTCAATGGGGATTGAATGCAATATCTCCTCGTTGATGGTTTAGATTGAATAAAGCACATTCATCTTCATTTTGAGACTCGTTTTGCTTGTCATTTTGACTTGCCCAAAAGTGTCCTACACTCACAACACTGTGTTCTCTCTATGGCTCAGGTTGCGTCGAGGGTAACGTGGCATTTCAAGAATCAGAATTATACTGAATCAATGTTATATTGAACTTAAAATATAGTCATGATATTGGTGAACTATAAACTCAAACACTTGTCAAAAAAAAAAAAAAAAAAAATTGCAGTTTTTCACACACTCATATAAGGCTTGCAATATTAATTTTTCTAAAACCAAACCAAACTATGAGGATTTATCTTCATATCTGAACATCCTACAACGTTAGCTAGATAAAAAGGTATATTCATGTGTCATGTAATCAGAATTCTTCAGATACAAAGTAACTTTTAATTAGACCTTTTAATTTCACAAAATCCTTCAAATACAAAAGTAAATAATCCAAGTGTAAATAAATAAACACATATTTCAAATTCACATTTGTTTACATATCAACATATGGTTATGATTTGAATTTGTTCTCCAGTTTTACTCTACCAGAATGCATACATGGTCAAGTGGTTTAGTGAGTCGGTGGCGCAGTTGGTAGCGCACTCGGCCCCGGTTCTGTGGCGGCAGCGTCGCAGGATCGAGTCCCGATGATGCCACATACTTTTAGCAGTACTGTTCATCCTTGTACTGTACAGGCTCACTCCTTGGGTTTGCTTGATAACTTCCACGCACAGGCCTGAGGCCTATGTGGGGGGGAATAAATGCAAGGTAAAAAGAGGCCGCCACCCTCTTTAAAAAAAAACCTAAAGGCCAGTGGGAGAGAGCCCCAGGGTCAAATTAAAAATTTTATTTCACACAAACCTTGTCCTAAAAATACGAAGAAAACAAAAAAAGAACTATCCAATTTGGTGCACAAATAAAAAAAATATTGAATTAAAAAGAAGTAGAAATGTTTTTATTTATTTAGGTAAGATTAACATTGGAACAACATACTGTGTTTACCACTCATCAAATTGATTTTTATTTATATAGCTATGTTGTTCTTACAACCTTCTAGGAAAAAAATGACTAAAATATTTCTCGGAATTTTTTATTATTGTAAATGTTGGTTCAGAATTATGCAGATGCTAAATATTATTACAATATAAATGTAAAAACTTTATTACAGTTGGTGCGTTTTATCTTGAGCTAGGCCTACTCTGTTGCTGAGCGTAAAACATTGCTTATCCTCATTGATCTGGGACAATAAACAGTGTAAAAATTAATAATTTCAATAAACATAGACTTCATTTAATACCTTGAATATTAATGGGCACTTCCCACCTCCAGGTTGACGGCGTTAGTCCAATTACTAAGTGGAGACTGCAATGAGGTCAGATCAGTCCACTTGTCACATTAAAACACAAGCACAACATTGACGAAAACACGTAAAACATTAAAACAACGCATGCCTAAACGAACCTGACGTTTCGAAAAACCAAAAAAAGTTTTGCGTTATCAAAGGTCCCCGGAGAAACACTTAACTATTTACATTATTCGTGGTCGCGGTCAATCGAGCCGAGCGCCTAACCATGACTGCCGGTGCGTTATCAACTCCAGGTGGAGGGGGGGGGGGGGGTAGCGGACCTGTTATGTTGTGTTGTTGATAACATTTGATTCTTTGCTCTTTCAGATAGGAATTGTATTTCTTCCCTTACCAAGCCCAAATAAACGGGACTTATTTCCACAGATGGTCGGGAAATAAGGTGTTGCTCTACCGCCATAAACAGACTCCGCTAAATTTCGCTTCCTCCAGTCTGGTTCTTTGTATAGCACAACATTCTGGTCCCATTTCATAGTATGACCCGAATCACATATGTGCTCACATATTTTTGAGCCATATTTCTCCTTGTTCTTAACTTTTTTCATATGCTCTGCGACACGACCTGTACTGATCTGGAGGTTTGGCCAATATAATTTCTCTCACACGAACAGGGGATTCTGTAAACCACATTCTTATTTTTCTGGTTCACATCAGTGGGTTTTACTTTAGTTACAACTAAGACCTAAGACATGTCTTACAACCCCACCTAAGACATGTCTTTCAAAGAACAAACATCGACTTCGTTTACAAATTACAGTAAAGATATAAATAGAAAGCTCTAAGAAAATGTTAGCATGTCAGGCTAGTTGACTTCAGGCAGCATCAGCTGTGATGTTCTGATGAATTTCACTCCGCTCCAACTGCTTCAGGTGTAAACGGTGCCTACAGCTCAAGAGATAAAATGCTTGACCTGTAGGACTATTGAAAAAAACACTGATATCAACCTATGAAAAAAAAAACACTGATATCAACCTATGAAAGCTATAAGTTAATAAGTGGATGGATTTGAATGATACATAAATGATTATAATCATTAAACTGAAATAAATAAAATAACTAAAACACATACCGTATATATGTAGAAGAAAAACTATAATTGGCATCAATAGAAATGGCGATCCAAGGTGCTGCCATTGCTGACTTGTTTCAGAGCTTGACGTTGACCTGCCTTTCTATTGATGTTGATTATAGCTTCTGCTTAGTTTTGTATCATATTTTCTTGTTCCTGGTCTTGTCTATCTACATTGTTTCTTTTCCCTAAGCACTAGTTCCTCTAATTACCATTTCATATAGTAATTTCTGACTAGGTAATTTTATGAGATGGTACTGTAAATTGTGGCTGTTTTTTAGAGTTTAAAAATAGGATAGTTAAATAACATTTCCACCAAATTTTCTTTGTTATTTGGTAGTGATTGGCAGTTGATAGTTCCTCACCTGACAACACCGCTTCCCATTGAGTGTTAGAATAATAAGGTCGGGTAAGTTAAGTGTAACCTCTGAATGGAAGAACATCCCCTCTGAACTTTGCCTGCGAAATAATGATGTGATTTGTGCTGAACCTTAAGAACTATTTCGTCTTCCTAAACATATCTTAGGCTGCAAACAAAGTAACTTGAGTTTAATCCAATGTCGATGGTCAGCGAAAGTGCCAATGTTCTGAAAACTCAGCCCTTTCATGTTCTTAAAGTTCTGAAAGTGATACGTTTTGGCAAATGTACTACTCAGCCTAAAATTACCTTTAATTTTTTACAGGCAAAGTTAGGGCCAAATGACCCTACACTCTTACACCTAACAATTTATACATAAAAATATTGTACAAAAATTAAACCTATACTAATTTTATGTGCAAAAAATGTGCCTCCTAGGTTGAGAGAGAGAGGCAAGAGGTACAAGGTATCTCTAGAGTGTACAAGGTAGAGTGTGAGCATCGCATATGTTTTTAGGAACAAATTTTAAATCATTTCAAAAATATTTTGGCAAACTAGTTTTCAAAATTAAAAAAAGATTTTAACTTTTTCATGCTATTGATTTTTGACTTAAAAGAAAAAGCTTTCAGTGTTTTTTAAGATTAAAAGAGGACTTAAGAGATACCGATATATCTTCAAAACTTTCAACTTATAGACCTATAAGTTTGTGGCTTAAGTTAAAAATCTGTGCCCCGACCAATAATCAAGGGCTAGCTGGAACGCAATACCACCACATGACCAAACGACAAATCATACCTATCCTAACCCATAGGACCTCGACTGGGCCTACTTTAAGTTGTAAAATTAAATGTAAAACTCATTTCCTCAAAATAACAAAAACTAGCTGAACCCGTGCGAATTTGCACTCTTTAATTAAATTATAAATGATCGGCTGCCTTCTATGCGCACATATGTCGTCAATCTACTGTAAAAATAGGTTTTCGGAACGATGTAGCGTGCTAAAAGTGTCTCTAATAGCCACTCATTAGGATACGTATTGCAGCATTGTAAGCGATGTTCGTTGTGCACTTCCTTCAAATTGAAATTATGGAAAAAAGCAACAGGTCAGCCATTGGGTCGAGGCAAAATTGAAGACTGGTACTCTTGTAATGGCATATCTTTTGGGTAAATAATTAAGTCATGCTCACACTTGGTGGTTCGCTATCGTTTGCTCTAAAAATAATAGCAACATCATTAGAAGTTATGTCGTTGTATCGGCGCTAATATTCTTTTCGATCTCTGACGTGCATTCCGCGTTGTGTATGCTGCTCATCAGGAGTATTTTTCAGAACACAACTCTTCACGTTGAAAATTTGCGTTTAGGGATTAACTTTAACCAAGTGTTCAGTCAAGCTGTGCATGAGTTCATTGCTGCAAGAGCCGTTGGCTTTGTTTAGCATTCTTTCTTGATCACCAGTTTTGATCATAGATACAGAGCATAAAACGAATGTTCTCATGGTTTTAAGGTGCTATAATTGAGTGATAAATTGTTGCGTACAAATTTACATATGAAATCCATTGTTTTCTTCAATTTAATAGCTCTTTTGCTTACCGTTGTGAGTACAGCGTTCTTGGCATTAATGTTTTTTTGTAGTTTCTGCTCAGTCTATCGGTACCAGTAATAAGACTTTGAACGTAATCGCTTCGTTGAGATGTAAGTAGATTTACTTTTCCCTTATGGCAGCTGTGTGGGAATCCTTTGTCTCTCCCTCTTTTTTCTCCTTGAAAATGTAGCGCGCCACATTTCTGAAATGGTAATGCCATCCCGCCAAGTGAATGCTGCTGAATTCTTGAATTTGATAGTGCGATTTTGTCAATGTAATTTTCCACTAATTGTTCCAGCTCCGCGTATGAAGCTTCTATTGCACACTTTCCCGTATGTTGTCCCGCCGTGTGCGAACATCTTTCCGTACATTGCCCCGCCGTGTCCGACCGCTATAAAACTTCTTCGTCGACTCGTTCCTAGCATGTTTGAAAGAATATAAAGTATCCGATCACAAAAAATTTTCATCGTCTTGCTCCTTTTCAAATAAAAAAAAACAGCTGGGCTGAGTTTTAAACTACTTTGATAACTAATTTTTTTTTCTTGGTCTGTGATCTACATAGGCTACTTTAAATCCCACTCAACTGATCAGATGTTTATTTGTTTACATTTTTTTTAAATTTTATAATAGTTTTTCACACTTTTTTCATGTTATATTGCCTAAATTAAAAATCTAAAGATGCTCACGGGAATCTGCACATAGAGACGCGTGTTTTGATGTATAATATCTAGGGGTAAGTCTTAAAATAAAAAAGCCTAATCCTATATAAAGTTTTCATGTAGCGTATTAATAATATAGAAGATCATGGATTGCTTGCATTGTATTCTAAGTACTCTTTACTCTCTAGGAAAAGTAGCTAAGTGTGTCAATTCATACATTCTTAACTTATTTACAAAAAAATGAAACATCAGTTTCATATAAACTGATGTGAATGAGATCAGTTTTCATTAAGAAAACTGATTCGCCAAGCAGACAATGCAACTATTGATCTGTCTGACTGCCATTACAGTTATTACAGGTCTTGTCTATTATTTTCAGAAAATATTATTTAGGTCTAAGCCTTGTATTTAAGCCTTAAGCAAATGACAAATATGTGGCTGGAAGGGGGGGATTTTACCTACACATGTAGACTCATACACATAGTCATTGGGGATTAGGACTTACCTATAGCCGACCTTTCACGGGCAGAATTAATGGAAGCATTTCTTGGTACTGTCCGAAAATACTGATGAAAACTTTGGGTAGGTACTGATGTAGTTCTACTGATGGAAAATACTGATAAAATTCTAGGAATCTAGAAATCTAGCGTCAATCATTGTTAATATTGACATTATTTACTCACAAGCAGGCTGAACTGTCAGTACAAACTGACAGAGTTCAGTGTTGCTAATGTGAGTGAACACCATTACAAAATCACAAAGCTTAAGCCTAGGCCTATCTAAAATTGAATTAGTAAAAACTATTTTTAACTGGTAAATATTTGAAGACTTCAGTAGTGGTTATAACAAGTTATAATATGCTTATTGCTCAATCTCATGTAATTGTATAGTTTCTTGTACTTATTTTTTATTTTATCTGTGATATTCGAAATATAAAAATTGTAATTTCCTTTATCTCTCATTTTTATTAATTTGTTTGAAAATTAAAATCGTTGAAAACATATTATATAATATTCACAATATTAAACAATAACCATCCAAATACTGTGCATTTTCAAAGAAATACTGACTAACTGTATTGACAATAGTACTGACAGGGTGCGATCACCAGTAAGTTAATCCATAGTATTAATCTATAGTTCGTACTGTCAGTATAATATCAGTAAATACTAAGCATTTAAATTCCGCTTAGACCCTATATGTATTGTAGTGAGCTAACGATTGTGGTAGTAAAAGCGATAACCTGCAGAGCAACCTCCCCTTATCATTCATTTGATGGATTTCTAAAATAATCCGTCCCTACTCTTTTGGCAATAAGAAATCTAAGCTTACAACTGAGCTAATTTAAGCTGTGAACTTGTTGAAAAATAGCCCACTAGCAGTCGCTAAAAGTCAGCATTTTGAAGAAAGCAGGAAGGGAGGAGGAGGGTTGTAGTTTCTGCAAAACATTTTATTAGTGTGTCTGGTTGTATAGGGATGAGTGGCATAGGCTAGCAAATATCAGTCAGACACTTGTGATTTGACTACAGCATGTACCACAAATGCTTTTGATTAGGAGTGTTATAGGCTATCATCTGCTGCATCCCAAGGTGACTAATACAGCATAAATCATGCCAGTTCTAATATTCGCTGGATTTCTTAGTGTGGGTCGCTATAATTGTGTGAAAACAACCTTAACTGGTATTGATATTTACTTATTCTTAATAATAATAACTGAACTAATAAACGAGCTAAACAAATTAGGTTGAAATTAGTCAATCCATGTGTGTATAAATAATTTAATATTGACCATTGAATAAGGCTTTCAGTAAACAGGAAACATACAGAAAGTTGTGAACTTCTAAAAGTTTTCCAAGTAATTCAATTGAGGAATATGTTATTGGTTTTCGTTGAACCAGCTTCATTAAGCCTATAAGGAGAGAAGAGACTAGAATAAATAACTTCAACCAAAGCCATGGCAACAGGAAGGCAGCCTGAGAGTAGTAAGTTCCCACAAAGAGACACCAGTAAATGGCACACTCGACTACGGTAGTGACAAGCTTTACATCTCTTTCCTTCTCTTCACTTATTGGTTTATCTTCATCCATAGAGGTCATGGGCCACACATCATTCGAGAGTACTGGGCCATCGGCCAACACACGATATATGTCCATTGATGTGAATAGAATGCCGAAGATTGCTATCATCATACAGTATTTATTAAGGGGGAAAATGTAAAATGAACAAACATTACCCAAGTAACTGAATACTATTTTCCCAAAGTGTCCAACATACTGTCTATGACTAGAGTAAAATGAACCACATGTCATTTTTGACTTATTCTTGATTGTGTATTGTTAGTGTTGAGAAATCAGTACTAGAATTTAGACTGTCCTTATATATTGTGAAATAAATATGTTGCTATGGTCACATATTTTTATTCTTGAAATATTTTTTAGCGAATTTCCTTAGAAATAAGCTATTTATATCATGTTTTGATAAAGTCCTGCGGTGATTTATTTTTGTGTAATGCTTAAGATTTGTAATATTTTGAAGGGAATGTTAAAAAAATGAAATATCTCTTAAATTAATACATACATGAAAATAAAAATAAAGTAAAATATATGATTTTTCCCCATGAAAAAATTATGTGTGATCTGATCAAAAATATTTATCAGAACCTGATCAAACCTGATCAGGTCTGTATGAATTATGTGACATTTGACCAATGAATCTGATCAGGGTCTTAAATTTGATCAGTTTTGAAGATCTTGATCAGGCCTGATCAAGTCTCCTGAAGATCGAATTCTACTATAATTACGGCCATTTGCACCAATTTAATCTTCCGTAACTGATAAATAAAGTCTTAAGTAGTGTAAAATACTCGTCTTTAGGATTACTAAGTATACACACTTTGTAAACCAATAGAAAATTATTTACTGTAAAACAAATTAAATTACGGAATAATAGTCACAAAAATATTCGCTGCAGTACAGTACTGTAGGCTTCATTATAATTGTGGTACATTATGAATAAAGAAAACTCATATTGATGTTAAATAAAGATGAATGTGAAAAATTTCTTACAATAAGTCGGTTTTAGCGAATTTCCCCTATAGGGAAGAAGCTATTACCGTAGGTCTCATGGTAAGACCTAAGCCCCAGACCATGATAACTTTTCGTTTTGCTCCCCCAGAAGCAAAATACACCATTCGTTCGAATTTTTAGATATATATATATCTATATATGTGTCTGTTAGCATGATAGCGGCCGTAAAAATGGTCCGATCTTGATGAAATTTGGTACAGACATGTAAAGTGGTAATCAATTGGACAAGTTCGTGAACCAGCCCGATCGAACAAACGGAAGGGGGGGTAAAGGGGGATAAACCCCCTCAAAAATGGGTTTTTTTTAGCTTTTTACATAGAAAAATAAAACTTATCAAATTTTTGTTGGCACCATTGAATTCAGCTCAAAAAAACAAACAATTAAGTATTTTGAAGCACTGCTCTGTGTCCATTGGTCAATGAGATATTGAAAGTGGTAAACACAGTACGTTGTCCCAATGTTAACCTTATGGGAAATAAGTAAAATTCTATATCTCATTTATTTCTCAACATATCTTGATAAAACTTGGTAAATGGCTTCTTCAAGTTCAGATCTACTAAATATTGAATTAAAACCAACCAGTTTAAACATACCTGTAACAGCAAACCTGCACACTCATTCCCCATGTTAATCTCATGGAGCTTACAAAAACATGTCAAATCTTGCCATGTTAGATTGAATTATATTGTTTTGCATTTGAAATTCGGTGAGTATGCAGGTCTGCTGCAACGGGGGTATTAAAGATTATTAGGCCTTAAAAGTCAATAATTTTCAGCTCACAGGTTACTATCTTAATTAACTAAGTTATTTTCATAAAAATACAATGTAAACAGATATACCGTGAGAGCATTCAAATCGCGACGAGTTATCGCGTGCGTCTACGCGTACGTATGCCGTGGGAAATATATTTTGGTATTTACTTCCAGGAAGCGGCCGGATAAACCGAGGACCGGTAAATCCGAGGCCGGATATGAGGGGTTCTACTGTATTACCGTAGGTATCATGGTAAGACCTAAGCCCCAGACCATGATAACTTTTCTTGCAGCCCCCAGAAGCAAAAAACACCATTCCTTTGAATTTTTAGTGATGTGATAATATATATATGTGTCTGTTAGCACGATAGCGGCCTTAAGGGTCCGATCTTAACCCTCGAGAGGACGCTAAGCGGGGGAATCCTCTGGGTAAATGTTTGTTGTTGTGGGAAATATTTATCTTGGGTTGGCAGCGCTATCCTTTTGTGTAGCTGTCACCCTTCCCTCCTAAAGCATTTGTCCCCCCTGCCCTCCAATATTACCGACTGAAGTCAGTTTGGTGAGCGTTGTCCTGAGTTTCTGGAGGATTCCTCCGTGAGCGTTTTCGATCAATACCTTGAGGAAACCTCCGAGAGCGTTACCATGTATTTTATAATAATCGTTACATTGTTATACTAACTTTTCAATTTTCACTCCTTTTTTGCAGGGATATAGAGTGAACACTTTTTTTTATCATATTCTTTTTTTATTTCAAACAATATAAGTATTTAGAATACATTTTGTGCATTATTTAAAACCCGGAGGAAACCTCCTTGAGCGAGAGACGATGTTTAGAATTTTAAGCGACCTCTGGAGGGTTAGTGAAATTTTGTACAGACGTGTAAATTGGTAATCACTCGGACGAGTTTGTGAACTAGCCCGATCGGACCACCGGAAGGGGGGTAAAGGGGGATAAACCCCCCCAAAAATGGGTTATTTGAGTTTTTTACATAGAAAAATAAAATCTATCGAATTTTTGTTGGCACCATTGAATTCGGCTCCAAAAACAACCAATTTAATATTTTGAACCACTGCTCTGTTTCCATTGGTTACCGAGATATTGAAAGTGTTAAACACAGTACGTTGTCCCAATGTTAACCTTTTGGGAAAGAAGTAATTCTATATCTTGCTTATTTCTCAACACATCTTTATAAAACTTGGTTTGTGGCTTAATCTAGGTGAGACCTAATGTTTGATTGTCTAAAATCCCCGATATTTCCATTTTCATGGCGGTAAACCTGCTTACTCATTCCCCATGTTATTCTTATGGAGCTTACAAAAAAATGTCAAATCTCGCTGTGTTGGATTGAACTATGTTCTTTGGCACTTGAAATTCGCTGAGTATGCAGGTCTGCTGTATTTTGTCTGTGAGTATTAGTTCACTAATACACACATACTTCCTTTGTGTTACTCATTTTGATCTATAAAATGGTTAATTTAGTTAGGTGGGTTTGGCCTAGTTTTAGGTAATCAGTGAATCTCCAGCCGAGGCAGCTTTTAGGGGATATAGGTTTGGTATGTGGATAATGCTGCTATATCTTGCAATTTTTACTCCAACTACTTTCACAAGTGTTTTAACCTTCCATTTCTACTGCGACTTTTAACTTCTCTGCTCTATTTACTATTATTCATCCACAATGAAGTGTACCCATAGCTCAGCTGCAACCGTAATAGCCCACCTGAAATTTCTTTACCGGTACCCTGAACGAAAGTAAAATTAAATTAGTTTTCTTGAAGATGCTAATTTTAAGTTAAATCTACAGGGGTTTCATCTGATCCCCACCTGCTGCTTTCTGGTGGGATTCTGTGTGTATGTTTTAGAAAAAGACACTGAAAGAATGTTTCCTTTGGGTTTTTATATTTTTGAGTTTGATTTTTCCACTCGCAATGATTATAAAACATCTTTTCAAATTAATTGAAGAATCATTAACCAAACAGCGTACTATTTACTATTTATTATAACTATTTACTTTTTCAGAAAATACATTTTTGACAAATAAACCAAACAGCACACAATTTTCTTTTTTGGAAAGATACATTTGGCGCATAGTTAATCAGTAGTTTTTTGAATATGAAATTACGTTTATCTTTACCTATTTCATGGTTTATTGAAAGCAATTTTCATTCCAATGTTACTTATATTGCAATGAAGTATTTTTATTGTTTGTGAATTCATCCAGTTACAAGATAAAAGAGCTTAAGCCAGTAGCGCCAAGTCAAGTCATAGTTACGTCACCGCGCGGGACTGAGTGCCGAGTCTCCACACCACTGTTAGTGAGGGCTTGGCCTAGTAGTTCACTGGTTTGCTGCTAAGTTCGTCTGTAGGTTTTATGCGGCAATCGTTCTCCTGGCCAACGTGGCTCCGTTGGTTAACACGCTAGACTGATGAGTATAGCGTTGAAGCCAGTCAGAGGTGCGTGGGTTTGATTCTCAACCATGCACAATCCCTGTTAGGCTTGAAAATGTGTGGGAAAGTTGGTTGGAGGGCCCACCTAAAATAAACGGTGACCAGCTTGGGTGGAATTTGACGGCATTTGTACGTTTAATAGAAGTTGCAGTGGACACCTGTTTTACTTCTTTTTACCCTTGTATAGTTAGGACACTTTATTATTATTTTGTATTAATTAATTCAGCATATTGTCAATAGATATGGACAGTCAAAAAGGTCATGACCACAATATTAGACCAAATTCAGACAAAAGAAATATTACAATAAAAAAATGAGGAAAAAAATTGGTACGGTACGTCAAAGGGTTAACCTTGGCATACTATAGTGTTTAAATGTAGATCCTTGATGACATAATACAATTCAGTCAAGGAAACTTAAATCAAGGGTTTTAATCCTGTCCAAGTGGATGGAGTATGTTTTATGATGTGAAGTCTGTTGAAGTAATAAAGTTGAGGAGGGCGGCTTATTACACTTCATATTTAATTCATAAGCTTGTGTGTTGGTTTTTCAGGAACATTCACCAAGATGACGGATCACTTTGGTCCAATAACTTTAAAGTGGGATCCGAAAAATCTTGAAATCAGGACCATGTCAGTAGAAAAAACCTTAGAACCATTAGTTCTTCAGGTACGGTAATGATGCATTTATATTTTTCCTATGTCCTATCAATTCAACTTTATTGTATAAAATTCATTTTTCTTTGAAAAGAGTAGTCTTAGTCATGAAGGAAAGAGATTGTGCTTTGAAAAACTCTTGTTCAATAAACACTTTAGGCCTAATTATTTTACTTTTTTTCTCACCATGGCCATGGGTTGATTAATGCTGATTTATAGCCATCGTAAACAATCACAGTTTCTAGGTTGCCAAATTATAATTTCAGTTTTTATATAACATTTTCTTTTATGTGTTTTCCACATTAATTCTACTTTAATGGGAAACACAAAGAAGCATAATTATTTGACATTTCAATCAAGAGAATTCAAGTCTATCAGTCTTCCACAGGTAATGTCTGACCCCGAATTCTCTGAGTTTCGATGGTGTTGTAAGGAGAAGCACTTGTTCGCCAAACTATATGAAGAATATTACAGATTAATTACAGTACAGTTGACCCCTGATTACCTGAACCTTGATAGTCTGACACACTCGGTAATCGGACGCCAAAATGTGCGAAATGTGTTTTAAGCAGACCTCTGTACAATAGCCTTCAAAAGTTTTGTGTCTTTCCGTTGACAGTTTAATGGTTCAGCAGCGAATGGTATTTTATTTAGTTTAGCAGAAAGTACACTCTGTGCAATTAACTCTCGCTTGGACAGGGCGAGTGAGAGGTGCAGTACAGAGCGAATCTTGCCGCCATTGGCAACCATACCATGTACAGTATCACATTCTCAGGTCTTGTCCTGTTCTGGCAAGTGTTTTTGCGCGATACGCCACGTTGTGTAGGCTGCAAATACTTTGAGGGCATTTGCATTTTTCTGTTGCCAAGCTGTTTTAGGAAGATAAAATACAATCACAAAAAACAAAAGAGTACAAATTATTTAATGCAGTGATATTTATTAGAACCTATATTACCATACAAGTAAACAAATTAGCTGTGCAGTAGTCTAGATTTTAAGTATTTAATACCTTTCAGAAATTGTTATGAATGACTGTATTTTTAATGCTTCTCTAATTTAAAATTCAAATTCATATACTTCTTATAGTTCAATATGTTTATACTTCAAAACCTCTGATGTTCACCATCAGCAATATATCTAGCAGACTAATAAGGTAAAATGTTTCCCATAAATGTTCAATTTATTATTTCTGGTGTTGGTGGTGAGATAGTCCCTTGAAATAGATGAAATCACAACCTGCTTTTGAATTTTATCTCATGATTGATTACATTCTTTTCTCCCATGAAGTTTAGATCTCATAATTTTGTGATGCTTCTTGTGGAGCAGAACAATATTTGTTTTTTTATCCTATGAAAGCTGACAGAACAAATTTAATAAGTTTGGGGAAAAAGTTTAACCTTATCAGTGTTATGTGACGTACGACCAGTAACTTAACACAAGGTTTAAAAATTTGTTGTAGGACTTGAATAAAACATATGGAACGTATAATTAAAAATAACAAGGCTGTTCTAAAGTTTGGATCTTATCCCACTTAATGTTTAAGCAATATCACGACTGCTGTAAAACTAGTGTGTTAATAAATAATAAGTTTTCATTTAAGAACTATTCATCCAAATAAGCTTAATCCATGTGTCTTGAGAACCAAAATGATTATTTACTGTCAAAAAGAAATTCTCCTCAAAAAGTTATTATTTAACTTAATATTTAGAACCAAAATTATTATTTACTATGAAAAAGAAATTCACCTCGTAAATGTTATTATTTAACTTAATATTTTGAGAAATAATTTGGGGGCTGTTTAACCCCTTTGCTCTTGATGCATCATCTAAAGCTCTAACTGCCTTAAGTTTATAGGCCTACTGTTAATTTTACAATTGAAATCTTCTTGTTATTCTGTAGGTTACAACTTTGGTAAATACCAAAGGCCCATCAAAGAAGAAGAAAGGTAGATCCAAAAGAGCTCATGTTTTGGTTGCTGCAGTTGAGAAGGCAACAGAAAACTTTATTGAAAAAGGAGAACAAATTGCTTATGAAAACCCAGATATCAAACAAGAAATGCTATCTGCTGTTGAAGAAGTTCGCAAAACAGGTTTGATCTGTTTAATGTCTATTTGTCTCTTTTATCTTTTAATATCTTTAGTCCCTCTGATTATCTTTTGGATATCTCTCTGTTAGTTTATGTTATATTACCCCTCTATTTGCTTATGAATCCACCTTACTGCCAACAATCAGGGTGATCCTGGGGAATGCAAGCGAGTAATGGTACAGTCGGCATGACTCGTCCCATATTACTCTGTAAGGCATTACACAGCAAATTGCTCGCTGAACATTTTGGCAAGTCGGATTCACCCTGATTCAGCAATATTGAACTTCAGCCAATAATTTGTTCTGTGTACACTATTCAGTTGAGCTAGTAACATCTAAATTTTTTTTAAGTTTAATATGTATCCACTGTGGTTATTAACTTTTTTGTTTTGTCAAGTTGTATGTGTATGGCAGACATACAAAATCCGATGAATGCTGTGTTGGTAGCAACTACAACAAATGAAATCCATTCAAAACCATGGGTGAAACAAGATCAATTAGTATTCAAAGTGATGTGTTGTGTTAGTTTTATTTACATGTATATTTTTGAAAGATCCCTAACCCAAAAAGTTACTTAAAACTCATTTTTGCACTTCTGTTCATTCCATTCATAAATCAGCTACGTACTATTATTTATGTGTAAATTATTATTTCCATAATAGGTTGGATAATTCGTCCAAATCATTACCCACCCTGGGCTCGGTCCCGTGGAGGCTGGATATGAGGGATTCTACTGTACCTCATGTAACCGCTGATGGTGGTCTTTCGGTGTTTAAGTCTACATGAAATAATATATCAATTCATATACAACCTTGAAACTTGTGACACTTGATTAAAGTTAATTTACTTACGTAAATTAAGTGCCATAAGGTTAAAAAACACCTTCACACTGGACGTGCTTCAGACAAACGACCACCATTGCTCAGTTGCAATGATGATCATTAAAACTCAGTCCATTGTTTTAGCAGTGGTCCTTATAATACATGAAAAGTACATAAACAGCCAAATGTAATGGTATTAAAAACATTCCTCAGCACTTGAAAATTTTTGTGATATGAAATTTCTGTAATATGCATTAACAAGTTCTTCCTGTTAATGATGATTTCAAATTTCCAATGAATAAGATGGTAATATTTCTGCAGGAGAAGCAATGAGCATTGCCGCCAGGGAGTTTGCAGACGACCCGTGTTCTTCTCTCAAGAGGGGCAACATGGTGAGAGCTGCTCGAAACTTGCTGTCTGCTGTCACTCGACTGCTCATTCTGGCTGATATGGTCGATGTGCACTTGCTGCTCAAGTCTCTGAGAGTGGTAAGATTTGTTTTTGAAAATGTTCTGATCAAAGGCAAACACATGTTGTTTTATCTGAGGCAAGCCCGTTGTATTAATTTTGGAATCTTCTTGATTCTTTTGCTCCGTTTATATTGATTTCACTAAAATAAACTAAAACAGTTTATTATTTTTGAATAATATTCATCCTTAAGTTTAATGTTTAGTATTACAAGGAAGGATTTTGGGAAAATATTATGTTCTATAAAATACTACTGTAGTTTGTTCTACTACTAGGACTGTTAGTAAATTAATAAAATAAAATATCAGTTTAAATCATAATTTCTATTTCTTTTATTTAGATGAAAACATACAACGTAATAACAAAATAATCAGCTGATTGTCAAAATTAGAGTCATTAGACTGAACATAATTATATCAAATATTTATGAAAGAATACTATAAGAAAACTATGTAACATTTCTCCGGGGCCACAAAAATTTACTTATTAAGTTTCACAAGTTTAGCTGTAGGTCTTCTGAATACCCCAGCAGTTGTTCGAACATCTGCAACTCAAACTTTGCCGTCTTTACCTGGATAAGTGGCTTCTATAATTCCTTTTGACCACATTCCTCTTGGTTCTTTGTCGTCAGCAATCAAAGCCAAGTTTCCCACATCTAAGTTCTCTTGATTACAATGCCACTTAGCACGCTTATTGAGTAATGGAATGTATTCATGTTTCCACCTTTTCCAAAACAAATCGTTCAAGCTAAGGCCATGCGCTCTTGAAGCGGCATCAAAAACAAACCGAAATTTGTTTGGTTTTCTAGGGTTATGGACTGAGAAATGGGGGAGATACCAAGTCTTTTCACTTTTACTTCTTATTTCATCAATGCTTAATTTCCGTGCATATGCCTTCTGAACATAGTTGTTTATTTGTTCACAATATTGCTTTTTCATCAAATCATTTTCCTCCATTTTCTTTTCCACAAAGTTCATACGACGCCACGCCACAGAACGACTTTCTGGTAAATGAGGGTTATCTTCATTCCACAGTAAACCAATCTCCCAACGTCCATCTTGTGTTTGGAAACATGTGTTTTCCATTATGGTTTCTGCTCTTATCTCTTCCTCGTTTTTCATCCCGGCACCTATGTCGCTTGGGCAGTCGATAAAATCTCTTTCAAAGCTTTTCTTAACCATTGAGTTCAGATCTTCCATTTCACTTTTAAACATAATGAATTCCTGGTCAACTCATTCCCGATATTGCTCCTTTCTGGTAGGACCATCTATTGTCCAGCCAAGCTTTGATTTAAGTGCTATGGGAGCATTTCCAGGTCCTATCACAACTTTAGTGGGAACAGTGAAGTGAATGTGTTCATGACCAATCAAGAGGCGAGGGCGACAACGACTGAAAGCTTTTTCAGGCAATTCTTGTAGATGAGGCCATTTTGTCTTCATTTTATTTATGCTCATCAACTGGGTTGGTAAGTGTAGTTCTTTTAAGGTTTTCACATTGTCAAGAACAAGCTGCTCTCCTTCATCATTTACAACTGTAATAGAAATTGTTTTCGACTCAATTTCTGTGCAAGTTGACCCATCAGTCCAAGAATACGAAATAGGTATTGTGGGTCCATTAAGATTAAGTTCATCAGCCAAACTTTTTTCTATGACAGATATAGTAGAGCCATCATCAATCAATGCAAAAGTGTTGACTTTCTTTCCTTTATTTCCAACTAACGTTACTGGAAGGACTCTTAAAAGCACTCTATCTAGGGACTCATCTTGATATCCAATATGTTCAGTTTCAGGTAAATTTTGTGTTGGCTGACTATATTCACTTCTTTCATTCTTTTGCTTATTAGTCTTATGTAGCAGTCTGTGGTGATGATAAGAACAACCGTTCACTTCACAAGCTACCTTTTTCCTGCACTGTGTTGCTCGGTGTCCTAATTTTAAACATTTAAAACAAACTTTAGACTTTGTTACGAGTTCCCATCGCTTCTGGATATCAATTTTCTGGAAGTATTTACAATCTGCCAAACTATGTCCATCTTTTTTGCAACAAAGACACTGTTTCACTGTTGACACTTCCCGACCATCTTCATGGAGTATTACAAAGTTCCTTTGGCCTGACTCGTTCCTTGTTGAACTTTTATAATTACTTCCATTGATAGGGGCATGACTAGGTACACACACTGTTGCTGCTTCCGCCACTGAGGACAGCCACTTAGAAAAACTATCGAGACCTATTGGTTTACTTACTTCAGATTGTTGCGATGTAACGAACATTCCCCAATTAAGCTTCATATTTGTGGACAGTTTTTCTGTGAGCTCCTCCAAAAGTTGTGGATTGAACAAATAATGTTCCTGTTTAAGAGATTTCACAGTTACCACAAGGTTCCTCACCATGTCACTGAATGTCACTAATGTTTCTGGATTGTAATCTTTTGTAGGTGGTCTGCTCCTCACACTGGCAATCAGACTTTTAATTATTACTTCTGGGCGTCCAAAACGTCGCTCCAGCAGATTGATGATTTCAGGCACGTTTTCAGGATATATTAAAAGTGCCGACACAATATCTTTTGCTTTACCAGACAAGGATTTCTGCAATCTTTGAAGATTTTCAAGATCAGTGTAGTCATTGAATTCAGTTGAACGTCTGAACTCAGCAATCCAAGCCGGCCACTGATCAAAGTCTCCGTTGAAATCAGGAAGACTTGATAAAACTCTAGCACAAGTTTTCTGGCAATTGTGACATGGTTGTGAATATTTTCCTCCTACAGTGGGCAGGGAAGCCAAGGTCTTCTTTTCTCGAGGCTTTTCACATCTAACATCTCGATGACCTGGACTAAACTGCTCATACTGATTCGGAAAACACGTTTCTTGATGCCTACTTTTCAAATTATTAACCGCATTGACAACCCAAGGCTTAATCTGTTCGTCTTGAGCGTCGTCAAAAGATTTGGCTATCATATTCATGGACTGGTTGGTCCAAGGCTTTATCTGATCATCTTGAACGACATCAGTCGGCTCATTATTCGGATGACTCATGGATTTGTCGACCCAAGGCTGTAACTGATCATCTTGAGTCGCTTTACCGGCTTCTTGCATCCAAATTGTAACAGCTTCGTTTGTGGGCAAAGGTCGCTGAATAGACGAGACGGAATTTCTAGAGGGTGTACTAATTCTTGAGGACGTTTTAGAGCTAATATTTGATAGCCTCTCTTCCATCAATCTCTTCTTCAATTCTAATTCCTTTCTCTTGGCTTCTTCTTTAGCAATTTCTGCCATAGCTTTTGCCCTGGCAATTTCTGCTTCTGCCTTTGCTCTGGCCATTTTTGTCACCGCCTTTGCTTCTGCCGCAGAGATTTCCATAGCTGTTTCCTCTTCTTGTATTTTGATAAGTTCATTCATAATTTCACAAACATCACTCTTTCTACTTCTGTTTGTTTCAGACCTAGGATTTGAACCACCACCTATTGTGGAAACATCTAGGTCTAGTTTGGGATTATCAATTTCTTTCATTTCCTTTGCCTTTTTGGTACAGGATCTAGTTTTGATTGGTGAAAAAGATTTATTTGACATATTAAATGATTCCTAGGGTTTCGGCACCAATAAGGACTATAGTGACTATAGTACCTGCAGGTGTCGCATAGTGCGTACAAGCGTATCATTAATAACTGGTTGTTGGAGCTTGGCCTTGACCGTTCTGAGCTTCTTATTGGCTCCGAATACCTTTGACCTACACTCGACCCCCGCCCACCAACTATTTACTGCTGACTAACGCACTTATTCTTCGATTGACATAAAATTTACGCTTAACATGGACAGTTTACATTTGTTTTAGTCAACGGCCCCTAAAACTAAAATTAAAATTACAAAATAAATCTAATAGCGAATTTTCTTTTTCTTTTTCTAAATTCAAATCTTGATGCTGTGTGGTGGTATGTATTTATTTTTATCATCATAACATTTATGTTTTACTATATTCTCTAATATCCGAAAAAATATTCAATTTTTAAATATTTTAAATTTTCTGTCTTAAAAATTCAAAATAAGACAGCTATTTTGAATAAATTCTTCAAAATAAAGCTGTCTTAAATTTTCCGTTTTAACCAGGTTTTTTATGAATATTTATAATTAACGTATAACTTATAACTAGGTTTTTTTATAGTGGATAAGAACTCGTACCGCACACAGGCCCTTCATGGCCTATGCGGTACTATTTTTTGTACCTAGACGTTCAATAAATGTATTCTGCAATTTAATTAAATAAATTTGATTTTGATTCGATTTGATTTGATTCCATTAAACTGGTCAGCTTATACAATTATGTCTAAAAAGAGGCTTTGAGTGAAGTAAAGCTCAAGTTGTGTACTTTAGTATTGATAAGCTAAAACATTTGACTTTCTCTGTTTTAATATGTATACATACATTATTTAGTAATTCTTGCAAAATAATCCATATACCTATATTAAAGTACAGAATGATGGTTTTCATTAATTTTGTAGTAATTGTAATATTTTTCAATTTGGATTAGTGTACTATTGGATAAGTGTCAACTCAAAATATGAGGAGTTGTAATTGTGACCCACCAAAGGAAAAGGGACCTGAACTTCCATTTTGTCAAAATTTAGTTATTAGTATATCCTTAATCTGCATTAGAAACCAAACAAACTGGTGGAAGAATTTTCAAGATATCTTAAAAAATGCCCGAGTAATAAATATTTGAATTTGAAGCATTAAAAACAGTAATTTTTGGAAATCGTGGTCCAAAGTTTTGCAAATTTCTAACTTTGATTTTTTATACTACTTTTACTTAAGCAGCGTTGAATACAAGCTGTGTTTCACATATCATTTTGTCAGAAATTAAAGTTGAATATGAAACCACCATTGAATTTGCAATAATTGTTCGCAATTTTTGTTGATTGTTGCTTAAATAGATGGGAGCAATAAAAAAACCCAAAATTTTAAAGACAAAATGTCTTGTTACATGATTAAAAATTAAGTTAATTTAAATTTTATACTCAAATAAGAATTTATCACAATTAATCTTAGCAAAATATGACATTATATTAGCTTTCAGAGATTTTACTTTTTTATTTTTTTACATTCTAGTATATTTTTTAGTTTCGAAACTTTGCTTGAACCAAGAATGACTTTGTCAACTACTTCTTCAGAAAGGTTCTCTACATTTTCAGGTTTTGATTCCTGGATCAGGGTTTAGCAAGTCCTGCATTTATTCCACACAGAACTCTTAGATTTTCCATACTTCGAAGCGTTAAAATAGCATTAGAGAGTTCAAGGCCCCTTTCCCCAGATTGCAAGGGTTTAGAAAAACATAAATTTAACCACGTCAAAAGTTGAATTCAAGTGTAAGATGGACCAAATATTGTTTGGAAACATATATAGCGTAAGAAATAATAAAAATCAGAAAATGTATTTTTTTACCCTAACCTCTAAAACTTGCTGTCTTGTAAAATTTCGTCTGGGAAGATAAGGTCCCTTTTTCCCTGGTGGGTCACAAATTGGTGGCTGAATGGACCAAAGTGGATGGCAAAGTGGAACCAAAATGTTGGTCCAGACCTTCAAGGATAAATTGAGAGGGTATTCAAATTACCTAATTGTACTGTACAATAATTAGAGCCATCAAATTTCACTAAGACACAATTTTAGATGGAGGACGATTTGGACAAAGTGAAGAACTCCTCTTCACAAGTGGAGCTGATGGAACACTTCAAAGCGTTCGGCCGCAACGCCAGCGAGCTGATGAATCAGGCGGCCAAGCGGCAGCAGGAGCTGAAGGACCCTCAGCTGCGGGACGACCTGGCTGCCGCCCGCGCCGTGCTCAAGAAACACTCCACGATGCTGCTCACTGCCTCCAAGGTACAAGTCAGCTGCATCGATGTAAATAAGTACACTGGATTGGTAACGTGAGCCGCTGGCAGTGGTTGCGATTAAGATTTTTCAGGGGCGATGAGGGGAACACATTTTTCATCGGCCAACTTATACTGACCTTCTAGTTAAATATTAATTGTAATTACTTAATAGTTATAGAAATACAGCTTTAACAATACATTTTCGCGCTTTTCCCCCCAATGCCCCTTCAATTTGGCCCGGCTGCAATCCCAACGCACAGCTGTGGTGGCTTGGAAACCACTGCACGAGCCCTACGGGGAGCGCGCTATCCAGTTGTATTTATTTACATCGATGGTCAGCTGTTCGGCCCAGCTGTGCCTCTTTTTGTAGAATTTGAAATAGAGGTAATCAAACTGAGCTGTCAATAGTAGCGACTCCAGAACATTTTTGCAGCCAACCACTTCTGTTTTTAAAACATTACTTTCAAGAAAAGTAGTGCTAGTCAGTAGAAAAATCATGTTAATCAGCCTGTTCCTAGTCAAACAAAATTGTTGTACTGCTCCCTTGTAAGAGAGAATTATTAGTCGATAGCAGAGTACTTTGACAGTGACATTGTAACTACATCTTTTTCCCTAGCTAATTGAAAATTAAAGTGACAGTGGTAAGTCTACATCATGATCAATGGTCAATGTATGTAGTCTTTCAAGTTTGTTTTTAACACTTTTACTGTAGTTGACTTTTTAAAACATAAAAATTGCATACTTTTCAATGTTTACTTCAGTTGGAGCTCTTAGCATTCCAGTTGGATGCGTACTTTTATGTACTCTTACGTGTTTACTCCTTCTTACTCTAATTTTGTGGATTAGTACAAGGTCTTTACATCCACTATTTTAAATTCACTACCACAATCTAAAATTACCAAACGATTTATGTGCATTTACACTTATAAAAAACTACTCTAAACATTAAAAAAATGAACCGTAATGAATTATTGAGCCACTAACGATGTTGTGTGTGGCAGGTTTACATCAGACACCCCGAGCTGGCGGCGGCCAAGGCCAACAGGGACTATGTGTTCAAGCAGGTGTGCGAGGCGGTGAACACCATCAGCGACGTGGCGCAGGGCAAGACTCCGGGTCTGCCGCAGAACGCCTACGACGGGCCGGGCGAGCTGGCCGCCGCTCTCGACGACTTCGATGTGAGTGTGTTGTTGGAGTTGTATAATTTGATTACTTTATCTCTTATTTCAGTAGATGCTCGCTAATCCGGCAAGCTCGGGACTTGCCTAGGTTAGTGAGTGCTGCCTGTATAACTATTATTGCAATGATCTGGCTGTTTAGACATTTAATGCTTGAAAAAACTGACGATAATGTAATTATCAATCACTGCCTAGCAAGCCATCACTCTTCAAGTGCAACCGAACTCTACTGAACGCACACAATAAGCTTACACAGCACTCAAGACCCCGAGAAGGAAAACTGGGTGATTGAAAGTGCCGGACCATTGAATGCCAGATTAATGTGCTTGAATTTTTTTATGTGTTTGTTGACAAAAAGTACATTAACACGTTCGCTGCTGGCCGCTAGATGGCGCGACTGCGCCAGGAGCTGAACTAGTGTGTGTGTCACTACGTAACATTGCCTCTGTTACACTGAATTATGGTGAAAACAATGATAGTTATGTCAGATGGCAATGTTCACTATCAAACCGGTTTTGGACATAGTACTTGGTGATTCTGATAGATAGCAGAATTACCTAGATTGCAAAGCCCTTATCTGAATGACCCTGGTGATCATTTTTGGATAATGTTTTTTACTTTGGGAAAAGTATGTCCCCAAGAGCTGCAAGGAAATATAGAACGCTCATGAGGAGCTGGCTAATCCATGACAATGTTAAACAATGAACGGTGCCTTTCCGGAACGTTCCTAGCTCCTGGTGCCATGTTCCCGGTGACATTCCGGAATGTCCACAGTAGCGAACTTGTTAAGATTGTTTGCATAGTTGAAGTAAAATTTACTGAGGGATGATTGGAATTAATCTGTTATTCTTAAAGTACAGTAGAGTGCCGATTACCCGAACTAATTGGGGAAAAGGGGTGTTCGGATAATCAAACATGAAAAGACAAAAATTAAAAATTATATATGTAATGTAATTTTTACTAGTAAAAAGGCTAAAAAATGATCAAGCAAAAATTATTCATATAATTTTATTATGAAATCGATACATGGGCATAAATTTTTAAAGAACAATTTATCATACATAGATATAGTACACTGTATACTTTTTATTCAGAAAAAAAGTCCAAAATTTGTGTTTGGTTTAGCCCTGACACTTTTTTTTGGCGCGCAGATTTGAATTGCTTGAGAATCATGTTCAAAATATGAATTTACGGCGTTCGGTTATCCGACGGTTCGGTTGACCGACGTTCGGATAATCGGTACCCTACTGTAAATCTAAAAAATCAACAATTGGTTGTTCTGTAGTTTTAGAAGGCATAAAAATTACCCACACTCTTTCTCTTCATGAAGGCAGATAATGAAAAACACTATTGAGAATTATAATCTCTATCAGCATGTTTTTTTATCCTTTCTCTGTTTTGAAGTAGATCTCCTTTTGAAATATAACAAAATGTTTTGTCATACTTTTTCGATCATGTAAAAGTATGTTTGCATACTGAAGTTAAGTCAGTTGTTCCTCTGTTAGTTTATTAATTCAAAAGGAGTAATAGTGTTGTGGGTGTAGTAAAGTACACCTACACCAGGAAGATAAATTGAGAAAACCTTAGACTCAGTTGTTAGAATAGTTTTAATTGTACATTGTGAATAACAATGGGAACCTACTTTTCTTTTTAATCATCATAAAACAATAATCATTATGTAAACAAAATATCATCTGTTCTTAAATATAATATTAAAAACAGCTTTGTAGAATTGATCTTTAATAGTGGGGTACCCTTTGAGGACTTTCCTACGGATTTCTTTCAGCATTTTTCATCTCAGTCGAGCGAAAAATAAACTTGAAGTTTACTTTAAAACCACATCCACCCTTCTCGACGCTCACTGTCTCAGGAGCGGATGGTGATGGACCCGCTGGCTTACAACGAGGTGCGCACGCGGCCGTCGCTGGAGGAGCGGCTGGAGAGCATCATCAGCGGCGCGGCGCTCATGGCCGACTCGAGCTGCACGCGCGACGAGCGGCGCGAGCGCATCGTGGCCGAGTGCAACGCCGTACGCCAGGCCCTGCAGGACCTGCTGAGCGAGTACATGGCCAACGTGAGTCACTGAGTGTTATAAATTATTTATTTACTAAGATAAAAATAGAGGGTGTTAGTTTTAGCATTGACTATAAAAACAGAAGGAGGCTTTTCATCGCCACAGAAATAAGAGTACCAGTTTTTGTCAGCCATGATTTGAAAGAGGATGTGGTTATAGTATTCTTCAATAGGGTTTACTGCTGTCAACTATTAATTATGCCCTGAATTGGTTTTTTTTTTAGGCAATTTGGTTTTCAGGGAGCAAACACAAGTTAAAGAACTTTTGTTTTTTAGCGTTGTTTTGAAAACTTAAATGACAGCAGAAATAAACCATTTATAGCTACTACCTTTCTGTGAAATAGTCAAATTACATCTAATTATTAAAGAACTTAAATGGAGAGCCATTTTTGGTTCTTTCATATTTTTATTAAAATAAGATTCAAAGTTTTTTGCAGAGGGAAACAGCTTGTTCTGGTTCTTTTTGGCTTCAACATTCTTAGGGCAAAGTTGACAATTGAAGTCTTTAAAGCAATTATCATAGGAAGTACAACATTGTCAGCTGGAGTTCCCAGTCATCCAAAAGATACAGGAAAGTTGTTGGTTAACTTCAAAAATCTAGTACTAATGGATAATGGAAAGAATTATAAACTTAAATTAAATTGGGGATAAGTATTTATCATTTAAAAAGCAGCAGCCGTAACTGATGAAATTCACGATTATCAGTTACATACAGTGTGCCTGGATTCCCAGTGTGTTCTGGTGTAGTTTTCATTATATAATTCAAATTCATATAAATGAGTCTAATCTTTGAAATATGCTATTTAAATACGATTTAGTAGCTAAATATTGGTTAATTATCATTATTGGAAATATAATGATCAATTTTAAATACTCAATAATTAAGTAACTAAATTGGTATTATCTAAGTGACTTTGAATGCAGAGTGGCATTGACCTTCACAGCCTTTCCTAGTACCAGTACAATTTATGTTTAAGACATCAGGGGTGACATTTGGTAAATTTAACTTGAAGTTTCTCATTTGTTCATGTGCAGCAATTGAATCTGCAGCGTGGTGGCAAACGGGTAATCAAATAGTTGTTGTTGGTTGTAGCACAATATCTTTCCGCACATTCTTCTTCTCAGCTCATCTACTTTCATGTTCTTAATAACAAGTTAAATGTTTGTCCAAGTGTTAAAAGCTAAGTGTATCATTACTACTTGTATCATTGCAGCACTATCAGTGCTGCTAGAATCCTTACTTCATCCTGTTCTCTAATTAAACTCTAAACTTCTTGTACAGATCCTTGGGTCTTCCTACTATAGGGTTATTGTACTCATTTCAATTGGTTAGTTTAATAGCAATTGGAACACAAGTATAATATACTTAGTATTGATTGGATTTTACTAGATTTTAAAAATACTTTGTTGAAATCCTTTTGTTGGTAAAAAAGAAGGAAGACATAGACTATGAACATTTTACAGTAGACGCCCTCTCAGGGGCGGCTCCAGGGGGGGGGCCATGGCCCCCCTGAGAGCTCCGAATTTTTTTTAAATTTCAAACAAGATTTTACTAAAATTCATTCTTGTGTATATGAAATTATTTTTGACCTAATATCGGAAAAGCCGTTTCGTATAGAAGATTCTCGAAGACGAAACTTTTTTATTTCTATATATTTGTTACTTATTTACACGTGATCTAAGCTTATATCTTTTGTTCAATATTAATAGTACGAGACATTTCAAGTTGTTAGGTTGGCAGCGCGTCACGATTTGCCGCCATAATATTATTTGTGACAAAAACAAATCAATATTTACGCTTATTATGAAAGTAGCACTTATTTCTTGGGGGCTGTTTCTAAATGATGTTGGTGAATTAATAAAATTGATTTTGTATTTTGTAATACTCATTCCGTTTCAAAACCGTAAAGATAAAATGGAGATAGATTGTAACTAGTAATTAGTGATTAGTCGCTAGTAATTGTGAAACGCGTTTAGAAACAGCCCCCTGTGTGTATGGATTGAAATAATTTTTATTTTTACCAAGACCATCGAGTAAGTAATAATTAATTGATCCGTTTGAATACTATCTGGCATTCAATACTTCGGACTATACCATGCTACTATAGTCTCAACTGAACGTACAATCACAGCAAAGTTGGAGTTCATTTAGCCTGTCTTAGTCCTATTTAAAAAATGAACAAATTATTCAATCATTAAAATAGTGGCCGTCCATTAATACGTAACGTCCCTACAGGAGGAGGGGGGGGGGGGGGTTTCGTCAGCATTAAGCACCGTTACAAAGGAGAGAGGGGGGCTTCAACGCAACGTTAAGCACCTATTAAACCTTAATAATCAATTTCATAAATTATTCAAAAAAATTCAAATTATCTTCAAAGTAAAAAGTTTTGACTTTTTATGGGGGGGGGGGGGGAGGGGGGTACAGTGTTACGTAACTTTTGAGGGGAGTTAGCGCCAGCGTTACAAGTCCGTTAAAAGGGAGGAGGGGTTTCTGAAAAGGCCGATTTTTGCGTTATGTAATTTAAGGATGGCCCCTTAAGTAAAAAGTGACAAAGAGACAAAGGGAGGGATATATCCCGATATCCATCCCCCCTGGGGTATACACTTGTGATTATAGTGTTGTTAATTTTTGACAAAGTGTTAATATCTCATAGTCAGAGGTGATAATAAACACATATTTGGGGGGGGGGGGTGAACAAAAGAAAAATGAACCAAATTTTTGTCATACTTGGCCCCCCCCGAGAAACTGTCCTGGAGCCGCCCCTGCGCCCTCTAGTTCAGCCACTTCGGAACCGGACCACCGGCCGGACTACAAAATGGCCGGACTATCCGGATGTACTTTTTAAATGTAAAATAACCATATTAAACTCATAACCTATGCTTAAAAATCAACAAAACACGTTATTTAAACATGTTTACAGTGTTTCATTGCCAAAGAAAATATTTTGACGTCTGTATATTGAATGTCATATTGCGTCACTCGTAGATAGGTACGTTTTTTACCAATACCGCACTGGTGATATTAAAGTGAACAGAAAAACTCATAACGTAATGTAAACACATATTAAAAATTTATTTGTTCAAATTAATTTACACGTTTTACTTGAATCATAACCTATACAAATTAAAAGAAATCTGTTATTTTCTTTTTTTGTGTAACATTTTTTTTCTAAGCTTTTGTTTCATTACCACAAACGTGTGTTTACGTTTTCCACCCATTTTAGAAAACATTTTTGTTAGTTGAGGTCAAGCGTGTCCATCAATTACAAGCTTGCCCGAAAACTAAACTTGACATGAATAGTTAAATTCTGCGGCCGGAAACAAAACATTCAAGATAAATCCTGCCAAAGGTAATTCTCCCGCGGTGCGGTCTGCCGATATGACGGATATGAGTCACCCTCTTAGGACCGGCCGGACCATCCGGCGGCCGATCCAACCGAAGCCGAACTAGAGGGCGTCTACTGTAATTGAAATTTTGATTGTGTGAAATTCTTGGATTGATGTAAAAAGTTCAAGAAGAGCATGAACTCTGCTATTCTAGATAGCAGCCATATATTTTTCAGCCTTCTCCCTTCTCTAGATGTACTATCACTGTCAAAGATACCAACTACACTTGCCCTTTCTCAACAGGTGGATAAATGTTCATGCCTCTCATTGTGTAACATTTTAACGCTTAAGAGACGACATAATCTGTTATCACTTACCAGTACTGAAAACAGTCAAACTGGTGGTTAAAGGATTGCCTGTATAACGTCAAAGCAAATTGTTCTCATATTAACAAATAACAATATATCAACAAGAGACTTAATAGAACTAAAGTTTCAATAGTTTATTAAGTTTAGCTTCTTAAGTGTACATAATATGCTTCTTTTTTCATTTCAATACCAACCTCTGCTCAAGTTTCTTGTTAAAAAATATATAATAAAGCAACCGTTGTAAATTTTTACTTTTTTAATCAAACTAATTGTGATGCAGAAATGAAAAGGGGCCTCAAGTCGCTGGAGTAAATTTTACTACGGGCATTTTAGTCGAAGCGGGTCAAAAATATCATTTTTAGGTTTCGATTGGAATTGATTCTTTAGTCTTTCCTACACACATTCATTTGATTTTTTAAGCGATAAGAATCCAAGAAATATTAAAAAATAATCGATTTAGCAGCCTTTGCCATGGATATGGAAAGGGACCTCAAGTCGCTTAAATAGGAAATAACATGGCTGGTGACTTCAGGTCCCATTTCCCAAATGTGCATGCTCTTACTGACTGAATGGTCACGGGTATCACAAAACTAGTCTCTCTTGACTTCTACTGGCGGATGAGTGAACTACTTCAAGTTTTTCATTGTAGAAGATTAATGTCCAAGTCCAAAAATCACTGAATCAACTGAGTATTTCTAAATTCCTTGGTATTCTGCCTTCTGACTTCAGGCCCCTTTTCCAACTTCTCACTTTATCAATTTTTTAATCAATAAAATTGTAAGTGTATCAAGTTTGCTTTAATTTAGATTTCAAGATCTAGTTTTCAGCTTTATTTTGATACCTGTTTCATGTCTTAAATATTAATAAAATTCTGTGAACGTTTGAAGTTTTGGGCCTTGATTTCCAAAAATACCCATTTTGATCAGTTAAAATTGAAATGCCTATCAAAATATCAAAGCACTATTAATTATGTCAAATTGTTCACAATTTAAAGCTAAATTTAAGGATGTTAATAACTCAAAACCGCAAAATTCCTACTTGAGGTCCCTTGTCACTTTCAGCTTCATAATTATTGGATAACACTTTTAATTCTTCATTAATTGGGTTATCCATGAAGGCTCTCTACCAGTTACATTTGAATTTAGCTTAAGTTTTATATCATGACAATAATAAAACAAGACATTACTATCAAGAAGTTTGTATTTTAAAGTCATAAACATTACATTTTCATTAATTGCATGGTACTATAATTTAAATTTTATGTTGTAGATGCATGCTACAGTATGTTCTGTCCTATTTTTTCAAATTGATAAATTCTAAGTAGATGTTATTAATTTCAGAGTTTAAAAACTGTTATGTTCCTAAATTGTTTTATATTTTTATATTGATAATTCTTATAACTTTTTTTAACAATTTTTTACATTTAATATCTAGTGTATGTTCTTGAAGGAGCTTTACGAAACATGGAAATTAAAAATTTTTTTAGATAAAATTTTTTTAAGGACTCATTTTTATTTCTGAATAACAATGGAAACAAAACCTGGCATATAGCAGCATATTTATCTGAACGGTTCAATGGAATATATTGGCTGTCACATTAATTAATCGATTTATATACAAAATTTCAAAAAAAATGTTAAAGTATTCAATTAAAAGAGAAATATAAATTTAATCAGTGGTTTTTTGTAGCACATTCAACTCTCAATATTAAAAGCATATTATTCTCATTATTATCTGAAATATACTATGTGCTTATCTACTCTAGATAGTTTGGGGTCTCTGAATTCCCCAAATATGTTCAGCAACATATTTCATATTTTAATAACTATTGAAACCTGTCTCTAACATGTCATATGAAACTAAGCAATAAAAGATCAATCAATGTATGTGTAGATCACATGACTGATCATCATGTAACCTGAGAAGGGAAGCCTCTGGAAGATAGGAAGGGGAAGGGGGGTTAGGGATGGAAGAGAAGCTCACACTCAAATGTGTTCATGATATCAGTCTAGTTGAAAAAAGTGGAATGCCATCCTAAAAATATGATTCAAACCTTTTTCTCTCACAACAGCTTTTCTTAAAGGAAATTTTAGAGTTTTCTCTTCTTTTCTAATATATGCAGTAAATCAAATAAAGCAAAGAGGTGAACCAAAAACTTCAGTTGAATTGCAATGCTAATTTTTACTCGTGCCCCACATTGAAAACACGCTACTTGAGCTTATTATTCAAACTTTTGTAGTGCCGTGTCTGTTGTTACTAACAAAGCATTTCTCGCAAGGTGTTGTTTATCTTGTCCGCAACCGACAGTTGTAATTGACTGGTGTGTGGCTGCACAGATGAGTGTGAAGGAGACGAGCGAGGGCCTGGAGCGAGCCATCGACCACATGTGTCGCAAGACCCGAGACCTGCGTCGCCAGCTGCGCAAGGCCGTCGTGGACCACGTGTCTGACAGGTAACATTCAGTAATCTACGACTATTAATAAAAGCAAATTCAGTTGAGTGCATTTGTCTTGTGACCCGAACAGAGGAACTGCACAAAGATAGGACCATGGTGAGGGTATTGTATTGATGGAGCCATTCGGACGCTTTGTGATGTGCACTCAAATCACCTTTAGTACGTTTTTCATACATTTGATTGTTCATCACTATTACTTCATGATTTGTAATAAGTAAATAAATTGAACGAAGAAAATTTTTTCAACGTTCTGCTTTTATAATAAACCAAGTTAAATTTTAGCCTCTTCGAAAAAGTAAGCATTTTATAAAAAAGCATTTTTTTAAATTAGGGATTTTTTGGTTTTGTCTGGAATTAATACCATTTTTATTGAAAATAACTACCTCATAATCACTACACTATTCTGTGGAGCACTGGATGATAAAATAAAAATTTGCCCTATTAACAACTGCTTAAAGTTTTATCTAGGTTTGTTTATATTATCAGTTGGATACCTTTATTTATAGAGGCTAAACATTAAAAACATAATTTTATTTCAGTTTTCTGGAGACCAGTGTCCCATTGCTGGTATTGATTGAAGCTGCTCGAGCTGGCAACGAGAAGGAAGTCGAAGAATACGCTATTGTGTTTACAGAACATGCTAACAAACTCGTAGAGGTAAGTTATATCAGTACTATTTTTATTTTTACATGCTTTCCTATTTGGTATCATTCAGGTACAGTAGAGCGCCGATTATCCGAACGTCGATCATCCGAACCGTCGATTAACCGAACGCCTTAATTATTCATATTTTGAACATGATTCTCAAGCAATTCAAATTCGCGCGCCAACCGAAACTCCCGTTGCGCCGGGATATCAATGTATTCTGATAGATTTCATAATAGAATTGAGTGAATAATTTTTGTTTGATCATTTTTTAGCCTTTTTACTATCAAGAATTACGTTACATATATAATTTTAAAATGCTGTCTTTTCATGTTCGATTATCCGAATATTCAGTTATCCGAACACCCCTTGTCCCCAATTAGTTCGAATAGTCGGCGCTCTACTGTATATCAGTGTAGTTTTTTGCAGTGATGTTTCAAATAGGACTACTTTAAGTAAATTGTTATTTAAAACACTTATTATCTATTAACTCAATAAATGTTTTCTTGCTCATCTTCTCAACCATCACTTTTTCATGTGGAGAAGACCAAGTATGAAGAGGCAGTTACTGTTAAAGTTCCTCACGATTTTAATATTTTGACTGAATCTAGTAATCCAATTCTACACGTAAAGGTAGGTTTTTTAAGATTGCTTGACAAAATTTAAAACGTGCTGTAAAAAACCAATAACGTTTCCAAGAGTACATCGATAATTAGTTTTTTCTCTCTGTGAAGGTGGCCAACCTGGCTTGCAGCATGTCCAACAACGAGGACGGTGTGAAGATGGTGCGGTACGCGGCCGGCCAGATCGACGCGCTGTGTCCGCAGGTGATCAACGCCGCGCGTATCCTCGCCGCTCGGCCCCGTGTCAAGGTCGTCCAGGAGAACATGGACGTGTTCCGAGACGCTTGGGAGAACCAGGTGCGCATCCTCACTGAGGCCGTCGACGACATCACCACCATCGACGACTTCCTCGCCGTCTCGGGTACGCTGCTCACAACGCCAGTTTCTAAAACTAATTTATATTAATAGCTTAAGCTAAGGAAACAAGAACCTTTTTTTGGGTGATTATAGATCACTAAAAGCTGTTTTTAAAACTATTTTTTTAAATATCTCTAGATAAAGTAACACAAACAACTTTCAGGGTGATAAGTGGTTGATGATAACCTGTTGAGAGGATTGCTTTGGATAGTACTAAAGTTAGCATATGATTTGTCTTGGCTGTAATTTGTGACTACAACCGTTTCAGAATAGAATTTTTTTTTAATTTAGACCCCTTTTTTAAACATTAGGGATTAGGTCTGTCCTTTGTACTGTTGTTCAAACTGGATGGACTTAGATAACTAATACGCTTGTCTGACAACCTATTGGGTGAAGATGCAGAGGCACAGATCCCATCCTCTAGTGCTCACTGCCTGCCAAACACTGCACTAAATCTTAGGAAAAATTTAGACTGGCAGTGGTATCTAGATGAGATTATTCATTAGTGTAACATTTAGCCCATCGTTAAAAATCATCTTTAATCAAAATGGTTTCCTCTTGTCACGTTTTAAGATAAAAAATGGCCAAATCTTGCATTAAAATTCATACTGTGAAAATCAAACTCATGACAGTCAGAGTATATTAGATGGAATTTTTTTTGTTTTACTCCATACAAATTTTGCATCAGATTTAACTGGGAAAAAGTAAATATCACAGTTTATGTATCGTTCAAAGGGTAGATTATACCTAACTGTTTGAAAGGAAACAATTTTATCCAACCGTGATTTTTGCATGACAGAGAACCACATCCTGGAGGACGTGAACAAGTGCGTGCTGGCGCTGCAGGAGGGGGACGGGGACACGCTGGACCGCACGGCCGGCGCCATCCGCGGCCGCAGCGCCCGCGTCGCCAACGTCGTCACCGCCGAGATGGACAACTACGAGCCGGGCATGTACACCATGCGCGTGCTGGAGGCCATCAAAGTGCTCCGGGACCAGGGTGCGTGAGGTGGCGGCTGTTAATGTCAGGATATTGATGTTTTTGATATTTTTTATGGTTTTAGTTAGAGATATTGCCTTTGCTGTTGAAAAACATTAATGATGAAAATAATGATCAATTCAGGATAATATTAATTATACCTTTAGTCCCACCAATAGACAGGTGTCAAAAATTTAAACTCTGTAAGTTATTTGAAGCTATAGACACCTCCACTCCTTTACACGTGTAAGTAGTTTAACATATTTCCAACAGGTAGAAGCTCATTCATTGCTGGCGGAAAGATGCATCTCGTGTGCAACCTCCATCAGGAGACAAAATGTATATTGACCTATCTGGGTATTTATTAGTGTCACTTTGATTGAGGCTATATTTTTACCCAATGGGCTAATAAAGCTGGGTTGAAACCGAAAAAGTCTGCTATTGACGTGCTTAGCCTTATGGAAGTTAGATAACCTTTGCAGTACATATTATTCTTTGCACCTTGTTTATTCTCATATTTAATGATCAGCTGATTTGTGGAGGACATAACACAAGTCTTGTAATGTCAAATTAGTATATGATTAAATAAATATAACATATTTTAAACATCTGCAGCACACTCAAAAGCCCACCTAATGGTGTGACCAAAAGTATAAGCTCAAACCTACTAAAGTGAATGACTTGTAACCTGTATTGTCAGTGAAATAACAAAGAAAAAATAATTATGGTGGTGAGTTACCGTTAAAAAGCAAACCAATTTCCCAACAACTTAAACTTTTATCTTATTTTTGATAATATAACTTCAGAAAATTTTACAATGAACTCAAAAGTTATTGTTGGAACGACAAGTGATACTAAAAAAATTAATTTCACAGTGATGCCAAACTTTGCCCAGCGCGTGGAGGTGGCTGTGGACGCTATCTCGTCCAGCCCGCCCAAAGACGTGGACGAGAACGAGTTCATCGACGCCTCCAGGCTCGTGTACGACGGCGTGCGAGAGATCCGGCGCGCCGTGCTCATGAACAGGGTGAGCTGTCAAGGCCAATCCATGGTCTTTGGTTATATTTCAGTGCTTTATAAAAAAGCATGCCACTCAGAGAAAATATTTCATATTGGCCCTCATTTTGGTCGCCAGTACACCCCTGTCCACCTTGCCAGCCTCCCCTGGTGGGGAACTGAAGTTGTTCCTTGAAAGACAGCTACAACACAGCCTCAATACTACCTTAGTTGTGTGTTTTTGGCTAAAATGTTTACCCTTTCTTGCAGTTGTATGTGGATCACGAAGATATTCTGAAACCTCTAATGACAGGCAACATTTGGATTGTCTGTTACATTAAGATCAGCTGGATGTAAATAAAAAATGTCTTACAACACTTAAAAATATATTTACACTTATAATGTATTTACATACAAGATAGTAAATATACAAAAATGGTGGAAAATGGTGATAGATTTTGATTGGTCACACCAATCATCATCAGGCCCAATGAGAAACTAATCAAACTATTAAGATTTAGTATGAGGCTTTTATTGTCGTGTTTGGTAAAAAAACCCAAGAACTGGATGTATTAGCATCCAAATCATAATTATGGACCTAGTTAAATGCTTAAAAATCTGTGTTATTTGTAAAAATAATTCAATCTTTAAAGATTTAGTCTTGAAATTTTTATTTTATATACAGTACACCTCGGATTATCCGGACCCCACATTATCCGGATCCCGGATTATCCGGACCGGTCCATCCGAGAAATTCAAAAATTAAAATCACGGCAAAAACGTGATTTTAGCGAGTTTACAACTGAAATGTGCTTTCTAAACGTAAAATGAAAATGCAGCACATTGCTGTAAGCGTTTTGAATAACAATAATTGAAGGAATTGCATTGCTTAAACGTACATTACGTACATTACAGCATTGTCTTGAACGTAGTTTTCTGGTTTGTTACTTGGGGCGCTAGCAGTAATCAACAAAGACGTAGCCTACAGTAATTTTGCGAGTTAGTTTATTGCTGTCACTCGATGTGTTTATAGTTGTGAACTCTTTGTATGAACTTACATTGAGTTTCTAATTTGAAAGACTAACATGTTGTACAGTCTTGATACGCCGTTTGCAGCATCAATTTAGCAGGGGCTAAGGTACGCTATCGCTATTTAGGCGATATTCAAATGACCTCGGATTATCCGGATTTTTGCTATCCGGATCTATGTTCCGCCACATTAATCCGGATAATCTGAGGTGTACTGTACTATAGTTAGTAAATATCTGCTTTATGGTTTTACTAGATGTTACCCGTGGCTTTCCTCACATTCAAAATGACAGTAAGATGTTTTCATGATAAGATACTGTTTACATTGGTTATATGTACTTGTAAAATATTCTTCATATTTTTGATAAAGAGATTATTTAGATTTGTTAAAATCAAGCGGCTGGTTGTTAGCTGAACAAGTTGATATGTTGTTACGGTTGACTTACATAATATGACAAACCAAGTCACAGACCTTCAAACTTGTAATAGTAGTAGGATTATGACTTTCAAATTATTAATTGTTATTTCTTTTTTGTAACTCCCATTAGGCCTAACATAGAGAATTGACAATTTCAAACTTTTAGGCTAGTTAAGAAAGTATGATCAATTGCTTTCGCTGAATCACTCTTGCTTTATGAGTTGTTGTGTTGGCCAGACTGACGAGGAGTTGGATCCCGAGGATGTAGAACTCGATGAGCAATACACGGTCGAGACTCGCAGCAAATGTAAGCCAATGCTGTCGTAGCGTTAGTGTAGCCGTGTGCTTGCTGTTGTGTTGTTGTTGTTGATGTTGATGTTGTTGTCATGTGCTGGCTGTCGTTTACAGAGTTCCGAGGAGTTAGATACCGACACTGAGTTTGAACCTGGTGAAGACAACATGACCATTGATAACCGAAGCCGATGTAAGCCTTTGTTTTTCGTTTGTACATTTCTACTCAAGATGAAAGTATATTTTTTACATGAATGATTTTAACCAGTTTATTTTATGAAATATGCTATTTATTATTTCAGAAATTTATTTATTTGAATTTATTTTTTCTAATGGTGTGACATTCAATCACATTAATCCAATCAAAGGTGGTTGGATTCATCTGTGGGGGGAAATGGTTTGTTTTGGCTTGTGAGTTTCAATTTTAACATTAGATATAAATTTATTTCATAATTTATAAAAAATGTCACATCACACAGCATGAATTCAAATCAATGTACAATAATAATGTTTAAGATGTGCAGTAACTTTAGTCTTGGTTTTACACCCTTCCTGAACTACTGATGGCTATATCCAACGTTTTGTAAACAACGGATTACTTATGCAAAACATATAAAAAAATTATTTTAGGATAAAATATACTACTGTATATGTTTGCTATTAAGGTAAACTCATCCTGATACACATATAAAAATGCTACAAATAGAAAAACCTATAAACAACTATTCCCTTATTATTTTGTAGCTAAGAGAGCCAATCTGTGAGCCGTCAAATGGAAATGCCCCTATTTTGTCAACAAAATAATGTACACAAATATTTAAAGTGCATATTTTTTGGATCAAAATGCTTTCATCTTGAGGGAGTTTTAGTTAATTTAAGTTCCTGTTAAACATAGAAGCAGAGTTTAGTAAGTACCTAATATATATTTGAGGGCCTTTGGTGAGCTCTAACATTCTTGGGTACTAATAAAAATAGTTATGGGGATTTTCAAAGATTATAACCATAACTAATCATATTAGTTTCTTCCACTAAGGCAAATAACCTATTACACTTATTGCACTTAAATTTCTATATTTTCTCTTTCGTTTGCACTTTAAATTAAGCTTGTTGCACTTGTCTTATGCACACAGCTTTCTTAGTATTGTATTTACTACTTTATTTTTGAGTGCACCGGGAGAATAGAAGCTGCCATATTGATAATTCATCCAAAGGTAAAATCAAAGTATTGATTGTTATTTTTTTAGATATTAGCTACAGACCTGTAATTGTTGTGCTTTTGTATTGAAGTCCTGGCATTTTATTTAAATAATTTGATTCATATATTTGAATGCTTTTATTTAAAATAACCAAAGTAAGCAAAGAAAATAACATGCATTTTTTTATGAATTAAGATTTTGTTTGTTAATCAGATCACCAAATTTAAAATTTAAACTGAATTTTCCACATCTTTTTCTTGTTACGTTATAAGTAGCCTTGATTAAGATTTTTGTTAGGTATTTTATTCCATTTTAGTTACAGTACTAAAACATAATGCCATTGCAAATTAAATCTTGGACAAAAACTAGTTATGATCAAAACCATAAATTTTTAATCTCAAAAACCGACTCTCGAATCAGAATTTTTTGCCTGCCTTCAACAGGATAAATAAGTTATAAATGATAAGTTTCTTCCCTTCTTTTGGTAATTCAAGCTAATTTTCTTAAGCTCCCGTAACATCTTAATCACGTTGCTGTAAATGAGCTTGTTATCACATCGCTTTAAAGAAGTTCATTTTGTCACCGTATTACACAAGCTCATTGTCACGTCGTGGCAAAGAGCTTGTCTTCATTCCGACTGTCAAATATCATATTTGCTTAGCAGCCGACAAAAATTATTATTCCGTGCCCTACGAATACTGGCGTGATTTCCATGGCTAACTAATTTTACCTTCGTTTGGTGGCCTACAAACGTTGTCTTTGTTCAGTGACCGATGAATATCAGCTTCATTTGTCACTGATAAATCGTGTCTAGTCAAATTTAGCAGTATGAAAGTTTGATTTTTAAAACTCATCACTGAAACTTTTACCAGGGTTAACGGGTTTCAAGATTTAGGTTTGGTTTCAATCCATTACTTTTGCAAAGTCATCCATTAAAAATTCCTCTCTTGTACTTGCAGCCAGCGCCCACACTGAGGGTCTTGGAGTGGACGAGTATCCAGACATAAGTGGAATTACCACGGCCAGGGTAAGTGAGATGTTTCTCTATGAATATAACGGTTAATTTTTTAAAGTTTTATAGAAGGCATTGTGTAAATGTAAATTCAAAATATTGTAGAGTCTAACCTTTCTATAATTTTGGGATCAAGTTTTGTTATTGCTAAGCTTTTAGAAATCGTGGTGTTAGTACTACAACCTAATGAGCGATATGACCCCTCCCCTCACCCTTCACTCCTCCCCCCTCAAAAATCGTTTGTGGGAAAATTAGGTTAAAAAAGTGATGTTCTATTGTACTTGAAGCAAACCCAAAGGTGTTAAAGATTGGTGCCAGTGGCCAGTATCGAAGCTCGGTTGGCAAAAATCTGGATTTTTACACAACCTGTCTGCGTTATAATCCGAATTATCTAAGTTGGCAACCATTTTTGATATCAACAGTTTTAACTTCAGAGTGAATCTTGAAGTGACAATTCTCCATATATATTACAAAAGAATTGAAGGTTTTTGAACCTAAATAATTGATTGCCGCTTAATTAAGATTCATTCAAACCACATTGTGTGCGCAGGAAGCGATGCGCAAGATGACGGAGGAGGACAAACAGAAGATCGCGCAGCAGGTGGAGTTCTTCCGCAGCGAGAAGCTCAAGTTCGACCGCGAGGTGGCCAAGTGGGATGACACCGGCAACGACATCATCGTGCTGGCCAAGCACATGTGCATGATCATGATGGAGATGACCGACTTCACCAGGTAACGATCACTGGACATCATCATTTTGTTAGAAAAAACTCAGAAATAGTTTTAAGTTTGATGACTTGACCAGGTAACGGACAATGAACATAATTTTGTAAATTAATTTGGTTAGAAATAGTTTTAAGTTTGATTGCCTTAGGTACAAAAAAGACTAAGTGCTAAGTCAAAACATAAATAGTTTTTGTAAAGCATTGTTAACTTATAACTTACTTGGTTACAGCGTTTTGCCACTAAAATAAACAGATTGATTATCTGTTCTCTGATTCAGCCTAATAAATCATTATTTTAGTCTCAAAATAGTGATTTATCAGGGTGAATGAGACAACACATTGATATCTAAGAGTGATACAAGTGAAATGATCACTGAGCTGACAGGGTCAGTTGTCTGCGTCGTCAGTGATATTGTGGTATTTCAATGTACCTTGGCATTGATAGTGAATGTGTGAGTATCATGTCTAATTTGGTCATATTTGGTTTACAATAATATTGAATGTTGTGAGTTAATTCTTTTTAATTCAGTGAAATTAAATAATGAATGATCAGTAAAGATTTCAGTGAACCAGAATTTCGTTGCTATCGAATTACTTCTATCAATACTCACACTGAAAACATACGCCAAACTTGACACTGTTGACCTTGCAGGGGCCGCGGTCCGTTGAAGACCACCATGGACGTGATCAACGCGGCCAAGAAGATCTCGGAGGCCGGCACCAAGCTGGACAAGCTGACGCGGCAGATTGCCGACCAGTGCCCTGAGAGCAGCACCAAGAAGGACCTGCTAGCCTACCTGCAGCGCATCGCGCTCTACTGCCACCAGCTCAATATCACCAGCAAAGTGAAGGCCGACGTGCAGAACATCAGCGGCGAGCTAATCGTCAGCGGGGTACGAAACTGACTACTGTTCAACTACATAAATTTAAATTCACCGCTCTTGGGAGCTTTTTCTGTTTTTACTTTGCGAACTGATAACAGTCGATGACAATTGTTCATTTAAAATAGGTGGTCGAATAACAGTATGTTACGAGGATAACATGAGGAAGGCAAGAGAGTAGGTGAGGACCTACTCCTCTTACCTTCTTTCCAAGCTCTTTTATCGCCATATCGCTGTCTTTCTTGGCTGCTAGCTTGCAGGCAGTTAGATAAAAAATACAATAAAACTAATAATCAACAAAGCTGTGATGTAAACAAAAACATTATATTTGCCACAGAATTAGAATGAATCAGCTGCAGCTGGGAGTGGTAGCAGAGGGGGATGGTAAACTTAAGCCTTTTTTGACCTCCTATTTTTATTTAACTATAACAATGACATTGTAGTTAGTTGATTGTGATTGGTTTGCAGCAAACGAAGTGGAGAAAATTCTCCCTGCATAACCGAATATTTAAATAAGGTTTAGTTGAGCTGAGGATTAAAATAGTAGAAGGCAGTTGTAATGTGTGCTTTGGGTATTACGTTTCCATCACATTGGAGTGATAACAGGTTGCTTGTATTAGTATTTGACTTACTGTGAAACACCACAATTTTCTAATTTAGTTTAAAAAAGTCTTTGAGGACTATATCAATCTGCCTTACAACAGTTTTTATGATTGGTAATTTTATTGTATCAGATAATATTTTCAGTTTTAAAAACACATAATTCTTTAAGAGAAATTTCTTAATGAGAGTTGTGGGCATTGTACATGTTGCAGGAAGACGAGAAGGTGCAAAATCGTAATTTTTTATCACACTTGAGAAAAATTCTAGTATTTTAAATAAATTACCAAAAAAAATTGAATCTATTTATTGTTATTAATTTTGTTTTGTTTTGTAGCTTGACAGCGCTACATCCTTGATTCAAGCTGCTAAAAACTTGATGAACGCTGTTGTATTGACAGTAAAGGCTTCTTATGTAGCCAGCACCAAATATCCTCGACCGACTGGACAAGTTGTGGTGAGTTTTTCTTTTAATAATTGGAATAAAATGATTAACAAAACAATTTCTTGTTTTTTTTCCAGTTTGTGGTAGTAATCTTAATCTTATATCTGGTACGACCTTAATGAAGTACCTGGATATCCCTAAACACTACCTAACCATCTCTATATAAGTCTCTTAAAATGGATCTTTGGTTTGGCATAACCTTAATAAAAAATAAATAAATTTATTACCTCTTTATGTTTGGCAAGAGTGAATTTACCCATTCAGAACTGAGTCTATACCAATATTATGATTGACAACTCACTGCATCATGGAAACAAAAGGCTTTTGTAAAAGTAAATAATTTTAACCTTTACTGGGGATGTAAATCCTTTTTGGTTCTAATTTTTATTTATTTCATTTTATTTTATTCATTTGAAATGTTGAGACAGTTCTCCAAATGCCGGTGTCAGGCAAGGCTGCAAATTCACTGTATTTATTATGCTTGGAGCTGAAATGACTTTGTGATTGTAGAGCCCAATTGTGGTTTGGAAGATGAAGGCCCCGGAGAAGAAGCCCCTGGTTCGCCCCGAGAAGCCGGAGGAGGTCCGTGCTAAAGTTCGTAAAGGTTCTCAGAAGAAGGTTCAAAATCCTATCAAAGCTTTGAGTGAATTTCAGAGTCCTACTGAAAGTGTTTAAATTATTTTTATATTTATTTTATATTTCATTTTAATATTTATGACTATATTATAATCAGTATTATACTTGAACAATGAAAAAATATATGTGTGTTATTTAATTTATGTCTTATATTTCCCTCTCTTTTATGCTTATTACTTTTACCTACCTTAAAATTGTTTTACAAATATAATATAACAGGAAATAAATCACTCTAAACCACAACTTTCTCACTTTACTCACTTTCTCTATGAGTAAATGGGTAAAGAACGACACTGAACAAAATGTAATTTCCGTTGCTTAACATTGAAAATTAGATGGTATAAAAACAGTAATCAGCGATTCAATATTTTATTACTTTAAAAAATTACAGTATATAGTAAAAATGTCTTATAAGAAGGGATATAAAAAGGCACTGAAGTGGTAACTTGTCTCCTTAAGCAATAGTTATACAATAAACAATGTACATTTTTAAAAACTAATTAAATGCACTCCAGAATGGAATTGTAATCGTTCTTATAATTGTAATAGCAAGATAAATAATAATAAAATAGAAAATATTTATTTATTTTGGTGCCCAAACTTATATTTATCAAATGGTCTTGGACATGGGACTTACATACATTTTTCCTGGGTTTACTACATGAGTGTAATGTCAAAGGCTAACAAATTCATTACAAAATATTAATTTGAATTTCAAAAGTGCTTCATAACGCTATTTTGAGTCTTGATTGTATGGGACATGAAATAAAACCAACAATTGTATAATACATTAAATCAAAGAATTATCAAGTCAAGCAAATAAAATCTAAATAATCCGTAATTGATGCGAAATGACATTTCTGCCAAGTGCTGAAAGGTTGACAATTCAATATTTTTCATCATAAGGCACTCACAGAGTTAACACATTCAGAGTTGAGTATACAAATATTACAAGGTAAAAATTCAAAAACAGAAGAAGAAGCATTTAGGTAAACCTGGTCTTTACCTTAATAAATACAATCCTAACATTAGTGAGTACAAGATGTTTGACGATAAACATATTTTTAACCCTTCCCGAGTAATTTAGATACAAGCTTAAACAATTTCCATCACTGAATCATCGCTGACCTATGAATGATTGGTCTTGATCAACTAACTAATAAAGCATTCAACTGAGATTCTTCACCAGGTAACCTATTGGGTAACGTTTTAAGGAACAGCTTTTTACCAAAGATTTTGTCTCAAAGCTAATATCACAGGCTATAGATGTAGTCTCTACACTGTTATCTTCAATACACAACACAACACAAGACGCAAAAATATTAAGAATGTTTGTTGATGTTTGGTGATTATGTGTAAAGCTATAACAAAAACTAATGTTCAAGTTAAATAAAGCAATGTGTGTTAAAAAAGCTCCAATACAAAAATACCCCTGTTGTAGCAGACCTGCGTACTAAGCAAATTTAAAATGCAAAAGAATGTATAGTTCAAGCCAACATAGCGATATTTGACATGTTTTTGTAAGCTCCGTAAGAATAACATGGGGAATGAGTATGCAGGTTTGTTGCCACTAAAATGGGAATGTTGGTGATTTTAGGCTATTAAACATTAGATCTCATCTAGATGAAGCCACAAACCAAGTGTTATCCAGATATGTTAAGAAATAAGCAGGACATAGAATTTTACTTATTTCCCTTAAGGTTAACACTGGGACAAAGTACTGTGTTTACCACTTTAAATATCTCGATAACCAATGGACATAGAGCAGTGATTCAAAATAATAAATTGTTTGTTTTTTGAGCTGGATTCAATGGTGCCGACTAAAATTTGAAATTGATAAATTTTATTTTCTATGTAAAAAAACTCAAAAAACCCATTTTTGGGGGGGTTTATCCCCCTTTACCCCCCCTTCTGGTGGTGCAATCGGGCTGGTTCTTGTTCGTACGAGTGATTGCCACTTAACACGTATGTACCAAATTTCATTAAGATCGGACCATATTTACGGCTGCTATCGTGTAAACAGACATATATATATATATATAGATATACAGTAGACTCTCGCTCATCCGGACTAATGTGGCGGACGTCCGGTCCGGATTACGAAAAATCTGGACTATCGAGAGTCGAGCAAATATTCATAAATTTTGCCGTTACGGCAAGCGGTTTCGTCAAAACACGCGCTATACAAACAGGAGCGTCTAAAACAAGTTAAAACTCATTGTAATAAATTACAGTCGGCTACTGTACTGTATATTACAATAGCACTACTGTAGTGTTTGATAATAATTTAGCATTGAATATGCGAGCGACGCAACAGTCAGACTGACAGGGAGCAGACTGTCTGTCTGACAGAGGTTAGTGACATGCCCACTCCCTCTCCCAAAATGGTGCCAATATGATTATTGCTACAGATTTTGCAAAGAACGCCTGAAGACGCAAAATGTATGCCATTAATGTGATGCGGGCTTGCTCGCACAATAAATGAAGGCATTGAAACGTAAAGTTAGTTACATTTTTATTTGACAATACTGTGCCGCTAAAAAAAAAATCACGATTGCCGATCCGGATGAGCGAGAGTCTACTGAATATATATAAATTCGAACAGTGTTTTTGCTTCTGGGGACCCCAAAATGAAAAGTTAACATGGTCTGGGTCTTAGGTCTTGCCATGAGTACTACGGTAACAGCTTCTTCCCTATAGGGGAAGTTCGCCAAAAAAAATTTGATTACTATTTGACCACAGGTCACTAATATCACAATAACTTTTTTTGTAATGATGCCATGATGGCACTTTGCAGTAACTAGTGTATAAAATTAAAAATGTTTTAACCTAATAAAAACATTATGAAATAAAATCACTAATGTTAATAATCATTAAATCTCTTTTCATTTTTTCCCAGTAGTAACATAATACTTTATGCTGAAGAAGTACATTTCACACTTAGAGCTGAAAATGAGACTTATGACCACTCCAAGTGAATACTAAAATTTAATTCCATGTTTACATTTAACAGTTTAAATTTATCTCAGTCTTTGAATTCTGTTTACCACTGATTTTAATGTTTAGATTAGGTATATGGTCTAACATCAATAATATCAATTGATTCGTTCTACTTAACACTTTGAACCCTAAGCCCGAGTATAGCTCGGGGCATGGCGTATGTCGCCGTGTACGAAGCCCGAGTATAGGTCGGGCCGCGAAATTAAATTCCATAGCAACGTATATTCGACGTATTTTCGCTAATCGTTGCTAGGAAACTCTTCTTTGATCATCTGGCATTGATTATAGTATCCAGAGGTCTCGAAAAATCCATCTATTTAGCAGCAGAAAAATAAATCCAAGTGTCTGCAGCTGATCCTTTGCGTCACCGGCTGACGACGCTTTGTTGTCTGCAGTAATGGCTGACTTTGTTTACGTTTGTGTCGGCGTCCAATAAAGTGTGATTTTTCTTATATTTACAAGTGTTTTGAGTCTAAGATTTGTTATTACTTTATTACGTAATGTTTTTGTCATGTTTAGTGTAAAATATGAGAGATATATTTGATATGAGTGATGTACGTGACTACCATCGCAATTTTGTTTTCTTCATTTTTTTATGTCCGTTTTATGTGGAATCCTAAAATTGTTGTTTGTTGTAACTGTAATAAAATCTATATCATTTGAAAGGTTATATTTTTCTCTTTATTTTGATATATAATTTATCATTACTAATTTATCATAATTTAATCGTTACTATATGGGTAACAAATATATGTATTAAGCTACGAATTTTAGTTTGAACCCCAAAATTGGCCAGTAACACACGTAAAAAGAGATTTTAGCGCCCAGGGTTCAAAGTGTTAATCATCTTACATGGACTTTTTTTATCAACATCCTCTATTTAAATGTTGAAAGCTTAGTGACCGTTTTACAATAGTCAATGAAATAATTTATAACAGTACCTCATAAAAAATATTTTTTCAAAGACTAATCACATTGACATTTTTGAAATTAGTTGAAAGTTAGTTTCAGTCACCAACAAGTTTGTAAGCAAGTTTTGTGATGGGACTTTGGTAAGAATCTTTGTGTCTATTAAATCTCAACTCTACATGCTGATTGCTGAAGGAAGAAGTGTAGTAAGACGAGTAGTACCAAATAGGCTGAGTGAAGTTAACCTTCACCAAATACTCCTTTTCCGCCTGAAGCCTCACAGTTTTCCCTTTGTGCTCAATAGGAACCAAGAACAATTCTCCATACTTGATCTGCTTGTTGAATCCAACGTATGTTATAGAATCAGTGAGTTGGTCGATAACCTGAATAGTGCAGCAACATTCATATGTGTCTTTCTCCTCAAGGACGTATGGATTCGGACGTTGTTTCGCTGTAAACTCAAATGGCATCAGTTCTAAACCGCGGTCCTTCGTAATTATGGTTATGCTCATAACTTTTGTGCGACTTTTAGCTTCCAACCCAGGGAAGACAGCAACATGGATGGTGGACAAGTCAGTTTTCCCCCGGAACCTCGTCTCGTTGCAAATCGACGTCAGCTCGCTCTGTTTCTCTCCCAGCCCGACGGTTGTGGTGACCAGCCTCACCTCGGCATCGGTCAGCACCCCGGTGGGAATCACCTCCCGACACAGGTCCTCGGGCGACAGAGTGCACAGTCGCAGGTGCTTCAGCGGCGCCTCCAGCTCAGTTCGCAGTGCCTGACCTTCACTGCAGCCCGCTGGAATAAAAACATCAAAACAAAACTTAAGTTGACAGTGGTAATGTAAAAAATGTAATGTAAAAATGTAATAGAGTCTACCACCGTCAAACATTTTTATTCCAATTTGCATTCCTCGAGGTAGACTTTATCATTCACAGTCAGGAGGAACTAACCAAATTTGGCCATAAAAAATCATTAGTAACCAACTCCCACTTTTTATATATAAAATAAATAAACCAACATGGCCAAAATGTATAATATAAATGGCCATTACACAATGATAAATACATAAAAATAGTCAAGCCAAATATTGGGAAAATATGTAATGGATCGAGATTAGACACCTGCTATATAAAATACAAACTATTTGATTGTTTAGAAAAATTCAAAATCGGTGAGCCATTTTTCAATAAAAAATTGAATTGCAGTGTTGCCACCAGTAAGAAAACCTCCTTCACTGTAAGAATAGATTTTGGTTTAACTACATTACCTCGTGTTTTCGCCCAATTCAGAGCTGCCCTCCAAAGTCCAATTTCAGGAATGCTCAATGAATCTTGTTCCAAGATTTTAACAAAAGCATCTGCATTGATGTTCAAAAACGAAGGGGTTGCCAGAACCTTATCTGTTTCATTTTGCAGGATCTGCAAACAATTCATCTCAATAATTTGTCTGTTTTAGTTATGGTTGATTATAAATAGTCTTTTTTCTCAATGCAAGAGTTTAGGAGGATGTTGGAGGGACAGATGCTGCTTATAGACTGCTGCGGCGAAGCTTGAAAATATTGCTCCGCCGTATACGATGTACGAAATAGTGCTGTTTGTTGAATGCAGCAAACAACTGGGACACTCGTGACGTCATCCAATATTCTCGCAAATGTAAAGCATAGTAGTTTGAGGTAGAACTTGGATGGATGACTGCCAAAAACATTAGATCTCATACGTAATATTGCCGTAAAATCGTTAACGAGAATAATTATTTTATTTAAAACTTATACAGTGAAACCTGGATAATTCGAACTTGTATAATTCGAAATCTTCTTTAATTCGAATATTTTTCTAGGTCCCTGGCATTTTGTATCTAAACAATGCTAAAAAATCGTGGATAATTCGAATTTTATTTTGGATAATTCGAATTTTTAAGTTCCAAATTAAGGTACATCAATTTCATTCCACGACTGGAAATAGTTCAAAATTCATTGGAAAACACGTTTTATTACGACGTTCATTAAAAAATTAACGCCAGACCAATGGCGTGTCAGGTTATGGTCAAGTGACTCATCCCTTCCACCTCCCAGGCGTCCCACCCAGCCCCAACTTGTAACGCGACACCAATAATGTAAACTAAACAGTTCAGAACGCTGACTGGGTTCGGAAAAGGGTTGCACTCGCCGTGACAGCGCCACAAGTCTTTTCGCGCTTGATTCTGTGTAGAACGGCTCCCGGCAGACGAGCCATGCGCCAGACCTGATGCGCAGTTTTCTATGTCGACACAAAGGCTACTCAACACTGCGACCCTCTTCCCTCCCCCACCAGCCAAACTAACTTCCGAATTCCAGTGCAGCATTCCGTTGTTTTCGATCGTCCTTCAAACAAAGTGTTTTTTTATTTGTGCAGTGTCTTGTTTAAGTGTTAAAAAGTTTTTACGTAACATTAAATAAGTGCAGTGACTATATCGACAAAATCTCGGACTTATAAAACACTCACTTTGGCGGAAAGCCAATGAGCGTGCAAAATTGTCAATGTTACACGAAGTTAAGTTGGTAGCCTGTATCAAGTTCAGAAGTAGCAGAAGGTACTGTATTTTTTCTAGCATAAATGTTTCTTTGTATTATCGTACGTCGCGTCGTACGTAGTTTATACTTTAGGATAGTTATTTCTGTTTTATGATTACTGATTTTGAACCCTTGTAATTAGCGTTTGTTGATGAATTTATTCTTTTAGAGTGTCAATTTCATAAAGAGGTTAAAATCACAATGTGAAGTTTTAATGTTTTGGCCTCATTCTTTAGAACTTCTTTAATTCGAATTTATGGATGATTCGAAGTTTTTAGCTGGTCCCTTGAGGTTCGAATTATCCAGGTTCCACTGTATACTTAATTGAAACCTTTAAGCTTAATTTTGGCTAAAGATTATTTTATTTAAAAAAACGAAATATGGTAAATAATAATATTAAATTCCAGACTAATTTTTGATCTAACCATATTTATATGCTGGTTTGAGGCATTCTATATTAAATGCTCAGGTAAATTTACTAAACAAACTAAACCTGAAGCACGAATTAAGGCTGGAATTAATTACAGGCCTAAACATTTCAGTGGAAAACATAAGCAGCGTTCTTAGTTACATGCTCACTCTTAAACATAGAAAGTTACGTTTTATATATTTTATTTAATAAATCTTCTCACCGCTATTTTGAGACAACATGGATTTTAAGTCACCTGACTGTCACAAAAAATTACAATGAAAATTCAATGAATTATAAAAGATAAAAATATGAAACATATTACCTTGTTTATCGAATTTCTTAAGGATAGTTGCTGTGAACAAGCTGGGTTGCTAAGAAGAATGCAAATGTTCTCACTGTTCAACATTGATGACAAATGGACAGCTAAATTGTTCCTGAGTGAATCCAACACAAATTTGTCGGCTGCATAAAACAATCCATTGGTTTCATCGAAAGACAATGAAGAGATGTTGTCATAGCCGTAAATATACCTGAAAAATTAATTTTAATAGATACATTAATTAAATCCTTTATTAACTTTGGGCAGTGTGTGTCTGCCAAGTCAAAGGCTGGAAGAAAAAAAAGGACTTTACATTACATTACATTGCTTGTAATGGCTACCAACCCAGGTAGGTATTTTAAGCCAAGTATGATATAGATGAATAAAGACTTTTAGAGGTTTGAATCCTTGTAGAATTTTGGACAACCCAGTGAGATTTCTTGGCATGGTGTTAATATGAAAAATATCTTTTATACCCTGATTTTCGAAAGAAGGTGAGCGGCGCGGCGGCGGAGCGAGCGCGCGGCAGTCAAAACATTCTTATTCATAACGCTGTAGAAACGTAAATAACGCTGATAAAAATTTGCAATCCACTTTATTCCAATGACCAGTTAATTACGTTATCAGCACTGTTTTCAAATAATTTTTAACTTATGTCGTTTAATTTATACTGTGAGTTATATTACTAAAAACATGATTTACGAATTAAAAAAAGTCAATTCTTTGTGTTTGATTTATTATAGCTCTGCTTAGAAGCATCGGAAAAAATAATCCTGTACAGAACCTTTAGTCGACTTTCTTGGGAACACTATATCAAAATTTGAGAGTCCTGTGATCAATATTTACGTCGTAATTAATTTATTTCTAAAGAACTGTTAACTCTTTTGTTAATTAAGATTTTCATTTCATTCTTCCCTTAATGACATTAGATAGTTTCCACAATCAATATTCACTTAACAAAAAACTTCAATACTATTAGATAAATCCTTAATCAGTTAATAATTGAAATTAATTACCAACCTTGCTCGGGCGAGCGCGGTCCAGACGAGGTACAGTAACTGGCAAACAACAACGGAGCACAAGCTTCCAAAACAGACAGACAGTTCGAAGGAACTGAAAGGTTCCTTATTGTTCAATATTGGTAAATCGGCATTTTTTACAATGAATTCTACATCTGGAAGCAGGCATTGGTTTTAAGCAGCCAATGAGACATGCAGTGGCGCGCGAATGAAATGGGTCCACTACGTCCAGACTGTACTTCAACGGTCATTGTTGTGCTCTGCCCGTTGTATTTCTTTACATCGATGGCTCTGCCACGCAGAGAAACAATCGTTTATATATTGATCTGTTATGACAAACCATTCTAATAAAAACTTAAAACTGAGACGGAATCAACCTATATTTCATTTAAAGATTATGTTAACTAAATTTCATTCATCAAAGTAGTTTAATGGCTGAGATAATAGTACTTTAGAAATTAATTAATTACGACGTAAATATTGATCACAGGGCTCTCAAATTTTGATGTATTGTTCCCAATAAAGTCGACTAAAGGTTCTGAACAGGAATTTTTTTTCCGATGCTTCTAAGCAGAGTTATCATAAATCAAACACAAAGAATCGACTTTTTTAATTCGTAAATCGTGTTTTTAGTAATATAACTCACAGTATAAACTAAACGATATTATTTGAAAACAGTGCTGATAACGTAATTAACTGGCCATTGGAATAAAGTCGACTGCAAATTTTTAACAGCGTTTGTTACGTTTCTACAGCGTTTTAAATAAGAATGTTTTTACGGCCGCGCGCTCGCTCCGCCGCCGCCGCGCCGCTCACCTTCTTTCGATAATCAGGGTATACATTAAAAAAACAAAAATTAAATATTCAACTTACAAGCTTACAAGATTCCTCAAAAACTGGTAACAAGTTCAACCAATAATAGGATCAAAATTCATATTTAAATAGTACATACATATTTAGCAGGGGCGTACCTAGGGGGGGAGATATGGGGATATATCCCCCCCCCCTGAAACTTTTGGGGATTTTGGGAAATTTTTGGGAAGATTAACTCTCATTCATAATGAATGTGGTGGTATCACTAAACTTGCCGTAAAACAGAGAACTTTATACAAATTACTCACTATAAGGTTTTCAAATAGTTAAATTCTACTATTTTAAAGATGATGCGGGGATTATATTATATTGGATTAAGGTATTTTTACCAACTGCGGTTATCGTGAGTTGTTGTTAGCGAGAGTAGGCCTATATGAGAACATCAGGCAAACAAAAACTCCTCATAACAACAGTGATCATTAATGGTGTCCGCGATATTGCCGCCATCGCCATTGTCGCGTCGTCAGTTCTGGCAGAAGACTCGTCATATATTACGTGAAATAATCATGATAAAAAAATCACGATGTTAAAATGTGGCGTACGAATATTGACATCTTCTCACGACCGTGTACTTTACACTGTTCGTCTGTCGGACGATCTCGTAGCTGCATCACGGCAGATGAATCCCGTCTGCCTACGTTGCGTGAAAACCAAGCCTCGCCATTAAATCAAGGCAGATTTGTGATTAGTCTGTCAAATTTCAAAAATCAAACTCTGTCAGATTTCGGAGATCGAACTTTTCCGGTGGTTCCCGCTATTCGACGTTCGACGTACCACTATCATGTAATTATTATTAGCCTACGATGCTTGCATGTACATCATAGCTTTGCGATTGCGCTCTGGGATTTGAGAAACACTACACAGGTGAGAACCACCTGAAGAAAACCTGAAATTTTTAATTCTATTCATCAACCTTTTTCGGATATCTAGGACCCCGATACTTCAGGTCCAGGAGGTCCGAGGCGTGTAATAAATGAGAATGTGAGATCTAGTTTTTACTTTGAAATTCAATAGAAAAAAATCTTTTTTACCAAGGTTAAAAACGTGTCATTCTTTAATTAAGTACTTTCTCATCTGTCATTTAGTGTTATTAGGCCTACTATATAAATATGCGATTTCTTTTATTTTGTAAAAAACATTTAGCCAAAATTCGAATGTGTGAGCAGCCTCAAATTAGTTAAAATTATGGGAGTTATTCTGTTTGTTGTTATACCTCTAGATTGCCTAAAAACGCGAAAATACAGTTGTAATTTATGAAAATTTCCCGGGGGAGGGCCCCTGGACCCCCCCTTCCGCTGGGGGGTATTCCATACCCCCCTACCCCCCAAAAATAAATCCTGCGTACGCCACTGATATTTAGTATTGCAAGAAATCTATTTAGACTAGTAAAAAAAAAAATTAAAATTACACGACCACATACAATTTGAATGTTTAGAAATATTGTACTTGTTCAAAGGCACTTATTATCAAACACGTGCTCATGAATATGAGGCGAGCTCAAGAGAAAATTGGTTAAAAGGGGGTACTGCTTTTGGATTTTTTTTTTTAAATATCAAGGTTGGAAATAAAACGTGCCAATGTACGCAATGATAATAAAGCTATTAAATTTGCAACAAAAGTGAAGATATACATATTTTAGGTAAGGTATTTAGAATGGTGATTGCGTTATAGGGCGCTAAAGATAGGCATAACATTTTTTCAACCTCGCTAGCAAGTTACAATATGGTATTTTTATTAATTAGCCATGTCTAATTAGAGTAATTGGAAGGGAAAAAATGCAGGATGGTTGAAAATTGGCACGGACGTGCAGAAGACCCATCTATATGTCATATTACGCGGATAGTGTTTCTGCTCAAAGTATATAATACAGGGTGTTACAAATATGGGGGTCTTATATTTGGAACTTAAAATTATCAGTAAACATATAAGAAAAACTTTATATTATTTTAAAGGGAATAATTTTGGATTAAATTATCTGTATGAGCCTTTCTCGGTACCGCAATATTTTTATTTTCAAGTTACCAGTTCTTATCATTACAACAAAAACATTTCAATGTAATTATAGTAACTTGTTTTTTATTACTCCTTGCAAACTTCATCCCACATGTCGAAATGGAATTTATTTGGCTGATGGGTGAAGTTTACAAACAGTTGTTATTATTTGTTTACATTCTCATTTTTAATTTCATTGCCAATATGGTAAACCATACCCTCAATGATGAATTTTTTCTTCTTTAAAATTAAATTTTTGCAGACTAAAGTATGTTTTTGGGCCATAACTTAGTTTTTTTTTGGCATTTGAAGGAAATCCTTGGACTGGTTTTTGAGATAATTGAGCAAGCAAGCTTACACTGGGAACAGAGTTTATCATGTGTACGTTTATCACTTTCCTTTTGGAATATCAATTTGTATTGGACAAAACAAAAGTAAAAATCCTTTTACTCTCCTAGAGAAACATTTTCAACGATAAAATTATATAATTTATGGACATAGCCTACCTGAGTACGTTTTTCACAGTTGGAGCTGTGAGATCACAAGCTGGTATCATTTCTGGTTCACTTTTCTTATTTTCATGGAGAATAGATCTAAAGAATGCGCTATGAGCAAGAAGCATTTGTTTGACAGCTCCTACTCTGCACACATAACTACCCTGTAACCAAAATATGAAATTGGAACTAAAAGTGCAATGAAATCCTCAGTCATTATTTGTTAAGTAATACCTTAGCTTGCAGTGGGGGAACAGAAAAACAAAATACTTTATCAGTTAATACTTTTCAGAATTTTGTAAATAAAAACTTTTTTCAAGCAGACCCTGCAATTAGGTCTACAGTAGCTTAAAATAACATTTCCATTACATAATAATAATTCTTTATTGTATATAGCACCATTTGGTGCATTACAATGTTTTACAAATTATTCATTATATATACATTATAACATTATTCAAATTTTAGGTTAAAAAATTCATTTGTGTCATAAATACAATGATTTGTTAAGAATGTCTTCATGTATTTTTTAAATTTGTCATCACGTAATTTTTTTATATTTGATGGTAGCTTATTGTATAGCTTTATACTTGTGTATGTAAATGCCCTTTGTGTTTTAGAGTATCTTGTTTGTTGTAACTTCAATTTATCCATATTTCTTGTTCCATGGTCATGTGTAGTGTTATTTTCTTCAGACTAATTGTAATTTTTTCTTGTATATAGTAATGATTGTAAGACGTAAATCGATGGTAGTGACAAAATGCTTAATTTGGTGAATAGAGGTTTACAGTGTGTCCTTGATGTTACTCCACTAATAATTCTGATTGCTTTTTTTTTTGTATCTTGAATATTTGTTTTGCATATTTTGAATGCCCCCATATTAATGTGCCATAACTTAATATTGAGTGAATATAAGCATAGTAAGATTGAATTAATACCTCTTTGCTCACATTGAACTTTAATATCTTCAGACAATATATTCCTTTGTTCAGTTTTTTTTATGATATGATTAATATGATCTAACCATGTTAATTTATAATACAAAATAATTCCTAAAAATTTTAATGGCTTTGAATTGTAATTTATGTTTGATTTGTTTGAATACTTAATCTGAATATCTTGGGTCTTGTTCATACTTAATTTTAGCCTATTTGCATTACACCAATTTTGCATTTGTTCATTGACTTTATTTAATTTTGCTGTAATGTTTTCTAAATTATTTGAAGATATTTTAATGCCAATATCATCAGCAAATACAAAAATTTCTGCATCATTTTTTGAGATGTTGGTTGGTAGATCATTTATATATATATGTTAAAAAGGACAGGTCCTAAAGAGGATCCTTGTGGTACTCCATAATCCACATTTAGTGGTCCTGAATATGTTTCATTAAATTCGAAATATTGTATCCTATTAGTTAAGAACGATTTTATCAATTTTATAGAATTGTCATCAAATCCGTAATAGGATAATTTTGAAATAAGTATGTCATGTGATATTGTATCAAAGGCTTTTGATACATCAAATGAACGTATACGTACATATTTTCCATCCTCAATATTATTTAATGTACTTTTTAACATTTTTGTAACTGCTTCAATTGTTGAGCGGTTCCTTCTAAAACCATATTGGTTTTCTGACAGTAAATTATTATCTTCAAAATAGCGATAAATTTGGTCGAATAATATATATTCAAGTCCTTTGGATAGTGCCGGTACAATTGAGACTGGTCTATAGTTTTTGTAAACATAAAGTCCATTTTTATGAATCGGTGTTACCTTAACATTTTTTAATATTTGAGGATAAATTCCCTGGTCAATACAATCATTATACAATGAATTGAGAACCTCGCAAATATCATACGCTGCTTCTTTCAATATCACGGTATTTATGTTATAAAAATCCATACAGTAGCTGGTTTTTATTTTCTTTAATGCGTCAAATACATCTTCAACTCGAAACGTTTTGAATTTAAAACTTGTATTTGATTTAGGTGAATTTTTTTAATAATTAAAATAATTGATATTATTATGTTGTAAAATTGATTGAATAACACATTTTGTATTGCTTATGAAAAAATTGTTGAATCCATCAGCATTTAAATTTGAAGGAGGTTTATCTGAAGAGGCTTTTTTATTACTGCAAATTGTCTGTACTATGTCCCACAATGTCTTTGATTTATTTTTACTTTCTATCAGTAACTTATCATTGTATGCTATTTTAGCGATTTGAATATTTTTTTATACTCTTTTATTGCAAGTTTGTACATATCCATCTTCCTATTTTCGCGTGATTCATAAAATAACCTCTTACAGTTTTTTTTCATACCTCTTAGATTGGTAGTATACCATTTATTTTCATTGTTTTTTTCTTTTCTATAATTATGATGCCATCCACTAGTTATGAGTATTTTAAGGCGAATATGCGTGAAATATGAGTAAGGGATGATTGTCGTTCAATCTAATCTGAAATTAAGTAACTTAAAAGGTGTTGAGGTTTACAAATTCAGACTGTCAGACCAAAAAAACATTTTTTCTATAAATATTGTAAATTTGGGAAACAACAAATGGATGATATTATTATTTGATATTAAACAAAGTTAGAATCAGTTTTAACAAATTAGTCCAAAATTGTGGCAAAGTTGAATTCTAAATTACTAACATAAGTTTGAACAATCTATTGAACTGATGTTAGTAAATTAGAAGGCTGATGGTTGTTGAGAGCAACAAAGGTTATTTATTCAAGAATTAGTCATTCAGTGACTTAGTTGTGATTAGTTACTGCTGATCAAGATGTATATGTCGTAGCCACTTGCTGTAATTGGGCACTTCATGAAGTGCCCAATGCACCCCGGACACTTCATGAAGTGCCCAGCGCACCTGGGCACATAGTGTAACTCGATTATTTCAGTCAAAATTACAGCATCTGCCCAACAAACTGGACACTTCATGAAGTGCCCAACGCTCTTTGGACACATGCTGTAACTGTCGAGGCAAGTTGGGCAGTCGATTTTAAATCTTTGTTTTGGGCGGTTGATTTTAAATCTTTGTTTTAAAAGTCAATCCCAATGTTTACATAAACCCCAATGTTTGTGATAAAGTAGCCAATGTGTCTGTTTGCTATTAAAACTTTTAATATTTTTCAAATCTAAAAATGTTAATACTGGTTTTACTTGCATACGCATTTTGAAAATATAATTAGTCTACGTTATATTTGGATGATAAATTTATGCTGTATAAGTTGAGTTATGACTAAAATAAACAGTTAATAATAACGTAGTTATTTTTAAAAATAAAATATTAACCACTTAATCTCATTTAGGATAAAACATAAACACTTATAATTGGTTTAAAGTTGTGTTAAAAATTAACACAACTTAAAGCTAAAAGTATAAACCACCAAATATTGTGGTTTTCAAATTGTTGTAAAATTAAACAAGAGTATAAAATTATAGGTAATGCGCTGTTAAAAAAACATAATGATAATTAAAAATCGAAACGCTAGAATTTTCTAGTAACCGCTTACTTTTGAATAACGTTTAACATTCATAGGTTATCCCTTTAAAAGAATTCTTCATATAAAATTCTATATATTTGACTTAATAATAAAAACTTAGATTTTTAAGTTACTGATGTCAGTAGGATTATAATAAAAGAGTCAAAGCATATTTCTGAAAAGCTGTTAAGTAAACGGGACACTCCATATACAATTTTTAATATTCTAGGCCTATTAGCAAATAAAAACAATTACAATGAAAAGGCTTGATGTAATGATGTTATGTTAATTTATTCATACTGACATAAATGATTTGATATGCGTTTTATTAAGAGTGGCTAAGTAAGAAGTTAATCAATTAAAACATAAAAATAGGTTAATGTCAATGTTTATGTGTTATGTTACATATACATGTGTTAGGTAACATGTTTCATGTATATGAAACATACACCTTATTTTAAATCGTTAAACATGCTTTATTTCATTAAAGCATAAAATTTAAATTACATCCAGTAAATTTAAAAATTGTCTAGTTTATGTTTTCTGAGTTATTTTGGCTACACTTCACCATTAACGTTATTATTTAAAAAAATAAAATTTTAAAAGCGTTTGTTGTTTCAATAATAATACTATAATAATTATGTGCAGCCAAAATAACTCAGAAAACATAGAAAAACCATGATAAAAACATACGAGCGAGAATTGTCTGATTTAGTGGCAGACAATCTTATTCTTACTGTTTTTCAAAATTCTTAAAAAATGTTCCTATTTTGTATTATTAAAAATAATACATCAGATACTACGAATCTGACAGCAGTTTTATGTGTTTACATCAAGTGTCCAGCATCTAAGCTGGATACATAGTGTAAAAGAATTAGTTACAGCATGTGCCCAACGAGCGTTGGGCACTTCATGAAGTGCCCAGTTTTATTGGTCACATGCTGTAATTTTATATGAAACCGGTTAATTACACTATGTGCCCAGGCGAGCTGGGCACTTCATGAAGTGCCCAATTACAGCATGTGGCTACGACATATACAAATGATACCTCAATCTTGGATCAGCAGTAATTTAGCAAAGAGCTACGTACACAAAGACTTCATAGATGTGGCATGTAGTACGGTAAACAAAATGACCTAGCTATCAATCCATAAAAAATAGTACACCTTCATTTTAGCCCTGGAAATGAATAACTCCCACCTGCAACACCTGAAGGTAAGCTTCTTCTTGGAATATAGATTATTGAATTTGGATTGAAGTCACATGGACGGCTCATATGAATAACCTGTGCAAAAATCTGAGCACCAGAGCATTTGTGGTAAGGCACATGAAGTGGATTGGAGGATTGACAATTGCAAAAACTGCTTATTTTTCTCATATCAGGTATGGCCTTACAGTTTGAGGGGAACATCCAATCTAAACCTTTCTCGGGTGTTTTTATTTTACAGAAGTGAGCTATAAGCACTTCTGACTTAAACATCAGGGACGGTTGCCATGAAGCCTGAAGGACTTTGAGGATAGTGATAGGTGTGGCGCTGTACGCCTAGACTGTAGTTCTCTTTGCTGATGAAGAGGATTTCCCAAGAGATGAGGATCCATTCTTACAGAACAAACTGATGCTTACTAAAACTCTTCAAAGGAGAGATTAAAAAAATCTCTCCTCCATGGGCCGTAGTTTTTGCGATCCTAAACAATCTTAACACATGAGCACACTCAAGACGTGAAGACTCTATGCGGGAGTTTCTAGTTGCTTCAAAAACCATTTCATACCTTAGAGGAATTTATTTAAGTACCTAGCAAAGAAACAAATATCAACTCAATTTTTGTAATTTACTGACTCATTTATTGTTCTTAAGATCACTCCACATTATGACTATGAGTTGAAACCTATAGTTGTTAAAAAAAAACCTTACAAGTTTTTCTCCCAAAAGAAAGTAACAGTCATGGACACGTTCAGGAGCAAAAAGATGGGTAATGAAGTATGGTTCTCCTTGTTTCTCATTGAGTTCTGCAGGTGAAAGAACTCTGACAGCATTTGACAAACAATCCGCTTTGCGTTTCTTCATACTGAAAAGAGCAAATAAAAAAATATAAGTTAATGAGTAGAAAAATCTAGCCTAGTCAAGCTAAAAAGTCAGATGATAAAAATTAAGTCACTGAAAGATTATTCAAACTATCTTCACTGTAAAATGATTTAATTTAGGAAGATAGGTTAGACCTTTGAAGCCTTCCGATAACTTCAGGCAAAATTTCTTCTTCATGTTGTGTTGAGTTAATCATAGGGTTACTTGTGCCCTTTTTTCCACAGACATGTCCTCTTTTAGATCTTCATTTAAAAAACGTCCGGATGGAACTGAGAAACCTGCTAAATTCCCGGGGTTCAAGGCAAGGATAAATATTGACAATTACAGTTGATCAACTGTAATTGTCCGGGCCTGGGAAATATTACCGGAAGTATTCCCATTTTATAAGTTCCTTCCCACTGGGAATATTTCCGGCCCACATCACTACCCCCCCCTCCTGTTATTTTTTTAGTAATTAGAGATAAAAATACATATAATATTCAGAGAATGTTTATATGATCAAAAAAGGAAGTTTTTGGTGTATGTAAATGTTCGCCCCTTTCCCCCCATAAGGGGTAGATTGGGGGTAAGTCGAAATATTTAGATGTAAACCCCTACTGAATTATACATAATTTTAAAGGTCATAATCAAAGAAAAAGAAGGCGCAGACTGGAGGTCTCTATGTTAATCCTATCAAAAGTTATGGCAGATCAAAGTTTTAATTTTTTGAAAATCGAATGAAATTCATACTTACGTAAATATTGAAGAAATAACGATTACTCGTGTGAAAAAAGAGGAAAAATACCACGATTAAATTTAGATTAACTGCTCAAAATGTCCACCATTCACTTCTAGGAAGAAGTAAAGACTGGACTCAATTGCCTGCCTCACATTTGCCAATATTTCTGGTGTGACTAGCTGGCATGCTTGTTCAATCCGCGTTTTTAATTCATCGAGATTAGCGGGTTTTTTGTCATAAGTTTTGCTTTTAATAAAGCCCCAAAAGAAAAAATTGAGAGGTGTAAGGTCTGGCCGTTCTAAAAAATTTTTATTTTAGGGTGAGGTGGGGTAAGTGCACCCCCTAAAATCGAAAGTGCAACTTTGACAAAGTCTGAGTCCTTTATTTTTAATGATAAAAACTTCAGATTTTTACCTTGCAATTTCAAGTATGTTCTTTACTGGCCCTAAAAATTTCATGGAAATCAAATGACTTTTTCATTTGAAAAAAATTCTTCTAAGTTTTTCCTACCAAGGGTACACACTTGCCCCTGCTAGCGGGGTAAGTGCATAACCTGCCTCTAATTTATTTAAAAGAAGCAATGGGGCAATGGTGGGGCATGAGCGTATAGAACTGTTTTAGGGCTTTCTAACACTTTTTTACAGATTAGAATTATCTCAAATAGTTTTTGAAATAGCCTACAAACTTTATTACGTGGCAAGAAAAATTCATCGGAAAAATGTTTAAAAATAAAATTTTGATTTTACTTACCAACTTAGGTTTAATTCAACTGCAATGAATGTTTTTCAATATATACTATTAAATTTGAGTTTCTAAACACTTTTTTATAATTTTTAGTCTGTAAACTACTTCTTATATCTAGTATTTACACATGAGTATCCAGTTTGTTTTTTTTACTGAATGTTATACGGGGAGAACTGTATGTTAAATACCACCTCTCCTCTGCGCCTATTGTAAAGGTTCTGGCCAAACTTTAACAATATCTTTCTCTGTCACCTCACTAATGTCCTCATTTTCAGGGAACTGGCAGATACTAATCTTGTTAGGCATTTTTCGCACAAATCGCACTACTGGGTTCCGATCAGAGTTAATTGACTGAATTATACCCACAAAATGTTTTACTGTTTTCTTTCTTGCAAACTTGACTAAGCAAACTAACTAGTTAGTACATAACAAGATTAAAATGAACTGATGTGCTGAAGCATGATTTTAAACATAAACTTTGCAATGTGGGGCAAGTGCATACTTGGAGTATGCACTTGCCCCTTACCAACAAAAACAGGGGGCAAGTGCACACCCCCCCCCCCTTTAAAAAAACAATAACAGGTGTAAACATAACAAAAATGTGACTGATCAATACACTTCAAAATGTAATAAATGAGCTTGAAAAAACTAAAAAATATTGACACACTTTAAAAAAAAAGTTTTAAAAACCCTTGCGAGCTCGCGCTTAAAGGAAAATTGACATTACCTTAAAAAAACGTACACCACAAAAAAATTTCAATAAATGGTAGTTTTATTTTATCATACACATAAAACAGAATAAAAAAGGAAGCTTTTGGTGGGACTCCCACTGTCATAGCACCAATAATAACCGAGTTACAGCCAGGTTATGCTCTTACCCCGTTTATGCACTTACCCCACCTCACCCTACAGTAAAACCCCGCTTAACCGGATCAATGGGGGTGAGATCGTTCCGGATAATCGATTTTCCGGATAATCTACGGTTGGTATTTTTAATGCAAGAATACGAAAAATACGCAAAAATACAAATCCATCTTAATAGTTATTTAACGTTATTATGTTTATAACATCCACTGATTTACAAACAGCAAAAAATCTCATTTAATGTAATAATTTTTAATTTGTTTCAATAATTTATCTTTAAAACGGTCACAACTAGTCTTATTTACAGTCATCTTCCATCCATCATTGGCCGTTCCGGTTAACCTGGATTCCGGTTGAGCCGGGTCCGGTTAAGCGGGGTTTAACTGTAGTTGATTTTGAAAAAATTAAAACTGAACTGCCATAACTTTTGATAAGATTGATGTAGAGACTTCTAGTTTGGGCCATTCAGTTTCTTTGATTATGATCTTTAAAATTACACATAACTTGATGGGGGTTTACATTTAAATATATTATTTATTTCAATTAATCAATAGTTAAATTTATACAAGAAGAATTCAAATTTAACAAACCTTTAACTTATTTCATAAATGCTCTATAGGTTGTATCAGTATATTTTCATAATGATGTATGTATGTATTAGGATGATATTGGCAAAAGCATTTTGTCTACACTTTCACTTTGATTCAGCACTTAAGTTAGTAAATGAAATTTCTGACACGATTTTAGCATTTTTATGGTCTTTAAGGTTGTAACAGCAAATTATTAAAATATAAATAAACTGAAACTACTATAAATAACTGAATAGTTCCTCTCCTGACATTATAGGTTCCCACTGACCTCCCCAATTAGGTGTAACCCTTCTGCGGAAGTATAACCGGCTGTAGCCTAATCAGCCTAGTGGTTAATCAGGCCCTGCCAACAACCCCGGTTCCCACCGTGTCCCCTAGATAGTGAGGTGGCCCACATTAGGATGTTTTTGTTAGCTTAAGTGGAATGGCACCAGAACAATATTCATTGTTAGTAACCAAAGTTACTTTTTCACTATGGAGTTAAGAAGATTAAAGAAATTTTATTTCAACTTCTTGAAAAAAATTGCATTAAAAATGAATACTAGGCCTATTACAATTAATTTTAACTATTAAGCTGACTAAATAGATGGCTTCTTAAACTTTTGTTGGATCCAACTAAACCAAGATAACTTACACTGACATCGGTATCATTATTCATCAGTAAAAATAAAAAATTGACTCAGATGACTAGAAAATAGGTTATTGATCAAGGTGGAGAAGAGACTGACACTTCCCGCCTTTTTTGGTTACTTTCACTTTTACCAACAGTTTCACAAGGCCTGGTTTACACGGTGCTAAGTCACTCGCGCGCGAGTAGCCAGTAGCAGACGATTTTCTGGCGGTCTACTCGCGACCGCCAGCTGGCGCTTGACGTAGAGCGTTTACACGTACTTGCAACTTGCGGGTCGCTTTAAAACCGCCCGTTTAAATAAACCTGTTGTTTCGAAAATATCTAAAGAGCGGAGGATTCTTGTCCGTATGTTTTATATACGGACATATTAATTTATTCCTATAATTAGATTCCAACTTAGTATAATTTGTAATAATATTGGCTCCATTTAAGATTTTGCACACTGCTACCATAAATAGTTAATATTAATAATGACATCAAACATGAGCAATAAGTATGGTTTTATTTCCGCCTGCGACTAATGACCGCCGTGTTTAGAATGAACTCTGTCCTGTCCTTTGTTACGTCCTGCCCCCTTATATCATTAGGATTTTATTGCCTTTGAAATACAGTAATAACCATTCACTGTTGGCCACCAAGAATTAATTGGTAGGCAATTCAATAAAATCTGATATTATTTTTATACCTCTACAGCAATACCGAGTTATTCAAAATTCTTTAGTTTTTCTTTGATTGCATAAGAAATTAATTTGTTTCTTAAGTTATAAATTACCTATATGAAAAGTTGAAAAATGTTGAAAGCAGTTAAAACAAATTGCCAAGTTTAATTTAATTTTAAATTGCTTTAAAACTTTTATTTATAATTAAAATAATGATTTTTATATTTTCTGTCCGATTTTTACGTTATTTAGATCAAAAATATTGATGATAAATCTCTGTACAACTGTCGTTGTCCGTTTACACGGTGCTAAGTAGGCTGTAAGTAGCTACTTGTCGGCCGCCAGTTGTCAGTTACTTCGCACGGGGGGTCAGCTACTCGCGCATGTCAGCTGACACATCAGTAACTCGCACGTTCCGTTTACACGATGCTCAGTAGCAAGTGCAAGTAGACCGCCAGCGACTGACTGACTTGTACTTGACGGTCTACTTAGCACCTTGTAAACCAGGCTTAACACGACTAACAACAACAACAGTCGAACAGTGTTTCCTCAGAGTAAAATATAAAATCCCTGCATGAGCGCCCAAAAACTCCCTAGTTATCCCTCAACATAGCGTGCCCGAAAAATCCGTTTTTATCCCTGACTTCTAAACTTATCACTCAGTAACGAATCCATACAATTTTGTTTTTGTTATTTTGTATTTTTTGGGTTGTAATAGTGTGTAAAACACAGATCACTCGTAGCTGAAATTATTTTTGTAAGTACAACTTATTAGCAGCTGAAATTTTGACTTTATTAGTGTGAATAAAACTAGCTGATTGCAGCATATAAAAAGGGAAGCGAAAACTAGTTTTGTTTTTGAAAATAGGGACGATATGATTAATAATTTAAATTAAAATATAAAGTGGTCCAAGAGTTACCACAGCTTTGGCCACGGCCAAGAACACTGCAAAACGCGAAAGTAGTTTGATGACATTTTTTATGTAAAATTGCTTTTAACAATTTGAGAACACCATTATAAAATATTGCAAATAAATAACGTATGGTGGCGGGGCTAGTATAAATCATGTTTCGTCTATTCAGTTATTTAATTTAATTTATTTCCTTAATTTATTATCCCTAGAAATCCCTCAATCCCGCTCTTATCCCTCGAGAACCGGATTTATCCCTGAAAAGGGATAAAATCCCTTTAAGTGGAAACGCTGACTGACTAACAACCATATTTATTTCAGCTGCAGTTGCACTAGAGCAATGAATAATAACAGTCAGGTCAGTGTCATACGACCCTGAGGAGTGATTCGACGATTCGACGACTCGACTCGACTGCGACTATCTATATAGTCAGTCCAGTCCAGTCCAGTATGGTCCAGTCCAGTTCAATTAGAACTAATTAAATATTGAACAGTTCAATTTGAACTACAATACAATAGTCAGTCAGGGCCTGTTTGCACGACGCCCAGTACAGTTGAGGACAGTAGACAGTAGCTGTCCCTTTTTTTTAAAACGGACTGTCCAACTGTTCTTGACTGTCTCTGCTCGTTTGCACGGCGCAGATGATTTCCAGACAGTAGCCTTGTAAAATGCGCGGGAATTCAAAACGATTGTCTGCTACACAACAATAAAAATAGTTAAAAAACATGAACTACTGAAATGTTTACGTCTACCTTTGTTTACAGGACATTATACTAATTCAGGGTGTTCAAAAATTGTGGGGCAATAATTTACTTAGTGATTTCTTGGGTCAAAATAACCAAAAAAGTTTGTATAGACATAATGTCCTATCTCATTTAGTTAAGCGTCTGTCTGTATGTATGTGTTTTTACAAAATAATTCATAACTCTTTAACGGGTTGAGTTACAGCGTTGAGATTGTGCGAAAATGTTTATCTTATTAGTCGCTATCTTTATACAAAATGTTAATAAAAAATCTTTAACCGTTTCAAAATTATGGCAATTTTGGTTTTTTTTATATTTGGTTATATTTGGTTATTTTGAAATTTGCCGCCAAATATTAAAAATAGCCGCTATTTTGAAACGTTTAAAGATTTTTATTTTTTTAATAGTTAAAAAAAATTTTGTTTCTTTAACAACAATTCAAGTATAATAACAGAGTATGTTAGGAATAATTTAATAAAAGTAGATATTATAAATTGCCTTGTATTTGTGCATTTTGAACCGTGAAACACATTTAAATAAACCGCTAAAATCAATTTTGAGGTTAGATTTGGGGGACAGTTTGAAGGCCCGTTTGCACGGCGACCAGTAGAGAGGACAGTCGGTAAGTCAGTTCTGTCTTCGACTGGTACTTCGACTCGTGCAAACGGAACGGGTCAGTCAACTGTCTGGACAGTCGGCCAGGACAGCGGCTGACCCCTCGGTCGAAGTAGCTGTCCAACTGTACCCCGAACCTAACCTAAAAATTGATTTTAGCGGTTTATTTAAATGTTATTAAAGGTCCAAAATACAAAAATATTTGGTAAATTATAAAATCTGTTTACTTAAATCTTTCCTTCAAACTTTTGTTATTATTCCTGAATAATTGTTAAAGAAATAATTGTCAAAACCATTCTGATAATTATAAATTATTGTTTTTCAATAAATTAATGAATTCGATATATGTTTAATATATATATTAACGATTTGCCTTTAAATTTTGAAAGAGACGGAATAAAAGGTTTTTTATTTGCTGATGACTTGGGCCTGAAAGTTTGTTGTAATAGTATACAGGTAACACATGAAAAACTTGAAGATAGTTTAAACCTTGTTCAGGACTGGTGTGCCGCTAATAATTTATCTCTGAAGAAGGAGAAAATTTGTTATATATCTTTTAGTTATTGCAGGAATATTAATTTAAATTCATCACGTAGTAGTAATTTCAAGTTTAGTACATTAGTCGCTTATTAGACGCTATCTTTGTAGAAAATAATAATAAAGAATCCTCAACCGTTTCAAAATGGCGGCTGTTTTTAATATATGGTTTTTCTTGAAATTTGCCGCGAAAAATTTAAAATAGCATATCTAAGATGTAACTATACAGGGTGAGTCTTCTAAGCCGTCCACAACAGATTATAGGCGAACGGCTTAACATGCAAAGACGAAACAAAACATTTCCCGTCTAAATCACATCTAAGGAACAACGTAAAAATATTTTTAAGCTTTTTAAAATACAGGGTGTTCCAAAAACCGGGGGTCATGGATTCGAATCTCGGAATTTTCAAACATAAACATATGCCATTTTATACATAATTTTAAAGCTCTAAGTAAGATAAACAATTTGGTGAAAACAGAACCCAATTATCTTTATTGTTTTAAAAATGGCGGCCGTGTTTGTGCAAAATATTGGTATTTACGGAATACCCTGTATCTCGAGAACTATTGAAGGTTTTTCGTTCTGTTTGAAAATTCTTAATCCTTGTAAACTCATCTTTAATTTGAAGTGTAACATGCCAACATTAAAAGGAAATAAATTTTTTTTATTTAATTTTTTATAAATGTTGGTAGCACTGAAAATCACCTACAACTTTTCAATTTATACTCCCCTTCTATCTTAAGTAGTTTTGTAGTAATAATCAAAAAACTTCATTTTCCCATATAACGCCCATGTTAATGTGCAGTTGTCAAAGCATTTAAATTTGCATTCTTTAACTGTTTAACATTGAGTACAGCAAATTTAACATGGGCGTTATATGGGAAAATAGAGTTGTTTGTTTATTACGGAAAAACTACCAAAGATAGAAGGGGAGTATAAATTGAAAAATTGTAGGATTTTGCAAGACCTTTAAAATGATATACTATTTAACATATGTTGCCTTTTAAAATTTTTGATTTTCAGTGCTACCAACATTTATAAAAAATAAATATTTTTTAAATATTAATTTTCTTTTAATGTTGGCATGTTGCACTTTAAATTAAAGCTGAGTTTACAAGGATTAAGAATTTTCAAACAGAACGAAAAAACCTTCAGTAGTTCTCAAGATACAGGGTATTACGTAAATACCAATATTTTGCACAAAAACGGCCGCCATTTTTAAAATAATAAAGATAATTGAGTTCTGTTTTTACCAAATTGTTTATCTTGCTTAGAGCTTTAAAATGATGTATAACATGGGATATGTTTATATTTGAAAATTCCGAGATTCGAACCCGTGACCCCCGGTTTTTGGAACACCCTGTATTTCATAAAGCTTAGCAATATTTTTACGTTGTTCCTTAGGTATGATTTATTGAAGAAATATTTTGTTTCGTCTTTGTATGTTAAGCCGTTTGCCTATAGGCAACAGATTATATATAATCTGTTGTGGACGGCTTAGAAGACTCGCCCTGTATAAATAGGCCTACATCCTAACATTACCATCCATTAGTATATATTTGTTATACACAGTAGTTCATCCATGGTTATAACGTTACTTGCACACTTGCATTTCGTAAAGGACAGTGTTCGTTGTGTATTGCTAGTGCATGGTAGAATGAAGAAATTTATTTCATTAAAAATTGGCGATGGGTGGAGGTTGGAGGTCTCTAACGTGTTTCTATCAAAATTGGCGGCTTGTCAAAGTTTTAAATACGACTCCTAAAAACGTTGACAAGCTGTCAATTTGGATAGAAGCACGTTACAGACCTCCAATTTTCACCATTCATCTACTTTTTGAACGCACTTTAAAATGAGGGGTCACTCGAAAGGTGTTTGCATTTGAAAATTTTGAGTTTCCCCCAAAGTCCCCATTTCTGGGGGACACTCATAATTTTTGATAACGTCAAAAAATAATTTGGGTTAAGTTAGTATCATTCCCCAAAGGTTAATTGTTTGTTGTAACAAACAAAAAAATAAGAAGGGGGGACGGACTTTTTTACACACTGTATAAACAAACACACGCGCGCGATGAAAAGTCCCGAAACGGCTAATTTTTTTTAACCGAATTGGTTTGAGAAATCAAACCTAGCACATTCACTCCTATGTAAAAACACTACTTTCTGAGGTGTTTACTGACTCTTGGCCCCTAGTCGGGACGGCCCAAAAGGAGTCGGTAAAGAATCTTAAATGTAAGCATAGGTCGATATGCACATCGTTTTAAAGGGCTAATGAAGTAGAGTTCAATGCCGCAAACCGCACTTTAAAAGGTTCATTCATTACAAAATGGCGGCTGATCAAAAATTTAAAGGAAGTACACAGTTATTCTTTGTTTGAAATTCATTGTTGGTGATGGTGATTTCATATTTTGATTTGGATTTTTGCAGACATTTGCCATCACTGATTAGTAAAAAACAAGTTTCATGACGTTTCGGGATCTGGAATGAATAATGCACAATACATAATATCTTACATTATTATACATTATACGTTATACAATGCTTGAACTGGCGACCTACCCAGGTATGTATTTCGGCTAAGTATTAATGACAGAAGAGTGAACGATGATTTTGCCGCGATATTGTAGTCTTATTACTAAGGCCGACATGTTCCCTAGACAGGACTGTTAATTAATAGCCAAACAGCCAATGGTAACTAAGGGACCTACTTTTAAAGGTGAGATCCGAACCACAATTTTGCCTGGTTTCATTATTAGCACTGACTCATTACATCATATTAGTATATTTCGCAACAAGGACCGAAAACGAGGTTTTGCCGCCTCGAGATCGTTATTCCAATTCGAGACGAAGTCGAGAATTTTAAAAGATAGAGAGCTGCAAAACCTTTTTGGCCGAAGTGCGAACGCTATTATTCACCACTCTACCCAATAAAACACTATATCACATCAAAAATCTGAATTTCAATTTAAAACCAAAATAACACGTTGAGGGTATGATTCTACCTACGGAAAAGAAAGTGTTGAGGCGATACGTATCAGAAGATAAATACCGATACACCAATATAATATTGGTACCAAAATATTGACATACCTTTTTCCTAAATATAGGAACTAAACTATTCATTTACAATACATGTATATTTTAGCGGACGTAGGGCCGAAAACGTTATCGCACCTTGGCGGCAAACTATGTGTTTCGGTCCTCCTTTGACGTTTGTAAAACAGGCGATTTTGTTGTAATGTGGAGAAAAACGATTTAAAACTATTCTCTATTTGAATTTGTATTATCTAAATGTTATAACTTGATTAAATGTTAAATCACTCCTTTCATAGGGTATAAATACGAATAAATGAATTTGAGAACTTACTCTACATGGACTGTTTCATAATTAATTACTTTCATTGCTGTTTTTGGCTAAATTAAACTTGTTGGGTGAATTTATGAATCATATAACACTTCTCACAAAAAATTATTAACATTGTTGTAGGATTTTAAACCAGTTGTTTTTTTTTAATATTGTTTTATTCCGGTTCAACGTACAAAACATTATACACAGAAAGTTTGACAAAACAAGTAACAGGATTAAGTTCGTTCAATTTGAAGCACCTCTAGTAACATTAACATGGAGAAAGATTTACATTCTAAAATAATAACAAATAAGTGAGACTATCACTAATTAAATAATTAAATGCATTAACGATTGGCATAAACGTCCTGAGGAAGTCTAGGCTTTAGTCGCCTGTTTAAGGTCATATTTCCTAGTTGATAAGTTACAGCTCCTGGAACATGTTCCAAATTTAAAAGAAATTTAGCAGTAGTCCTTTCGATGAAAGTAGGAATTGTATCAATGCCAAATTCTCGATGAAGTTGGGTGTTTCTAATAAACCACGGTGAATTTGAAGCCGTCCGCAGGATTTTATTTTGGAATATTTGCACCCTCTTCAATTTGCTACTACTACTCACAGACGGTCCCCATACTGTGCAACCGTATGTGACGAGAGGACGTAAGATGGACTTGTAGAGTAGCAAGGCACAGAGCGGTTTCAAAGTCGATTTTCTGTTAATTAATGGATAAAGCTGAGCCAATCTTGCGTAACCCTGATTAAGTTTAAAATTTACATCGAAGTTCCAATTAAGCTTCTTATCTAAGAATACACCCAGATATTTGACAGCTTGGTCGTCAGGATTCCAAGGGAGGTGAGTCCCGTTGATGACAATATTATCAGGATTCTCGTTTCTCCTTAAAGAAAACACCTTGGCTTGACACTTGTTTGAGTTCAAGGCAATCCTCCATGAATTAAACCACGTTACTATTTCATCTACAGATCGCTGAAGTATTACACCTGCTTCGTTAACACTTCGGTGTTGAGAAATAATTGCAGTGTCGTCCGCGTACAGTGCCAAAGATGAATTTTGAGGCTCAGGTATATCAGCTACAAAAAGATTGAAAAGTAACGGGCCTAAAATTGACCCTTGAGGTACGCCTGCCTCAACGTTTCGAACTGAAGAGAAACTTGAATTTATTTTTACTGCAAAAGTTCGGTTGGAAAGAAATGATTTTATCATATTTTTAAGATGTTGGGGAATGTGACGGTTGACCTCCTGGCTGGCTGCGCCGAACTTTAACTTCGTGGGAGCAATGAAACGCAAAGTTACGTGGGTTCGAATTAATTTTATTAATAGTTTCAAATTTCAAATTACCGAATCAATTCAACTTACAATTCAACTTACAATTCAACTTCGAATTTAAAACACAATAGAAAATCAATAGAAAAAGAGGGCCAAAATAATTAGCAATTTAACTCGCGTAGCATGGCTGAGGGCCGCGACAAAGAGACCGGCGACAACGCGCACGCGTGTTTAACGGGCTGCTTCTGGACGGGGACTGACTGCCTCAGCGTGCTGAGTGCCCGTCGGAAGAGCTGCGGCCGAGGCTACGGAGCGCCCGCTTGGAGGCTACACCCTCTGTACGGTGCTGCACCCCAACGATAACTTAGTGCATAATTGAAGCTGTAAAACTGCCCAGTGGCCGTCGTCTGACGGCACGTGTTGCTGATTCTTACAGTTCATTCGAGGTCAAGCTAGAATTCTCGGTATTGCTGGTCACTTGGTGTCACTGGAATATTTCGTTGCGAGGAGGAAATGAAATTGACTGTCGATTCAGTTATTTACTGAATTAATTTACTGGCCGAAACCCATTAGTAAATCAATTATTGATTAATATTACAACATAATTATGCAGAGGGAGGGTTTTTTATTGGTTAAAATATTGGTTAAAAACATTCACAGTTGATTAGAATGTGACAGTCGTCACACTCCCCCCACCTCTAGTTCATGCTGCCCCAGCATGAGGGTCTTACGCTCCTGCCTCAGGTATTCGGCCACTCTCTCCTGCAATACAGTCATCAGGATGTCAGGTGTGGGAAGGTTATAAACATCCAGCTCACCCAAGTGACTCACCAATTCCCGTAAATGTGCGTTGGTACTGTGCATGCCACGTTTTCATTATTCGCCCCGGTTTCTTTCCTTTGAGTTACAAAGATAGCGCCTTGGTCTCTTTCTCGCTTCACAATTCATTTATATTACGTTCCCTACAGCATTGGCCCTTTACAATTGATAGTTACCATCGATGACCCGGCTTACACCTTCGTCTTACATCAACGACATCGTTTCAACCAGTCTTACTACAATAAATCTACAATAAAGCATTAAAACTATCTAAGAAACATCCAAATTTGAGCTTATTTCTCAAAACTTACGCATTGCAATTTACCAATTACTTATGGCGACCATAAAATACACATATAAAATTTCATATTACAAAGTTCAGATGAGAATATATTAACAAACGACAACAAAAGAACATCCCCCAGAGGGATAAACTAAAAAAAAATCCATTCACCTTAGTTCCTAATACAATACTATTGGCTACAAAACAAACGCCTCCAGTACTAGCAGTTAGGCATCTCATTGCAAGTTTTCCAGTGCTAATGGAATTGTTAATTTTGATCAGAAATTTTGAATAGTGCACCTACGCTTTACAATTTGAATTAAATCATGGCGCATAACGAGGTGATGATTGGCATTGAGATGTAATTTTGAACGCTACTCGTCTACCGAAGTTAAGCTTGGGTAGCCTTTCACTTGGGGCCGGCGGAGCTATGTCACCCCTGCGGAGCAACGAGGCCTAAACTGCTCTGGCTTTTCACCAATACCAAAACAACTAAAAACATGAATTACCCGACATATCATTGGGTCTACATGTAACACCCACTCAGGTACTAACACTACAATGATAATTCTTAGGCGCCACTCAATCGCTAAGTGCCCTTTCGACAATCCACGCCTGTCATGTCAAGATTCGGCATGACAGGCGTCGGCAACCCCTACGGTCTACAAGACCTGCAGTTTCTTAGGTTATTTGCGTCGGCGCGATCTCCTCCTGCGGTGTCGCAGCACCATCCCGACCTACTTACTGTAGTAAGTAAAACCTACCTCTTTATTGAAGTAAAACAAAAAAAAAACAAAACAAATAAAAGAAACTAAACCTAACAATAAAAAGACAATTGAAACTTACAAAACACTCATGTTCATTGGCCACTAAGGACTCAGGTCGAAGGTGTCGACTCCCTCCTCCCTGAGTATGCTGTCTCCACTACTTTTCTTTATCTCTTGCTACGCTTGTAGCTTCACCCCTGGTTGTATTTCTATCCCCTCCCTTTTATCCAATTAATTAATTATATTACTATCGCTGGTTTGAGTGGAGTCACGGTCCAGTTTTTTTTTTTTTTTTTTTTTTGAAGGGTAGGATATGAGGTGTTAGGAGGTTAGTCGGATTTTGCCGGCATAACCTTCCCGTTCAGCCAGTCCAAACCAACGTCGCTTCTTGTTACTATTTCCTATCTATTCCCAGAAATTTTGCTGCCCCACTCTGTTTTGCTGAGTTAGGGTAGTTTCCCCTTTTTGCCAAGTCTCCTCTTAGTGGCCCATGAATCTTTTACGAGCACGTCTAACCTAATACAATAGAACTTTGACCTACATATTGTGTGGCCTCTGAGGCCCCACCTATCGATACCATTCTTGGTAGCCCTAAAGAGATACAAAAAAAAGAAAAAACAGAAGCTCTTTGTAGGTACACTCTTTGTAGGTCTTTGTACTAAGTACACCGGCAACCGCCTATCTTAGCCTCAGACGCCCTAATCTAACAATAACAGAACATTTCACCCAAACTTCAAATTTCTTAAACCTAACAATAAAAAGTTTTTTTTTTATATTTTAACATCTACCCATATAAGATCTTCGGTCGCTACTCTCTCCTAGTGTTACCCTTAGAGGTCCCTCGTCGCACAGGGGTCATGACCCTACCAACTATCTTTTTGCCAAAGTTCTGGGTGCGCCCTATTGCGAACACAACCGGAGTCCCTTCACGACCGAACGATTCTTGATTCCAGAGACGAAAAATAAATTTAATAAAATCACTCACAAGCGTCCAGGGATCCCTGATTAGGTGTCAATAGTTGTCTGAACTCGTTCCGACGTCTTTAGTGCAATTGCATTCGTGTTGAAAGTCGCTCGTCTCTTTTGTCATAGCAGGAGGGATAGCGGTTTTCCTGGTCGGCAGAGGGACAGAGTCACCATCCGCCTCCACGTCTCGAGTCCGTCGGTCTGCTCGAGCAGCGCACAGTTTGCGGCAGAACAGCACACCGACCGGGAGCAGCAAACAAAATAACTCAAAACAACTAATGCCCCTACCGGTGAATTATGCCATTAATGGCGACTGTAACGCTCTCTTCTCTCTATCAGTGATTAGCAGAACTAATTCAACATGGCGGCTCTCTGAATATTTCAGATTAGAAGTCCCGAAATTAATAGCAATTTCAAAATTCTGTATACTGCTGTAGGCTCAATTTTCCACAACAACTACAACTGATATTCGAATTTTTTTGTTCAGAATTTATTCTTAGATCATATCAGTCGTAATTACAGCCCTCCTCTAACTCATACTACGCAAGTAATTTTATATCGTTATTTACTCAAAAATCATATTAATTTTGAATAGCACCCTATTCCTCTTAGATTATTGATTTAAATTACATAATATCACAATTTAGTTTCTTGTGAAAATTAATTTAAACTACAAAAAAAAGTCGGCAAATATTATTTCTTACCTCCAGAAAACATTCTTGGCATTCTTGCACCAAGACCCCGCAGCAGACACCAATGTGACGGTTGACCTCCTGGCTGGCTGCGCCGAACTTTAACTTCGTGGGAGCAATGAAACGCAAAGTTACGTGGGTTCGAATTAATTTTATTAATAGTTTCAAATTTCAAATTACCGAATCAATTCAACTTACAATTCAACTTACAATTCAACTTCGAATTTAAAACACAATAGAAAATCAATAGAAAAAGAGGGCCAAAATAATTAGCAATTTAACTCGCGTAGCATGGCTGAGGGCCGCGACAAAGAGACCGGCGACAACGCGCACGCGTGTTTAACGGGCTGCTTCTGGACGGGGACTGACTGCCTCAGCGTGCTGAGTGCCCGTCGGAAGAGCTGCGGCCGAGGCTACGGAGCGCCCGCTTGGAGGCTACACCCTCTGTACGGTGCTGCACCCCAACGATAACTTAGTGCATAATTGAAGCTGTAAAACTGCCCAGTGGCCGTCGTCTGACGGCACGTGTTGCTGATTCTTACAGTTCATTCGAGGTCAAGCTAGAATTCTCGGTATTGCTGGTCACTTGGTGTCACTGGAATATTTCGTTGCGAGGAGGAAATGAAATTGACTGTCGATTCAGTTATTTACTGAATTAATTTACTGGCCGAAACCCATTAGTAAATCAATTATTGATTAATATTACAACATAATTATGCAGAGGGAGGGTTTTTTATTGGTTAAAATATTGGTTAAAAACATTCACAGTTGATTAGGATGTGACAGTCGTCACAGGAAAGCCAAACCTGCATAACTTGTATAACAGTCCATCGTGCCAAACCTTATCAAAGGCTTGAGCAACATCCAGAAACACTGCAGAAAAATCAGCTGATCCAGTTGTATTTAAAATATAAATAACCTACAACATGTTTGAGTTTACAGTCAGTGTTATGTAAATAAATTGTTGATTTCCATTACTTGTATTTATTAATTATTTTCTAGTTATTAACTATAATTTATAATAAGAATAAAACAATTCGTCTATTTCAATAATGACAGACAATAATAAGCAATCCCATACACTTCGGGCCTGTTTAGAAGATGAATAATTATAGTTAATGTTCAACAAATAACAATAACAAATTATTCCAATTGCCAAACAATATTTCTACTAATACTGATAAACCGGCTTTGATAAACTTTTTCGTTACAGTGTAAAATGTAAACTACTTGTTTTAAGTTTTCTTTAAAATGAACTTCCTGTAATTGTAGCAAACCATATAATAATATTACAAATGTCGATTGGAGTAAAAATAAACAACATGGGGAAGCATTCGGAATTAATTCACACTTTCCAAGCTAGTCGGGGTTTGCTACAGCAACAATGTGGGAGGGTGAAGGAAAGGGCTGTGGGACGCATGGCTTGCCGAGTGTGTTGCCAGTGCAAGTAGGCCTACTTCCGTCCACCACAGTCAGTTGGTGGACATCGACCTTGGCCTTGAACTCGGCGACAGGAGCTATTTTGCTGATAAAGGTGTTATCAATGTAATGTCTTGGTCAATAAAGGCTAGAGCGGAGTCTAGCTTTTACAGGTATGCAGATCGATATCAGTCGCCGGGTATGAATTCAACTTACCCCCTTTATAATAATTTACAAGAAAACGGATCATCATTCATCAATTTTATCGTTGAGTATCCCATTTTAAAGAAGAGCAGAATATTATGTTTTAGATAATGTACTCTCTCTTAACAAGATTATTTATTCAAACTGAAGGAATTAGAGTGCCTTAACTAATTATGCGAAAACTGCTTGCCGCAACATATACAGGGTGTCCGGAAATTATGGACATCCGCACATCAGTCAATCTGGTAGATGGCCTCAGATGGTCATTGTTGTACGCGCCGCAGCGCAGTATTTCCTTCAAGAAACACCAGGTAACTGTCACCTTTATTTACAATCACAAAGTGATGCTCCATTAATGTTATTCATTAATTCTCAATATAGTCCAGTCAATTTACACGATGACCTCAAAAAAACTGCAAGAAAAAATTTTTTGATGGAATTCTACTTAAAAAATATGAATTTTAACATATCCAAAGTTTACCAAAATCGGACCATGGGAACCTCACTGAAATCACGTTTCAAAATGGCGGCTTTTCCCGCCATACAAAAATTTTTGAAAAAAGACATTCAACTGCATTTTGTATCAATGTTTTTCGTGATATTGACTTTGGACCACCGCCAATCATCGTTGGGTGATTGGTTCTAAATTTTGACAGAGTTTGCATTTTCGGCCGCCATCTTGGATCCGCCATATTGGATGTAAATATTTATTTTTTTCAAAAGTAAAAATGGTGTTGTGACACATGATTATGGACTAGATTTTTACCCTGAACACAATACTGAAATCCATTTTTGAAAATATGCATTCGTTAAAAAGATATGCTCAAATAAAAATTCATTCCTATACATTTCTTATGGACGTTTAATTCTTTAAATATTTTTTAAGAATGATCTCTTATATCTCCAGTTCTAATTAAGGTATGTAGTTCGTTTTGGTCTTAAAATACTCAGCCATTTAACGGTTTTTATATGAGCTATTGATCATTAAAATCGGACGACCGCTGGACGAGCTGTAAGGCTAAAATCGACACGAAAATCCATTTTTTAGAAATTAGTTTTTTGTCAAAGTTTAATAGCGCAGGTCCAAAAAGGATTAAAAAGCTCATTCTCCCCTCAAATTACTCAGAATATTCTGGGCTTTCATAAGAGCTATGGCTCATTAAAATCGGACTTACTTAAAATGAACCGTAATTTACCATAAAATCTGTTCACTTTCGTAAATTGTAGGTATATAATTGATGACTCATACATAGAAAACTAACAGAGACTCAAAACAGTTTTATGTTTTAATTAACTCAGTACATAATTGGCTTTCATTTAAGCTCTTAATCATTTAAATCGGTTGAGTTTGAGGTGAGATATAGACCTCAAACCAACATAAAAATTAATTTTTCAAAATTTCATAATTATTTAAAGATTTGTATGTCAAGTCCCAAACATGGCCTGCAAGTTTGATTGGTTTTGAAACACGCACTGATCTACTAGCATTTGACATATTGATAATTGATATCCTTACAAAAAAAGGATGAGTTATATTCTTTTATATCATCTTTGGCAAAAACAAATTTCTAAAAAATGGATTTTCGTGTCGATTTTAGCCTTATAGCTCGTCCAGCAGTCGTCCGATTTTACTGATCAATAGCTCATATAAAAGCCGTTAAATGACTGAGTATTTTAAGGCCAAAACAAACTATGTAGTACTTAATTAGAACTGGAGATATAAGAGATAATTCTTTAAAAATCATTAAAAAAAGTAAACGTCCATAAGAAATGTATAGGAATTAATTTTTATTTGAGCATATCTTTTTAACGAATGCATATTTCAAAAATGGATTTCAGCATTGTGTTCAGGGTAAAAATCTAGTCCATAATGATGTGTTACAACACCATTTTTACTTTAAAAAAATATATTTACATCGAATATGGCGGATCCAAGATGGCGGCCGAAAATGTAAACTCTGTCAAAATTTAGAACCAATCACCCAACAATGATTGGCGGTGGTCCAAAGTCAATATCACGAAAAACATTGATACAAAATGCAGTTGAATGTCTTTTTTCAAAAATTGTATGGTGGGAAAAGCCGCCATTTTGAAACGTGATTTTAGTGTGGTTCCCATGGTCCGATTTTGGTAAACTTTGGATATGTTAAAATTCATATTTTTTAAGTAGAATTCCATCAAAAAACGTTCTCTTGCAGTTTTTTTTAAGTTCCCCATGTTAATTTTTGTAGAATGACTGGCCTAATAGTAACTTAGCACTTTACTTAAAATTTCAACTTTCTTATGAGTAATGTATGTTAATAATTTGATTGAAATAAGTTTTGAAAGAACTGTGATTGTGAAGATTACTTTTAGCGAATTTCCCCTATAGGGAAGAAGCTATTACCGTAGGTCTCATGGTAAGACCTAAGCCCGATACCTCGATAACTTTTCGTTTTGGGGCCACCAGAAGCAAAAAACACCATTCGTTCGAATTTATATATAAATATATATATATGTGTCTGATAGCACGATAGCGGCCGTAAAAATTGTCCAATCTTAATGAAAATTGGTACAGACGTGTAAAGTGGTAATCAATCGGACGAGATCGTGAACCAGCCCGATCGGATCACCGGAAGGGGGGTAAAGGGGGTTAAACCCCCCAAAAATGAATTTTTTGGAGTTTTTTACATAGAAAAATAAAAATTTAACGAATTTTAGTTGGCACCATTGAATTCAGCTCAAAAAAACAAACAATGTTATATTTGAATCACTGCTCTATGTCCATTAGTTACCGAGATATTGAAGGTGGTAAACACAGTACGTTGTCCCAATGGGAAATTCGTTAACCTTATGGGAAATAAGTAAAATTCTATATCTCCGTTATTTTTCAACATATCTTGATAAAACTTGGTAAATAGCTTCTTCTAGTTCAGATCTACTTAATATTGAGTTGAAACCACCCAGCTTTAATATACCTGTAGCAGCAAACCTGCATACTCATTCCCCATGTTATTCTTATGGAGCTTACCAATGTCAAATTTCGCTATGTTGGATTGAAATATGAAGTTTTGCATTTGAAATTCACTGAGTATGCAGGTCTGCTGCAACGGGGGTATTTTATTTGAACAAAATTAAATACTGTATACCTAAAATTATTGTTTCTTATATTGAAAAACAATAATTTATAATTAGTACAATGGTTCTGTCGATTGTTTCTTTTACAACAATTCAAGTATAATAACAGAAGTTGTAAGGAATCATTTAAGAAAATATAGATATCATAAACTGCCTTGTATACTTTGAACCGTGAAACACGTTTAAATAAACCGCTACAATCAATTTTGAGGTTAGGTTCGGGGTACAGTTGTTGGACAGCTACTTCGACCGAGGGGTCAGCCGCTGTCCTGGCCGACTGTCCAGACAGTTGACTGACCCGTTCCGTTTGCACGGGTCGAAGTACCAGTCGAAGACAGTACTGACCTACCGACTGTCCTCTCTACTGGGCGTCGTGCAAACAGGCCCTCACGGAGTTGAGTATCGGTCTGTCTGTCTGTTATGTTATCCAAAAGGTTATGTGAAGAATAGTTCAGTTGTAGGCTAACCTGCGTTTAAATATTTAATTTTTACTTTATAGCCTTTTGTGATTTTCAGCAAAATGAACTTTGCACTTAGGCTACGGTCTTGTTCAGCAATTAAACCCTGGATATTTAGTGTAAGTGTTATAGAAGTTATCTTTTCATCAGCTCATATGTTTTTCTGTTGGTTAACACTGTGTTGTATTATTTTACTAGTTGACTTTTATGTTATGGAACTATGACCACAAGCCTAAGTCATTTTGTTAGCCTGCAAAATAGTTGCAGTTGCAGTCCGGCAGCTACAGCAACACCACCTCCTAACCTTACTTTTTTCATAGGCCTACCTGTCTAAACCTAGACAAAACACTGTTTCACTGCAATTAAATTCTGTATAGACATGTCTATCTGGCTCCCCGTGTCACTGTTTCTTAAGAAAGTTGCAAAAATGGATGAGCAGCCTATTCCATGTCTCGACAGGTTTGGAAGAATTAAACTAATTGTTGGCACGTTAAAGGGACACCTGCCGGCGTCATTGTGGCCACTGCCTTTAGGGATAGCATGACAGCCAAGGTCTTTTGGAAAGAAGATTTGCAGTGTGGCCAAATTTTAATGCCACAATAAATTTAACATCATGTTGTCCTGATTTGTTATCGCAGATGTAATCATAGCCTATAGCAGGGGCGGACTGGCCATTTGGGCATTCAGGCAAATACCAGAAGGGCCGGCCTCTTTAGATCAGAAAAGGGCCGGTGGATTAAAAAAAGTGGACCTAAACCAACATAAAAATCAGCCTCTTTTGTTGCTGAGCTGAGGGCGGCCCTTGTGGAATAACGTGGCCGATGGCCCATCCATGAATTGTTCGATAAAAGTTACTGTGAAAGAGAGGCCGCAGCACCAGGCACCAGTAACGGAATTACGGCCGCTGCGGCCCTAAGCCCAGATTACTGTGCCGCCCCCTTGAAGACCCCAACGGTCTCGTCAAAAGGTAGGCCTTCTTAGCTCAAAGTTTTGCAGCTAATTATGGTCTCATATATAGGCTATTTACAAAAAATACCTTATTTCCAACCGTTGCGGCCCCTATCGGCGCACGGCCCTAAGCCCTGGGGCTTTGTGATCTGTCACTTTTAGACTATCTGCTTTTAGGCATTTCTTGGTGTTTAGATAGCCTTAAAACACGATTTTGGGTTTTATGTTTTACAAATTTTCCCGGGGGTCCACCCCCGGACCCCCCTCCACCCTGGAGGGTATCCCATACACCCCCCCCCCCGCCCCCCGGAGGAGTACCCCCTTCTTTCCTGTCTGGGGCCAGTTGCCAGAAGGATGCCAGGGCTGTTTTTTCTTCCCAGTCTGCCCCTGGCCTATAGGTTATCACACGATTATTATGGTATGATTTTCATGAGATTATCACATCACATGATCTTGTCTCCCCGTTTCATAGCCCCTAGAACTAAGTAACTGACTCTACATAGTTTTAATATAGAGACAACTAAGTAGTTTAACATATAGCCCCTAGGTAGTAAAACTACATAGTGTTTTATCCGATAGGTTACTCCTAACTTTGTGTTTGTTTCAAATGTCTGGCTTTTTTGCACGCTTAAGTTAGGCCTGCTAATTTTTTTTGCTAAACTGTGTTTTCTTGCAAATATTTGCTTGTTTTTAGGTAGTGATAATAAAATTATAAATTTGACTCTTTTGAAGTAAAATTATTTAGGCCGAACAAAAAAGTTTTGCATAGACATTTAGTCCATAAAAGTCAGGGTTTTTGAGTAAATGTTCAGAGAAAGTCAAGAAAAATTGTGATAAAAGCAGAAAGTCAGAAAAAATGGGTATAGTAAACTTAAGTTAGTATAAAGTGAGGGAAGTTATTAATTTTCATTTTAAACTTATTGTTTAAAGTATTGTTAAATTAACTGCCAAATATAGATTTTTTCAGTGACTTGGTTGAAAGGTTAAGGAATAAAATTATTTTCTATTTCTTAATCATATACTTTTAAGCTTAGAAATTAGTTTAACCAAAAACTCAAGTAGGCCCTTCCAGTAGTCATTTGTGTGTACAAGCTAGGGAGTAAACTTCAAATTGACTCATGAATGAAAATTTTCATAAGGGGATACATTGTATAGGTACTTTATTCCCGAAATACATCTACAAAATTTTCCCCCATCTGTATAGATAAGTAAAATAAATACAACATAAAAATATCTATTGATATATCAACACAAAAAGCACAAAAAAGAACAAATACTTCAACTGATACAAAACTAATTATTTTTCATCAAAATACAGTAAACTCCCGATTATCCGCGAGCGGATTATCCGCGGTGCGGATTATCCGTGCGTGCTACGAAAAGCGAAAAATTAGTATTTATAAAAAAATTTGACTGAACTGGCAAGTTTTTTTTAGTGCAAAACGCGCGCAAGCTTTCTCCGTCTACCGTAACGCGAAGACGATTTTCGTTTACCGCGACACGAAGACGATGTTTGTCTACCGCGACGCAAAGGCGATTTTCGTCTACCGCGACGCGACGACGATTTTTGTCAACTGCGATGTGACAAAAATATTTATCTATTGCGAGAATGATATTCGTCTACCGCGACGACCATATTCGACTACCGCGGCGTCTACCACAACGACGTCTAGCGCATAGATGAACTTTGCCTACCGCGACGTCCATATTCATTTAAGGCTAAACATCCCAGAAAAAGTTGTGTTTCTGGCCCGATAGATAGCAGCACCTCTGTGGCAAATTTGTATTAAAGATAATATGCAAAGTTATTGATCGATTTTTGTTTTGTAAGTTTTGTTGTATATAACATGAACAAGAAATGTACGCTATATGGGTAAATAAAAAATTAGTTATTTAATAAAAATATTTTAGAGAAGAATACGATTACTATCATCATTTTTCTAAATCGCAGGTAGTCATTTTGTAAACAAAAATTTTAAAATAATTTTGGCGTTTTCAGATTTGAAATCGGTCAAATGGTCGCATCGGAATCGTTTTTTAAAGATATTACCATTATTTCTCTCACGCCCGCGCCGCCCCCCCCCCCCCCCCCCCAGCGCACCGCCATACTACCCGGCCGCTCTGACGCGCGGCGCTGCTATTTAGTATCGTTCGTCTTCGTCAACTCAGTAGTCGCATTCGCACTCTGGCCGGGCACACTAGACCAGACTCTTGTAATTAATCCTCTGATCACAAGGAAGATGATTTATGAAATTATCTAGGGGTTCATTGTTCAATATTAATATTACCACAAACAAAATTACCATTATTTTTGTTGCTTTAAAACACCATGTTAAATTAAATGATTAATTAGTTAAGTCACTTGTTTAAAATAAAAGTTACCTTTCAGTACATGAAAATGATAAATAAATAAACAATAATTACTGCAAAAGACCTTCATTTACTTAATGCACAAAATGCACAGTATAAAAATATACAGGAAACATGTTTACAAATGTTACTTGACTTAGGCTATTTGCCCCTTGATGTTTTCGGCTCGAATTCGAAAAGTCGACAGGTGGGGGGAGAGCCCAATGAGTCACCCGGCCCTGCATCCGTTTCGTGTTTCCCGCGCGCTCATATTCCATTTATTAAAGATATATATAATAATAATAATAATAATAATAAAAATCTTTATTGCAGGAAGACAATGTACATTGTATTGCAAGCGTCATCTATTTAGCAATATTAGCAATATTATTTTGTCATTTATTTAGCAATATTATTATTAAATAAATGACAAAACAGTCCACTTTTTGAGATGAACATCACTGCCACAATTTTTATCGCGATTAATACCTAAAATTTAGTTTTCCCAGCGGCTCATCATGAACTCATCAACTGAGTAAAGGACTTTGGACACCAAGAGGCGTTTAAGTCGAGACTTAAATTGATTTTTGCTTTCAGATTGTTTGACACCTTCAGGGAGTTTATTTAGGAGCTTGATACCAATCTGAGAAGGTAAATTCTCAAACATCACTGTTCTGTGCTGTTGTGATCGGTATTCGTTCCTGCCTCTGGTATTGTGGTAATGAACTTCACTACCTTGTAAAAGTGAACATTTGTATTTGCAGTACAAAGCCACTTCAAAAATATACAAGGAGGGCAATGTCAGCAGTTCAAGTTCCCTGAAGGCGTCCTTGCATGAATCTCTAGGCTGCAATTTGCAAATTATTCTTACTGCTTTTTTTTGCAGCTTGAATACGCGTTCCAGCCTGAACTTTGCACATCCACCCCATACTCTTATTCCGTAGGAGAGATGGGGATAAATTAGGCCAAAGTAGGCCATTGTAAGTACATCTTTTGAGCAGAATTTTGCAAGGTTGCGTATAGCAAAAATACCGGATGCAACCTTGCCACAAATGTGATCAACGTGGTCTTCCCAGGTCAGCCCTCTGTCAAGGTGCATCCCTAAGAATTTGACGGAATCAGAAGCCTCTAAGAGGTCATCATCCACCATTACTGCAGGCTGGATGTCCAGTTCCTGCTGCCGGAGGTAAAATGACAGAAAATTTGATTTTGAATTGTTTGTTTTGAGATTGATTTCGGAAAATGCCTGAATACACGAATTCAGATCAATGAAAGAATTTACCTCCAGCTCATGATTTGTTGACGCACGTACGCAGATCGTTGTGTCGTCAGCGTACTGGATCACCTTTCCATTCTGGATTGATGAACCGATATTATTGACGTACAGCAAAAAAAGGACTGGCCCTAGGATTGATCCCTGCGGGACACCTTGAACCATTTTTACTTTTTCAGAAAGTTCGCCCTCAATTTCTACACATTGGAACCGGTCTTCCAGGTAAGATTGTAGCCACTTGAGTGGCAAACCGCGAATGCCGTACGTCTCTAACTGGTGCAGCAGTGTCTCATGATGCACACAGTCAAAAAATAAAAAATAATACCGATAAAACAAAAAAAAAAAAATATATAAAACATGATACCGATTTAACCAATAGACCGATATTTAATGTGTAAAATTAATTAAAAATTATTGTCTACAAAATGACTACCTGCAAATGTTTACAAGGATATATGTTACGTGGCTTAGGCTGTTTGCCCATTGATGTTTCGCCATTGAAAGTCAATTCTGCATGTGGAATTTGAGGAATTGGAACAGGGTGGTGGCACTGTTTCTCTCCATACACAACTATTTCTAGGTAATGAATTTATAAATCTGCCCTATTATTTTACCAGTTACAATTGCAACAGTTTATTTTCCCTATTCTTAAGTATAACTCAGGTATGCAACACTGTTTTGGTTACAAAGTACATATTAGGTTTAGGAATTATCGTAGAATTAACAACAGCTGTTGATGCTTAGCTAAAAAAAGAAACAACAGCAGACGTGTTGAAATCCCAGTGTTTTTAAATGGCAGATATTTTTCGTTATTTATCATTTTCTAGTGGATTTTGACATAATCTGCTGTTTTTACCGACCCCTGAAGCTAAGTCCTTTAATTTGAACCCTCTCCCATCATCCTACGACCTGCCAAACTTTCAAAATTTTTATTAAAAAATTGCTTATAGAATTATTAATATAGATAGATAGATTGTCCAAGCATAAGCATACAAGCAAACATTGGTCGTACACAAGAGTATAAGATTATAGGTTAACTTTCAATCTAATCTACACGTAATATGTTTATTCCAAATTGAAACTAGCAACTGTAACGTGGTTGAAAGCCTAATTCATAGTCAATGGAATTTGTATTTCAATTAGCTTGAAACAGCTGTTATTGCTTCTGCTCTTTAAAACTGCATGAACCAACTATCATTCAGTGAAGCTAACTAATCTGCTTCGATTATTGAAGCAGAACATCGTCCATTTGATTTTAAAGAACTCCGTTGTCTTTATTCCGAAATGGTTGTATATGTATAAATACAGGTAGGTTTTCTACCTGTTGTTTTTGACAGAGATTATTTGGTTTTGTTGGTGAATCAGTCGGACTAGATGCACACAAAATCATGACGTGTTTGTTATTTTCTATTATTGTCATCATTTTAGAGGCAATTTAACAATTTATATGAAATACGAACTTGAAATATAGAACATAGTCAAATAAAACTACCCTATAGCCTTTTAAAGAGCAACACAGTTCTTCCGTATGTTTAAAAGTAGTTTCTAACACATTTATTTATACATTTAAGCAAAGATAAACATATATTTTTCATATTTAGCATAAGAAATTTCAGAAAAAATACTCTGAATGTGTTGACATTGATCTCTTTAATTACTGCAGTACCCAATCCTAAATCTATTTTCGTGTAAAGTTTAAGACTTGGCAGTTAGAACCCTAATGTTCCAAGCCCTCGAAATATCATTATAGCTTAATAATAATAATAGCTGTAATTAACATATTTTAACAAGAAATTCAAATTCGTCATCATTATTTTTTGAAACACGTGGGCCATGGAGAACATAAAAGTTTATCAAAATAATGTTACCAATAACAATAATTAACAGGCGAAGAAACAAACTCGTAAGAAGAATCATGGTAACTAATAACCGAGAGCACATGGATGGAAGGGCGGGAAGTCATCATCCACCACAAGGAGTGTTTGTACGACGAGCAACGGCTGAGCCGCGTGGTGGGGGGAGAGCTACAGTGACTCACCTCCGGCCGGCCCTGCACTGCATAATTTTTTTGTCTCCCGCGCGCTATCTCATTAAATTTTAAAAATTGATACCGATTGAACCACTCGGGCGATTTTAAATATTAAAATTTTAAAATTAATTAAAAATTATTGCCTACAAAATGGCTACCTGCGATTTGCATATTTCTTTTTGTAACATGAATATCTTGTTATTATTTTTTTAACCAACAACTTAATAAAAAATATGCCTGAATAGCGTGAATCATAATCTTATTCTGTTTACAAATCAGTTTATCAAATTAACATCGGACGAAAATTCCACCAATAAACTTTAATACAAAATGACTTCATTTTGGTGCTGCGACGTGGTGGCAGAATTTATAACTAACCCTGGGATGTTTAACCTTAACCCGACGACAATATTTTTGTATGTTATTTTGTATGTGTCTACCGCGATAATGATATTTGTCTACCACGACGACGATATTCATTTACCGCGACGTCAATATACGTCTATTGTGATGCGATACTCGCTTACCGCGACATTGTAGGACATCCCCCCCCCCACCTGAAATTAAATTAGGGTTCGCCCCTGACTGTATTAAAGAAATTGATTTTTAGTGTTGAAATTGTTTTTTCTCTTTTATTCTCTCCCATTTTCAACACTTGCGGATTATCCGGGATTTTCGTTATCCGCGATAGTCACGCCACCCAATTCCGCGGATAATTGGGAGTTTACTGTATACAGAACTTGTTGCCTAATTTAGATCCAGTAATAATTATAGTTGAAGAGCTGCAACCAGACGTTATTATTTTAACGGAACACAAAACCAATTTAAATGGCCTCAAGTATGTAAACATTCCTGGATACAAAATTGCTTCTTACAACACCAGAAATCAGTTTTCTGGTGGTGAAGTGATGATATTGGTTTCTGATGTTATTACATTATAAATACAATAGCAGTTTAAATGAATTAATCCTGGATTTGTAAATTTGCCGCCCCTGGGCTACACAGGAGAAGAAGTAGGACCGGCGGCGGGATTTCCGGCTCGGCAAAAGTGGTGACCTTTTTTTTTTACTCACACGTGTGCTTTTCCACCCCGTCGTGCTCCATTTGGCCCGTTCTTACCTGTTTCAGGCCCTGAACAAGGCTATTTCTACAATTTCTGGGGGGTTGTGACTTCTCTCTCAAATTTGCCGCCCCCCAAAATTCTGCCGCCCTGGGCTACAGCCCTTTAAGCCCATATCTAAATCCACCCCTGCATCTCATGATGCTGATGATTTTTTAAATAGGATGAGCCAAGTGATTGAAATATTGTCAAACAAAAACAGCTATTTAATTATAGGAAGTGATTTAAACATTGATGTTTTTGGAAAACAATAGAAAGAAACATAATTTTGTGAACGCTCTCAACATGCATGGAATGTATTACATCATTAATATTCCGACATAAGAAAAGTTACTTCTCATATTTTGCTTTGGATTTTTGCGGACATTTGCCATCACTGATTAGTAAAAAAACAAGTTTCACGACGTTTCGGGATCTGGGATTTGATCCCGTCTTCAGGTGGAAGAAAACCTAGAAAACAACAAGTTCTAGTAACAGGGAGCTTGTACAAAAGATTTAAAGCAAATAATTGTGTATAGTTTTTTTTTTTACTTAATATTTAAATGTATATGCACCGTAGAGCAAACTATTACAAAGTTTATAAAATTGTTAGCCTATTTAAAGACACCTTGCTTTGAGTAATAATGCGAAAATTTGTTTATTTTCAATTTAGAAACACTTCAACAAAAATCATTATGTTGAGTATAAAATATGCACTTGAATCCGTTTTTGTGTTTACATAACAGCTACTTTGACACTTCATGGTTCAGACTGACTTTGATCAAGGAATGATTACGTCATAGGTATCGCTTAAGATCATTTGTGAATTTGAGTATTACGGCTTGGGTGAAAGTCACTATAAAGAAATGTTTAATCCCAGAGAGGTATCGTACGTAATTTTGATGTGTGCGGAAGTGTTTTTTATCCGATTTTGCAATCAAATGACCTTGAGCCCTGTACAGTTCGCGCATTATATCTCCGGCTATGACTGAATCAGCTGATTGTAAGGTGCGGGGGAGAGGGGGTACTTTTCTGAAAACATTTTCTAAAACAGCGCTACATGTCAAATGCTGTGTTTACCAATATCATATGTTAAAAATATTATATGACACGGTTAGTAGCGCAGTGGTCATAGCTGGAGATATAATGCGCGAACTGTACCATCAGCAGTGCTTTTTGCGCTATAGGTTTGTTTTAATTTGACAGTATTATGGCTGTTCTTAATGTATTTCCAAATTTAATTGAAAAAATACGTCAAATTTACGTACGCTACCTATAACAGTAAAATGTGCTTTTCAATGGACTCTCATGAAGCTTATTACCTAGGAGCTCAAATTCAAATTCAAAGTTATTTATTTTACACAAAACCTATACAGATCAGGAAGCTTGAGTATACAAAATAAATACATGAAAAAAATAAACTTAATAAAAATATATATTGCGAAATTAATTTTCTCAAGGGGACACCCGTGCGTGGAAATGAGTTGTTAAGGAAGGAAGCTGCTTAAATGGTATACGATAATTAAAAAGGAAAAAAATCTAAAGACAAACTTATTGCGCTGGGAGAAAAACAGTGGCAATGAGGGACAGACTAAAGACATAATGTAAATTTATTATATAGTTAATAATATTATCGATGTTTTCTTGTATTTGGGTGCCTTCTTTTTAAAAAAATAAACATTTCATCAAACATATTTTAATTTTTAACCACAGAGTAAAATTTACGTATTGATACCTTTAGCGTATATTTGAATAAAGATACCTTTCTAGGGTTAAAATGAAGCTTTTATATGCTGGATCAAAATTTTTTAATTTCTTACCAGTGCATATAAAATAACAGAAAAATGAAAACTAATTTAAATCTGAACTAAAAAAAATCTTATTGGCAGGCCGTTATACTCTATTGATGAATTTTAATGACATAATATTAGTTTTATGTTTTATTATGGTAATTTATAATTGTTTATTGAGTAACTGTGATGATTGTCTAATATAACTGTACTTAAGTTCTTAATTGTACAAATTGACACCATTCAATATATGAAAAATGCATAGGCCTATATGAATAAAGAATTTTAAAATTGAAGACATTTTTAATTTCAATTTGGATTTTTAAAATATAAGTGACCATGGTTGAGTGGTATGTTGTAAGGAAATAAATGAATGAATTTATTTATTTAATTTTTATGTTTCAGGCAGCCAACGGAAGTAGTGAAAAGAAATTTTTATGTACTTCTACAGCAAATACAGGAAAACATTGGAATCAGAAATTCAGGAAACTTCGTTCACAAAAGGTAGGGTAAGGCCTTTTCTATTTGCAAACATAAATAAAATATAGGGAAGTAAAATTAAAAAAAAACTTCAAATGATTTTTTTATTTCCTACCCTGTACTAATCACCCTGTCATCTATTTTTCTAAGGTGATAAAAGTACACTTACCAGACTATGAGGAAACCCAAAAGTCAACAAATGACATGACCAGAGAGGAAATTCGCTCCATGATGAAAGAGAAAGGGATCCCTCCAACTTCAAATTGGCTCGAAAGACCTTTCTTTATAAGCACCATTGGTGAAGTTATTGAGCCTTATGTTCCTCCTGAAGGTGATGGAAAAGTATCATTTATCACAAAAGAGGTATGTTGGTTAACACTTTTTTATAATTTTCCATGAGAAAGATTAGTTTTGTTTAGCCATTTTAGGTTTTTATGTTATTATGATTCTTATTGAGCATAAGAATACAGTACATGCATGTATTTGTCATAGCCACTTGCTGTAATTAGGCACTTTATGAAGTGACCAACGCTGCCTGGGCACCTCATGAAGTGCCCCATGCGCCTGGGCACATAATGGAACTCGATTATCTCAATCAAAATTACAGCATGTGCCCAACGATACTGGACAGAATCACAATCATCTGGTCACAATCACCAATTATCAATTCGACCAAGTGGATTCAGGCTTTTATTTATTTATTTATTTTAAAGTGGGCAAGTTTTGCGGGGAGCAACTACCAATTCGGTCAACTGACAGGCAACCGTTTTAATCACCTTCGCCTTTAAAATATATAGTTAGTCTACATAGCATTTTGATAATGAATTTAGTGTTTTATAAGTTAATTTTGGACTGAAAAAACAGATAACTTAGTACCTCTTACCCCCTTACTTGCTGAGCTGAACATTTTGCATAGGGGGGGCTAATAAATTATTGACCATACAGTAGAACCTCACTAATCCATCACCTACGGGACTGGGAGCATGGTCTGAACATCAAAAAGGTCGGATTATCGGATGAACTCATTTTATTTACATGAAAACATACAAAAACTTCGCCTATGTACAATCGTTGCTGGAGTACGGGGTCCTGGCGTGGGGGGGTGTATCGGCATGGACGTTGGAGCCCCTGGCGGTTGCTCAAAGATCCATAATAAAAAAAATCCTAAGAAAAGATCAAAGATTCCCAACCCATCAACTTTTTCTAGATTTCCCAGTCTTAACAATAAGAAAGCTCTATCTAAAAAATTTAATTCTATTCATAATGACTAATAAAAACCAAATATTTTCTGAAATCCGACACTCTTATCAAACAAGGACAAATATAAATATTGGAATTACAATTCCTAGATAATATAATCACATACAACAATATATTCCATAAAATGTTGCGCATGTTTTATATACCAAACTACCAAATGAAATCAGAGCTCTTGAGGGGAGGAGTGTCGCCATTGTCAGGAAGGGGGTTCGGCGGTGGCTGCAGGGCTTGGAGGAGGATGCGGCGGATTCCCTGATTCAACCATTATACAAAACATAAATTACTGTTTTTTCTCTATTTTGAGTTTTTTATTTATTTTTTTCTCACATTTCTTTTTTGTACGTACTTCGAATCTTCTGGTGAAAAATATATAATTTTTTAATTATTAACTTAGGATTAATATATTTATGTTAGATAAGAATTATTTATATTGTTTGGTTTCTCCCACTCAGCAATGTGTGTGTGCATGTGACAAAAGTGACAGTGAGGACTCGCCCCACGCACAGACGGACAGTCTTTGTGGGGACACTTCCATAATCTGTATAAGTAAAATGTCCATGTAATTATATACTGTAATTTTAATGGAAATAAAATATCTGAATCTGAACTGTATTTCGATCAGAAAAAATTGCATTAAGAGTGTTTAACAAGCTACTGTACAGTAAAAAACGACATTAGGACAAAAAAACTAACCGCACCAAATGTTGTTGCTCTACTGAACGATATAAGCACATAGAACTATAACTATGGAAGGCCGACTACACTGTTGCAGGGTGGCGAGAAACGAACCGGCAACGAGCTCACTCCTCCACCACTACCAGGAACTGGGTACCGTTCTTATAACATGGGAGAGATTGGGAGAAGCGCGACGCGCGCTGCTTCGAATTAAAATTGCCGCCAAACTTGGTCACCTACGTGGTTTTCCGGTTGGGTATTTAAAGTACGTTAAATTTCCTATCGAATGGTGTTATTTGTTTCTACGAATAGTATATTTTAATTTTTATTAAAGAAGATCAAAGTGGGAATGATTATTTCGGAACTACGTTTGTGAACAAATTATTATGTCTTACCTAAATAAATAATTTATTCAAGTTCATTATGAGTTTCTCTAACTAAAAATAATATATTAAACCATATTCAATCAGAATATTTCCAATACAAGTATAATAAACTTTATTTTAACCCATTGGCCTTTTAATTAGGTATTGTGCTTATGGGCATCACTGGTTTATCCTATTAACCCTTTAACATTCCAATTTTTCTGTTTTTTCTCAATTTTTAATTGTAATGTGTTTATTTTGTCTGGTTATGGCCTTTTGATTACACATATGAATTGACAATATGCTGAATTAATAAAAAATAAAAAACGTGTCCTCCTCTATAGAAGGGTAAAAAGAAGCAAAACAGGTGTCCACTGCAATCCCTATTAAACCTACAAATGCCGTCAACTTCCACCCAAGCCGGTCACCGTTTATTTTAGGTGGGCCCTCCCACCAACCCTGCCACACATTTGGAAGCTTAATAGGGATTGCGCATGGACGGGATTCGAACTCACGCACCTCAGAACGGCTTCGACGCTATACTCGTCAGTATAGCGCCGCATCCGATTGAGCCACGTTACCATGGTTGGCCTGGAGAAAGATTGGCGCATAAAGCCTACAGTCGACCCTAGCAGCAAACCAGTGAACTACTGGACGATGTTTGCAGAATTCCCCGATTGATAGCAGCATCGAACAAAACAGCGCAGCTGCGGGCGGAAACGTATCACAGAACGGTTCGGTGATGCGAAATTTGGGCTCACGTCAGCTGTCACGGAACAGTTCCTTGATGCAAGGCCAATGGGTTAAGTTTTACAAATTTTTAGACGAGCTTACCTAAATTATGTTCATATAAAAAGTGCAATTTAGATGGTAAAATAAATATTTATTTTGTATTCCTGATAATTGTTTTGAGCTTTGAATACCATTTTTAATGTTTTAAGAGATCTGTGTGTTGGACAGACAATTTAAAATAGGAACACTCAAGAGAAAATTTGAAAATTACAAGTCGCGTTCACTTTAATTACACTTATAGCCGTTGTAATGAAATGATTACAGCAATAAAAAGTAAAGGATTTTCTTGCCCATTACATATTAAAACTTTTAATATCATATTAAGTAATATTAATGCTATATATTTAAAAACATAAAAAACTTAAAGAGATTAATAATAAACTTGCAGTTTTGCTTCCTCTAACGACCTATTCTAAATTATTTTGACTTATTTTTATAGATAAACCTCTCAATTATGGCTGGTTATAGTTTAAAAAGCTTGAGAATTCTGTTGGCAAGAATTGTTTGCTATATTTCTTCTACAAGACTGTAAGGATAATTAATGTGAGCACGGACTATAGTATTTCTTTAGTTTTCCTATTATTTATTATTTATCTACATAACACATAATTCTTCTAAAACAAAATAAGTTTGAAAAATAAAAAAATATAGTTAGAAATACTAATTAAATATTTATTTCGTCCCAAATCTATGCATTTTAGTTAATGTTTGCAGACTTTCCTTAACAAATTTCAGAAAAATATTTTTTATTATTATTTTTATTACAAATATTCCGAATAACTATTGCTTAATTTATTATTCTTTGCTAGATAAACCGTAAGGAACATGAATAAATTGTTTATTGGGATAAGTACAATATATTTTGTTCACAAACGTAATTATTATAGTAATCATATTTTCATAGACCACAAAAGACATTCTAAATTTGATCTTCTATAATCAATATTAAAAATAACTATTCGTAGAAACAAATCACGCCATTCGATAGTAAATTTAATGTACTTTAAATACCCAATCGGAAAACCACATAGGTGACCAAGATTGGCGGCAATTCTACTTCGAAGCAGCGCACGTCGCGTTTTTCCCAATCTCTCCCATGTTATAAGAACGGAACCCGGTTCCTGGTAGTGGTGGGGAGAGCGAGTGGCTGCCGGACTGTTCTCGCGGCATTTAGTCGCTGTTCCATGTTTACACTTCTATGTATACGCACTCCCAATGAGTAATACGTCATCGACAGGAGCCAACCTGAACGGAGGAAAGCACCGGAAATTTAAACAAACATCAATTTCCAATCGCGTAGTCGGACTAACTGATGAGAAAACCCCGCTGAGGGCGAACTAGCGGAGGCCTATTTCCCCGGCGGCATGGTCGGATTAACCGAGAAGTCGGACTATCGGAGGTCGGACTAGCGAGGTTCTACTGTAGTCTCAGCACCAAAAGTGTAGAAGAAAACACATCATTATCAACATATAATTATATATAATTAAACATACATAATAAAACATATAATTATATATTATCCTTTGTATTTTCATTATAACTGTGTTTGCATAAATATGTTGTCGATATCTCAGCTAATCTCATCTGCATGAGGGCCTTCCAGAAAGTAACTTGCCTAGCTCAGGAAGAAGCGGCAATACCACCATCATTTACACTTTGTGTGTGCAGTGACTCAATGAGTTTCTGTAATTGGGAGCACAAAGTTAGGCGGACACTAAAAACTGTTAACTCATTTAGTCATCTCCTAATCCTCAGCTGAAATGACTAAATGAAATGTTTTTTTTTACTATCTAAACTTGTTTGTGTTTTTCAGGGCCTTTTACATGTAATTTTGTGATCACTTTAATATATGATCGCATAGTTAATTAACCACCCCAACAAAAATAATGAACCCTAATTTCGCCAGCAGCAAACATAATATGTTAGCTGCACTCACTCATATGCCTTATTTGGAGCTCCTGATTATTCTGTTGCTTGTTTTTGCTAAAATAAAACCTCAAAATGTGAGCGCCTCATTAGAAATTCTTGCCATATTCAAATTGTAATGTATGATAGGACTTTTTCATTTTGCAAAATAATGGACAAAAACGTTAAATAAAAAAAATGTTGAACATTTTATTCCATACCAGTGTTGTAAAACACGTTCGCTACAGTGCTATCTATGGAGAGCGTATCTGCCAGCCTGGAATCAAGGCACAAAGTTCAGTAAAACCGGCCCAGTGCATGCCAGCAATACTGTAAGGAATTGTACTGTTTTAAAACATTACCTTTGATTAATTAATTACCTCCCTCGACGTCTTTGACAAGCGCTGCTGGATTGACAGAGTCTCTATATACACTATATACATGTGGCAACAGACTAGGCTGGCATTTCAAAAAACTCTTCGATTGAATACATTGGCCTTTCTATCAACCAGTTCTTCAGCATGAGCCTAAATTTGGTTGAATCTTGGTTCTTTAAGTTAGATGGCAGCACATTATACATTTTGACTGCAAGCAACGGAAAACAATCCTTCTTTTTGTTCAGCCTGCAGTAAGGTACATTTAAGTTGGACTTTGACCTGGTGTTGTAGGTATGGTGTCACAAAGCTTTCGATGTTGGTCTTCAGGTTGCTTAGAGTTGTGAGAATATACTTGCCGTAGATGGTGAGAATATTCAGGCTCCTAAAAATAGGCCTACAATGATCCAAATAACCGGCAGAGGAGATGGTGCGCACTGCCTTCTTCTGCAGTAGGAGGATTTCCTTACAGCCATCCGAATGACCCCAAACTTCTAACCCATAGTTAAGATGGCTGTGAAAGAGGGCAAAATATACAGTAAGCACACACTGCTTAGTTAACATGGGTTTAAGACGCCTTATAATGCCCTTGAAAGTCTGGTGCAAACATTGATTGTGTGACATCTCCAAGTTAGTTTGGGATCCAGATTAAAACCCAAAAGCTTAACACTGGCCAGATTGTTTGGTATAGGCTCGGTGGTTAGACTGCAGATGATTTCTTGATTGTTAGATGTAGTTCCCAAAGTCACCGATAGGTAGACATCTGTAACCATTCAGATGTTACAAACCATCAGTTTTGCCAATTGGAGGGAACTTAAACCGACAAACACATAATTTTTTAAACAAATCAGGGAGAAAATATTTCCCAACTGCTAAGGTGTGCTGCCAAATGAATGAAAATGGCACGATGCAACACTCACCGGTGAGCACCCAGCGTTGTGGTAAGTGACAGAACACTCACTGGTGAGTGCCACACAGCGAACGTGTTAAACTCAAATTGATGTATCGGGTTGAAGTGTATGTATTTCATTTCACATTCTTCAGAAACCATCATGCAACCAAAGTTATTAACCAACTTTGCTTTTTCCTTCAATTTTAGGGAGCGAAGCAAAACCTGGAGTTCATTGGAAAGAAAGGAAAATCTTTGTTAGCTATGAGGAAGTTGAGAAAATTTGATGATGATTTTGAACTGGACGATTTTCTTATTACAGCACAGGACACATACATGAAAGCTCACAATGCCATGATGAAGTGAGTTCATACTCTTAAACTACTGTTAGTTATTGCAAGCCATGGATGATTTTCTTATTACTAGGGGTGTGGTTGAGTTTTTAAATACTCGCTTGACTTTCCAACTTTTACGAGTTGAGTGTTTTTTAACAAGGTAATAGTTATCCTTTTTTCTTCATAATTATCATATAAAAATAATTATTATTCTTCAAATAAAATTTAACAATGTAATTTTATTTAACTTAGAGGTGTTCCTGAGTTAGGAGCAAGTATATAAAATTATGTACAATAAATAAAGGCAATTTTTTTCTTAAAATCTTTCAAACTGGATCTGGTTTCCCTGTGTTTTCAAATAAAATTATTAAAGCTTAGATCTTCTAATACACACTTTCATGAACCTAACTCAATTTTTGGTCGTAATATTAGCCTAGTGCTGTTAGATTTTTTTTAACTAGAAGCGGCCAAGGCGAGGTGGGTTATCTTTGGCAATGAACTTCTTAGTTTTTTTTTATAATCATGTGTTTAACTTGTCAAGTGTTGAAGTTAGGTTTAATCAAAACAAACAATATTCTACAATTCGCGCATTATATCTCCGGCTATGACCATTACGCTACTAACCGTATCATATGATATTTTAAACATATATCACTGCGTTTGACACTCGGCGGGGCTGTAGAACAATGTTTTCAGAAAGTACCCCCTCTCCCCCCCGCGCCTTGCAGCCAGCTGACTTTGTCATAGCCGGAGATATAATGCGCGAACTGTAACCCATTTTACACTTTTGTTAATTTTTTTTTGGATAGTAAACAAAGGCTTGACAATGTAAACAGAAACAGATTTTACTTAAAACAAAAGAAGTGCATCGCCAAAGATATACCACTTTGTTCTGGCCGCTTCTAGTTACAAAAACCTAACTGTACATGTCTTCTCAATTGACAAACATTAAGCAAAAAGAAGTAACCTCAAATTCTCGAATGGAATAAAGTGGTTTGAATCTATTGATATCAATAACTTAAAACAGTTTACTTAAAGTAAAATACACAATTTTTACCGATGGTGGTATAAGATGGGTGTGAAAAACGACCACTAAACTAATCACACCTATCGATACAGTGGAATTAACTAGTCAGCTCGAATTTAAGAGTATTTTAAGAAATGTCAAGTCGAAAAATGTAAACTCGGCTAAAAAAAAATTTGAAACTTGAGCACTTGCGCAATTCTACTTATTACAGCACAGGACATACATGGAAACTCACAATGCCATGATGAAGTGAGTTTACACACTTAAAGCAGTGGCGTAGGTACAGGGGGGGGATAAGGGGGATATACCCCCCCCTGGCCCTATAGTATGTAAAAAAATTAATTATACTCAACAAAATTAAAGTTAAGCTACGACTTTTAACTAGGAAGTAATTCTTTTACCGCATAAAAAAATAAAAAATCTTTGTAAAAATATATAAATAAAGTTATTATTGTTATTATTTATTTAGTAGTTGAAAAACTGCCAAAAAATGTTATCTTTGAGGTATTATGCGCGCCAAACGAACGTGGCAGGATCAGTGACAAGAGGCTTAAAAATACGATACAGTATTTTGGAATATTAGTAGTAGCGGCGAATGCGTAACTGAAAGTGAACTGTTACTGTAACAGAATCAAAGCAAAATGTCACATTTTCTGTTCCTTAGTTACTGATGGTCCCCGATTTGCAAATATCCTGTTATGAAAGATACAGACGATAAATCAGTCTGAGAATGTAACTAAAAACGTGCCATTCACAGCCGAATCGGTATTGGATTAAAATTCGCCGCCTATAATATTACATCTTACAGAAAAATTATAATGTTGTTCATTTTGTCCTCAATGGTTTTAGTCCTATATACCAGAAAAACGTTATTTTAAACATATATTTATATTTATCAAAATGAGTGAACCTGTAGGGTATACAGGCCTACATTATTTCTCGTTGGAACTGAAGTAGCCAATAAAAATACTAGATTCACCCACTACCTATATTCCCTCTAACGGCCAACACTGGAACTAACACATCTGATCTATTTGACACATAGGATACGTTTATAACTCGGTCAGTTGGTTCTGTGACCTTGCGTAATTCGCAGCGAAGCGACGCGACGTGACTACAATATGTTGTGTGTCGAAACAGTGCAAACTGACGGGGTTTTTCGCTCCTAAACGAAAAAGTGAGGGTGAAGGTAATACAGTGGTGTGAAAAAACTATGAGATTTATTTGTTGTAACTATGCTGAAACAATATTTCAGTGATTAGTGCTAGCAGAGAATGGAATGAAGTGGACTGATGCAGATTACTGTATTAATTTGTTATCTAGTGATTTTATTATAAAATGAAATAAAAAGTAATTTCTTCAAGCCTAAGTAAAATAAATGACAGATGGTATTTTTAATTAAAGCACCAAAACTACGTGAAAGCAACTTAACAAACTTATAAAAATGAAGTAAAAACGTATACATACAAAAAAGAATAAAGCAAATGTAAGATAATTATGACATCAAACCACAAACCATTCCCCACTCCCCCTGTGTTCAGCTCGTTCTTTTGGAGAACGAGCCAATGCCCACTTCCGTATGCGCGCGGCGACCACGTGTCTGCATCAATTATTCCGTAAAATATGAGTTCCACTATGCCTCTAGATTGCATAAAAAGCTAGTTTTGGAGTTATAATTTTCAAACATTTTCTGGGGGGGTGCCCCCAGACCCCCCCTCCTTCTGGGGGGTATTCCATACCCCCCCCGGTTATATCCCCCCCCTTGACCAAAGTCTATCTACGCCACTAACTTAAAGTACGGTTAGTTATTGCAAGCGTCTATCTCTGCTTGTGGTTAAGGAATCTTGTTTTGAGTCAACTCATCGATATTAATAAATAATTAAAACTGAACCTGGCCTGTTTTTGGCAGTTCTGAATGCCCAAATGCTTGGCAAACTTCACCAAGACTCGACAAATGAATGAATAAAAGTTAACTTGACTTCTTGAATGAAATTAGGGATGTGTCGGTACCACTTTTTTCAAAGTCGGTACCGGTACCGGTTCCTGACAAGATCGGTTCTCGGTTCTCGGTACCGGTACCATCGGTACCAAGTGTTTGTCACAACGTGTTATATAATGTAATGTACCCTCAAACCTGCAGACAATCTGTTGTATATTACGGCTTTAAAAATGTTTTAATTTTCAAGTGTAAGTTTAACTAAGACATAAAATACTATTTCACTTCTTAATTTAATAGTTTATCCTTCTGTTAACAGATTATATAAAAAAATATGTACTATGTGAAAAATATGTACTATGTGATGATATAGAAATATGTACTAAGGTGAAAAATAACAGTTTACAAATTTTTTTCTATTCATAATTTTAAAATTCCCATAAAATATAACCCCATTCCAATTAATTTTAAAAATTACAGTAAAAACAATCAAGAACAAGTGCTAAGGTGAAAAATAACAGCTTCCAAATGAGTTTCCATTGATAATCTTACAATTCCCAAAGAAAATAACCCCATTCCCATCAATTTTAAGTATTAGAGTAAAAAGTCAAGCAAGAAGATAAATTTCGAATCAAAAGTAATTTGAGAAGCATTATCGACCTTCAATAATAGTATGCAGTGGAATTTGCCATCGGCGCAACGCCCGCGGCGATGCGCGGTGCGATCGATCGTCTTTTGTGACCGGTAGTTACTCCCGCCGATTACCATGGATACCGAAGTACCGGTACCGACATTTTGACGTTGGTTCTCGGTACCGGTTCTTTTGCCAAGAACCGGTGGTACCGAGAACCGACTTCAGGTACCGACACATCCCTAAATGAAATGTAGTCTCGAGGTAACAGACATCCACCGAAAGGGACCTGTCCCTTCGGAGCAGGACATTGTTTCATTTCAGCTAGATGAATGATTATTTTTTAATTTATCATTTGGAAGCGATGTATAGCAGATTGTGATAGATCAAATTTTATTGATCAGTTAAATTTTAACTAGATTAGTTGCAGCTTTGCTTGTATTGTTCACACCAGTCAGCTGTTTGACTTGAAATGTTTGTCAGTATTGTAATAATGTTGAGTCAGTATTATTCCATAAGAATTATATTTACTCAATTTCAACATTTGAAGGGCTTTAGGGCATAGCCTGTGGTAAAACCATGAATCCTAAGGAAATTTGGCAAACCTACGCATTATCTTCTTGGATTGGAAACAGAAATCTTGAATATCGGCTCAGTAGTCACTTAGAACTCAGACCTTCAACTGTTTATATATAGGATAAATTAAACATTTAGTACCCATGTTGCTGCCTTAGGGTAATTTAATTTGGTAACGTTAGATCTTATAAACCATCGATGCATAGCTAAAAAAAACTCCGTTACAGATTTTTTCATGGTTATTTGCTGCCTTTTAGGCAAAAAATGTACACATATGAGATCAAAAACTTTTAGTGTGATTTTTTAAAGTAGACCTAGTTAAATTTTTTGTACCTGATTACAGTTATAATTTTCGGGATACCTCTATTTTTCAGAGTTCGTGAAGACAAAGAAGAGCTTCAGTTGTATGTCACAGAGAGAGCCTATCCGGTAAGTGATCAGTAGAGGTTTTCACTAAAATTTGGATTTAAAGTACTTTTAAAGCCTTTGTATAAATTTACATCGTAAATAAAATAATCTGTGCTCGACAATTCTTTTGAATAAGGGCTAATAGTGTACCTAAGACAAGCTTCTGAAAATTTTGATATCCAAATTTTTTTACATCAAGATGATGTATGTACAGTACAAGAAAGTAAACCTAGTTGATATTCATGTTAATAAAGTTTTATAAAATGAATTCAATTGTTTCAGCAAATGCTCCACAACGTGGAAGACAAGACGGTCCGCTGGCAGATGCTCGGGCTGCTGGAGCCGCCGCGGCTGGTGCAGGCCCGGACGCAGGAGCTCATCACCAAGGACAATGTCTTCTGTCAGCTGACTGTTCGATTTCATTCCCAGCAGGTATACTTCGTTAGTGATTGGTAGTTATAATCCGTCAGTTGTGAAAGTAGAAACATTAAATTTAATTAAAGGGCAACCTACTCATAAAGATGCTGTTTTGAAATATCCCTGGAAAGAAATTATGGAAGTACCTTGTGTAATCGTATTCTATTCATCTGGTTAATTTGAATATGGGACGATCAATTTAATTCATCAGACTATTTTACTGGAATAGGAAATTTGGGCTTATACAAATTGTTGTACTAACCAGTGTTTCACATGTTCCATTCCATGCAAAGTCAAGGGAGTTATTCTTTCAGCAAATATTAATGTTTGCTATGCTTTACTGTACTGATACATAATTTAAGATCAATCCTCTTTATGAAGGGTTTTCTCATCACAGTCGTTAATCAATAACAACTAGAGAGATTTTAATCCTAGAAGTGTCTAATTAAATAATGATGTAATAGACGGCTACAAAATTCTTCAAGCTTCACCTCACACTAAAGATATTCTCAAATCCCCCCTAACCACTGTCTTTTGGAAACTAACAACCTGAAAAACATTTTGGTGGAACCTAAAATTCCGAACCCGCATTCTACTGAACAAATCTCCAAACTCAGTGGCTCTTGTCCTTGTGACTACAGCAATTGCAAAACCTGTGAAACTCACGTCCCTTCCACCACCTTCAGTAGTTCTAAACCCCACCAAACTTACAAAATTTCTGGCCACCACACCTGAAACTCATCTAACGTCATATATCAACTCCAGTGCCAAATGTGTCCGGTCCTGTATGTAGGCCTAACTTCAAACAGCCTAAGAACAAGAATGAATGGGCATAGACAAGATGTTAAAAATCAGTTTAAAGACAAACCTGTAGTGTCACAGGTTTGTGACAAACCTGCTGCCAGCCACAACAACAAAGACTTTTTAACAGGTGTTACACCACCAAAATTCTTAAAGCCCTCCCCCCTGCCTGTAATTCTTCAGAACTTACAAGATGGGAGCTGGCCCATTAGTGGGGTGACAAAATCCAGGGAATCCCAAACCTCAACCTCAGATAACTTTCCCCTCCCTATCTTATCAGCAGGCTCTGTAGGAGTGTATGTAGTCGTAGTGTAATATAAACAATCATAGCAAGCTAGATTCTAGAAGAAGGAAACTATTCTTCTTCCTTCCTAGTATACAATGACCTCTCTACATCTGTAGAAGGAGCCAGTGGCTTCGAACATTCATTTTGATTTTGTGTTTTATGTTTTTTGTGTGCTTTTCAGCAGCTTTAACCTCCAGGTAAGCCTGCTGATTCCCCTATCCTACCCTTAATCTTATAAATAATGATTTAATTAGACACTTAAATATTACTCACATTTACCATTATGTCTAAGAATTATAAGAAAGCGCATCACAAAAGTTCATTAAAGGGCTGCATTTTTTAACAGAGGCGTTGTTTGTCAACATTAGATCAAATTCGATTCATTTTGTTTGCAACTGAACATATTGGTTTGACATTGTTCTAAATGTTACCCACAGATTGCAGCACTTATTTACTCGGCATTGTCAGAATCACCAGGTTGTTAAATATTATTCTGGATTTGGTTTTGTATGAATTATAAGCCCGAGTTAGTCAATGAAGGCTCAGAGATGTTCTTTAGAAGTGACCAGGAAAAATGAAATTCAATGCAAACCACGCTTTATGTTTTGAAAAGTTTGTAAAAAGAAGTAAAATTTTTATATTTTGTTTTCAGTCACTAGCTGTTTACGATCGCTTTGGACGATTAATATATGGAAGCGAGATCCTGGCTAAAGATGTCCTGGAATATGTTGTATTTGAGAAGCATCTGTCCAACAAGTACGGGACATGGAGAATACACGCTAAGATCATTCCTGATTGGATGCCACCCAAAGATCCGGCTATTGCTACTTTCCGACTTGTGGAAGAACAGGAAACAAAAGAAGAGGAGCAAACGCAACCTCAGGCCTTGCAACCCTCCTCCTCTCCCCCTCCTGATGGTTCTTCTCCTCCATTAGCTACTGCGTAAATGTCCTAGGCATGTTTTGTAAATACATGTACATATTTGTAGTAGATTGTATTTTCATTAAAAACCCAAAACCTTATGTTTATGAATTTAATTATAGGCTAATAAAAACAAATCACTTTTAAGCATCTCTGAAGCACAGCTCAAGGCGATTTGGGGCTTTAGTACAGCCAAGGATTTTTTTAAATCAAAATATTCTTTTTTTCAATTTTTAGATTCCTTTTTTTAATTTTTAGCGAATAAAATAATAGCTTATTCTTTTAAGGAATCTATCACCGTAGGTGTCATGGTAAGATCTAGACTAATACCATGATAACTTTTTGTTTTGGAGCCTCCAGAAGCAAGAAAATACCATTCGTTTGAATTTTAGTGAATTTCCCCTATAGGGAAGCAGACCATAGTATTCATGGTAAGACCTAAGCCCTTGACCATGATAACTTTTTGTTTTGGGGCCCCCAGAAGCAAAAAACTCCATTCATTGGAATATATACAGGGTGCTCAAAAAATGTGGGGCAATAATTTACGTAGTGATTCCTTGGGTCAAAATAAGCAAAAAAGTTTATGTAAATATAGGTCCTAAAATACTTCGATTTCTGTCTATGTGTCTGTTTATGATTTGTACATATTTAATCATATCTCACAAAGCACTTAACGTATAAATTTCAAACTTCGTATATGGGTAACCACTATTAAGAACTATTTTTGTAACAAGTATCAAATTTCTACTTTGTACCATTTCAAAATGGCGACGTTTTTTGTTTTCATAGCTAAATATCTTAAAAACCATACATTTTAGAAAAACTATACAAGTGACAAAAAAGTTGCAGAATTTAATCCAATTAATGCTGATATTAAAATTATGATAATCGGACCACTAATAACGGAGAAATTTTAACTTTTCTGCATAAAAACATGGTTCCTTAGAACATTATGTCTGATATTTGTATGTTTTTATTCGGAATATTTAAAATGTCTCCACTATTACTGGTCTGATTGTTATAATCTGAATATCGTTAACTAGATTAAATTTCGCAACTTTTTTGTCATTTCTATAGTTTTTCTAAAATTTACGGTTTTTAAGTTATTTAGTTTTGAAAACAAAAAAATAGTCGCCATATTGAAATGGTACAAAATAGAAATTTGATACTTCTTACAGAAATAGTTCTTAAGAGTGGTTACACACATACCAAGTTTGAAATTTATATGTTAAGTGCTTTGTGAGATATGATTAAATATATAAAAATCATAAACAGACACAAAGACAGAAAACGAAGCACTTTAGAACCCATGTTTATATAAACTTTTTTGCTTATTTTGACCCAAGGAATTACAACGTAAATTATTGCCCCACATTTTTTGAACACCACACACATTTTTTGATACACTACACACATACATATGTGTGTCTGTTAACACGGTAGCTGCTGTAAATATGGTCCTATCTTAATGAAATGTGGTACAGACGTGTAAAGTGGTAGTCACTCGACGAGTTCGTAACCAGCATGATGGAACCACCAGAAGGGGGGCAAAGGGGTTAAACCCCCTCAAAAATGGGTTGAGTTTTTTACATAGAAAAATAAAAACAATCCAATTTTGATACGTTGAGACAGGTTTCCATGGCCTAAGTACACATGAGACGAATCCTTGATTCCGGGCGTTGACCACGATGGTGAAGAGATGGGGATGTAGTTGCTGACATTTCGGACGCGATGCAGTAGTCCATTCTCAAGGTGCATTCCTAACACGTATTCACTGGTAGATGGCAGGACCACAGAATAGAAGGGCTGCGCCGCGCGGAGTCAAAAAGTGATGCCAGCCGGCAGTGGCTGTGACGTCACGGCGATACAGACTCACTATGGCAAACGCGCCGCGCCAGTATGTCTTGCCTCGTTTACAAACTCCTCTATGCTTCTAAAACATTATGTCTACGTCGAACCTTATATATTCGTAATCTGCATAAATCAAGGAATCTAACAGTGTAAATATGTTTTATATAAGACTGGAAAATAATTATTTATGAAGAAAAACTTAACTGCATTGTCATAATTGTGACTTGAAAAAGTTAGTCGGCTACTACTTTTTTTATTTTTTGGTCAGGTGAGTTTCGTCTGCACGAAAGTTGTAGCTAATGAGATGAACTTTACACTTTGTATTTAAACTTTTTTTCTAGCACGTCTAGTTTTCCCAGAAACTCAGGTTGAACAAAGGAGACTACTTTGGCCGCGAGCCCGCGACGCGCCTGCCGCCACACCCGACCCGTCATTGGGTCTGGCATAATTAATTACATGTACATCATAATTATTTACGATCGTCCATTATGTCTTACAAATAACTACCATCAAACAATTTTAAACCTTTGATGTATAAAAAAACAAACATGAGTTAATTTGATTTATATCGCAATTTCAATACATAAGTACACATGTAAATCTTTCTTACAAACTGACTAAAAACAAAAACTTACAATAGTTTGAAATTGTTTTTTTCGTGATTTAGCCCATTTTTCATTCTTTTGGGCGATTTTCCTCTTGTTCCAGGACAACTGACATTTGTTGTTTATTTGTCTATAATGCTAATAAATAGTTAAATAGTAATAAATAGTATTCCAAGTTCGGGAGTCGTTTCTGCAAGAAGCTACACTAAAGGCCACCATTATTCAAACACATTTTAAACTAATAAACAGCTTATCAAACAAAACTAAACCTAAATAGGCAAATAATACTATATTGACACGAACAACAATTGTTTACAAGTGTGTAGGCGCGCGAAACAGCGTGTACGAGCAAAACAGTGTGTCCAATTTACAATTTACGGAAGATAATATACCACGAAAAAACAAAAATTCCCAATTTATCCATCATTTCTCCAAGTATTGTCTCATATCCCATCTTTGGGATAAATCCCTAAAGTGGAAAAACTGGAGCAGTAGCTCGAGTTAAGACGCGGCCGCCCGGGTTTTTCGCGCGCTCCACTAATCAGCTCGCTCTCCGGTCTGTTCAACCTGCGATTCTGGGAAAACTAGACGCGCTAGAAAAAAAGTTTAAATACAAAGTGTAAAGTTCATTTTATTATCTACAACTTTCGTGCAGACAAAACTTACCTGACCAAAAAATAAAAAAGTAGTAGCCGACTAACTTTTTCGAGTCACAATTTGTACAATACGTTAAGTTAGTTGTTGTAGAAAATTATTCATAAGTCTTCTTTGGAAAATAGTTACACCATAAGATTCGTCAATTTATATAGATTATAAATATATAAGGTTCCACCCAAATATCTCACTTATGGACATGAAAAACAGCGATAGAAAAGCCACGTGTATCAGTCAGACAAGTAGCAGCCGCCAACAGCTGTGTATCGCCGCCACGTCACTACGGGGGGGAGGGAGGAGAGTTTGGGCACTGTCGGCTTTAAGCTGAGATGAAAGAAGTGGCGCAGCCCTTCTATTCTGTAGTCCTGGGTAGATGGGCCCTCTGCCTCAAGTTATATAGGCTCGGGGGTGGGGGAGGGTTGTTTACATCTCCCATTATTTGCCTGGAAGGCGTGGCCGACCTGGGCCTTTCTAGAACATATTTGCATCTCAGCATTTCTATAACTACAACCCACGTACAACTTAGCTACATCCCATTATCTCTATTGAAATTATTGAGATGTTTTCGGATTTCCACTGCTTCCAGGACCTTTTTCTCTCAAAATAATTATTGCTGGTAGCCAGGACTTGAATTTCAGCAAAATAAATGTCGTGGCTCTTTGTATGAGCATGTTCAGCAACTGCAGAAATATTGGTGTCCAAAAAAATGTCGAACATTACTAGTGTAACCGTAAAAAATTAATATGATGCAAAAGTTAACAAAATAAATTTATTATCATTTATTTATTTCGGAAACATAAAATTTTCATTTCTTCTTGCCATTTAAAAAATGCAAGTATTTAGAAACGAAGAAAAAAAGATTTGTTACAAAATGTTAATAAATTAAGTTTTGGTTGATTTTCTTCTGAACGCTTACATTTTTGCTAAAAAGGTCCTGGCACTTTTTACATGTAACAATGAAAAATGGTCTGGCACTTTAAATACAAATTTTTATTATTTGTTATGATACTAAATGGGTTAAAATACACAAGCCAGTGCAGTGACCTAGACTTATTGGTACCAGTACCAGATAGTAAACAAAATTGTACTGAGAGAATTCTTCAGCTACTAAATGTAACTAATTGACCATGTCAGATTAGATTCATATTTCACTCACAGATTGTTTTTATGATCAATCTACAGTATAATTTAATCTGCAAATATAAAAATTGATTTTTGGTGAAATGAAACGATTAATATTTATTGTATGTATTGGTGTCCAGGTGTTCACTTATAATTTAAAAATTTACTTACTGAAGCTTTTACAGTATATTCTATACGATGTTTAAATGTTTGCAGTGTAGTTGTACATTAGATTATATTATATTATATGCAGCAACTATAATGATAAACAGTTTCCTTCAGTGTATGTATTTTTTCCTTGATTTCAGAGTTAAATACAATTATTCAAATTTTTGGCTATCCAAACGAGCCAGACCTCCTAATTAATTAGCATAACTGAAGTTCTACTGAAAAGTCATGCAACAAAAAATTCAATTGTACCTCAGTGGCTAATTGTTTTGAAGAAGGAAAGAATTATCAACACAAAGATTTTATCAAATATATATATTAAAATAACAAAATAAACTATGTACAAAGAAATATATTATGGCATATAAATGTAGTAGAAACATTTAAACCACTAAGTAGGCTAGATAATACTTCTTTAGTATTTTACAGTTTTGTTATATAAAGTTAAGGAATAGGCAAGAAGGCACAGTCTACACGAAAATATATAGAAACATTTGAAAAATAACTAAGAAACAATTAATTCTCCTTTGACGCTTGGAAACAATTTGGCAGGCAGCATATAAGTATTAATCATATGAAGTTTTATTGCTTGCGGTAATTTTGTGAAACTAATAAAGTTTACAAAATTCTTCCTACAATTGCAGTTTTGGATTCCCATACAGTAAATACAAATACAACCACTCTGTCCACTGATGCTGAATGAGACATTTTTGAGGTTATAAACAATTCAAGATCAGTAAATATCAAAAACAGAAGCATAGAGTTATCATGTAAAGTTATTAAGGGATCAGCTGGCAAGCGTTAGTACTTCAATTCTCGCTTCTGAGTAAATAAATGTCTTTTGTAGGCATACGTTTGTTTTTTAGTACGTAAACTGTCACTTTATGCACAGTTGAAGAAAAAAGATGTTTCAGCAGGATTTATAATCAAATAATGAAAAAAATCACAACCTGATAACTTAACTACCTGGAATTTGATTTTATATTATGTTTACCTCAACTTATATTGTATCAGCTCAGCTCATTACTTTTTGAATTTATTCTGACTTGATATTTATTGTCTGTTCTCCACTTGACAGCACGTGAAACAATTTATTGAAAAAAGTTATTTTTGAGGCAAGTTATCAAGTGTGAAAAATCAGGACAGCATACCATAATCTATAATAATTAGCAATATATAAGTCACAATGTATAAGCTATTTATAAAAGTAACCAAGCTATTAAAATTTTGATCAGTTCAAAAATATGAATTTATTTCCAGGCACTTTATTTATTTATGAACACAGCAATATCACATGGTTATGGAGTATGGCAGTTTTTATCACCGATGGCACATCTATAAACCAAATCTGATTTTAGTTTCCCTAAACAGGCATATCTGAATGAAACCAACACCAATTTCTGCTAAACAATTTACAAATTACTACAAATTAATAAAATGGTCAACGGATAATTCTGTGCCAAACATTTAAATTTAAAATCATGCTAGTAAAGAATGTTTGGCCTTACAAATGGGCAAAAAGTCACCTTACTAATATTTAAAAGAACACAAATAAATCTACATATAACATTTTAAACATGTAAGGTACGGTTAATGGTAGATATGTATAAATTTGTCAATAGACATTTAAGAGGGGGAAAAATATAATACAATACATTATGTTATTTTGATTTGGTTTTAAACCAGTAGCCACTAAATAACTTTAATTCATCTCATTATCAGAAAGCTGAAATTTTCTTATGATCTCAAAATGGTCAATACCTTCATACAATTTTCAATAAAAAGCTAATAAAATAAATAAATGTTATTTGTGATTTAATAAAAAAGAGAACAATTGATAATTTTGAGGAAACATTGCACATCTCAAGCCATTGGTTTGGTCATTGAACATAACACCTCATTCAATTTTATCTTACAAAAAACAAAACCTATCATGCACCTTTAAACACATACAAGATCATAAAAATGTCCAAAAAAATATTAAATCCACCCAACCACAGTGAAACATTTTATGTAACACAAACTAAACTTAATAACTAGCACATAAGTACATAATTTACATTTATACAATATACTGTTAATAAATTACTATGGCTGTGTTAGACAAAGCTGCTGCTGGGCTGGTCGAGGTAGACCCTGGCTGGCCTCACTCGGGCGGGGCGTGCCTGGGCGGGGGGCGGCCATGACGTGGCGGGCGGGAGGTGCTTGGGCTTGGGCGGCAGCGGGGGAGGCGTCTGTGTCCTATCCGTCCCCAGGAAGTACTCCTCTGCCGCCTCGTTGCTGGGGACAATCCCCTCGGAGGCAAAACTCTGGTCCACCAGCCTCGACACGGTCAGACTCTCCTGGCTGGACGCTTGCGACAGGTCTGCCGACTGGTAGAATTTGGAGTTGCCGGTCGCTTCGGATTCCCTCCTGAGTTTGCGTACCTTCTTTCCGCTTTGTGGGGCGTTTTCTTTATCCTGTAAACAAAAAGTTTATAGATTAAATTTACTGTTTTTTATACAATTAATTATAATAACAAATGCCTTTGACAAGATTTTACCAGGAAATCATTACTTAACAGGACAAACACCAGAGCCTAAAAATAAATTTTATTTTATTTTTTCAATTAGTAAACACACATGAATGAATTTAAATGAATTAATAAATCTAGATGAATTTAAAATGAAATAATTTTTTTTAATTTCCAAAGTATAACAACATTCAACATGCAATCAAAATAGAACAAAAACAGAATTATTACAAATGTCATAAAAATGAGTATTTGTATTTAAAAATGAACCCACATAGGCATGCAGGATTAGACATATATTTTAACAAGTTTAAAGCATGCCAGCCAAATTATTATCGAGCCCAGTCCTGGTAAGAGGAGGTCTACAAACTTAGTGGTCAAAAGGTTAGCGTAAATAGGTACAAGTTATCATACCTTCAAAAAGTCTGGCAGTTCAAAGTTAATTTCTGTGCCTCGCTGGTCCTCAAGCCTACTTCGCTGAGCTCTCTTCAGACCCTCATAGAGTACTGCAAAAAATGAATTTTCCTGTTATTTTAAATTTCATAAAAGAGAACAAAACAGTATTAAATGTTATTCTTAAAAGTAATTAGAAAAAAACATCTTATACAAAATTTTTGTTTTTCCTTATTTTTTCCAAAAACTAACAATCAAACAATCATTTCACTAATTCTATTGGTTAAGAGGTTATTTATTTTATTCACCATCACTCTCAGATCTGCCGTCCAGTTTGACTTGCGGCTTCCATTTAGCGATGAGCGGAGGCAACTTGCTAAGACCGGGTTTGGATCTGGCAGACTCCTCACTCGTCGAGTACTTGGCCACCTTCTTGTTCTTGTGTCTTCCATCCTGTAAAACCGATACACATCTCAAGATATTCAGCAGAGTAAGTTAGCCAACCCCGGCTTGTGAAATGAACAGCTAGAAGATTAGACTAGACTTGGTGTTATTCTACTAGATTAGACTAGTAGAATAACACCAATGGGTGGGAAATGTACTGACAAACTCAACAAGGTGTTTTTTTAATGAGAAAATGTTACTTTGTCCAGCTTCAATTCATCGAAGATTTGAAATCTGTGGCGAGTGGTGGTTGATTTGTCATCTTACCAGACTTTGAAAGTATATTGGCAATGTCATGAGGAGTGCACTCTCAAACTGACCTGCCTCACTCCCTGCTTTGATTGTTCACATACCATGCCTGATCATACAGTCTATGAGGGACGGTGCAAACGCAGCATTAAAAATAGGCCATCAACCTCTTAAAAAAAAAAAAAAAAAAATATATATATATATAGTAGAGTCCCGCTACTCCAAATCTCAAAAATCCACCTATTCTGAACATACTTTATCATCAAAAACAATTTTGTTAGTGAAAATTGCAAAGCACAAATCCTGTGCAATTCATAATCACACTGCGTAATTGCAGCCGTAAGTGACGATCGCCAAGCATATTTGGTGTAATGAGAAACTGTATATCGCGCCCACAGAATTGAGATAGGTATGTTCTAATTCCGTCGGAAACGGCGATTACTAAGCTAGATATCGGCCAGAAATTACAATCCTTATATTTATCTTGGCATTACATAAAAATCTTACTACAGTATCCTAAATATCTATTGATTTTATTCATTATACGCTTATTCCGAATTTTCCGCTAATCCGAACCAGGGTCAGTCCCAATTAGTTCGGAATAGCAGGACTCTACTGTATAAGTAGCATATATATATATATTTATATATAATGATGCGTCTTCGCCATCACTTCTTGTCGAAAATCAAATTTTATGAAGCAACGGTAAGATTAGACTATTCAATGCTAACAAAAATTAATTAAATAATAAAAAAAAAACTATTTACCCTTTGTTTGTCCATGAACGCTGAGTCTCTTCTTAGAAAACGTCCTAGAATACCGGAGGAATGTTCTGATCCCCAATCATCAGACTGAAAACATTAACAATTGCATTACAAATGGAAATAAAATAAAATCACACAAGTTTTATTGTTGCCCTGCACAATTCATAAACAGGAATGAAATTTCTTGAAAAATACCAGCGTTAGTGGTGCTTACACTTGTAATTTATCCAAAATAATTGTGGCTGCTATCTACTACCTATAGGTTGGTATCTTTTACAACTATGTCTATAGGTTTTAAAACATTAAATCACCATTAATGCTAATGACAATAGTAACTTTGCCACATCATGAAGCAAACAATCTATAATGTTTCAAAGAAGAGGTGGTATATATTTGTCATATGGAGAAAACCCAAAAATTACCAAATCGACTGGGCTGACTTTTTGTAGAGTTGTAGATCATAAACCTTGTTAACATAGCTCTAATCACATTCTTCAAATTCCCTCAGGCTTGTCCACACAGGCTTTTTATTGTTATATTTTGATCTAATTTAGGATATTTTGTTAGTTTTTTTAGCTAAAGTAGAATTTTTTGTAGTTAATTTTTCGGTTATTTATCAAACTGTGTGAAGAACAGATACCAGCAAAGATTGTATAAAACTTTACCCACTCCATTGTAGCGGTTACTCTACTTTTATTCCTTATTTACTCTGAATTAAACACAATTCAATGTAACATTATTTTTCACTGTCACAGGAATGTACTAGGCCTACATCTTCAAGTGTTAAATTTATTAAAAATATTAACACAATGAACTGTGTAAGAACAGTAAAAAAATTAAAGTATTTGCTCTTTCTTATATTGGTAAATAATTATCAAATCGCCTCGACTGCTCACTCACCCGGACGGAGCCCTGGTCCGAGGCCTGGGTGAGGTTCTCAGCTTTGCCTTGCAGCAGTTCCTCGAACACTCGGTTGGTGATCTCGTCCAGAGTCGGGGCTGACTTGACCTTGGTGTGGCACTCGCCCCCTCGCCACCCTGCACCACAACAAAGAATGGAGCAATCACGTCTTAGAACGTTGGAAACAGATTCAGACCTGAGCTATTTATAACACACTATCTGATTGAACCGGTTTCAGTCGTGAAAAATAGAAAAACTTGGGATTTAGGGTTTCATCTGTCATACTTCTAAGGGTTGCCATGAAAACTTTATAACCTTCCCTACAGTCTAACATTGAAACTTAGAAGTACCGTAGGGCATAACCCTAAGGGAATTTTGTAAAACCGTTGTTTCTTAGTGCACGTTTAGGATCCAAGGTGAGCACATATACCAAATTTCATCTCTGTAGGTCTTGTAGTTTTGGATATTTGCCGTCCATTAGAAAATACCTTCTCCTTTATACATACAGAAGACATATATAGATACAGTTCGCGCATTATATCTCCGGCTATGACTGAGCCAGCTGATTGTATGGTGTGGAAGGGAGAGGGGGTACTTTTCTGAAAAAATTTTCCAAAACACCACTGCTTGTCAAATGTTGTGTTTACCAATATCATATGACACGGTTAGTAGTGTAGTGGTCATAGCCGGAGATATAATGCACAAACTGTAATTATCTAAAAAAATACAAATATATTTATTTAATTTTGAGGCTGTTTCATTTTATAATGTACACATTTTTCACAGTTTCAATGAGTTATAAATTTGTAAGCCCTGATACGTTAACATTTTCTAAATAGCTTTTACCTAGGATTTTTTGTCTAAGTTAACATAAAGTTTATTTCTGTCATTCTGTCAAATAGTATGTGTTTCACATACATTGAATACATATAACTTACTTCTTACTCAATTGTGAGCCGAAAGTTCTGGTTTGGGTTAAAAGTATGGGAACCAATATTTTTTTCTAACTTTCTGGTGGTTCTAGATTGACATGATATTACTTTTGTTTAACTTAAAGAATATTCATTTGCAAGAACATGTTTATGAAACATTTTTATTACTTCACTGAAATGTAGTCAACTGATAAAATTCTATAATTCCAGTATTATTGTCTTTAAGAGGGAGCTAAAAGCAATTCAGTGTCGCTCTCGCGGGAGAAGTACATACTAACATTACTCCACGATGACAATGGGAAAAATTAGTGTGACGTAGTGGATAACCAGTTTTTATAAAATTATGGTCTTTACTAGCATTTAAAGTACTATTTTTCACTTTTAATGTCCAAAATATAGCTTCAGAGGCTGATACAATGTCATGGCTCATTCATATAAGAGTCCATGATCTGTGGCTATTCAGAGTGATGAATGTAGTAAATATTCCTCCGCGGAGTCGGCGATCGCGCATGTAAATGTTGACGCAGTCGCAAATTACGGCAATATTCTTTTAATTTTGAGAAAGTAATTTTATTACACCTTCAAGACAAATAAATTTAGCACTAGGTTCGTTAAGAAGATTTTTCATTTTCTTTTTACATTCTGAGTATTTTAGCTCAAAATATCAAATATCTAAAACCCTCTATTTGAACTCAAACGCCAATTACTCAAGTATTTTTTATGATATTTCTTTTCATTTTGATATGCGGCTTATTGTCTTACATTAAAGAATAACGTCAGAATATGGTTTCGCGCGATGTTGTAACTCGCGAAAATCATAACAACACCCTTGAGCGGGAGAACACATTCTGACAATAACTTTTGATAAAAAATCACAGTACTATATGTATTATATTAAAGAGGAGAAAAAATCCTACAAAATATTACTATTTTCTTCCACAATTCTAAGAAGAGTAATCACAAAATATTACCATTTTCTTCCACAATTATAAGAAGAGTAATCACAACTGAATTTCAGCAGGTTAATTTTACATGATGTTGATTAGGTAAATTTGATTTTGTAAATTCAGAGGATGATTACTTTTACACTTTTCAAATTTACCTAATCAACATCACATAAAAATCATCTGCTGAAATTTAGTTGTGGTTACTCTTTAATGTTTCTTAGAGTCATGGAAGAAAATGGTAGTATTTTGTAGGATATTTTTTCCTCTTTAATTTGATATATTTAGCATTGTGATTTTCGATCAAACATTATTGTCGGAAGGCGCTCCCCCGCACAAGGGCGTTGATATGATTTTCGCCGGTTACAACATCACGGGAATCCATACCCTAACCTTATTTTTCAACTCTCGATAATAAGCAACGTATTAAAATGAAAAGAAATAAATTCCTCACAATATGCAATTTAAATTTTTCCGATATCATAAAAAATACTAGAGTAATTGCCATTTAACTTCAAACAGAGTGTTTTGCATAGTTGATATTTGAGCAAAAATAACTCAGAATGTAAAAAAGGAAATGAAAAATGTACTTCACTAACCTCAAGTTGAATTTATTTGTCTTCAAGGTGCAATAACATTATTTCCTATAAATTTAAATACATTGACGCAATTTGCGACTGCTTGAACGTTTACATGCGCTGATTGCTGACCCCGTGGAGGAATATTTACTATGAGGAATATGAACGAGCCATGACATATCAGTTTCTGAAGCTATTTTTTGGACATTACGAGTGGAAAAAATAATTATGTACTAGTTAAGATCATAATTTTAGAAAAACTTATTATTTTCTACGTCACACTACCTTTTCCCATTATCATGGCAGAGTAATGTTAGTCCCTAACTCTCCCGCGAGGGCGACACCGTATTGCCTTTAACCACCTCTTAACATGTTCAGCCTTGCGTGTACGACTAGCGTGTGCACGTCCAAATTCCCGATTTGATTAAAAATAGGTACAAATAAATAGTAACCTAACCAAAATTATGAAACTTATTTTAGAAAAACTTGTTATTTTCTACGTCGCACTACCTTTCCCCATTATCATGGCAGAGTAATGTTAGTCCCTATCTCTCCCGCGAGGGCGACACCGTATTGCCTTTAACCACCTCTTAACATGTTCAGCCTCGCGTGTACGACTTGCGTGTGCACGTCCAAATTCTCGATTTGATTAAAAATATGTACAAATAAATAGTAACCTAACCAAAATTATGAAACTGACCTTAGTCATACTTTTAACAAAATCTTGAAAATATATGTTGATTTAGCGATGTTGACACTAAAATTAGTAATCTTGGGTGAAATTAAGTAATTTTATTTGTGTACCATCGGGGACACATGTCGTTCGGTTGGTAATCATTAATTCCCGCTGGCCGTCGTGCACCATATGTGGTACACGTACAATTTTCTTATGGCGCAGAAGGTGGTGAAGCGGCAAACTATACAGTTAGGTATTGAAACCAGTGTAAGAGGGCAGCACTTTTCAGGTATTCTGACGATCCTTCCTGCTACTTTGGTGTATTTACACATCATTCTGGTAAGTATGGGTGTTTGTTTCTTTGCCCTTTAATGTTGTGCCTAATTAAGACTTTCAAAAAATGTCTCTAATTTGTTGTTATTAAAATCAGCTATTATATATTCACTCTAAAAATATTAGGTAAGTTTTAAGAAAAATATGCATTTTAAAACAATATGCAATATGCATTATTTTTATATGTGTTATAAGTGTAATAAAAATCTCAAATGAACCTTTATTTTTTCAAGAAAACTTTTCACACAAAAAAAACTGCATGTGCAACAGTGGCCACAGTGTTTTTACATAAGCCTAAATTATCATTACACAGCAAAGCTCCAACAGCGCATTAAATCAATTGCAAACAGTGCCCCACAATAAATAAGTCAGTAGAATAAAAATAAGTTGAATAATAATAGAGAATGAAAATAACATTAAATTGAACTGAAAACTACTTTACATTATCGACACCGGTCACATAAAATTACATTTATACCTATTCTCCCATAAGGTTAATGCTAATGTTAACCTTCAAATTCGATACAGCCTGAAAGCATCAACCACACTGTTGATTTATGGCTTATTTGAAAGGGAAAAATTGTCAAGCTATTTTAGTGAGTGAGATTTTGAAACCAGAAAATTTATAAAAATTCCAAAATTGTCATTTCTTATGACTTTTAAACAACTAAACCAAAAGCTATAAATAAATTCTGCTCACCAGAATCACTAGATAATTTTGTATTTTTTTCAAATGTGCTATAAATCAACGATTTTGGTTAAATGGTTGAGGAACCAAATTTGAAAGTTAACACTGGTCTTTTGGGAGAAGGTGTATGCAGAACTGGAACCCTCTCTAAAGGTTTGTATACTTTCGCCTGACAGCCAGCACTAACAATCAGCTGTTATGAGGAAGCTGCGACTGTTGGCTTGGTGTGAACACAAAATTCGCCGCTGACATAGATACTAAAGGCGACCATTCACGTACGTGCTTTGCACGCCGTGCATTGCTCATCATGCAATTCTACAACATTGGTCTTATGCACCGTGCCGTACGTTTGTGGGCTTCGGCGTGCGCTGCATGTCTCATAAGATCAATGTTGAGACGTTGCATGGCGTGCAATGCACCGCGTGCGGGGCACGTACGTGAATGGTCACCTTAAAACATTGTGTGCCAGCCACTGCTAAATGGATGATCATTAGCGCGACCAGCCTAATGTATACAGGCCTTTAATAATGAATACTGGAAGTTAAGTAAGTTGTCTGTGTGACTACATAAATTATTGTGTGTTATTAAAAAACTACATCAGCTCATTCACCTTAATTCAAAGTGCACATCTACTTGGTTGGATGAAATTTCCTTAATCAAATAGAGTTAGTTAAAAATAAAAGCTCAAGAAACCAAATCCACCAGAGAAAAGAAGAATTAAATATGTTAGAGAAAGCACAGTTTACTGAAGGAAAAAGAGGTAAAATTAAACAATGAGGAAAGAACTGTTTTATTTCACACACAGACATAAAACATCCTATTTTATATAAAAATACAAATACCCTTATACACTATGAGAAAAAAATTAACACATTAAAAAATAATGCAAGAACAAAGAAGGCGTCAATGTTTAAATACTGAGTAAAATGTGATAAAATGATAATTTAACAGGTAACATATTTGACACAATAATAATTATGAGTTCATATATACAAAGTTATGACAAAAATAATGTTAAGAATAAATGAAATAAAGTTTAAACATTTGAATGACTAATTACATGCTTTAGCTCTATCATGCTAAAATATATCCTTAACATTTACATAAGTGTATAAATAAATCAGAAAAATTAAAATAAATTGTACTTTAAAAAAATTGTTGCAACTATTACTACAAGCAAATATTTATATTTATTTCACAACTTCCATTTCTATATTTTGTACAAGTTATTGAATGAGAAGTAAAGAGATTCCGATAGTGTATTATCAATATCTCCAAATAGAAAAATCACCAAGGTTCAATTAAGGTTCTACATCTAACATAAAAACTATAGGAATACTTAATTATATACTAGTCAAAATATCTAAAAAAAAAAACTTCAAATGCATGTTACAAAAAAGTAAAGAATCATTGTATTGGCTTTTTTAGATACAAATCTTCAACCAACTTATCTAATGAAACAAGGATGTCTTTTCAAATCAGGAATTTTCCATCAAAAAATCAAAAATAATAAAAATATTTTTGAGTTTGAATTTTCTACATCATTTGATATATAGGCTATGTGAAATAAAATAAAAAGTAAACAATAATTTCAACTTGATTTGAGTCACAAAATTCTACTGTCAAGTTATTTTTCAATTTTGAAACGAGCCTAAACAGAAAGGAGGTTGAGTAACTTATGAGTAATCAATTACATAAGAACTATGAGATCACAATAATTTGTCTTCATGTTTATATTCCAAAGAATAATACTAACATAAACAGTTTTTTTAATATAAGAATTACAAACAGAACAAAATTGGGAAATTTAAGAAATTTTTTTACAAATACACAAGATAATAATAAAAAATAATATGATTATTAAATTCTTTTAAGTATGAATACAGAAACACTTTGATAATGGTAAAAACTAAAATAAAACAATGTGTAATATAATTCTGATCTCAACTACAATGGTATAAAAAGTCTGTAAGTTAACTTGGTTAACTTAACAACACGGAGATAAAGAGAAAAGAGAAAAGATAGAAGAGAGAGGAGAGAAGAATACATGCACGTGAAGGGTCCCACAACCGAGAGAGTCAATAGACCATGGACTCACCGAGATGGGCGCACTCCGTGGGCGTGCTGCGAGTCAGCACCTGCAGCCGCTGAGTGTCCACCGAGTCCACCAGTGCCGTCGGCTCCACCACCTCGTTCTCACTCATCTGTCAGATAGACAGCGACAAATAGTATGAATCCATGAATGACAAAACAAACTCTTAACTCATCTTTTATTTTATTATTTATAGCCACTATTGTCACTAAAAAGGAAATTTCATTGATTATTGATCAATGACCAGAGCCATGGAAAAGTATACCAACTAGTTCATTACCTCTCTGAAATGGAATTCCCATGGATGTACCAGGTTTTCAATATTGATTAAAGAAAGAAATTTATTTAGGGGTTTTGATCATATAATATTAACTGTAAATATTACCTAACTGACAATCCAGAAAATCCAAGATAAAATTCATTCTTTTTCTTATTTCTATAAAAAATGAGGGTGGCTGCCTCTTATTCACTTTGCCTTTGCTCCTCCCACATAGTCTATTGATCTGTGCATGGACGTTGTTATCAAGCAAAGGCCAGGAGTGAGCCGGAACAGTACGAGGGTGAACAGTACTGCTAAAAAAATGTGACAAGCTCGAGACTCAATCCAGCCAAGCTTTTTGGCCACAGTTCCGAGGCTGAGTGAGTTAGCAACTAAGCCATCGCCTCACTAAAATATCCAAAACTATAAAAAGTACGAAGACTCACCAGACACAGTGTGACCATCTCGAGGCGGTAGCCGTACCGATGCAGGATGGGCCGAAGCACCTGGGCCAGCGTCTTGCCCTGCTTGGACTTGACGGCCACGGTCTTGCGGTTAGGCAGGTCCAGTCTGAACACCACTCTGTCCTCCACTCTCACCTCCTGGCCGCCCAGAGTCACCGCGTCCTCCTCCAGCCCCACCTGCTGTAACATCACACGACACACGTCACACACTATATATACACACTGCAGGTCCAGTCTGAACACCACCCTGTCCTCCACTCTCACCTCCTGGCCGCCCAGAGTCGCCGCGTCCTCCTCCAGCCCCACCTGCTGTAACATCACACGACACACGTCACACACTATATATACACACTGCAGGTCCAGTCTGAACACCACTCTGTCCTCCACTCTCACCTCCTGGCCGCCCAGAGTCACCGCGTCCTCCTCCAGCCCCACCTGCTGTAACATCACACAAGACACGTCACACACTGTGTACACACTGCAGGTCCAGTCTGAACTCCACCCTGTCCTCCACTCTCACCTCCTGGCCGCGTAGTGTCGCCGCGTCCTCCTCCAGCCCCACCTGCTGTAACATCACACGACACACGTCACACACTGTATACACACTGCAGGTCCAGTCTGAACACCACTCTGTCCTCCACTCTCACCTCCTGGCCGCCCAGAGTCGCTGCGTCCTCCTCCAGCCCCACCTGCTGTAACATCACACGACACACGTCACACACTGCAGGTCCAGTCTGAACACCACCCTGTCCTCCACTCTCACCTCCTGGCCGCCCAGAGTCGCCGCGTCCTCCTCCTGCCCCACCTGCTGTAACATCACACGGCACACGTCACACACTGTATACACACTGCAGGTCCAGTTTGAACACCATCCTGTCCTCTACTCTCACCTCCTGGCCGCCCAGAGTCGCCGCGTCCTCCTCCAGCCCCACCTGCTGTAACATCACACGACACACGTGACACACTGTATACACACTGCAGGTTCAGTCTGAACACCACCTGGTCCTCCACTCTCACCTCCTGGCCGCCCAGAGTCGCCGCGTCCTCCTCCTGCTCCACCTGCTGGAATGGTATTTGGTGCTTGCTGTAGGTTTTCTAACATTATGTTGCATATTATTTTGTTATATTATTTTGATCTCACCAACATCCCCTTTCTTCCTGATTAATCTTAGAAACGAAGTTGTTAAAAGAAGATTTTTTGATGTTGCAAGAGTTAACAAAAAGAATTTTGATTTGAGTAATACTATTACATTTTAATGAATGAAACTAAAGGCCGTTTCACATTGGTCTAATAACCCAGCTGAATTAACTCAACCGAGTTGCGAAGATCAGCTGATTCCTATAGTTTGGAATTACCAACTCACCTGCCAATCAACTCACATATTTAGTCGAGGTCGGTTTACATTGGTCGAGTTTACGGTCAAGTCTAACTCACCCTCCTATTTGACCAATGTGACGTGGCCTTAAGAAGCAGAAAGGGATGAAAATTACACTTATCATTCCCCAGCGAGAGGACTATCACTCATGAAAACAAAAACCACTGCATGCAAGAGATCACCATGTATATCACTAGAGCATTTTTTTGTCACGATCTCATTTTCCATTGGATGAATCCTTTGGTTTGGTTTTTATCTTGTTCTAAGAGTTGGTTGATCATCCAAAAGACAGTGACACTTGCACATTTCAATTTTTGACAACTTCGGAATTCCTTGGGTATTTTAGTCTGCCTTTGTGGGGTCGACCAGTCGCAGGAAAATCATAGGTATAGAAATTACCCTCTCCCCCTCGCTTCATGTTTCATTAATTCTACTACTTTAAGAGTTGCTAAAAGTAATTTTCCTATTTTTAAGGCGACAGTCATAAAATATAGCAACTGGGACACCTACCCTGTGGACACGACTAGTCTTACAAAATTGGGTAGCCATTCTTATTCATTCTCAAAAATATCTGAAACTATTCAATTGTAGAGTTGATGGATTTTTCCAGACCTTAAAAATGACAGGATTTTTCTATGTCCCTGCATTTGACTGTTCTATGTCAGAGGTGTTTCTGCAGTACCCGAACCCTAAATACTGATAATGCATCTAAGAAAAAAACATAAAGCATAAAAAGAAATACAAAGGCCTACAGCTGTGCAACTCCATTTGGTTCTCGAGTTTCCACCAAAATTAACAGCGTGTTATCAAGTTGGGGAAAAAATTAGTTTGTTGGAGCTAACGTGTTATTTCAGCAGTTTCTTAACTGTCGAGTTAACAAGAAAAAAAAAACTTGTGTTTCCTCCAAAAATGTTATCAAGGTGATTTACGAACACTTTCAAAAACCAGTGAAATTCGAACACTTACCTTATTGGAATGTCCCACGAACACCTGGAAGTGGGTGTAGCGGAGGCCGCGCTTGTCCAGCAGCCGCGCGACCAGCTGGCCGACCGTCTGCGGCGGGCGGATCTGCACCACGGCTGTCGCGCCGTCCGGCAGCACCACGCGACACAGCGCCGCGCCGAGCGTCAGGTCCCACGACGCCAGCGACGACCGGCTGCTGGACACCGACTCCGCATCCGAGCGGTCGCGGTCGCGCGACTTGCAGCGGGCCTTGCGCGACCACGGCAGCAGCGACTTGCGCCGCCGCTCCTCCGCGTCACTGCGCGACTTCTTCAACTGTGAAACAAAGCCCAAATGAAAAATGGTTGAGCATATTTTGTAATCAATATATTGTTTTAATTTAACCAGAATGTATTTGGATTTAAAATAAAAGTACTAGACAACTAGACAACCCAATAGAGATCAATTTAGTTTTATACATACCATTTTAGTTACTTAATACTATTAGTTATTCTTAAAACTGCGTCACAATGCAGAACTTGAATAACTAGTAAAAATATTGTGGTGCAATTCATATTAGGCCTTCTGAGGAAAAAATACTCTACGAATGTGATCTAAAGAAATTGGAAAGTTTTGATATTGATCCCATTTTAAACCTGTTGGAATCCTCCCAACTGAAAAAAACAAAAATATTTGTTTTGGAAAGAAAAAAGATTGATAATAGTTCTTAACAAATTCAAAGTGAAATAAGCATCACATCATTCTTTTAACTGTCAAGCTCTTGCTACATGCCAGAGATGTTGAGGGAGAAGTCCCACAACTTGGCAAGTTACTGAAATCTGGCCAGACAAGAAAAAACATTTGGCTATGTTGTTCAAGTTATCCAACCCAAAACTTATTTCAATTAGATTTTATACTCAATACTCGATCCTAATCCATTTAAATTATGGACCTGCACAAGTTCTGTTACTTTCATTTAATTTTTTGGAGTTTTCCTTTCGCTTCTGGCATTTAAAAAATGCACTAAGTTTTGAGTGGTATTGAAACTTATCTCGTTTTAGCGAATTTCCTTAAAGGAATAAGCTATTACGGTAGTACTCATGGTAAGACCTAAGTCCGAGACCATGTTAACTTTTCATTTTGGGGTCCCCAGAAGCAAAAAATACCATTCGTTCGAATTTATATATATATATATATATATATGTCTGTTAACACGATAGCAGCCGTAAATATGGTCCGATTTTAATGAAATTTGGTACAGACGTGTAAAGTGGTAATCACTTGGACGAGTTCGTGAACCAGCCCAATCGGACCACCGGAAGGGAGGGTAAAGGGGGATAAACCCCCCCAAAAATGGGTTTTTTGAGTTTTTCACATAGAAAAATAAAATTTGTCAAATTTTTGTTGGTACCATTGAATTCAGCTCAAAAAAACAAACAATTTAGTATTTTGAATTACTGCTCTATGTCCATTGGTTACCGAGATATTGAAAGTGGTAAACACAGTACGTTGTCTCAATGTTAACCTTATAGGAAATAAGTAAAATTCTATATTTCGCTTATTTCTCAACATATCTTGATAAAACTTGGTAAATGGCTTCTTCTAGTTCAGATCTACTAAATATTGAATTAAAACCAACCAGTTTAAGCATACCTGTAGCAGCAAACCTGCATACTCAATCCCCATGTTATTCTTATGGAGCTTACAAAAACATGTCAAATCTCGCTATGTTGGATTAAAATATGTTGTTTTGAATTTGAAATTCGCTGAGTATGCAGGTCTGCTGCAACGGGGGTATTTAACTTACACTATGTTTTAAAGTGCCTCCAAGCCAGCAGCAGCATTAGACACACTCACTCACAAAACCAATTTCATCTGAGCTGCCAGCCGGCAGCTCAGATGAAATTGAGCCTTGAGGTGTTGTCATCAGTACATGTACATGTTTTACTGTTTTAGTTTTTTGAATAGTACATTTTGTATTACATGTTCAATATGTTATGTATGTAAGTTTGTGTGGATGAGAGTTGTTAAATGAATATAAATTGAGTGTAAAAAAAAACAAAAAAAAAGAAAAAATTTAGGTTGAACAGAAACAAGTAGTATAATGTAACTTTAAGTGGAGTCACTTAAAAATGAGAGGAGTTTCAATACCTCTCCTCCGCTTGTAGTGCAGTTTACACACTAGAAGCGTTAGGAAAAGCCCAATAAATAACACAATAATAACAAATCCCTGGCTAACATCAGTCACCTTGGAGTGGGCCTGCTGCAGGGCGGAGGGGTGCAGCTGCAGAGCCGCCTCCAGCCGGCCGCGGACCGGCGGCGCCTCGCCCGCCATCTCCCGCAGCAGACACTCCTTGTACAGCTCCGACTTGATGAACCGCGGGTAGCTGTCGAACTTCATCAGGTTGAAAATCTGTTTTTGGGCCTGGAACATGGGTCGATCAAAGAATTATTAACCCTTCGAGCTTATTAGATGTGATAATGTGCGTTATTATTTAACTCATATATTGAAATAGAATCATTAACGTTTAAGTGAACATTACTTGGATTGTTATAGGGATTTAAAGTAAAATTTAAAGTAACCCAAAGATGGAGAAGGCGAAAATTGCATTGGTGGTGTGCTATTTCAGAGATTGATGTCAGTTAAAGTTAAATATTCCCTTTGATAAGTAAGAGTCTTAACACAAAAATTGGATTCATATTTTGACAAGACTGCAATCCCTTCCAATTTATACCAAATAACTTCTTGATTATTTATACCCTCCAGGGCCAGGCAATTTAATACCCTCATACCCTCTAACAATCTTTACCAATCTACTCTGAGCTACTTTTGCAGGATACTACTCTAATCTATTCACGAAAAAACTTGAAAGTTTTACAATTTCCTCAGTTATACTCAGATTACTTACACAGCGTCTTCTTCATCTTACAATCTATAACTGGAAACAAGGACCATTCACAAAAAAGTTTTTCTTTCAAATCAGCCCATATGACCTCCACATCAGAACTGTGGGATTATCACACATACCTGCAGGAACAACCCGGGCTCGGCAGCGTCCAGCTCCGCCGGTGTCACCTGCCGCGCCTGACTGTCCACGTTGACGGGCTCGGCCGCGCCCACGGCGAGGTGCTTCTCGAAGATCTCGTGTGCCGCCGCGCGCCTCGCCTCCACCTCCTCCAGCCACCGGTACCGCTCGCAAGCCACCCAGAAGTAGATGTTCTCATGGCTGAACTCCTTCTTCAGGAACTCCTGTTCACGTTGTTTTATTAATGTTGTTAGTCATTGCCAATTCCAAAAATTTTTTTAGATGATTGAATTTTTACTTGGCATCAAAATATATGTTGCAGTTGAATTTTTTAAACAGTCAGTGCAAATAAGTAATTTAATAGTAGAGGTGTGCGAGTAGTGATTTTTGAAGTCGAGTCGAGTCGAGCCGAGTTTTGAAAAATACCCGCGAGTTTCGAGCTTTTTTCGAGTCGAGTTTTTTTAAGTTTATAATATAATAGTCATCATGTTTATACATAATGGTAAACAATTATTATTATTACTCAAATACAAATTACAATTTCGAGGTAATTAAACTTAAAAGAGTTATTGAACTAAGAGCAGATATGCAAATAAATGATACCAAAACAAAAGAAAGAAAACCTTTTACTTAAACTTACAATATTTCTTGATTTGATATATTTTTCAAGCGTAACTTGTGTTTAATGCTTACCTGGGGTTTGAAATGAAATGAAAACACTAATTATAAGCCGTGACCAATTACATGACTCAATTCATGATTAAAATATTTCCTTTGAGTTATTTACACAGGTACATTTTTATTGATGTAACTTAACAAAAAACTAAGTTTTTATTTATTTGGAATGGTTTCTAAAATATAACAAAAATAATTTTTTTACAACTATCAAAATTTATGTGTCTTTAATAACTAAAAAGAACTTTTTACTTCAAGTTTATAACAAACGATGTTTCAGTTATATTCGTTAAAGATGGATTGACATTGTGAAAAATGGCCTTAATATTCTTCCGCACGTGCCGATTTCGGGTAAACGGCGGGAGTAACTACTCGACTTGAACTTTCGAGTAGTTTGCAATAAGTCGAGTCGAGCCGAGTAGTGTATACTCGGCTCGAAAAAAGCTCGATTCTCGAGTACTCGCACACCCCTATTTAATAGCTTCAGTAACTCTGATCTCTTTCTTATGGTATTCCTTTACTTGAATGGCAAGAATTAAGTAGTTAAATTTCTGAAGCTATCAGTGCAATCAAGTTACTATTGAGTTGACTATAATTATGGGCACCAAAAAGGACAGGAGAGTGAGTGCGCTGCTTGCGAAAGTATTGTTTATTATCTTTTTGCATAGTTAATCAGCTTATAAGATCACATGTTACAGTAAACACAAATTTATGCGTAAAGGGCCCTGAAAAACGTAAACAAAGTTTTGACAGGTAAAAAAAACGTTTAATTAGTCATTACAGCTAAGGTTTACCTGACAATTTGATGGATTTACAGTTTTTCCACCCACCCTATTTTGAGCACTCTACTCTATCTAGTACAGTAGACCCCCTCTTAACCGACCTCGTCTTAACCGACGATCGGATTATCCGCCCTTGCTGATCAAATATTAAAGTTCGTTTTAACTGAGCCTTGTTTTTAGAATAGTTCAGTTTAACCGCCCTTTTCTAGGAATTGTGGCATTTCTGTTTCCATACTCGGCGATGGGAACGTTAGGCTCAACTCTACAGGTAGTTACAGGTTAAAATATTTTGAATACAGCATTTGTTAATTCATGAAAACGTACAATAGATGCATTGTCAATCAATACCGCAAGAATTGTTAAAAACATATTAACATGTTATTAAAGGTGTTAACATAATAACGTTTTTTTAAACTTGTCTACTATTTAGTTTATAAAAAGGTTTTGTGTTGACTGTGTTTTGAGGTTATTTGTGACATTTCTACAGTAATTATTTTGGACTAAACTATAACCTATATGTTGATAGATATAGTTTATTTTCAAAATGATAAACAAATAGCTTTATAATGATGTTAATAGAACCCTAAATCATTAGAGCTTTCATTTTTAGATGTTTAAGGGATTACCCGTTTTAACCGACCTTTTAAGTTATCCAACCTAGGTCTGGTCCCGTGTGGGTCGGTTAAGAGGGGGTCTACTGTACCTAAGTTAATAGGTTCAATAATCCTATCCTATACTCTAAAAAAGCAATGTTTGTTCTGGCAAAATTTTTATTTTGTCCAAGGATTTTTATTTAAATTTGGGTTTTAGGCCACAAGAAATCGATTGCAGATGGTCTCAAGCCTAGGAAAAATCCGGTTTGCATCCTACAGGCCTTCTAAGTGCCCATTCAAGAGGCTATCATCATGGGCATTTTGTGTTGCTATATTAAACCAAAACAGCTGATTCAGGTTGTTTTTATGTTCATACAGGATAGAAAAATCATTTGATTTGTAAATAAGAAATTTTAAAATTCTAAAGGTTTTATTTAATGAATTGTTTAAAAGAATATTTAAACTGTATTTAGTTTGGTTTAATTTTGTACAGATTAGTGAAAAATGTTTTCAGAGACAATTTTCAAGAACAAAATGATAGCTGTCTACACGGGAAATTCAAATACAAGCTATCAAGATTCTTGTATATTGTATATTGTATGACGCTATTCATGACATGTAATGTGCCATGATTAATGAATAAAGAAAATATGATTGATTGATTCTCAAATGAACTTGCGCTGCTGTTCACCTGCCAACGTAGACTTTCTAAATACTTAGCAGCTGGCATAGGAAAGCTCGACGCCATCTTCGCATCTGCATCGTTCAATGTTACAGATGACCAAACTAGCAACAACAGAGGTATCGAATGAAAATCGTCACTCGGCCGACGCAAGATGCACAAGGAGAGTTCGTAAGACCATGCAACAGGAGGATGATTTTCTCGACCCTACCGATGCTAAAGAATTTCTACTAACGCCAACATGATCCTAGAATTGATACAGTTGCTTGAGGGAATCCTGCGGGACAATAATAACCCACCTACCCTAGCATTCATGACGATGCGTGAATTCATAGAAGAAAAAAACACTTTAGCCGCCAGGCCCACACTTTACTTCGGCGGCTGCCTATTACAACAGTACATCGTCGATATGTTTATCAATGTTGAATGAGACCAAATCAACTCCATTTTGCTAGTACAGAAAAAGCTGAAGGAACAGCTCTATTCAGGTGTTGATGACATGCTCAAAAAGTGTTTATAGTTATAAGTGCTCATGTTATGGTTAGGGACAATTTTAAAGAGCTGACTCAGCCGGTTGTTTTCATTTTATCTGATCAAAGCTCGGCCCCAGGTACATCTATCTTAAAGTATATTCTTTTCTTGGATGGCAAAAATACTATGTATATCAGAAATCTGACCAAAGTTGAACAGTTAAGATTACCATAAATGAGAAAAACAAGAATTTTATTACATGATGTAGGATCAAATATTATGACATAATAGAACATAACGTCAATTGAAGGGGTCCCCCGTAAAACGTTCTAAACGACAAAAACCTAGTTTCGGGTAATCAAGCGTTGAAAATTGAATTCTGAAATTTACGGTTTTTTCAAGGTTAGAACTTACAATCATGTATAATTTTTTAATACCCAATTTGTAACATCATAATGTAGCCTTATACTAAATTTTTACTTGCCATCAAGCTTTTTTAAACATTTTTCGTGTTTTTTTGGGGGTTATAACGTTCTAAATGACTGGCGCTTGAAACGTTTTCTGACGGACTGCCCCTTCTGCTTTGGTAGAAAACATCAGGGAGTGAAGGAATACCAACATAAACGAAAATAAAACTGAATATAAAACAATTTTATTGGTCTAAAAGTTCAAAAAACGTAACGTTGTTACATAACGTTATACGTCATTTTACTAAAAGTTATCCAAAGGAGGCACCTAAAACGTTATTCTACTTCACTTCTTTTGTGCTAATTTTCCAGGTCTTGGCTGCTTAGTTTTTGAAATATAGGGTAATCCAGCTTTTCTTTATTCCTTCCTGGTTTTATCCTTCCACTTTCTAATATTTACTTCACCTGTTTTATTTTTATTTTCACGATTTTGGGCGCTGGGTGACAACGCAATGAGCGGTGGGGAGTTTATCTTTTGGCGAATAGAACGTTTTCCCCCAGAAAGTCCGTGCAGTCCCGCGAAGCACGCCAACTTTGACAGACGAAATCAGGGCTGCCAACTCAAATATCTTCAAAACAAAATATACCACGGTGTAGCTCGTGTCCTAGAGAACCTTTTTCATTGAATATCTCCGATTTTGAAATTTTGTCGTTTAGAACGTTTTACGGGGGACCCCTTCAATTGGTTTCCGCTTATTAATGTTTCATAATGAACAAAAAAAGCTACGGTATTGCAATTGATTGAAAGTCTTCCTCATAAAAATAAAAAATAAAATCCCCTTGACTATTGTCTATGTGAGAAATTGCTTGACTTACAGCAAACGTTTGCAGTCCCTCTGGATCTTCTAGGAGTTTTTCAAAGGAAGAAGCCCAGCAAGAAACGCCCTCCTCTGGATCCTCATGCTGGAACAATAAAATTGCCTTATTGCAATTATTGCTACAATAGAAGGTATTAAATTACTTCAAAGAACTTTGGCATCCTTCCCCATTGTTGAGTACACTAATCCTCAAATATCCTCTATTTATCCTGTACTCTGGCTAAGTACAATACAATACCTAATCCGGTTTGGTAAAAAATATCATGATTTAGTCTATATTGGAACGTCCGAGTTTTGCCTCGGAGTAACCAATATAGGATTACTAGGAATCGTTGATGAATCTAGGTTAGTAGCCTATTATATTATTCAACACGATCAAGTAGGCAATCATTACTGTGATAAAAGGCATGCTTTTGATTCTATAAAATGAAATAACATATTATAGATGTTTATAGATGTTAGGTAGCAGTATATCCACCTGCTATTGCTGGTGGATATAATGTATGAAAGTTATATTTAGTTATAATCCATAATAAGGTTTTGTACTTTACTATTGAACTCAGATATCATTTTTAAAGTACCATTCATGAAACATTGCCAAAATAAGTATTGCAACTGACTAAAATATGTGAAATGTTTAAAAACTATTATCATATGTGTAACAATAATTTTGCAAGTTCTTTTCTTATATTTTATTAGGCATCCAAAATCTAATTTTGAAACCTGATGATTGTATTGCAGTCTGTGTTTGATTCATAAAGCCTCTTTTTATGCCTAACAAGCATTTGCCCACATGGACCTCAGGCCTATGCATGGAGACTGTCAAGCAAAGCAAGGAGTGAGCTGGTACAGTTCAAGGGTCAACCTGAACAGGGCTGCTAAAAGTTAGCGACGTCACTAAGATCCAATTCAATAATACCGCTGCCATGATTTTGAAGCCCAGCTCACTACCAATTGCACCATTAGCTCACTAAACCAAGTGTTTGATGTATTAATGTAAAAATCACTAAATAAAGTTCCAGAATGCAATGTATAATCATAATAATCGCTTGAGAGCAAATGTATTTTGAAAATATAAATGAAGTATTTTTGACCACATTTTTTGATAAAAGAGTAATTATTAAAATTTTTACTTGGTCAGCTAATTAAAAACAAATCTTTAAGAAGCAACATAACTGATAGTAGACTGAATGTGAGCCTGAGCTGAACTATGTGGAGTGTCAAAGTATCGAGTGTCTAACTACTGAGTTATTACTGTATTATAATTTTTCTAAACATCTTAGTAATAATGGGGAGGGTTGCAATCTAAAATCTAATTGTAAAATGATGTATTGAGATTTCATGACCGGAGTATGATTGGTTGCCTACACCTTTTTAAGACTGAGAATACCACGGAGAATCTGCAAATTAGCTTAATAACAATGCAAGAGTGAATATAGTTATTCACACAGTTATACAGTTAAAAATGCAGGGTACTACACAACTGTGACTGTCATATGTCTCAAATGAGCAGGAATAATTACTTGTTAGTTTTTAAAAATTGCAATACCTATGGCTCAAGAAACAAATGTTTTTTTATCGCGAGTGAAGCCACATGTAACTGCTATTAGCAAAATAAAAATCAAACAAAATTTAAATCTGTCAAAGAAAATATTTAGGCGTTGCTATAAACAACTTCAGTTTTACTAGAAATATTTATTTTAATTTTTGACAGATTATTTTTAGAGTAAAATTACAATAAATTTGGACACAGATTTAAGACTAAGACTAAGTTGGCCTTTACAAAGACATATCTTAAATTTACAGTATATCAATATTAGGTTTCCAATAATTATTTTGCAAAGGCATCAGATAATTATTACTGTATAGAGAAATTGTACACTTGAAAAGTAATTTTAAGTATACTTTTGATCCTTGTTTGCCTAATTGTGGTGGTGGTTGACTATATTTTTTTTACTATGTACGCCTATTTGCCTGTGTAAGATTGATATTAAATCTCTATAGTCCATGCAACAAAAAAGGGGGAAAGATTTGGAACACAATTTTTTGACTTTGTAGCTTTATTTGGACTAGTTAGGAGGTGAACATATCAAAAGACCCTGACTGTAGCCATTGAGTGGGAGGAAGAAGGTGAGCCTGAAGGACCCATTTTTAGGTTCTTCCTGAATATCTTAAAAACTATCAACTTTTGATATTCCCTATTAAATTAGAAAATTAAAGAGAATTTCCTGTAAGAAAAGTACATAATACTTCTTTCTTTTTTTTAAAAAAAGAGGGCGGCGGTCTCTTTTTACCTTGCATTTGCCCCCCACAAAGGCCTCACGCCTGTGTGTGGAAGTTATCAAGCAAATCAAGGAGTGAGCCAGTACAGTACAAGGATGAACAGTACTGCTAAAAGTATGCGGCATCATCGGGACTCAATCCTGCGACGCTGACGCTACAGAACCGGGGCTGAGTGTGCTACCAACTGCGCCACCAACTCACTAGGGAAGCCATGCGCTACTTGCGCATTTTAATATTGTTCCTATTTGTGAGAAACTCACCTACCATTAAATTGATTGTATTTGCTTTAAACTCACCGTTAGTAATCAAGTCAACCTTGTCAAGTGAAATTTAAAGTTCTCACTTTAATAAATAAAAGCTTAGCTTAACAAAACATACACACTGTTTATCACCCCAGCACTATGTATTTGAATTTTAACGTCTTCTCGCACAACAGTACAAAACACCGTATAAAATCATTGCAAACATATCGGGAATACCTAAAAGTAAAACACTGAACATCATTATTGTGATCATATTGGAATTATTTAATCATTCGATATTTGTATCAATAATATATCTTAGGTACGTCTGCAGAATTTCATCCCCTAATCTTCTAAACTTGGTTTTCTCTTTGCCTTCTTCTTCTATCTGTTTCAGGGTTCTATTTACAATATTTTAAATAAGTTGACTATATATCTTTGCCATATAAAGAATTATTTACCTACCTCAATTAGGCTACAATTACCAATACTCGTAAAAGTTGACCATTTAATTGATTTTCAAAAGCTGTATGTATCAGATCTTGTTTACAGTTGCAGACTTCCTATTTTTGTTTACGATGTGACTGGTTAAAAATGCATCTAAAGATGAGCTGTCAAATTACAATTCACATTTGGCAAGTTTGTCAGAAATGGACCGTTGAAAGCGCCCTCTAAGAATAAATCAAAGGCTTCGGGGTTGAAGCCGTAAAAGAAATGCCCATTTTAATTATCTGTCACCGGTGCGCTACATTATAAGCTTTAAAATGACACCTTGATCGTAAAGATCGGTTAAGTGTAGGACAGGAGGAAAAGAGCTGTATCAGAGAAAATCCTTATTTTATTAAGTATATGGGTGTTTATTTTGGTCCAACCATTTACAAGATAAATAATATTAATTTTATTAATATCTTAAAAAAATATTCCTTCCATAAGAGTTAATTTGTGTACAAAATAAATGCCAAATAGGGCAAAGCCTTTCCACATACAGGAAAATGAACAACATTCATTAAATATTGACAAAAATTCCAGTTATTTGACACCTAAATCATAAAAATTGGTCCAAAGTAAAGGCCTTAGTGAGCTCATAAAAACGTTGTAGTGACCATGGTGTAAAGAAAAAAGAAAGGAGTGTGTACAGTCAGCTGGTATGACGTAGGTGGGCTCGTGCAACTAGCGGACCTTGCGGTATGAAAGGTGAACTAAGATTGTACACATAATATTTTTATTGAGCTGTATAAACTTGCTTGTGATGCAGTCGCCATAAGCGCTAGTTGCACGAGCCCATCTACGTCATTCCAGCTGACTGTGCACACACCTTCCTTTTTTCTCTTCACCATGGTAGTGACCACATATTTGTAACATTTTTTGAGAAATAACTTTATTTATGAGATCACCACGGCCTTTGCTCTAAACCAATTTTTATAATTGAGTAATTTCCAAATTACTGGAAATTTTTTCGAATTTCAAGAATGTCTATTCTCCTTTAGGTGAAAAGGATTGTCCTATTAAGCAATTACTTTTTAAACAAATGAACATGTATTTCTTAAGGAAGAAGTGTTTAAGATATTAATAAAATTAGTATTTATCTTGTAAATGGTTGGATAAAAATAAACATATCATCCACTTTTCTTACAAGAAATTAAATTCTATTTAATTTTACAAATTAATAGGGAATATTAAAAGTTGGTAGTTTTCAAGATATTTAGGAAAACCCTAAAAATGGTACCTTCAGACACCACTTCTCCCTCCTTCCTCCCGCTCAATGGCTAAGGTCTGGGACTTTTGATATGTCCGATATGTCCACTCCCTAACTAGTCTAAACAAAGTTACTAAGTCAAAAATTGTGAAAACCATGCATTATCCTCTAAAAATGTTTTCAGCATTCGTTGCCTGGACTACTACTACCCTATTATTTTTCATAAAAAATTACTTTTTGGTATATTTTATTTGGGAACGAAGAGCCGAACTTTGCTAAGTTATTTCATAAATAGAGTGATACTGTAGCGGTGTAAAAATAATGGATTTTAAAATGGAAAAAATACGAACATAGATTCCAAACTCATTCCTAATCCTCCATATGAGCAGGGACAGCAAGTCCTGTCTCAGTCTGATGGTGTCCATGTCACAACACTCACGGCCGTACACATGTGTTCAGTTGCAGCTCACCACACACAAACACAAACACATTCAACACGGTACTTCTGACGTCAAACACCAGACAAGTGTTCCAACTACGCAAGACACTTGAACCAACACCATTGTTTACCACTCTTCACACTTTTGTTTATCCTTAACGGAGGCAACAGCTTCATTCAATTAGCGGTTGATAAGTAGCGGTTGATAAATTATAAAATTTAAATTACAATAAATAAATATTAAAAATGATTTCATAATACAGGTTTAAAATGCGTTTAAATTATAAACAAGTTGAACTGAAATTTTTTGGATGCATTTTAATTAGTTTACGTATCGTATAAACCAACACGGCCGTACCGCCGCGCCGCCCACGCCACTCGCGACTGTCGCGGACGCGGGTGTTTTCTCCCGCTTTCCCGGCCCGGTGAGAGCGGCGCCGGCACACATCCGCTGGAGCTGTAGCGCTACACAATACTAGACTAGAGGAGGCCAATTAGCAAGTACAGGCCGCAGAGCGGTGGCGAGTCTTGTAATTGGACAGGTTGTGTCGGATTTGGCGATGTGACCGTGTAGTTGTGTCACATGTAACGCGGCAAGTGCGTACCGGTAACTGAGATGAGATCAACGAACTGGTAAAAACTGTATTACACTATATATTTTTTATTAGCGAGCCTTTTAAAGCAATAAAAAAGTAAGTACCTGGTGGACCGAGCCTTGCTCGGTGTTATTTCATGTTTACGAGTTCATCCAGTTACTATAAAATATTTCAATGTCATAAAATTGATAAATGTAAACCTCATTTATTGCTCCATGGACTCTTCATCCCACTTGCTGTATTTTTCCTTGATGGCTGTAGATTCCAAACAGCTGTTATGATTACTTCATTTGTATACACCTTCCTAATTTATTTTCGTTGCCATCACGGCAACTCATAAGGCCAATGTTAACATTTTACAACTTTTAAATTCGATTTATTATGTTAATAGATTTTCTCTGGCCAAGTAATCTGCATAAAAGACGTTTTTGAGTCATTTTTTGAGTCTCGACTACTTATTTCCAGACTTTGAAGGAAATCCTCGGAGCCGTTTTTGAGATAATTGTGCAAGCAAGCAAGCAAGCTTACAAACACGATAACATTACTCATATAAGAGTATAGTATAATAGCAAATAAAAAAAAACTATTGGATAAGCAAAGCAGTTTCGATATAAAAATGAAGCAGTTTGTGCAAAACTGCTTTCCTCAAAACATGGTTCTACATTCTCACTGTTTGTCAAACGATGTGTTTACCAATATCATATGTTTAAAATATCTTTAAACTATCACATAATACGGGTAGTACTATAGTAGCCATAGCTGGAAATATAATGCGCGAACTGTAACTCAAAAGACCACTACTGAATGATTACAACTACAACAAATACACGAACACGTTACCATTTGCCTGAGAACATAGCACGGGACGAAGAAGAAGACCAGTCGGTGTCAGTAGACAGTCGGTCACTGTCACAACTCGCCGCACCTGCACGCGACTGTTGCCTCACGCCTCCTCGCTATCGCAACAGGAGACCCTGAGCAAGCACAAGCAGCCGCCGCCGCCGCCGCCGCTCCACTTTCCGTTCAATATGCAGACTAATTGGTACAATAAACGCACCAGACTTGTCGATAACCTAGCCAACTAACTACCAAAAACGAATATTTAAGTGAAATGTTTTAAACCATGGAGTTTAGACCTTCATTGTAGTTTGTATGAAAGTCTGAAAAAATCTACTTTTAAATAAACTATATAGGCTGCTCTTTGAATTATTTGACGCGTGATAGACGTATGCGCATTAAAGGCCCTCCACACATTAGAGTGGCGTGGCTTGGTACGGCGTGGCACCTACATAGATATTTTGTACCTAAAAGAGAAGCGATGAATTTTTATTTAAGTTCCCCCCTTAGCTCTAAGTTGTAATGAATTATCTGTCCAATATAGTAAATTATCACATGTGTGATGATAACCAAAATGATCATTCATTTGACAAAGCACAGTTACCAAGATGAACTTCCAGATTCAATCATGCAATGCGAGAGAATTCCCTTTGGTTTGAAGTTAAATTCGTATTTCTGAACTCGCAATAACATTCGAGTGAATTAATTATGCCACCGTTAAACATTTTTAAGGGCCAGTCAATGAATCTACACTTACAGAATGAAAAACCTTACATATTAAGACGTCTCATCTGACATTAGACATAACAACACTTAGTGAATATTTTGAAATATAAAAAAATTGTCAAACTCTTTAACACAAAACGTATTAAACGTATTATTCAACGCATTATTTGAAAATGTTTAGAGCAGTATAATTATAAGCTAGTAATAAGGTAGAAACTGTAATTAAACACCTGTCAGTATCAGGAACAAAATTAACATCGACGCAAGTTTACCAGACGCACTCTGCCTCATTTGTTTTTTTTTGTTTTTGCTTTGTTGATTTCAAAATTACAGTAACTTGTACACTGATACATGTGCTTTATGTTGGAGTTTGTTAAACTTGTAAAACCGACAAAAAAATTGTTTTGTGGTCAGATTATTACAAGTTATTACTGGAGTAGAGTGCACGAAATAGGGCGGGCGGCAAAAGCTGTAAACTCATTAAATCGTCTGCTAAACCTTAACTGAAATTAGTAAAATAAATGTTTCTGTTGTCCTGTCAAAACTTTATTTACGTTTTTCAAGGCCTTTTACGTGTAAATTTGTGTTTACTGCAACATAAGATCATACGCAAACAAATAATAAACATTAATTTCGCCAGCAGCGCACTCACTCACCCGTCCTACCTATTTGATAACTCAGGCTATGCTCGGGAGATAGTTTTATTCCAATTTAATGGATTGGGAAGTGTGTCACTTTGTAGGTATAACCATAAGAAATATTAAAAAATATGATCCAAATGTTTTAAGATACACATATACCCTAGAGCATTTCCAAAATGGATCGTTTTAAAACGGCCTTGGCGAAGCCCTAAAAGGTTATCAAAGCCCAATTACCATAGAACCAATAGAGCCCATCATAAGATTCCAAGCTTTGTCACCAGATGAAGGGGCTGACATGTGTCGTAGAACCTTGATAAGACGACTCTCAAAGTGATTCTGGAAAGAGTCTCGTTATCAAGGGAGTCTCCTTATTGAGGTACGTGTTAGTGTTAACAAGATATTGTGTCATTACACTATCAAGGAGTCTTGAAAAGTGAACAGTAGAACCTTGTTAAGAAAACCCTCGAGGTGATTCTGGAAAGAGTCTCATTATCAAGGGAGTATTCTTATTGAGGTTCGTGTTAACAAGACATTAAGTGTCATTATCAAGGAGTCTTGAAAAGTGTACTTTTTTCGAGGTTTTTGTGTTAACGAGTGTCTTCTTGTCGAGGTTCTACTGTAGTTTTTTTGGCTGTAACACCTGACATACCAAAACACACCTCTCTTTTTAGAAATCCTATACTCTTATATGAGCAATTTTATCGTCCGGCCGTGCGTGCTTGCTTGTATGCTTGCACATTTATCTCAAAAACGGCTACGAGGATTTCTTTCAAAGTCTGGAAATAAGTAATTTATGACTCAAAAACGTCTTTTACGCAGATTACTTGGCCAGAGAAAATCGAATAACGTAATAAATCGAATTTTAAAGTTGTAAAATTTTAACATTGGCCTTATGGGTTGCCGTGATAGCAACGAAAATAAACAAGGAAAGTGTAAACAAATGAAGTAATAATAACAGCTGTTTGGAATCTACAGCTATCAAGGGAAAATACAGCAGGTGGGATGAAGAGTCCATGGAGCAATAAAAAAGGTTTATATTGATACATTTTATGACATTGAGATATTTTATAGTAACTGGATGAACTGGTAAACATGAAATAACACCGAGCAAGGCTCGGTCCACCAGGTACTGCATATTGATTTCAGAAATCGAAAAGCACATTGTATTATATCGACTATAGGCTTGCTGCCTTTACTATGGTCTGTGTGATGTCGAATTATTCGTAGAAAGTCCCCTAATATTTTGAGGTTTTGTTAGGTCTTTTAAGTAGGTCAACAAAGCAGTATTATTTGAGTGCGTATTACGTCTTATCAATATAGTTATGGGATGCTTCGAAAGGGAGAAATCAAGCCTCTACTTGAGGGGAAGAGAATTTTTACTTTGGGGAAGAAGACAATAATTTTATGTTGTCCACCAAAACTTAGATTATATTGCTATTGCTGTGCTTGCAATCCAAAATATAAAATTCTAGATGTTACCCGTGGCTTCGCCCACGTTCAAATAATTTTAAACAGCTGGTATTGGCCCTATACTGTTTTTTGTATCTGTAAATGATTGGAATTGGGTTTATTAGTTTACATTCCTCTGCCTGGATGGATACTGGGAGGGTACGTTGTAAAAGCTGACTTACATAAAATTACACAAACAAACAAACTCACAAACTTTCACACTTGTACTATTAGAAGGAAGAAGGATGGCACATTTTTTAACAAAAAATACTTGGAGAAACTGAAACATGTGACACAATCGGAATGAGTAAACGTCAACTTTCACAAGAGGATTAGTTGGCCATGGGAGCGGAAATAAAAGGCGTCATTATCCTCGGCCACAATGGAAATGGCGGATGTAGTAACTGTATCCAACTAACACGCTATTTTGTTCAATGACAGAGGATATAAAATCTAATTAATGAAATAATTACTGCACAACATTAGCAGTTTCGTTTGACATGCAGTGTAATTGAGTCTTAGTAGCATGCAATATATTGAAGGCTATTAAGACTGCTCCAACTGTATGACATTCCAGATTCTCGTTTTTATTTTATGTAGCCTTTTAAACTTCCCTAAAAGTTGAATCAACTGCCCCGATTAAGTTTTAATGGACCTATCAATTTTGAAATTTAAAGAAATGACAACTATGCTTAAGTTTTACTATGACGCAAGGCAAATAATTAAAGAAATAAAATTGACCGGCTTTATAACACTGCTGTATCTCAAGCAAAGTTATTTTTGATACCGTAAAGCGTTTTTGACTGAACAAAAACTAACAACAAACTAAGGTTTGCATTTTATTTTTTACGTTAAGTAAAATATTAATCTAGGAATGTAGTTTAATCGGTTTTAAATATTGGTAAAGAGTATGAAGCACAAGGTGGAATTGAAAGCATCACATGACTGGAGGTTTTCCTAGAATTTAAAACAAATATGGTGGTTTAAAACACTCGGAACATTTCCCTTTTAATGTTGAAGGAAAATAGATAAATATCTCATTACACTGGCAGGTTACTGTGTCGGACTTTGGAGCGATTCTTCGTTTATCAGGAGGAAACATAAACAATTCGGAACGGCCTGGAAGTGGAGGCAGCGAAAAGGAAACGGCGGATCCCCAAAAATTTCAGCTTCAGATAGCAGAGACCCGCTGCCAGCGAAGGGAAAGGAGTCAGCTTTCACACCTCTGTGCCTCTGTGGGAGCCGAGCCGGTACATTCGGTTGCGTCATCATTCGTTGCGGTTTATTCATTAGCATCGAATTTCGCAATAGTAATCGATAAATGAGAATGTACAACTGCGCAGAGATATGAGGTCCACGGTATATACGACGTATTTGTAAGATTAATGTTCAACTTGCTTGATGAGGTAGTTACGAATGACGGGCGAAGGTCAAATGAGGGCCACAACAAAACATGCGTAACCTTCATAACGGACCAGCGGTCTGCGGTCTCAAAATAACGCCTGTTAATTAAACACGTAAAAAGCTATGATTACAAATAGTCGAGTGATCTGATTACTTTAATAAGCGTTAAATCCCTTATAAGTACCCACAGATACTTCTATGAGAAGTACCACATTATATTTTTACTGTACATGTTATTTAAAAGATTATGTTTAGAAACACTACTTTGAAATTAAATTGTTAATGTATATTTGTCAAATATTGCCTTTATTAAATAGAGTGAATGCCTTCCAATCAGACTTATGCCTTGGAAGCTAATTTTATTTTCCAAAATTAAATTAAATCAAGTGATTGGTTTTATTTGAATGAAAAATGTCAGCTTGGCTATCGTCTTCATATAGAGTATTAGTTTTTGTGTATTGCAGAGTGTAAATAAATGTATTTTGTATGTGAAATTTATTTGTTAAATTCAATGTGCCCTCACTTTTAGAAAATAAAGACTATTATTATCATTTAGTAAATAAAGACTATTGTTATCATTATTATTATTTTACATGTGACAAGTACAAAAATTATACTTAGGAATACATGCAATATGTAAATAGGAAGCTTCGAGAAAACATCGAACAAAATAGTGTCTTTATTATTCTATCGATGAGACGGCAAGGGACACTCACATCAGAGCAGTTAACACCACGGGTTATAAAACCCGATGATTATAGCCATTAAAAACAGTCGATGTCGGTTGACACTTATGATAAGAGCGGGGGCAGCTGATAAGAGGAGGTCTGCACTTATACTACTGACTCGTCTGTTCATTGATGTACACCGCCCCGTGGACAAGCGGCACGTAGCTTCGTGTGATCGCATAACGTGCCCTATTTAGTTGAACACATGCTTCATTGTCATGAGGGGGCTCCAGATCCACGCATTACCTGCTTAGCAACACCACGATTTCCCGCTTCACCCAATGTTAACTTTCATATTCGGTACCGCCTATATCGTCGTACTGGATTGGTTTATGGCCCATTTAAAAGAGCAAAAATAACACAGCGCTTTCTGAAAGCAGAATTGATTTTTGTATCACTTTAGTTTAACAATCATGAGATTTTATTAAGTTAATATTGAACAAGTTGTTATCATCAGCGATTTCAATACTGACAATAAATTAAAACAAATCGGGCAACCCTCAGCCAGTTTCGAGTCCCTGCACAACAAATTATCACACTCTTCCTCAAACCCTGCTAATTAAAACGTCCATCAGCCGGCGAGGCCGCGACACGACACGGAGACGCCGTATAATGGCTCGGCTACAGGGGCGTTTACACGACGACGACGACGCGCTGCGATAGGCGGTAGCCCAGGCCGCGGCCGCGGGAAGGGGCGGTGTTTATTTAGTATGTAAATCAGTCGGTCGAGGCATGTGGAGCATGCGGTCCGAGCGCAGCACACACGCACACGCACACACACACACACACACACACACACACACACACACACACACACACACAGCGCGCTACGCGAGCTTGCAGCAGGTGAATGGACACGGCTCGCGGTCATAAAAACCCATCACTGCGACTGCGACTCATCTCGCCGATTCCGGCCGTTCCGGCGCCGCCGCCGTCGGTGCAGTCAGTAGCTGTAGCTGACAGAGAACTGGACAACTTTACGGAAAAGCTTTGACATTGAACAATTCGTAGTCGGAACGCTCATATTGCAATAGTTCAAAGATTGATATTAAACATAACCATCTCTATACAAGGCCGCGGCGCTAGTCAAATGGCAACATAGGGGTATCAGCTGATTTGGTTATCCCTACTTTCTTATGGCACTATTTTTTGTTTACCTGAACTATGCAAAGAACCCCTTAAGAAGCGGCGTTTCAGGTCGAAGGCCGCGGCCTTATTACTAGTAGAGATGGCTATGAGGCTATGAAGTGAACCAAAGGAAAACGCTAAAAAAACCTACAGATTGCCTTGAAGACGAATATGCTGAAGAATTCGAATTCATTTGAGAATTATAAAGGAAAGTTAAGTTAATCCCATTTAAATACTCATCACCCTTCTATTCGCCCTTGAGCGGTGCGACTTTGATTTTTGTGTACTAACGGATTGTATAAACGTCTGAAAGTTCGTAAGGTTAGCTTTCTGATTGATACAGCCAAATAAAATCTAAAATTACCGTTCCTTTAGTAATGAAGGAGGTTTACGTCTCTGATAAACCTTTGCTATGTATAGGCCTACTCCATGCTATTCAAATCAAATCAAATCAAAAACCTTTTTACTCATCATCATAAATTTACAGCTAATTACAATATACAGAAAAAAATCACATGGGTCGAATGACCTGTGCGTGATCTGAGTCCTTATCTGGCTGCATTATAGGTATAAAACTGAAATATAAAATAGAAGCACTTTTTTCATACAAAAAAACAAATAATTACATTTAAAGAAAGAAAACATATAAAAATAACTAAATAGGTTAAAAAAATAAAAAAAATTGGAAAACATTTTTGTTAAAAAAGAAAAGTAAAAAATAATTCGACACACAATTTCGCTATTCGTCACACAATTAATTGCAAATTTCGAACGAGAAAATGTCGACAACAAAATAACATCAGTGACAATATTCGCCACACTTCTGATAAACAAGCCAATTAAAAATACAGAATACTAAACGAGTTTGTATTAGTTGTTATTTTGAATGTAATCTATGGGCCTTCAACGTGCCAAAGGTTTGCAGTGTTATGCAAGTTTGACGTCACAACGCGAATCAGCAGGACACTTCTTTGATAACACTTCTGACATGTTAAATTATCTAACGTTCATTTCTCTAGTTTCAAGTATGCTCGTTTATTGGTGGGGTTGGTATTCTGCCAGGTTTTTATCAGTTTGTGGATTTTGAAAGTAAACAAAGCAATGTTGTTGTTACTGATAACAAACAAAAGATGCTGTTACGTATCTTGAACTAGGGTTGTTTAAAATCTACAAAACAGTTGCTAAGTAAATAAGCTATGACTGAAAACATGGGTTGGGTCCAAAGCAAAAATCACGAATATTTAAAAAAGCCAACAAGGATTTGAAATTAAGACCAAGTTTTCTCAGGGCACAACATTAAATAAGATTTCATTTTCTTCAAACAAATTTGAATAGGAAACTTTTTTGCTTCGGGAGGATTTTGAATATGTAGATACACCCTTGATATGGCCAAATTATTGTACTTGGGCAACAGCATGAATTGCAGTAACGTTATCTTCTTCCGTAAAAACGTTCTTTGTACTTTGACTCAACGCCACCAAAGTTATCTCGTAAAATTCAAAATTAATTAAAGATTAATTTGGATAAATTGTGAATAAAAAATAACGTCATCGTTTGTGGGCCCAGCTATTTGTCTCTTTAAATGCCTAATATCATTGACTTTGGGTATCCAACAAAAAAAAAACAAAGGAAAAAGAATCATCATAATGTTAAAGGATAAACAAATATAACATCTCTTTTTCGTTAAACCACATGTAATAAACGCGTATACCCATAAACGCAACTGTAATATAATTTATTATATATACTAAACTACAGTATACTTTAACTGTACTGTTATAATACGCTTGTCTGACAAAATATTTTTTATATTTAGTCAGTTATTAATAAAATTGTATCTAAAAAATATAAAGTTAAAGGGAGTTCAATATTTGTTGACAATGACTCAAATAGCTAATTGAAAACGAAAATGATCGATTCAAACGGTAAATATTGAAGCGGTTACTCCGAACTAGCTAATGGTGTCCCGCTTCACTGGGAAAAAGTAATAGAAAACAAATGTATCAGTTGTTCACCCCTTTTATTTATAGTTGTGTCATGAGGAATTTTTTCATCAAAAATATAATATTTTTCCTCAGATTTTCTTACCGAGGGTTGATGGGTGACAGAATTGTGGTTTTCTCAAAAGTTACGAGACGTTTGGGCTTTTTATATAGAAAATATAACACAAATTAAACAACTCATTGAACAGCAAAATATGATTTTACAGTTAACTGTTGATAAAAAACATAAAACAAACACACACAATTCATGCACAAGATATAAATATGCCACAATAGATAAGTTAACTATGCAATAAATTATTGTTTGTGATCGATTTTTGAACAGCCACCGCAGTCACATTCATTACCAAGTCAACGAGAGATCGCCATTAGTATTCGTCATTAAACTATAGACTTCGATCTGTGATCAAAGTGTTAAACGTGTAGAGAAATAATTGACAACCGTCTAACACGAAAATAACTCGGTTGGTGAAAATTAGTTTTAGACGACTCACGAAGGTGTTGTTGCGGCGGCGCTGGCGGGCGCGCAGGGGGCTGAAGCAGCTGACGGGGGCGCACTGGCACGGGGGCGCCGGGTGCTGGGGGCGCCGCAGCGGCGTGTCCGGGGCCGACATCGCGAGCACACTACCACACTACCACACACTACTAGTAGCGCCGCGCACTGATAACACACCCCTCCCACTGCGCCATCGCGGCCGTCATGTGCAGCGAAATGTCGAGGGAAATAGTACTTTGATAAGAAATACTATGAGGGATATTTTTACAGAAACCACTCAGAGAGCTGTAATCACTGACGTCACTCATCAACGATGGTGTAAACTAAGTTGACTCGAAACACTAGTTGAAAGCGCGTTGGACAAAGCACATAAATCAACGGCCATCAACTGAGATAGAAAATTGAATCCTGTGGTGTACAACCTCTTAACATGATTGCTCTTCCAAACTCGTATTAGGCTTACAAAAAATCTACAGTAAAATTTAAGTCATAAATAATAACAAAAACCTTCCATTCCGCCACAAACACGCAATTTATGTGGTTACGGAGTTCATTTATTAGCTTTAAGTAAAAATACAAATATATTTTTTAATACTATGAGTTGATGAGTTGTTCTTTGAACCACACTATCAAAAGTTTATGGTTAAAACTTTGCGCCTTTTCATTTAGAGGTATTTGATGAATAATTGAAAATTAGTACCGGGTAAATGAAAACTACATATATTTTAGTTGTTCTGCTAACCACGCGCGCTCGGTGTTACATTTCACCGGAAACAACAAGCGGATGCGTCAACAGCTGTCCCAAGTGTCGAGTTAATGACGCGTAAAAGAAAATAGGACAATTATAAAATCTAAAGAGTCCCTAACGAACTGCCAATAACTGATATCACAGATAAATTACCTTTATTTATTTATTAGATTAGAGTTTTCACTAAAAATCATCATAAACAAAACTGTGTCAAGTACACAAGTGCAATGTAATTTACATTTTATGATCTTAACCTTTTAATGAAAAAAACCATAACAAAACACTTGAGTGTTTTGTATTTTATAAAAATGAACGTCTGCATTTGTATGAAAGAAAAGCATTTGTATCACATCATACCCTACCGATATGTGTGATATGAGAGAAAAGTACAATCTTTTCAAACGTAGATCTGCGTGTTTCCTTGCTTTAGTTGCATTTACTTCACACGTTTCTAAAAATAAAGAAACATAGATGAACTTCTATTAAATCTAATTTCTGAAAAATGCTTTCACTCGAAGAACAAAATTATACTCTGACTAAAAAGTTTGTCCTCCTAACCTAACCCTGAAAGAAAGCAAACCCTTTTTGGGACCAGGTGAAGGAGTTAGGTTTCGCTTCAATGAAGGCTATCTATTGCAACCGGTTCCCTCAATAATCGTCTTCTCGTAGTAGCTCCTTTCTGCTTACCGGTTATATTGAGAGCAGTAAGATTAGATCTAAAATTTACATGAATTAAAATTATACTACTAAATAAATGAACCTAGCCTTTATTCTATTCATCTATAAAAAATTAGTATATGCGCCAGCGATCAGCTGATCGGTGCAACGTTCTTACATACTTAATTATTAGATGTTCCCATAGCAGATTTTTGTTAATGTTATTCTTATTTGATTATGCCTGCCACTAAATCAGCTGTTAGCGCCTGCATTCGTTGAGCTGCAACATATTTGCATGTGTTCGTGAAAATTTAAAGGCGCTCTAATTTTAGAAATATTGATTTCAATTTTATTCTTGAGGGTTTACTTTGTCTCCCACCGGGACACAAAATAATAACTTTTTACTCCTGTGGGGGACAAATTATTACTTTGCTCACCCATTACAATGAGTATAAAGCGTCTAAACATACCAGGTGGGAAAAACGGTGTTATTTACAATAATTGTTTCCAATTGTTTCTTTATTTAAATATATACATTCAAACGCTAAAGCCTGACAAAATACAGTAGACTAAAATACATGTTAAACAATAGTGTTAATTTTAACATTGCCGTAGTTAAATGCACAGAAATGTATTACTTTTTTATAATCTTCACATTCTTTTACTAAATTCGGTCACCAACTTCTGGAGAAGTTCATTAATTTGTGGATACAGTGCAATATGTTTAGGGAATCCAATCCCGGGATGCGGGATCCCGCGTGATTTTAGAGCATATTCAATCCCGGGATTCTCAGGCTCAATCCCGGGATTTTCGGGATCATCAATTTACGTGCAAAATCGATGTTTTCTATTATTCCTATCAGTTACAAATAATAAGAGATAGTTTAACAGAAATATGGGTATAGGAATGTGCTAAACCAATCCAAACCAGGGAGGATTTGGCGGTCCCAAATTGGGCACGGTATTGAAAGTCAATAAAAGCTTTAGCGTGCGATCTGAGTGTCTACAATACAATATTATCTTGAAGTCATATAAAACAGTGTTTGGAATAAGCTCTGTAAAAACACCTAGAAAGGAATTTCAGAATTTGTTAGTCGAAAATAATTTTTAATTCAATTGAAGCTGTTTCAACATTCTTCCAAAATGAGGAACATTTCAAGTGGAAACGGCTTCCTGCAGATAAAGAAGGGTTCTAGGATTTTCCAATGGAAAGAATAATATTGTAGAGCGGTAAACATCGCGTAGAAACTCCATTTCCGGTAGTCGGATTTATACGCACAAATTTATTCAAAAGGAAAAAAAAATACAAACAAGTTTGCAGAAAAGGGAAGGATAGGCTATTTTCTAAAAAGAAATCAATTTCTCCCCGAACCCTTCTTGATCATCGCTTGGCCGCTTTATATTGTTGCCGGTCCAGGGCAGGGTAAAGATTTCATGAGCGGATGTTATAATCTCATAGAGACCGTAATACGAGTCAAAATAACAATTTTCATCAGTTAAAACGAAATAGATCAAAATTGATAAAGCAGTGAACTAGCGATACGCTTCGAATTCAACGTCGATTGTTTTCTTAATCATTGAACTACACCGGGGCTGAGAAGTTTTTGCGAAGACAAGAGCCTCGCCGTCGAAAATCCAACACTTAACTTTCTGATAACAGCGACATTGTAAAAGTGATAAGGGGAAACAGAATTTATATATATTATAAAACCTAAATTACTTGTAACTTTTGCGAAAATCATAAGCCTGACAATGACAACCATCAACCCATACTTGAATGAAAGGTCTCAGCGAGAAAATCTTCAAACTTCCCCTAAGGACAAAATTATGAAGTAGAGGGCTGAACAGGTGATGCATTTTTTTATTTACAATTATTTGTTTACCTTTTCCCAGCGAAGTGGGACCGGCCGACACCGTCATCTATACTCGATTCCACATTCACCTTTCAGTACAGTCCATGAGAGATAGCTTGTCTATTATATTTGCTGGGTATATCTGTTCACATATTCATAACAAAATGCTATAAAACCATCAGCTTAGCCTATTATTACATAACAGCATAAAATGCCATATACAGTAAAATACACAGTTAAGGAAATTCCATACTGAAAAGGGAACGTGGAACTGGGTATATACTCATCAGCCGATGATTTTATAACATGTTGATATGGATAACTGTAAACAATGTACCCACCAAACGTAATAAAATAGCTATCGTCCATAACATGGCTCGTACTGAAAGGTGAATGTGGAATCGAGCATAGATTAAATTAAATAAATTAAAACAAATAAATATGCACCTGGTTAGGAGTCGGGAGTGAAGCGACCGAACCGTAGTGGTTTGTCGGCAACCTCATGCCACACCCGCGCCTCACACGATCAACTAGCGGCCCACCACTGTGCTGTGACAATGTTAACTCGCACATCCGGCGGCTCTGGGTCCGGCCCCGGCCCTGCGCCGTCCCATGACTCACCGGCCGAGGACAGCGCCGCTTGTGGACATCGCCAAATTAATTGTTTTCCCCTTGATAACTGCGCCGCTATTGCTATTCGATGCGCGGCGAAGGGTGTCTTGAAAGTGTACTTTAGTCGGCGGTGTATCGCCTTATTTAACACACCGATTAATTGCTTATTCAAATAATGATGATAAACTTTTATGTGTTAATCTCATGAAGCAATGCCTTTGCAAGAGTGATGCGTACAGTGTAATTCGAGATATTTTATTCAGATATGGAGTTGATGTTCAGACTTATCGTTTTCTCTAAAGTTTTTAGGAAAGTGAGGTCATATTTGGACGATTTTAAACAGCAAAAAAGTTATATATTAATCCTAAGCATAGCGTACTCTCGTCAGTTACTTGCCAAAGGTAAATATCAGGGCTGTACCCAGCTTTGGCGGGCCCCGGTGAAGATATTAAGCCGGGCCCCTCATGTCCTGGTACTGCACCGTTCCACTCAAAACCGTAGCTGATTTCCAGCTCGGCAAAAGTGGTGACCTTTTTTTTTTGCTCACACGTGTCGATTTTGGTCCCTTCGTTGCCGTTACGGGCCCTTTTTACCTGTTCCCGGGACTTGTCGGGGGCTTACCACTTTTTCGGAGGGGGATTCTGACCCCCCGGGCCCCCCTTCGACCCGGCCCGGGCTCCCCCTTGACCCCGGGCCCCGGTAAAATTGTACCGCCTATACCGGTCTGAGTACGGCCCTGGTAAATATGCACGTAATCTTTTACGACTGTTCTCTTCTTTCGCATATATAATGATTCCCGTTTATCTGCAGATCTCGTAAATACAAAATTGTCTTTCACAACTGTTCGCGTCATTAGCAAAGATTTCCCCGCCGTTTTCCCACATGAGAGGCATGATTTATTTTTTAAACGGCGTCCACGCTAAATACAGCGAGGTACTCCCGTTATAGTGAAACCGCGCAATCGGTAACACGCTCAGTTGTTTTTTACGGCCGTTAACGACCGAACTATTAAATTTGCAGTCTTTTCTTTTTCTTTTCATTTTTCTGTTTTGTCGAAGGGTGTAAACTTGATTTAAAGAGGATAGCAAATTAAATTTTTACAAATTATTGAGTCAAAGCTAGGGATATATACTCAAAACACCTATGATCCTTCACACCCGCATCAAGGATACGGGTGTGAAGGGCCATGGGTACATTGGTATCCACGCCACTGAGGTACACTGGGTAGATCTGGTATACCAGCAATCCAGATTAATGTGACGGAGTCTCGATCCATAAAACGATAAATTTGGGTAATCTGAAGAACTAAAATATCAGTGCATTATTATTGCACCTATAAAAATAGTGATGTCAGAACTATTGTCTTTGATATTGCCATCGTACACTTAGGCCTCAACGATCTCAGAAACTCAACCAATACGTAAGTTCTGCACATTGAACTGTTTGAAAATGCTCCTTGAGCGCTGCCAAAATACACGTTTAGAACTTTAATTTAAAAAAGCTCCACGTGTATATTTAATTTAAAAATACACGTTCCGGACGCAACACCGCGTCGCGACGGCTTTACCGGCGCCCTTTTTCAGCGACTGCGCATGAGCTGGAAAGACATATTACAAGATCGCGCCACTATCATCACTCATCCTTTACTCTTATTCAGGGTAACGTCCTCCATGAGGTACCTGACTCAAAAAGAGTGATAAAGAGCCGATACACCACTGACTGGACAAAGGCAAACAAAGACAATGAATATCAGTAGACCCAGAGTCGGATACTTTAGTAACAGTCAAATTTAGGACAACGCGCCGGCCTCTGGTTCATCACCCAGCACTCTGGTCGGAGGTGTGACATAATTAATTTTTCCGAATTTAATTCACGACACCAGATGAAGGCGCACCTGCCCTTGGGCAAGTAGGCATAGAACTATATGTTTATACTTCTATGGTGGGCATGCGGCCCAGTCCAAGCCTCATCAGTTGTGTAGTGTAAAGTTTTGTTCAAAACACAAGTGAGAGTGGTTTGCATTTTGTCGAAAATATGAAGTGCTTGATAAATCTCGCACTACAAAAAGTGTGGTTTTCCCCCTTTCCAAATTTTGTCCATTGCCCAATTCAAATATAAACATAAACCAATTATGTATTAACATTTTCACGATGTGTAACATTGAAAAAAAGCTTAAAGACTTATTGTTTGATTAAATAAATAATTATGTTAAAGGACTGTTTTAGTTTATATTATCGATCTTTCCTATTTCATTAGCCTATGAATACAAAGAGATTTAGGTCTATATGGTGCAATAGTAAAAAACAAAATTTGGCAATCTTATGTCTTAATAAACTTTTGCAAAACTAATGACAGCGAGCGACCATGTCCGTTCTACTGGACCAATTTACATGTGGGTTGTATGAAAACAAAGGTTAGTGATTATTGTGCAGGTTTTATTGGTATTTCAATCAAATTTATTTTAATTGGGTCGAATGGAAAATATCTTTTCTAATGGAGATTAAACATAAGGGAACATTTTAAGCTTATGACAGCGAGCCTGACCATGCTACTGGACCAATTTACAAGCGGGTTGTACCGAAATAAAGATTTTCTAGTAAAATTTTCTCAGTAAGCCTTTGATTCCAATTTTTTAAATTAGTCGTATATATATATATGAATTTCTAGATTTGACAGTACAGTTTTATTAGAAGTGACTCGGTAACATCACTAATTTCAAATTTAAAATTAATAAGAGCGGCAGTTTTAGTTTTTATGGACATAAGCAACAAATATAATATGGCCAAGGTCTTATTCTGAACTCTTAACTAAAAAATCTTTGTTTTGTAAAAAGGAATGACCAAATAATGCATTTTTGCAATATGAAAAATTTGTCATCGGTAGAAAATCATTAAGCTATTTAACATAAGTTACCATGTGGTTTTAGCAAATTAAGTTAATTAGCTAAATAATTGAAAAGTAATATCTTGAATGTTGATATTTGTATAAATATTTTATACTAGCTGATCAACACGGTTTTACCCGTGGAAAAACGGAAAAAAATTCCTTGGATTCATGATAAATGTTAAGGTTGCTATGACAACTACATGAGCTTCCCTATACTTTAACATTGAAACTTTGATGTATCATAGGGCGTAGCCCTAAGGGAATTTTTAATAATCCGTTCTTAGTGGATGCCTATGCCCTGAGAGGAACGTCCATTCAAAGTTTCAAGGTGCTAGGTCAAGTAGTTTGGGCTGTGCGATGTTGGGTGAGTGGTATTTGACAAATAATATATAGTAGATTTTGTGTTGTACTATCCAAAAATGTATTGTTTAATATTTGTAACCAGTACTAAAGGTTTTGCTAATGAAAACTCATCACTTCATTTCAGAACATCCATGCAAAAAAAATAGGTATTCTAATAAATCCAAAACTAGAAAAAAAAATTTTCAATCAAACCTGAAAATATTGGAGGCCTATTCCACATACGACATATCCCAAAACACTCATAACACAACAATGAGGAACACACGTAGTCGACTGAGGACATAATCAGCTGAGTTGCAAAGTTGACCCGGGGTCAATTAGCTCAGTCGTCATGTGCTGTCAGTTCTCACACTTACACTACACCAGAATCGCTTTACATCGAAGACTCTATCCACAACTCGATAACAATAAATTTAATAAAGCTGAAGTAATGAATATAAAACTATACCCTCATATACCTCATTTATATAAATTTGATTTCTTTTGTTCTCAGCTATTCAAGTAAACCCAGCTTTAAAAAAACAAAAACAAAAAAGAACAAGTAAGTTTTGGAGAAGAGTACCATCTTAATTCAAACTAGTAAACGTGCTCAGCTCAGCTTAAGTATACACTGTAAGTACAGGTATCTATCTAAAATATATACAGCCGCTTGTGTAACTCACTGACTCACTGATTAAGGGATACGAATCCCAAACGACTTGAGCTAGAAACCTGAAATTCGGCACGTACTTTCCTCATTGCTTGAACCGAAAGGGGAAATCATCAAAACTTGCAATTTAAAACTTAAATCCCCTCAAAAAAAAAATTATTTAAAAATCGCCAGAAACACTTAAAAAAAAGTTATTTTAAGCTCTAGTGGCCGAACCGAAAAACGGACTGCACTACGTACAACACATTTTAGCGAATTTCCTTAGAAATAAGCTATTACCGTCGTTTTAACAGAACAGAATGGACAAAAAATATCCGTTCAGGGTAACCTCAGCAATCATATTAATATTTTTATTAATTGACAGTTTTTATGTGTACTTTCTGGATATGAAGTGAGTTTATTGTGAAAACGCTTTTTTACCTGCAAAAATCACGATTTGTTTCAAAATTTAACATGGGCTTATATGGGAAATAGAATTTTCATTTTTTGAGTTTTGTTAACACGATAACTCTCGTAAATATCCTCAGATCGTAACAACATTTGGTACAGACATGTAAAACTAGATTCTCTTGGACGAGTTCATAAACCAGCCAGATCGACATATCCAAAGTGGGGTAAAAGCCCCATTTTACCCCCCAAAAATGGGTTTTTTGAGTTTTTCAAATTGAAAAGTTATATTTATCCAATTATTGTTTGCACCATTGGATTTAGCTCGAAAAACAAACAATTTGGTATTCTAAATCATTCCTCTAAGTCCATTGGTCTCCGAGATATAAGCAAAAATACCTCTGGAAGGCCCCTTTTTGCCAACCAAAAAATGGGTTTTTTGAGATTTTCAAATTGAAAAATCAAAGTTATCAAATTATAGCTCTCACCTTTGGATTCAGCTCGAAAAAACAAACAATTTGGTAGCTTCAATCATTGCTCTAGGTCCATTGGTCTCTAAGTTATTAGCGAATTTCCTTAGAAATAAGCTATTACCGTCGTTTTAACAGAACAGAATGGACAAAAAATATCCGTTCAGGGTAACCTCAGCAATCATATTAATATTTATATTAATTGACAGCTTTTTATGTGTACTTTCTGGATATGAAGTGAGTTTATTGTGAAAACGCTTTTTTACCTGCAAAAATCACAATTTGTTTCAAAATTTAACATGGGCTTATATGGGAAATAGAATTTTCATTTTTTGAGTTTTGTTAACACGATAACTCTCGTAAATATCCTCAGATCGTAACAAAATTTGGTACAGACATGTAAAACTAGATTCTCTTGGACGAGTTCGTAAACCAGCCAGATCGACATATCCAAAGTGGGGTAAAAGCCCCATTTTACCCCCCAAAAATGGGTTTTTTGAGTTTTTCAAATTGAAAAGTTATATTTATCCAATTATTGTTTGCACCATTGGATTTAGCTCGAAAAAACAAACAATTTGGTATTCTAAATCATTCCTCTAAGTCCATTGGTCTCCGAGATATAAGCAAAAATACCTCTAGAAGGCCTCTTTTTGCCAACCAAAAAATGGGTTTTTTGAGATTTTCAAATTGAAAAATCAAAGTTATCAAATTATAGCTCTCACCTTTGGATTCAGCTCGAAAAAACAAACAATTTGGTAGCTTCAATCATTGCTCTAGGTCCATTGGTCTCTAAGTTATTAGCGAATTTCCTTAGAAATAAGCTATTACCGTCGTTTTAACAGAACAGAATGGACAAAAAATATCCGTTCAGGGTAACCTCAGCAATCATATTAATATTTATATTAATTGACAGCTTTTTATGTGTACTTTCTGGATATGAAGTGAGTTTATTGTGAAAACGCTTTTTTACCTGCAAAAATCACGATTTGTTTCAAAATTTAACATGGGCTTATATGGGAAATAGAATTTTCATTTTTTGAGTTTTGTTAACACGATAACTCTCGTAAATATCCTCAGATCGTAACAAAATTTGGTACAGACATGTAAAACTAGATTTTCTTGGACGAGTTCGTAAACCAACCAGATCGACATATCCAAAGTGGGGTAAAAGCCCCATTTTACCCCCCAAAAATGGGTTTTTTGAGTTTTTCAAATTGAAAAATTATATTTATCCAATTATTGTTTGCACCATTGGATTTAGCTCGAAAAAACAAACAATTTGGTTTTCTAAATCATTCCTCTAAGTCCATTGGTCTCCGAGATATTGCCACTTTAACAAATATGTATTAATATAATTAAAAAAATAAACATTCTTGCCTACTTCATTATATGAAATATTTTTGTTCTTTCATCTAAATCATTTACCAAAATTTTTTTACAAAGTTTTTGTAAAACAAGCTATAATATATTATTTTAATATATAAATATATCTTTTGTTTATTTTTCTTTTTTCGTAATAATGGATTAATTACTGGATATTTGTAATTGGAAATTCGCTGAGTACGCAGGTTTGCTGCGACGGGGGTATTTCTCTATCTACAACTTTGGACCTATGACCTTTTGACCTATCTCGTCTCCTTCACCCTTTGATGACTCTAGAAAGTTTAACTATCAAAAATCTTCCCAATGTTTTCCTGCTCCAAAGGACTTCATATTATACGTAAAGGGCTGAAATTTTGCATACATCATCGTTACAACATATATGTTACAAATCAATAATAAAATAACCAGTTCCTAATGTTAAAATGCATATCAAGTTGAAAAATCTTCAAAATTTGCCAAATATTAGCGATTTTCTCGAGGTATTTCATTACTTGTCACCTTATGTACTGCCTAGACCCCTGAAAATTTGCAGGGCAGTTTATGTACGAATTAAGGTTGAGCTAGGAACCTGAAATGTGGCATACTATTTCCTCATTGCTTAAAACCGGGGATAAAATTATCAATTGCAATTTTAAATTTAAACACCCTCAAAAAAGTTATTAAGAAGTCTTTAAAAACGCTTTTCTACAAACAGTTATTTTGAGCTCTAGTGGCCAATCGGATGGTTCTATCAAGGAATTGACAGCACCATGTGCCACGAATTTTTCACAACCTACAACTTTGGTCCTATGATAGTTTGCCCTATCTCGCGTCCTTCACCCTTAGGTAGCTCTAGAACTTTCAATTTCCTATGATTTCCCCAACGTTTTTCAGCATCAAAAGATTTAATTTGATGTACTGCCAAGACCCCTGAAAATTAGGAGGGCAGTTTATATATGACTTACGGTTGGACTAGGAACCTCAAATTTGGCATGCTCTTTCCTCATTGCTTAAAACCGAGGGTAAAATTATCAAAAAATCACAAATTTTAAATTTAAACACCCTCAAAAAATTATTTAAAAGTCATTAAATATGCTTTTCTAAAAACTGTTTTTTTCAGCTCTAGGGGATGGGTGCTATGAAGGGATGGACTGCACCATGTGCCATGGATTTTTCACGATCTACATCTTTGATCCTATAATATTTTGCCCTATCTCGCTTCCTTTACCCTTAGGTAGCTCTACAATTTTCAATTTTCTATGATTTCCTCGACATTTTTCAGCTTTGAGAGATTTAATATTAAACTTAGAGGGCTGGAATTTGGTACATATCATCTCTACAGCATATATGTTACAAATTACTAGTAATTCAACTAGTTTTTAGTATTAAAATGCTTCCCGTATAAAGTTTTAAAATCTTCGAAATTTGCCAAATACTACCAAGATCCTTGAAAATTTGCAAACAGTTTATGTATGACTTTTGGTTGAGCTAGGAACATGAAATTTGGCATCCTCATTGCTTAAAACCTAGGTGACCGGTACAATAATTATCAAAACTCGCATTTTTTATTTTTAACCCCCCCCCCAAAATTACAAAAAAATCGTTAAAAATGCCTTTCTAAAAGCTGCTATTTTGAGCTCTAGTGACCGAACTAATGGTCCTTTCACAAAATGGACTGCACGGTATGCCACGATCTTCAATTTTGGTCATTTGATCTTTTGCCCTATCTCACCTCCTCACCCTTAGATAGCTCTAACCCCTTTCAAACCCTAAACCGACCAATAAATGAAACAAATTAAGCATTTACCAAATGTTTGGCAATGTCATGTTTAAATAAATACTTTTTCCTCGTGATTTAAAGTTTTCATCAAACTTATTTTTTGACTGAGAGACCAAATTTTCGAAATGAAGAAAGCCAGTTATACCTTTCAGATTTGTCCAACAACTTATTATTTTCTCATCCAAGGTTCATTTGCTAAATATACCCAGTTTCAACTCCCAACAAAAATCCCCTAAAGATAAACTTCCGTTGAACTTTATATTTTCTTGTGGTTTTAATTATTTGGCAAATGTATTTTTTGACTGTTAAACCTGCTTTTTGACACAGAGATAGTCAGTTTCATTTTTCAGGTTTATCGAAGGTCATTTGCCAGTTTGAACTCGTTTCAGTCCTCAGAGGCCTTCTTAAGTTGAAATTTCTTAGAACTTTCAATTTTATTTAACATTTCAATCTTGAGTTAATTTATCTGTTTATTGAGAGTCCTGAGTTTTAACAGAGAGATTGTCACTGTGAACTCCCACATTTATCACAGGTCATTAACCATTTTTATTCCGTTCTTTAAAAATTATGTTAGACTTCAATACTTTGTTATCTCCTTGTAAATTTCCATAATAACCATTACCCATAGTCAAATTTCGTTTGCCTAATTCAACTGCTTTCCCCTAAATCCCTAAATCAACATAAATGGATGCTATTAATATTTTTTTAATGTGACCCGCCAAGGAAAAAGGGACCTTATCTTCCCAGTCAAAATTTTAGAGGATAGGGTAAAAAAAACACATTTTCTGATTTGTCTTGTTTCTTACTTTTTATATGTTTCCAAACAATATCTGGTCCATCTTACACCTGAATTTAACTTTTAAAATGGTTAAATTAATTTTTTTCGAAACCCTTGCAATCTTGAGAAAGGGAACCTTGACTTCCCCGATGCTATTTTAACGCTTTGAAGTTAAGAAAATCCGAAAGTTCTGTGAGGAATAAATGCAGGACTTGCTAAGCCTTGATCCAGGAATCAGATCATGAAAATGTAAAGGATCTTCCAAAAGAAGTAATTGACGACTTAGCTCCTGGTACAAAAGAAGTTTCAAAACAAACAAAAATATACTACAAGGTCAACAAATAAAAAATTAAAAACTCAGACACCTAATATAATGTCAGATTTTGTTAAGATTTCTTATAATAAATTATTAATTGAGTATACAATTAAAATTAACTTTAGTTTTTATCATGTAACAACTCATTTTGACTTTATAACGTTGTTTTTTTTTTTTTTACTAATCCCAAATATTTTAGCAGCATTTGTCAAAAATATGAACAAATAACACAAATTAAATGGTGAATTCATATTCAGCTTTAAATTTCTGGCAAAATGATATACAAAACATAACCAACAATGTAAGTAGTAACAAAAAAATTTAAGTTAGACCTTAATTTCCTTAATATTTCAAATTCAAAAATTTATAACTCTGACATTTTTAAAGATATCTTGAAAATTCTTTCACAAGTTTGTTTGATGTTTAATGTAGATTAAGGATATACTAATAACTCAATTTCAAAAATTGGAAGTTAAGGTCCCTTTTCCCTTGGCGGGTCACAAATATTGCATTTATTCTACTGTACTTAAAATATTTAACCTACCCCCTGCCCTGCCCTCATCTTCCCTTCCACCTTATCCCGCCAGACCCTATCCCACAATCCAACCACTTCACATCACCTCATGTTCTAACCCTCCGTCCCACCACTACCCAACATAACTTGTGGTGAATTATTTTCAATCCAATTTAGTCTTAGAATAATACTGAAAAACACTTCCTTAGCCGAGGCAAATCATAGGGGGACAGAGGAATAGTTAGTGTCACCCTCCACCTTTATCCAAAGTCATTTGCCACTTATAACCTCTTTCAACCACTAACTTTGGCCAATACATGAATCAAATTATGCACTTTTTAGCTGTATGGAAATGTTATTTTCCTTACCCCCTGATCCCATCAACTTTCTCCCCTTCAAATAATTAACCCCCCCCCCCCCTGCCAACCAACAACTCTCTCCCCACTAACTACCCCACCCTGGAGCAAGATCAACACCTAGTGCAGAGAATCTTTTCTTATCATGTAAATTAATTATGTTTTTGTGACTTTTTAATACCCAACCCCTCCCCACAAGGGACACATCATTGGGGGCCTGGGGGCGGAGCCCCCAGCGAGCCATAGGGGAGTACACAAGTATACACAAGCATTGACTTTGAAGTTAATGACACAAGTATACAAAGGTTTGCTGTAAACCTGTTAACTTTAACCAGATGTTTTTAACTTGAAATTTCTATTCCCATGTTAAATCTTATGGATGGATACGAAACTTTGAGGGCGTCTATAGGCCTATAAATTTTATTCCCTGCAAAACTTCACACCGAGCTCTTTCCAAAGACACCTGAATTATTTAAAGTTGTTCAAACTGTTTTGTTAGAGTCTTTATCACAACAAAACTCTAGCACATTAAATAAATATATGATAAGATATCTCGTTTGTTATGTGTTATTAAACAGAATGTTTAACAGGGACCCCGACAAACTTTGGGAAATTATGGTTCTTTGGGTTGAAACAAGAAAAGAAATCCTTCAACAAAGATCCTAAACTCATTTTTTAGCGAATTTCCCCTATAAGGAAGAATCTGTTACCGTAGTACTCATGGTAAGACCTAAGCCCGAGACCATGATAAATTTTTGTTTTGGGGCCCCCAGAGGCAAAAAAAACACTATTAGTTAATTTTCATATAAATATGTGTCTTTAAGCACGATAACTCGTGTAAAAATGGTCCGATCTGAATGAAATTTGGCATGGACATAGAGCAGTGATTCAAGATACTAAATAGTTTGTTTTTTGAGCTAAATTCAATGGTGCTAACAAAAATTTGATAATTTTTATTTTTACATGTAAAAAAACTCAAAACCCCATTTTCCGGTAGTTCGATCGAGCTGGTTTACGAACTCGTCCGAATAATTACTACTTAAACTATCACTTACTACTTAACTACTTACTAATACTTACTACTTAATTACTACTTACTTTGTGTTTAAGTAGTAATTATTCGGACGAGTTCGTAAACCAGCTCGATCGAACTACCGGAAAATGGGGTTTTGAGTTTTTTACATGTAAAAATAAAAATTATCAAATTTTTGTTAGCACCATTGAATTTAGCTCAAAAAACAAACTATTTAGTATCTTGAATCACTGCTCTATGTCCCTTGGTTGCCGAGATATTGAAGGTGGTAAACACAGTATGTTGTCCCAATGTTAACCTTATGGGAAATAATTAAAATTCTATATCTCGCTTATTTCACAACATATCTTGTTAAAACTTGGTAAATGGCTTCTTCTAGTTCAGATCTACTAAATATTGAATTAAAACCACCCAGTTTAAATATAACCGTAGCAGCAAACCTGAACTCTCATCCCCCTTGTTATTCTTATGGAGCTTACAAAAACATGTCAAATCTTGCTATGTTGGATTGGAATATGTTGTTTTGCATTTGAAATTCGCTGAGTATGCAGGTCTGCTGCAACAGGGGTATTTATATATTTTGGAAAAATAATTTTTTCCCAGTTTTCTGTGTATTTAGCCTACTGAAAATTTCATCATCGAGATTAAATACAGTGGACTCTAATAATTCGACACTTAGTGAACTTTAGGGGTGTAGAAATACTGAAATGTCGAACTATAGAGAGAATATGGAAACTTACATTGATAGAAACAATAAAAATATAGGTTGCATGAACAGATTTCCTAATTGATTAAATGCCTACAACAACGGTAACACACAAGTCATTTTGTTAACTTTTTTTGTAATCTACCGTAGGTACTTTGCAAAAAAGTATTTTGTAGTGCCAGACTAGTAAATATGCCAGTTTAACAGAGTAGGACAGGAAACTTCACAAATCCCACTGTTTCCCCGTAATCATTAAATCTACACCCCTGAATTTTATGGTTATTTACTTCCTTTGAAAAGTTATCGTCGTCATTGATCTGTGATTGAAAAATTAATGTGATCGAATTTCACGGCTGGTTGCAAAACTATTTTCGTCTCTCTGTGATCAGCAATGAGCAAGAATGAAAATCGGCAATCAGGGATGGATTAATGCAGTGCTAGGGCCTACTGTACTGTGCTTGCAATAAATATTCACTGAGTCTTACATAAATGATGTTAAAAAGGAAATTTACAACTTTGCTTTTCTTCACCTCCTTCCTTGTTTTTAAAAGTGGGAGCTCTTTTTGAAAATGAGTGTGTTTCATGAACTACAGTAAAGTTAGTTCTCAAAGAGCGGTTTTATCTTATGCTATAAATGATAACTGAGGCATGACCTGTGACTTCATCATATGTTGAATGTGCGTCACAGATTAAGTACACAGCAGTCTGTCATTGTGATATAAAAATAAAGTGTAAACTACTGATGTATGTTATAAAACACAATGATAAAAGAGATTAAAGACTTTTGAAAACTATTTTAAGTTAAGCTGAAAAAACTTTGGCATCTAATTTAATCTTGCAACCTAGATTTAAATTATCAGTAGTTTTATGTAGCCTAAATCGTTAATTAATTAAATGTGAACGAAATTAATTGCTAAATAAATGAAATCCATGGTGATGCCAATAGCTCATCATTTCATAGGAAAAATCAAGGATATTGCTTTTGAAGGATCTCGGTACAATTATACTATTATGATCACTACTAATTCATTTATGGAAAAAATCAAAGATTTACTATTTAGTGGATAGCAAGTGCAGTGGTTAAAACCCTTTTAACTGTCCTCCGTTAAACCAAAACCCGGGTTAACCGAAACCATGATAAAAAATTGGTTCTAATTAATTGGAATAAGTTAGACAATTGTCTGCCGTGTCATAGGTAGTTGGTCTGGCTTGTATGGCTTGCAACTGGTTTGAAGATTAAGTTAAATATTTATAGTAGTTTATTTTAAGAAATATATTTTGTATATGTATGCCTACAGTTGTGGATTTTAAGGTGGCAATAATTAAGGTAAAAAAGTACAGTTGTAGGTCTTTTTGAACCAAAATATCCTTTAAATGCCAACAATTGATTTTCTGAAAAAAAAATGGTTATCCCAAATGGTTAGAGGCTGCCTAATTGGGGTTTGATTGAATTTAGAATAATTTTAAAAGCATCAACTGAGCTATAATTGAAAATCATATCCAAAATATTACAAGTACGACGTTTCAACACTAAGTACAGAAAACTCCCAATTATCCGCGGAATTGAGTGGCACGACTACCGTGGATAACGAAAATCACGGATAAAGCGCAAAAGTGTTGAGAATGGGAGAGAATAAAAGAGGAAAACAATTTCAACATTAAAAATCAATTTGTTTGATACAGTAAGACGTGAAATAATGTAAACATGAATAATAATTATACCCTATTAATAAAAGTCGGTCACTTGTTTTTGTTTCTTGCTTTGGAAACATTTTTTCTTAATCCGCGATTGAATTTTGCATAGCATAAGTTTTTCAGCCAACTGCGCGTCTTTGTCTTGTTCCTCTAAATTATGGATCGTCAACACAACCATCGTTCTTTCGCTTTTCAGCCATTTTAAATCCAAACCAGGCAGCACAATCACTAAACAAGATAAAAGATGAAAAATAAATTTCGACCGGTCAGTGTCAGCACTCACTCAATACTGTAGTGTCAGATAAGAGGGGTTAGTTTGGACACGTGTGTAATCGAGAGAAAAAGGAGAGGGGAATGGTGGGAGGGGTGTTCAGCGACCTTGGCGCAAACACCTGAATATTGTATGGTGATTCGAAAAAAAAATAGAGTTCGGAGAAAGCCTGCACGCGATTTGTACTCAAAAAACTTGTCAGTTCAGTCTAATTTTTCTATAAATACGTATTTTCTCGCTTTTTGTAGCACACGCGGATAATCTGCACGGTCAGTGGATAATCCGCACCATGGATAATCCGCTCGCGGATAATCGGGAGTTTTGTGTAAGTTTAACACTTTGAGGGAAGATGGCACGATAAATGAATGACATAACGCACAATGGTAGACGGCACAGGTCTTTTTAAATTCAAATGTTTGAATTCGCTCTGGCCAAGGCATTGCGGACAGAATATCAATATTTTGAACCTGGGCAAGGTCACATTAAAGCGAATTCATGAGAACGAGCAGTGGCAGTGATCAGCATAAGGAAGTATGGCGTTCACTGCTGTTCGTTCGTTGGTGTTCGCACCAGATTGGCTTTAATGTGACCTTGCCTAAAGGCATATAGCCAGGGCTGTAGCTTGCCTGCAGCGGTTGTCATCCATTCTTCCCCTTCCTTCAAGGGGGCAAGACCTGCATGCAGGCTTGTGCTGGGTCATTTGACGAATCATCTTGTTTACATAAAGGACAATTATGCTGTTTCCATTGTACACCCTAGAAATTACTTCTACGGTAACAGAAAATAATATTTTTCTCCTCTCAATCACTCATTGTCGAGTTATAATTAAGCATATGAGTATGGCGGCTAAGAATCATAAGCAAACGGCATGGTTCTGTGCCCTGGCATTCTGACGTAATAATGTCATGGTACGAACTTCATATTATTGTTCAACATTACATCTTCATCATTATTGTTGTTTTCAAAATCATTTCAGGGACCAACGTAGCCTGCCCAATTTCTTACTGCAATGAGGTTTCAACAAGTTTCCCTCTATCATTTGGCCAATGAAATCCCATTCTGTTTTAGTTGTTTTGTTTTTTACGAAGTTGTGTAATTGAAATCTATAATCACGAAATCTGGCATGGTTTTGTAGTAGTAGCATGACCAAGTCATTGATATTAATTTTTTATGAATGTAGGTCTACAATCCGATTATAAGTTATCATTGATTATTTATCATTTTAAGGCAATTTTCTTTCCTGTCTACAAGACAGTGTTTTTTGGATTTTGATATTGGACAAAAGTAAACATACAAGAAACTTGTGGTGTAAAATTTAAGATATTTCTTTCTTGTTAAGATTCTTTAGGCTATTCTTATTCAAAAAAGTATTTTTACTTTATGCTAAACATTTATTTAGAACCTAACTGTAGGCCTATTTTCCAGAAGTTTTCCAGCTTAAGCAGCAATTCAGTTTAATTAGTTCATTTTACTATGCTATGGGATCTCACCTTGCTTACTTCCTCTCACCATAAAAAGAAGCCTATGAAGCAGGAAAATATACCTTGAATACAATGGTTAGTTCACACATTACAGATAATTGATGAAACAGTAAACTTACCAGATTTTGTACAGCGGTTGAACTTTCAAAGCAGTCGGACACAAAGCTTCTCAGTTCCTGAAGGCTTCCCCACTGACTCCGATTTAAACTGGACGCATTATGCTGGTTTTGTTCGGTAACTTTTAAGTCTTCAAGGCTGTGTGACATTGGAGGGGGCTGCATGTGTGGCACATTGAACACTTTAGGACTAAGTTTATAAGACATTAACAATGCATCTTGACTACGAGCACTCCCCAAACTCATGTCATCTGCGGATCTATTCCCATTAACTTCCATTCCACTGAACACCATGTTTGTCTTATCAGACGAATTACTTTTGTTACATTCAGCTGACAACATGGTTACATCGGGACTTTTAGCTGCACCACTACTAACGCTCATGTTCTCATTAATCACTTCTGGACTCTCGGAGCTAGTGCTTAAGGAGGACTGGCTCCGATGACCACTAGGCACTACAGGATCAGGCATCGCCCTAACAGTGAGTCTCTGGGTACACTGAACCGTGCTCACTCGCCTTGTCGGCTGGTCAGAGTCATCTATCTGCTGGATATGTAGTCTCTGATTCTGAACATCGACTACTAGTATTCTATCCGATTGATTACCACAATCATCTCGAAAGCCTATACCGGAATCACTATTGCTAGTCGTTGTGGTGCTGTCGTTACTAGGTTGGGGAGAGTTAGCCATTACTGGTTCATCTACTTCATTCTGTCTCAAACCCGTTTCATAAAACATTCTAATAGAAGTTATAATGGGGTCACAATTTATTGGAAATTCTCTGCAGTGTCCAGTTGCATGCTCTATGTTACACTCAATTTTGAAAGATTGTGCTCGCTGTAAGTGTTCCGCGTGAGAACGGGGATCAACAGCAAACACATGGCACGAATTGGACGGATCTTCATCTGCCGAGGTTGTTACTATTCCAAAATGCCTTCTGTCTTCTTCAGAGCTTGCTCCACAGAATGTGACTCTATCAGCAGGGTAGACTGCGAGGACTTGGCCAGAACTATTTGTTAGTTTCAAACTTTGATTGTAAATTGACATCAAAACTGCAGTATGGTTACGTTTTTCTGCCCTAAGACGTTTTATACACCCTCGAACAATCTGCAACAAGGAAAAATTACAGGTAGGTATAAGTTAATCTGAGAACTCAGAAAATTTGAAGCCAATTCAATAAGAACACTATAAAAAAAATTTAAACTAAAAAGCTACCGTACTTATTCTGATTATTGGGGAAGGCAAACTAGAGGGACTAAAAATGAAGTTTGGTTTTTGAGCTCCAAGATTCATGGTGCCTTAAATTTAGTTTAAGTTTATTTGTGCCACTGAGCAGAAATTAGAATAATAAGCCTATCCTATTTTACGGTGTTTTTACTGTTCGTTCACTTGGATTCACATTTTTGTGGCAAACTTAATCTATGTGACACAAGAAGAAAATGCGGAGACAGAACAGTTTTTAGAAAACCATCTAAGCAAGTCCATAACAATTCAAGGCAAACTTCACACATTCGTTCCTGTGCCAGCAAGCTAATCATTAATTGAAGTCAAAATCTTCTCAGAATCCAAGGATTCATCAATTGAAAAAGAAACTGCATTACAAGACCAGCTTCGAATCAATGAAATCAGTGGTTATGTAACCATAATGTATGAAAATAAGTGGTGGTTGGCATATATGTCTTGGCAAAAGAGGAAACAATTGATAAGGTCAAGGTTTCTTTTTTTTCCATCCAGCTGGTCCATTGACTTCCTTCTCACTTATCCTTCAAGACAAGATGTGTCGTCGCTTCCTGCAAGTCATGTGCTATGTAAAGTCAATCCATTGGAAGGGTTTACTACCTCACTGAACAAGTTATAAGTAAAACAGTTAATGTGTACAATGACTACACATAAATGATTTGTAGCCTAGTGTTATGAAAGCCCTCCATAAGTTATAATTTTCTGTAAATACTATAGATTTAAGGTGAGTTGTACTGAAAATAAATAATTTGTAAACGTTGAATCATTTTATAGATTCTAGTTTTATTTTTTCCCGATGAATCTATGCAGGCCTAATTCCGAACAAAGTTTTGTATTAGAACCCAAAAATGTGATCCCAAGGTTAAATTTATAATAGGCCTACATGTTTATATTACAGTAGAGTCCCGCAAACCCGGATTTCGATAACCCGGTATTCTGGATTCCTCGGAAAGCCTGCCAGAGCAATAAAGTGCATTGAGATTCAAGGCCAGAGCACATTGTGACACATTTAAAACAGTTTTAGTTTTTCTTTAAGTTTTTTTGTAACTAATATAGTTTTTATATTTTTTACTATGCAATAAATAAATGATTTTTTATAGAAATAACAGAAACTATTCTTAGTAGCCTAGGCCTACTTAGGCCCATGTACGTTTTTGGAACTTTTATGTTGGTAGGGCCTACAGTAGTCACTCCCTAAACAATTGAGGTAGGCTAATTTAATAAAATTTGGCATTTTTTCTAAATCTACATAATAAAGGCAATCTCCCTGCCAAACTTTATTGAATTCTGAGATTGTCTGGTTCAAAAATGTAAGTATTAGCCTATAACTTTGTTGAGTTCAAATGGAATGACCTCATTAACATAAACTATCTAAACAACTTAGGTACCTTATTTCTCATCATACGCCATCTTACACTGAGACATCGATTAATAGAGTAACAAAACAAATAGGCCAACAATTGAAATGTTAAGTTTTACAACAAACAATAGGCTCTAGGCTATATCAAATTTTGACAATTAAGCTTAGTTGTTCGTTCAGTACAATTTTTTTAAACATCTGATGAAGAATCGCCTTCTATAGTGCCTAGCAACAAACGGCAGGAGCAGATACCTCATATTGTAGGCCTATTTATTAGCCAAAATATAGTTAGGCCCTAGGCCAAAAACTAAATGTTTACCTGAAGTCTAGATCCTGGCGGAAGCTTCCTAGGCATTTCAATAGTCCCAAGGTATCCTACAACTGCTTGGTAAACTTCTTCTTCTTCAACCTTTTCTCGTTGATTAATATGATCATTTGATGTTCCAGGTATGACAATTCTAGATAATGGAGCTGATAAATGATTTGGTGGTTTCCACTGATGAATGCTCAATTCTGGTAACAGTTTCACATTTCGTAAGGGTGATGAAACTACTGATAACTTTGGGTCCGTAGGTACAGCAACTTGTTCCTCAAACATAGCTCCTGTACGAAGATCCCGAACAACTTTTGCTGCCCGGCTTTGTTGAGTAGTTGCTCCCGTCGAGCGTACATTGTGTGCATTATTTCGTGGCTTGTGAGGGTACTTTGGTTTCTGTCTCGCAGTTACAACTACATCATCATCTGAGCTGTCTGAATAATAATTTTCTGCTATTTGAAGCTTAAGCACACCTGTAGAGGCACCTATTAAGCGTACAACATCGTCATGAGGAACTTTACTAACACTCTGGCCTTCTACTGCGACTAAGTAATCACCTGCTCTTAATCCAGCATTTTCTGCAGGACTCCCAGGTACTATACAGCTTAAAATACAGGGTTGTTGACCTGATATGGTAAAGCCAAAACCATTCTTTCCTCGACTAAGTTCAACAGTTCTTACACCATAGTTTGGACGTTTCTTTCGTCTCCTCACTGGGTGCATATTTGATTCACTTCAACATAAAAACCCTTGTACTGAGAGTTAGGCAAAATGTGAATTCTAAAACAATATCTGTCATATATACATCACACTTGTATTTACATTGATTACTTTTAACTCATTGGCCTAGACTATTCTTAGGAACAAGGTACAAACCCAACCAAATGAGAACACATTGATTCCAAATTTATAAGTAATTAAACTTATGAAAGGTTTCTGTTAAATGTTAAAGGTTTCTGTTGTCAAATTAATCAACTGAACTAAAGGCAGTCTGGCTTATTGATAATCCACAACAAAATGTTTGGTATGTTCAAGAAGTCAACTCAGATATCCATCACATAACCTGGTATGGTTGATATCGCCAAAAAACGTTACAATTTAATGCACCAGAACCACTTCGAGAGGAATGAATCCTCATCACATTAATAGAAAAATTCACAAATAATCAAATCCAGGAGTATTTGAACAAGGTTTTATTTAATAATAGCACGATATAAACTAAATTGTCGAATAATACAAACTTGAACATGTTAACAACTTTTGACAACGAACATTCCTGACATCGACATCAGTGACATCACTCCCCCACCACCATACCACCAATAATGTTGAACTTTTACCAGGATCTGGTTTGACTGGTAGCCAAGAAAACCTATGAGAACGCATCAGTTGTATGTAATAAGATAATATTTTACTTTTGATTAAAATGGTATAGGTCAATTTTGTGCATACTACATGAAAAACATTCGTATAGCATTTTAGTAATTAAAATAAGTGTCTAAATTATTCGTAAAATGTTTTGGGAAATGAATGAAGTTGAACTAGTGTTACGTCACGCACTATCATGCTTTGATGTTATTTTTTATAGGGTCTATCTAAAACACGTTGACTTACCGACCGACCGATTGGCAATGTATTTTCCCAAAATAATAGAAAATCAGCGTCACTACGAGGTAGAGCCACCGGTCTGACACTTAAATGGAGCCAAGTGGTAAGCTTATTGGAGCGGGTTAGTTCGAAGCACTGTAGTTAGATGTCGTTGTAAAAACTTGGTTTTCTTCTTCTTCACTGAATCAGCCAATCAATACCACGATAACGATCTGCTAACTTCCTATTCCGTTTCCCCTGATTTTCTGTCACGACGTGTACACAACCAAAACGAGTTGGAATTAATTTGAGTGTGGGAAAATGCCTAAAGTACGTTTGCCACTAGTGTAAGTTGTTTCGCGAAATACTGTACTGCGTGATTCATATTGTGCTTAAAGATATTGATAGAAAATAAATACGAAGATGTTTACATAAAAGTACTTAATAAAAATCAACTAAATTAATTTTTATTAAGTGCTTTTATGTAAACATCTACGAATTTATTTTCTATCAATCTTTAAGAACAATATGAATCACTCAGTACAGTATTTCGCGAAACAACTTACACAAGCGGCAAACGTACTTAATCAATTTAATCTTAACAAACCGTCAAAGTCATTAAAATTGATAGTCTAGCAAACAAAACAAGAAAACGAAAATATAAACAAAGCAGACGACGACGATCGCTATATCGCATCGATCTTTTTAGTTCGTAGCACTTTTATCAGACAGCACTACTGTTTCCTTTTACCACCGAGTTAACATGGAAGTAACAACTCTTTATGAAGTTCATTATTACTCTATGGTAGAGCTATGAAATTTGATAAACGTATCAACACTATAATACATTGTTATATTGTTAATGTAAATGGGTTTTCTATACTCCTTGGCCGTGGCATCTGGTGGCACTGATTTTATAATGTTCTTAAACATTTTGTTTTATTAGGAACTTTTTATATGGGTAATTGGTTTGTTAATGTAAATGGGTTTTCTATACTCCTTAGCCGTGGCATCTGGTGACACTGATTTTATAATGTTCTTAAACATTTTGTTTTATTAGGAACTTTTTATTTGGGTAATTGGTTTGGAAACCCCGGTAAATCAATATTAACGCACAATTGATACAGTGCCGGATTGACCACTCTAGGTCATAGATAAAAACATCCTTAGGATGTTTTTATCTATGACTATATAGATCCACTAGGCCCGGGCCTAGGGCCGCGCATGGGCAGAAATAAGGCACCGAGAATGGATTAGTGGGGACACTTGGACAATTGCTGGTGGAAACGGACTTATCGACTAAAAAAGTCACCATTTTTTGCGAGGCCGTAGTGGCCTCAGGGGGGGGGGGGTATAAAAGTCTAAGCCTAGGGCCCGCCGACCGAAAATCCGAAATTTCATAGGGTACGGTTTTGCTGACTCAAGCGAAACCATACCCACTACCCGCGGGTACCCGTACCGTAGTTTTCTCCTGACTGAAGAGAAAACTTGACTGGGAACTTCCGGTTGACCGACCGACTTCATAAGTTGCAATTTTATGCTAACAACTATTCCACACAATAATATAAACAGCCTTCCCCCTATGTCAAATCTAAGGGTTGTTTAGAAAAAAACACCCGAACAGTTTAGCTTGTCTCGCTAGCCAATCAGGGTGTTCTGTCTAAACTAACCCTTAAAATACTTAAAGGGTTGGTTGTTTATTATTATTATGAGGGGTAGCTGGTAATATAAAATTACATATTTTATCGTTGGTCAGTCAGCCGGAAGTAGGCCTACCCACTAAGTCAAGTTTTCTTCCTTCTATAAACTACCCCTTACAGTTGACTTGAGTCGATGGCTGTTATATTATTATATTGTATGGTATTTGTATTAGCATTATTGAATTACTATAGTTCTGGACAGCCTTATTGGTGGGTGGCAAAATGTGGAAACTCTACAATCATCTGCTAAACTCATGATTGTGTGGATCTGTCAAAACACTAAGGCACAACAAAACTACGAAATTTGTCTTGCAATACTTTTCCATAAGTTGTCTTGCGCGATACTATTAAGTATTGCCGCTAATGACAATAAAACCTCTTTTTATACTTGCGGCAAGCTCTGCGAGGACTTTTACCGTCATTTTACGTGTAAGTTTGAAATATATTTCAACGAGACCTTGTTTAGATTTAATACTTTTTATTTAATACTCGATGAGCTTGCAGCATAAGCTTTCATATTGTAAGTACGCCTTTACTTAAATATGTGATCATATGATTGATTGCCAACACAACACAGATGTTTCACGCCAATTCCGAATACAGCGCACTCATCCACCCGCCAGTTAAGGCTGTCCAGAACTTTAAGTTTGAAGTTATAGCTCTGGACAGCCTTACTGGCGGGTGGCGAAAATTGTAATCTCCCAAAATGTCTACTAAACAAACACATGTTTTGGTAGAACTGTCAAAAGTTTGTTTACGTTTCACCTCATTTACACTACAAAAGAATGCCCTGCAATATTTCACTGAGAGATTTCTTACGCAATTAAAATTTCTGGAAAATATTTGCGCAATGCATCAGCTGGTCTTTTAGTTTGGCAACCTTTCATCTTAAAATTATTTGTTTACATTTAAGAATGTGTTTCCACACTTTTGTCGTTGTACTTCATGAATTGTGTAGAGCCTGCAAGCATTTAACATTAGTTGCACTTGCGGTTGCAGCAAAATATTTTCTTGTGCAAAGTACGTCTACATAAACAAATGACCATGTGATTTATAACCAAAACATTGCAGATAATAAACACTAATTACGACAACAGCGCAATCACTCACCCAATAAGGCTGTCCAGAGCTATAGTAGGTTAAAGCACCCAGTCAGTCAAGTTTTCTCCTCAGTCAGCTGGTCAGCAAAATATACATACCCATTTCATTTCTCTGTAACCAAGATTAGAGATAGCAATGCCAAGATACAAAACTTGAATGAAGACGAAATTTCATTAAACTCGAGGTATGATGTTTCAACCGAAATAATAATGAAATCTTTCAGAAATTTCGTCTTCGTTAAAGTTTTATATCTTGGTTTTGGAAAAAGGTAAGTTAGTGAAGATTTTAAACAATTACATTTTTTTAATACCCCCGTTGCAGCAGACCTGCATACTCAGCGAATTTCAAATGCAAAACAACATATTTCAATCCAACATAGCGAGATTCAACATGTTTTTGTAAGCTCCATAAGTATAACGTGGGGAATGAGTATGCAGGTTTGCTGCTACGGGTATATTAAAACTGGGTGGTTTTAATTCAATATTTAGTTGATCTGAACTAGAAGAAGCCATTTACCAAGTTTTATCAAGATATGTTGAGAAATAAGCGAGATATAGAATTTTCTTTATTTCCCATAAGGTTAACATTGGGACAACGTACTGTGTTTACCACTTTCAATATCTCGGAAACCAATGGACATATAACAGTGATTAAAAAATTCTAAATTGTTTATTTTTTTGAGCTGAATTCAAAAATGCTAGCAAAAATTGGATAATTTTTAATTTTCAATGTAAAAACTCAAAAAACCCGTTTTTTGGGGGGTTTACCCCCCTTTACCCCTCCTTCCGGTGGTCCGATCGGGCTGGTTCACGAACTCGTCCGAGTGATTACCACTTTACACGTCTGTACCAAATTTCATTAAGATCGGATCATATTTACGGCCGCTATCGTGTTAACAGACATATAATATATATATATATATATATATATATAGATATAGATATATATAGATATATATATAAAAATTCAAACGTATAGTGTTTTTTGCTTCTGGGGGCCCCAAAATGAAAAGTTAACATGGTCTCGGGCTTAGGTCTTACCATGAGACCTACGGTAATAGCTTATTCCTTTAAGGAAATTCGCTAACATGAGCTAAATGATTTTAATATTGTAATTATTAAAATACTAAGAATAAGCATATTTTATAAAAGAAATCAATCTCGTGCAAAATTTTACAAGTGAAACCTCAGTAACAGGCAAATCAATCAAGATTGTCAAGCATTTTTGGAGCGGTGTCAGCAACTGGTGCGTTTACCTTGTTCCGTATTGTAGATATGTTATTGTAGAACCGTAGAATTACGAGACATTTACATATCATAAATTATTTTACATTAAAATAACATGGGAAATGAGTAAGCAGGTTTGCTGTCATGGGATGAAGGAAATGGGGCTTATGAGCGATAATATAATAAAACCCAACTTAAAGAAGCCAAAAACCAAATTTTATTGATAAATGTTGAAAAATAAACAAGAAACGTAATTTCTTGCCCATTTCTAGGTTAATATTGACCAACGTACTGTGTTTACCGATTGCATGATATCATTAGCAAATGGACGTACCGTACAGAGCAATAATTAAAATCGCTAAACCGAAATTTAAAAAATGTCATGTTTTAGCAAAATATGTAGAAAAAATAATAATTTCCTTTATTAGGTACTAATTAACGGTTGATTTTATTGAAATAGTGAACGTTACATAACTTTGTAGCACTAAAGAGCTTTCCATTAAAAAAAGAAATAATGAAATCGGACAAATAGTTCCAGAGATATAGTAGGCCATCTTGGACTGGCCGACATTATTTTTATTAGCTACCACTTTGAGATGGCAATCATCCTAACAAACCTGTCTAACCTTGGTGAAAACGAAAAGTGGTGCCTCAAAATTATACCTTTTCCATATACATTTATTTGGCTATCTAGCCCATGGACATTCTATTGATGGAATTGATTGCACATAGAAGAATCAAACAGAGGTTGTTTTCAATGGGCCTTCCGTTACGCCCAAGCACTAGTTACAGTTAAATCCAGTCACAGCTTCAGTTAAGCTACCAGCTAGTTACTAGTTACGGTTAAGTTAAATTAGGAGAGGGCAGCGACGGTGCTGCTCTCCCGCGGCGTTAACGGTGAACTGTCCTCGACACCCGCTGGCCAGAGCTCGACACCCTATGAGCGCAACATTAGAAAATTCCTCTGTTTGATTCTTCTCTTTGTTGATTGTCATCATAAAAATGACACACAAAGATGGTGTAGAATAAAAAACTTTACTATAGTTTTTCATTTTTATTTTGCAATAGTTAATATTTGTTATTAAATAAAAGTTTACTTTTTCTAACTTACATACTTTAAAAAACAAATAGGTATAAATATAGTTCACGCTTTAACATTTTTTAATCCGCTTAACTTAAATTATTGATTAATTACATCAAATTTAAAGTTATTTTCCTTTCAAAATCAGCTCATAAAATAATTTTTTAAATGTCGTCATCTCAACAGCTACTTCTTCTCATATCAGCGTATTAATTTACCATTATCTTCAATCTGGTCCAGGTTCTAAAATTAATTTGTGGTCGACCCTAAATTTAATCGTAATTCAAAATAGTGGTGGCCATGAATGAAAATATGTTGGAGGTGCTTCCGAACACCAAATTTGAACGAACACATTGGTTTAATCATTACTTTGTATGGTAACGGACAATTTATTTGTAAATTATGTTTTGAGTTGCTTGGCTGTCAACCGTGCCTGTCTATACACAGAAAAAATAAATTCGTTGGAACAACAAATACACCCGTCGCAGCAGACCTGCGTACTCAGCGAATTTCCATAGGCTTTATTTTTTTATATGTGAGCATTCAACTTATGTAACGGAAAATATCGTTTGAATATGTTTTGTAAATTATATATTTACAACTTATATTTAATCTTCTACTATATATTTGTCAAATACCACTCAGTGGAAACATCGTACAGCCCAAACTACTTGACCTAGAACCTTGAAACTTTGCATGGATGTTCCTCTTAGGGTGTAGGCATCCGCTAAGAACGGATTTTACAAAATTCGCAGTATAAAGGGGTTTTTGGCGAGGGCGAAGTTTTCAAATTTTCCCATTTCAAAATATGTTGGACGATATATGTTTTTGTTTACATTTTTAATGTTCATAAAACTATCAGCTGGTAGTTTTTTTTTTTTTTTTTTTTTTTTTTTTTTTGTCTTTAATTTTTTATTTGCAACTGTTTACAATAAACAACGAGCAAATGTGCTACAAAAGGTAAAACATTATCATGAAATAAATAATTAAAAGAGTAGACTCAGTAGTCGTCCTCTTTCAGCTGGCTCATCAGGGTTCAGTTGTCACCCGAGGAGGTCCCTGCTCCAGTTTCTCCGAAGACGCCTGCGAACTACACCCGGCAGCCACAACGTGAATATATCACGCACTAATTGGTTTGGATGTCCATCAAGATTGGCAAAGAACCTTGTGTAGTATTTTCTTGCTACATCATGAACGAATTCCATGTTAAAATCATTGTGGAGTGTCTTATTACTCACATAATAAGGAGCACCAGATATCAAACGAAGGATTTTGGATTGGAAAATTTGAATTTTCTTCATGTGACAAAATTTTGCAGAACCAAAAATTTGAATGCCGTAAGTCCATATGGGTTTTAAAAGAGTTTTGTAAAGTAATAATTTAGATTTCACTGGTAATTTTGAATGGGAGTTAAGCAGACGAAAAAGTTGTTTGGATCTTGCTTTAAGAGCAGTCTGTTTTGTTGCAATGTGTTTCTTCCAAGTCAGCCTCGTATCTAGATGAAGACCCAGATAACGAGTACTGTCACTTTGTGGAATTATTGAATTATTTATATACACTGGAGGACAAAAGCCTCTCCTTAAGGTAAATGCCACATGGCAAGATTTTGTAGCGTTCACTTTCACTCTCCAATTTTTTAACCATTCGCTCAGAACATCTATGTGGTTTTGAAGGACGTTACTTGCTTCAATAGGGTCTTCTGATGAGCTTAATATAGCTGTGTCGTCTGCAAATGTAGCAATTTTTGTATGTGCGGTTTCAGGAACATCAGCCGTGTAGATACTGTATAGAAGAGGTGACAACAATGAACCTTGAGGAACCCCAGCATTAATTTTCTTATAGTCCGAGTATTCTGTCCCTTGCTTAACCATAAAAAACCTATCCTCCAAGAAGGAACGCAAAATCAGATAGTAAGTAGGTGGAAAAAGGGCTTTCAACTTCGATAAGAGACCAGGATACCACACTTTGTCAAAAGCAGCACTTACGTCTAGGAAAACGGCACTTGTATATTGTTTATTTTCCAGCCCGGACGCAATTGTATCGACCACCCTATGAAGCTGCTGCACACAAGAATGACGAGCTCTAAAACCAAACTGGTGATTTGGCAATGCATTACAATCCTCAACAATAGATTGTAAACGTGTTAAAAGTATTTTTTCAAACAATTTTGACACTACAGACAGCAGGCTAATTGGTCTGTACGATGAGACCTGGTCAGCCGGTTTTTCAGGTTTTTGTATAAGAATTACTTGGGATAGTTTCCACTGAATCGGATAGTGAGTTGTCCGAATGACTGCATTGAATATTTGAGTTAACAAAACGATACAGGGACTAGGTACTTCTCGTAAAATTTCACTTGTTATCAGGTCGTATCCAGGCGATTTTTTCCTTGGCAGTTTGGAGATGGCTCGTTTAACTTCATTTACAGTGATTCGAGGAGGAGGTAAAGACATAGGGAGTGGAGTTTCAATAGAATTTTGAATTTCAGCTGTGAACATCCGGTTTTCCTCCTCATGGGGACGAAAAACATTTGAAAGGTGGTCAGCAAAAAGATCAGCTTTTTCCTTGTCGGATTTGGCCCACGAATTATCCGGTCGTTTGAGAGGTGAAGACGTGGAGGTGTAATGTAAAATTTTCTTCGTTGTTTCCCATAAGGATCCGTCTGTAGGAGAAAGATTAGCTAGTTTACTATTAAAGGCAGAATTTTTAAATTCCCTGATTGCATGTTTTAATTCATTTGTGCAGCGATTGAGGGCACGTTTATCTGATGGAAGCCTGGTGTGATGCCATCTTCTTCTTACCGTACGTTTTTGTCTTATTAATTCACATATATATTGGGGGTAGCAAGGTCCAGCTCGGTTCTTAAGAGGTTTAGGTGTTAACGAACCCCAGGCAGCCTGTTGGATAGCCTTTGTCAGATGGTCAACAGCTACCTCAACATCCTCACCATTTTTCAAAGGAAGATTGATATTTATTGTGGATTCAAGTGTGTTTCGGAATAAATCCCAGTCTACTATCCCGTTTGTAAGAGATGGGGCCTCTACTTTTTCTAAAGGAACACAAGAAATTCTAAATAGCAATTGAGAGTGGTCTGAAGGCGAGTTGTCAAGCGAGGTGATAGATTTATGAAATTGATTTACTCCTTTTGAAATGAAAAAGTCGAGTAAATCAGGCATTTTATTCGCTGCTGACGGCCAGTAGGTTGGTGTGCCAGGTGAATGAACGTTAAGATTGTTGGAAACAACAGAATGGAGCAATTGTCGTCCCCTTGGGTTGTTTATTCTAGAGCCCCATTGTACATGTTTAGCGTTAAAATCCCCCCCACAGATGAAATGAGAACCAAGGTTTGAAAATAGTTCAGTAAATTCATTTGAGTCAATTGCATATCTTGGGGGAGAATAAACCGCTGAAAAGGTTATATTAACATTATTGAAAACCAACGTTGATGCCGCTGACTGGATAGAGTTTGTTGGATTAATGGATGGATGAGCAAAGTGTTTGATGTTGTTCCGGACAAGAACGGCTGCGCCACCGTATGCCCGATTATCCGGGCGATCAGACCTGTATATATTATATCCCGGTATGAAAAACCTTGAACTTGCTGTGAAATGTGTTTCAGTTATCAATGCAACATCTATACGTTTTTCATGTAAAATAAATTCTAGTTCTTGTGCATGTTGGTACAAACCATTTGCATTCCACAGCAGGACTGACAAGAAAATATTTGACAGATTATTTGTCATTTTTACTGATAAGGACTTGCATAAGTTGAGTCATCATGGATAATAAAGGAGAAAATAGGGCTTTAATTTCCGTGAGGACAGAGGTCAGTTGGGTAACTATGTCTGCGTGATATGAAATGTTATGGCTGGAGCTTTGAAGTACCTTAGCGTAGTTATGTTCTTCGCCTAAATGAGAGCGGTTTGAGGGAAACTCCGGACGGTCATTGGTACACTGAGTTTGGTGGGCTTTTAACGTAGGAAGCTGGGGGAACGATGAAGGGGATAGATCAGGAGGTGTGGGGCGCTGGAGAGAAGGTAGTTCCTCTTTTGGAGGCTTAGATTTAGAAGACCTTCGGTTCTGCAATTCCCTATGGACTGAGCAGCCCCTGTAATTAGCAGGGTGGTTTTCGCCACAAAGTGCACAGGTTGCTGGCGTATTACTAGGTTTTGTGCACGTTGAGGTCTCGTGGTCTTTAGCGCACTTAACACACTTAGGAGTACGGTTACAATATTTCCTAGAGTGACCAAATTGTTGGCAACGCATGCATTGAACAATGAGTCGCTTTGGTCTGGGTTCTTCAACTTGAATTTTCGAATGAAGGAGGGTGCTAAGATCAAAAATATGGTCATTAGATTGAGATTGTGTGAGGTCAATAAAAAAAAGGGGAAGCCGAGTTTTATCCTTAGACCAAACGTTGGTAACATTTTGAACCAAAAACCCTTTGGAGCAGAGTTCATCTTTTATTGAGTCGGGCTCAATAGAACTATGGAGTCCACGAATGACTACTCGGAAAACTTTATCTTCTGGGAGCTGAAAAGTGTGAAATTCTGCTTTATTTTCTCGAAGGAAATGTACAATTTTTCTGTACGCATCAGGCGAAGCTGGGTGGATGGTGACGTTTTTTAAGGAAGAGGAGCACCTGTACTGATCACTTCCAACTAAGTTAGTCAGTATCTTGCAAAGTTTTAAGAAGTTAACATCAGTTTTCAGTATGACTGGGGGGACTTTACGGGATTTCGGGTCAGTTGCGTTGCTTACACTAGAAGTAGCAAGAGGCTGAAATCTATTAAAAAGAGGCACTGGCTGGATTGGTTTTGTTGGATTTCTATTAAAAAGTTTGTTAGGCCTATCGCTAGTGGTTGAGTTATTGCTATTACTCCTTTTTCTATTGAAGACAACTTGGTTCCAATTTAGATCATTAGAGGTTTGGCTTGCAGTCGTGTCTGACGCATGATCCATGGAGTCGTCGCCAGCGACAGTTTGTTGTGTACCTGTCGCCATAGCAATGGTACAAAGTAAGGTTATAAACCAAAGATAAAGGTAAAAAAATTAAACAAAACTAATAGTCCTATGGAAATAAGTATTTACCAAAATGTCCAGTGAGTAAATAGTCACATTTTACTAGAATAAGACACAGAACACGTCATAAAACTTAAAAAATTATGTAAAAAATAAGAGAATTGAAAATCACGTCTGTTTACAAGTGACACCAACAGCTGATCCTAGCTGGTAGTTAGCTTCGGAAATGTATACGTTGATACAGATGATAATAAATTGATTTCTTTGATCGGCTTCATTGATTTTTGTTGATTTGTTTCAAGGCACAATTATGTACTATATAAAAGAGTTAAGTGGCACCATCTATATTTCGGTAGCGGGAGTTATCGTTTTTCCTGGAGGCGTTCCTAATATTTTTTTTATTACATCTATGCCTGTCCGATGATTTGGTGTTTCGTATAATTCGACGTACGCAGATTTAAACGTGAAGAGCATACTGCCTTTTGTGGCTGAGTCTTGAGACTAAATCCCGGTAAGATGGAAAGAGAAAAGAACACTGATTTTTCAGTCACAAACAGAATGTGCTGAAATGATATGATTCTTTGATCTATTTATGTAAAAATTTATAAATTATACAAATCCCTGATTGTAAGTTATATTTATACTATCTTTTCTACTATATTTTTGTCAAATCCCACTGACCTATCATTGTAAAGCCAAAACTACTTAACCTAGAACCTTGAAAATTTGCATGGACGATCCTTACAGAGTGCATTTTAGCATTCACCAAGAACGGATTTTTTTTAAATTTGAGGTTATTAGAGGTTTTTGGTGGAGCTGAAGCTTTGAAAATGCCCCATGTTAATGTAATGGATGATTTTTGTTTAAATTTCAAATTTTATTAAATCAAGCATATTAACTTCACAAACGGATACGTTGTTACAGCTGATTTATAATTTGATTCCTTTTATCATGGTTTTATGGTTGTTTTGATGATTTTGTTAGGTTATTCGTACTATATAAAAGTTACATTTGGTTAAGGTTCGTACTTTACACGTTTAATCATAAGCTCATTATGTGGTACCATCTTTTTAGGCAGCGGGAGCTTTAGTTATTTCCTTAGGCCGGCCTTTATGTTTTTAATTACAATCATGCCAGTTACAATAATTCGCAAATACCTTTTTCATCTAATTCGACGGTGTCCCGGCTTTTCACGGAAAAGTAAATGCTGCAATCAGTGGTTGATCTTAAATTATTACTACCCGCCCTTATTTTAAGTTAAAAACTAAGTGAATCGAGTTTGAAATACTGCCCACGGATAGCACCATAACTGTTTCGAACATTCAGCCTTTTACTATACTTAATTGATGCCCTACTAGGCAATCCAGGGACGTATTGGTAAATCTAAAAAGAAGTACCTTAAAATCGACACATTTGGTGTTAAAATCGGTCCGGCCGTTTTCGAGATATAACGGTGAAAAGAAAACCTTCACTATCTACTGTGATATCCTACATCCTACTGTGGTATCTACATTTTATTCTACATTCCACCATAAAACAAACAAATCTCTACATGACATATTCCTTGATATAAACATTTTCTATTCAGTCATCTAGATTCTTCATATCAAGGTTAGAGGATAATTTTTATCGTGAGCGAAGCCACGGGTTCTGCTAGTCATTCATAAGCTTCAAACATGAGGACAATTTACAAGGGGATCACATTGGTTTTTATTAGTAATATATAAATTTTTTTGTATTTTATAAGTTCTTGGCCTTTTAATTTTCAATAAATGTAGTCTTGTTATAGTATATAAATGTCAGGAAACATATAATCAATAAATTCAAAATACTGGAAAACAAATAGTATAATCTCATGAACAAATTAAATTCAATCATATGGTTAATGTTATAAATAAAACATCTCTATTAGTTGCAGCAGACCTGCATCTCCAGCCAATTAAAAAAAAAATATCATTCCTTAGACTTTCTAAACATACCATAATTATGCTACATTTTCAGGAAGTCTAGACCAAGATACCCCCCCCCCCCCCCAATGCACATAGTTTCTTCATAAAACTTAAAAATAATTTACATTTTTAATATGGTATATATTTTATGCAAAATCATGATCAATGAACTCTAACCATTCAAAATAAAGACAAATAAAATATTCACCTGAAAATTTAAATATAATCATATGTTCAGACCTTTTTTTGTCTAATTACTTTGGGGAATTTAGCAACTTTGGGGAATTTTCAATGAAAACAGGGTAATTATACTTTTTTAAGGGTAAAACCAAAACTAATATAGGACAACGTACTGTGTTTAGCACTTTCAATATCTCAGCAACGGATTGACATAGAATAATAATTCAAAATGCTAAATTGTTTTTTTTAAGCTGAATCCAATTTCGACAATTGAATTTACAAAAATTAATATAAAGATATCAAATCCTAAAAATAAATTTTATTTTGTCAAAAAACTGTCCTTAGAGTGAACTCAACGCGCTGGTTTTCGAACTCGAAGTAGTAAATGTCACTCTAGACGTATGTACCAAATTTCATCGCGATTGGACCTTTTTTACGACAGCTATCGTGCCTACGGACAGGTATATATATATATATATATATATATATATATATATATATATATATTTATATATGAAAATGAACGAACTGTGTTTTTGAGGTCTGGGGGCATCAAAATGAAAAGTTACGGTGGTCCCATGCTTAAGTCTTACCATGCCGCCTACGGTAATAGCTACTTCCCTATAGGGGGAAATTTGCTAAAACATTTGCAGATATACAACCTGCAAATGTTTTTGCTCGGTTTACCAATGTTTTGGTTGTTCCAACAAATCTATTTTGTTTTTTACAACAAAAACATTGGTAAACCGAACAAAAACATTTGCAGGTTGTATATCTACAAATGTTTTTGTTGTTCCAACAAATCTTTTTTTTCTGTGTAATACAAATCAAGACCAATTAAATGGCTCAGGGACTAAACCATGGATAATAATATTAAATAAAGACAAACAAAATATATATGTGTTACAGGACAGAAATACAGGACAGAACGTTTTACTGTATATGTGTTACAGACAAACAAGTACAGGACAGAAAGTTTTTCGTATAATATATTTGGATGTTCTTTGTGCTAAAAAATCCAAGATTCTTTTTTATCTGAATCTTTCAAAATTTGAAGTAGGCCTAAACATTCCCATAGCTGTAATGTAACGATTTACCGGTAATGAGTTGTAATGGACAAAAAACCATCATATCTAAATCTAAATTAAATCTATGTAGCTTTTGACTGTTTTTTAAAATTCATAAGTGAAATCTATTTTAGGCTTACATAAGTAAATGTATCTGCAAATTTCTGATCTGTTTCTAAAATGTTGTGATCCTAACATGGATATTTATTCTTATTCTATATAGCCGTAATAAAGGATAAAAGGCTATAAAGATACAACACCCTACAATTTTGACCTAGGAAATTTCAGCCTCAAAACAGACATCCTTAGTTACAGTAACTTATTCAATTAAACAACCAAATTATATTAATATCATCTTGCGATGAAATGACGGTACCCGCATTCCAAATTACAAGCTTACAATGATATCAATACCAAACCCTATTGTTATCTATTGTTGTGTTTACTGTTGACCAACTCTTCCAACAATATATAACTCATTTACTAGTTCTTTAAAAAAAATAAAGTAATGAAAGGAATGACGCACTAGTAACAACAAGAAGAGGATATAAAAATGTTTATTGAAAGTATAATAAGATGACATATTACGACTGTGCTTTTACTGCATAGACTCATTATACACTATTTACTCAATGAGACAAATTGTCTCATTTTGTAAAAAATCAACATTTCATTGATGAATTTCTTTTAGTAAGTACTAAAGTACCTAAAAAAAGCATACAACGTGGCATATTTTTGGCTTAATAAAAAAGGAGGTTATTTCCTAATGAGTCATAATGTTTGGTTTTTATAAATTACTAGCGGGTAACCCAAACTTTGCTCAGGTATTTTTTTATTTTCGGGTTAGTAAGTGCTGCTTTCTGGAGGAAACCATTTGAGTTAGGAGTGCTGGAATCTGTTGGTATCCATAATGGAACTATTTCAAACCAAAACCTTGTCTTATTGATGTAAACAAATCAAACCTAGAGCACTTCTAAACACCTTCATATGGGTGTTAGTATTATTGTTGTTGACTTCTTATGGTACTCTACAGCGCATAACTCAAAATTCGTCTGCCAGACAATCTTTTAACTGTATCGCAGCAGACGATTCTCGTATAGGATGCGCGAAAAACTTGACAGGGATGCGACAGCCGAATTTAGGAGATTAAACTTTTTCGGAGATAAAGGCTCGGTGGAACTACTATGTTACACTAAGAACAATAATTCGTGTTCGCACATTTTGGAATTTTTGTTGAAATTAAGATTAACAAAGAAACGCTATTCTCAAGAGCAACTCGCATTTTCGGCATACTTAAAATGCTCAACCTTGTCCGGTCAGTGCAAGGTACTTGTTGTTTGTTATATACTATTTGAAGTATATAACAAACAGTAACTTATAACAATAACAATAACAATTGTATAGCGAGTTAAAACTATACCTAACTTAAATGAATTAACTGAGCTTCGGAATTGTTATGATATTTTAAGATTATTTTTCATTTCTTTCAGATTTATTCAAATAATAAATTATCATGGCTGTTGATATTATATTGCTATCAGTTGTAATATGTAGTTCAATGAATAATTTTAACAACAATTTATCATTTCTCAAAAAAATTTACTGTCATTAAAAACTATATTTGATTTCTTAGATTTTTAATGGATTATAAGATTATATGAAAGAGTACATGTAGGCCTGTGTGACCCAAAACGTTAGCATGATATATTTTGTGTTACCGCTTTGTTACTATGTCAACAAAGCAAACGCTTAACTAACATGTGCAAATATAATCAAAACAGCCGTTTACATATGAAGGAGGTTTGTCTGTAATAAGTTATACCTCCTTGGTTGGTGAGATTTTAAGGAGACTGTAAAAGAGGCAATAATATTTCTTTTACGTAAAGTATATCACTTGTTTCTATTTATATTCCTAGTATTTGGATTCGCTGAATACGCAGGTATCTCAATACTATTTAAGGGTGGTTTGGGAATGATATCTAAAAAAAATATGTTTAAAAAGTTAAGAGGGGCTATTATAAGACGTGCAGTTACCAGAAGTTGATATAGACACCAAGATACCAAGAACAATCGAAAGTCATTTAGCCTGTAACTTCCTTGTCATTCTCATGGTATAATACATTTTGTATTGCTCTAAGAAGAGGGAGGCCAAATATTAAATAAAAACGCTCTCTAAAGAGCCCACCACAATTATTGGTGTGAAATTCAGTACAAAGGTGGACCATCGGCTTAGGCTTTTGTAACGTTCACGCCGTTCGCCGTTCGTTCGATCTGTTGGGTCGTTCGCCAAAATAAATATTCGTACACTATGGAGGCCTTAACAGACGGCTCTGACAATGGCAATGGAGACGATGGTTCAGCGTTCCCGCTATAATGGCAATATGCATTGTTATTTTAATAATCTCAGATTATCAGAATTATAGTTATACAGATAGGACCTCTGCCACATGAATCCTGATATTAAAAGGTGTATTGTAATGATAAAATACAACTTGAGCACCTTTTATCTTTCTTAATATAATAAACAAACACGAGTTTCGTTAATCATATTATCTTCACGGTGTGTGCTACATATTATTTGATGATAGTACGACAGAGAGATTTATTCTTGAATAAATTTACAATCAAATAGAGTTGTATTTTCACATCAAAACTTCACCCATTTCTACTATACTTTCTGCTTCATAAATTTCCAAACATATATGAAGCTTAAATTTGTCACGGAGACGCCCAAAGAACATTCATATCCATTCCCTTTGAGCAAATTCGTAAGTGCTTAGATGACTACATAAACAAGTGCTCACTATGCTTGGTAGTTGAGTGTGTTCAAAATGCCTTGTAAAGCAATTAATTTTTAACCGAGGGTTGAGGGCAATCCCGGACTTTTTCACATCAGAATCCTAAACGGCTTTGAAAGAAAAACAATATCTTGTTTGATTCTGATCACAGATTCCCAGAAATTTAATTTTTTCAACATAAAAAATAAACTGCGTTATAGAAAAAGTTTATTTATTTGATTTACTCTTGGTTATGAACTTGTCAATAAAAATAGCAGTTTGTGGAGCGAATTTTGAATTATTAGTCTACTTTTACTAGTTGCGGGGATAATTAATGTTAGAGCAACTAAATATCACTTATGTTATCATATAATAAAGAGACAATAATGACGTTAAGAAAATACGCTAAGACACATAATGACGTTGAGAAAAGATTCATTACACAGAGGGTTTTAAAAGGGAATATAAAATGGAGCCATGAGGGAAGTGCAGTGCAATTTGAGGCTCAGGAAACGGCTGCAGAGACTCGGTAATTCGGTTTTGCAGTTTGATGACCGGGTAAACTTAACTCTTCCCCTCATGATGAATCCATATAGCGTCTATTCTTCCCTTGAGCATAATTCAGTAACCTTGAAACGTGCGTAAACAAATTTTATTTTAAAATTAACTGGAATATTTAACAGTTTTTTACGAATCTATACATTAGGTAACTAGCAGTACCCGCAGCTTCACCAATGATAAAAATTCAAAATACTATATTTTGGGGATTTTAAACCATTATTAAAATACACGGTATCAGCAAACTGGCATATACTTTCCCCCTTAAAACCATTTGAAACAAGAAATATATATAATGAAATAAACTGAAACCTATACCACAAATTCACAATTATCTTGCAAATAAATACCAAATTTTATTAAAATCGGTATGTAATAAATGGAGGTGCCATAAGAATAATTTTAGACAACGCACTGAGTTTCCCGCCAAACGAAAACATTAATTATCCCCGCAACTAGTAAAAGTAGACTAATAATTCAAAATTCTGGATTATTTATTTTTCAAATCAAAATTTATTGGTTGTAAGTATATTTTGATTAATTTTTATGAGTTCAAATAGATTTAAAAATTTTTATTATTTTAAAATCTGTATGTAAAAAATTAAAAAAAACCTATTATGGAGGGGGGGGGGGAATTCCCCTTTTCATATTTACCGATTGGGCTTGTTTTTGAATTCACCCAAAATATTACTACTTTACACGGCTATACTAAGTTTTAATAAGACTACGATTTTCACGTGATTTGTTTTATAGGCTTATTCACACTTAATATTAAATATAAATTTTTTTATACAAATGAGTGGTTAAATAACACCTTGAAATTATATAAATTTTGAATGGAGGTAAATGTAAGTCTATTCATCATTTAAATAGATATAGTTTTTCGCAGAATTTAAAGGTTAAGCACTTTCTAACCGTCATCCGCTAAACCAAGATGGATATAAAAAATTAATTGTTGTTCTCTTCATCTAACCACTGGACCTTACATCCAGTATACTTTTTTACTTTCTCCACTTATTATTACAAGTGAAGTTATTTATTTAAGCACTCCCTTGATCAAAAAGGAGTTTTCGGAGTGATGTAATTGTGATATCTACGATCCATATGTGTGGATTTGTAGATAAAAACAGGGAATAGTGAAAAAAGAATAAAGTATTTGACATATTTCTGATACCATTTACTATATTTTCAATATTTAAACTTAATGAAATGAATAATGACGTGTCTGTGACAGAGGGTGGCAAACATCTGATTCTGGCCCAACACAATGGCGACAAAACAAACCCTCGCCTCCACTTGTACTTGGCCCCAACAATGGAGGGCTACAGCTTACGACCAACTAAAACTGCGAGCAAGTTAATCAGGAGTGGTTTAGATAGATCAATCACTTTATAGGTTTTTATTTAGGAAAAAAAAAACTCTTCTAACAACTAATCTAAGTAATAATACCCCCGTTGCATAGCGAGATTTGACATGTTTATGTAAGAATAACATTGGGAATGATTATGCAGGTTTGCTGCAACAGGTATGTTAAAACTGGTTGGTTTTACTTCAATATTTAATAGATCTTAACTAGAAGAATCCAAACACCAAGTTTTAATAAGATATGTTAGAAAATAAGGAAGATATAGAATTTTTTTATTTCCTATAAGGATAACATGGGGAATGAGTATGCAGTTTTGCTGCCCCGAAAATGGAAATATCGGGGATTTTAGGCTATTAAACATTAGATCTCATCTAGATGAAGCCACAAACCAAGTTTTATTAAGATGTGCCGAGAAATAAGCGATTTATAGAATTTTACATAATTCCCATAAGGATAACATTGGGACAACGTACTGTGTTTACCACTTTTAATATCTCAGTAATGAATAAAAAAGCATGAAATGAACAGCAACACACACACGCTAAAATATTCACATAAAAATGAAGAAATCATGAAGCATTGGTTATAGGCTTCTTATGGGGTAATCATTGCTCTATGTTAGTTCGTATAGAGCAATGATTCAGGAAACTAAATTGTTTGTTTTTTTAGCTGAATTCAATGGTGCCAACAAAAGTTAGCCAGTGGCAGCTATAGAGCCAACCTCCCTCCTATATACATTGCAGTTGTGTAGGGGTAGGGATTTATGTGGTGTAATACACCCACTGCCAGTGGCAGCTATAGAGCCAACCTCCCTCCTATATACATTGCAGTTGTGTAGGGGTAGGGATTTATGTGGTATAATACACCCACTGCCAGTGGCAGCTATAGAGCAAATCTCCCTCCTATGTACATTGCAGTTGTGTAGGGATTATGTGGCGTAATACACCCACTGCCAGTGGCAGCTATAGAGCAAACCTCCCTCCCAGTAGATGTTTACGCGTTTCCGCTCAGAAATATAAATGTTTGCGTTCCTTGTGTTGCGTTCCTGGTAGTGTTGATTTATCTTTTCCATTTGTAAATAAATGGCTCAAAATGATCAAGAAAACCATTCAAAATCAAAAATTCCCCCGTTGCAGCAGACCTGCATACTCAGCGAATTTCAAATGTAAAACAATATATTTTAATCTAACATAGCGAGATTTGACATGTTTTTGTAAGCTCCATAAGATTAACATGGGGAATGAGTATGCAGGTTTGCTGCTACAGGTATGTTTAAACTGGTTGGTTTTAATTCAATATTTAGTAGATCTGAACTAGAAGAAGCCATTTACCAAGTTTTATCAAGATATGTTGAGAAATAAACGAGATATAGAATTTTACTTATTTCCCATAAGGTTAACATTGGGACAACGTACTGTGTTTACCACTTTCAATATCTCGGTAACCAATGGACATAGAGCAGTGATTCAAGATACTAAATTGTTTATTTTTTTGAGCTGAATTCAATGGTGCCAACAAAAGTTTCATAAATTTTATTTTTCTATGTAAAAAGCTCAAAAACCCATTTTTGAGGGGGTTTATCCCCCTTTACCCGCCCTTCCGGTGGTCCGATCGGGCTGGTTCACGAACTCGTCCAATCGATTACCACTTTACATGTCTGTACCAAATTTCATCAAGATCGGACCATTTTTACGGCCGCTATCGTGCTAACAGACACACACACATATATATATATAGATATATAGATATATATATATATATCTAAAGATTCGAACGAATGGTGTTTTTTGAATCTGGGGGTTACAAAACGAAAAGTTATCATGGTCTGGGGCTTAGGTCTTACCATGAGACCTACGGTAATAGCTTCTTCCCTATAGGGGAAATTCGCTAAATCTTGTTTTCTTTACTTTTGTAACGACGATAAAGTAATCCTTAAAAGATTATATAAAAATCAAGAAAACCATTCAAAATCAAAAAATATTGTTTTCTTTGATTTAACATATTGTTAGATTATTTAAAAATAACTAATAATGAAATAACTAATAACTCCTAAATGATCGATTATGTATGGATAGTAAAATATTGTTGTTCGTTTCAAATTAAAAAAAAGAAAATACCATAATCCTTAAGTTTAGTTCGTTGTTCTTATAACAACATGTTGACACTGTTATTTCAATGTTTCTTTTATCATTGTGTAATCTTATTATGTGTATAACAATTTACTGGATTTTCTTTTCCGAGTCCGTTTGGACCTTCTAGTGGCCCAATTTCCATATTCGAGGTATTTAATTTAATATACATACGCAGATTAGCCTTCAAGCATCCCCAATCTTTAATCTATCGCACATCTCGTCCTATGCTCAAACTATTTAGTGCTGGCTAGAAACTTTTTCTTGGATGTCCAGCTTTGCCTCTTTTTTAAGCTAATTGCACTGTATTATACGTATTTTTTGGTGAAATTTAACGTAATCAATGGGCTTCACTGCTTTGTTTATCTAAGCTGTGTAAGTGTTATAATGACTATGAGGGGGGGAAACGCTGCCTTTCACATCGCTTGTCAAAAAGCATAAGGTTTCGCTGATTGTAGCTTAAAGATACAGAAATTATTTCCAAAAGAGTGAGGGCTATTTTAATATGAATTTTGAATTTTTAAACTAAAACTGCCAAGCCCTTTTGATATCAAGTCAAAGTCAAGTCAAAAACGTTTATGTATTCATCAATTTGTACATTACAATATTACATCGAATTAACAACACAAATTTAAATAACAGAATAAACATGTTCACAAAGATGAATAAATATAGGGGCCTCCTAGGCTTATTGCCAGTTTTGAGGCTTCCTTCTCTTAAAAAAACTAAACTTAACAAATGCTGACAGGGCTGTTGGTTAACCTAAAACAATTACATTTTAATATAATATCTAAAAAATAATTTAATAAATACATAAGAGATCTGCAAACAGGACTACAAGAATATGACATGTAAAACTATGCAGTATATAGCAATAATTCACAACAACAAAATACAATACAACAACACGAATTATGAAAAACGTTAAATATACAATAACTAATAATCAAAACTACTACTTTTTATGTCTAAATGGTAACTTGAAATAAAAATTCCACATTCTCAATTGTACCTAACCATGTCTTCAAGCTGTTTGTATATTGTGCGATAGTATTCTTTTTAGTCATAAGATTTATGGTTGCATTGAACATCCTTGGAGCATTAAAGCTGTAAAAATTCCTAAAAAGAGTAAGCTTAGGTCTTGGAATCGGTGCCACACTTATGTTTCTAAAATTGTATGTTTCATCTCTAGTAGAGTCTCTAAAATTGTAATATCTAATGTAAAATAATCTTAAAATCTTCAATACGTAACTATGCCTTAATAGCAGAATTCCTTATGACAGATACATATCTTGAGTTTTAGGTATCGAATATGAAAAAACCAAGTATTCGCACCCAAATTTTCACTAAACCACTTATTCAGCTTACAAAGCAGTAATTAAACAGACTAAAATCAAAATCTATACCCCCAAAATTTGATGTTTGTCCAGAACACATATTTATGATTTACGTATCCCGTGGTGAACGTATGGAATACTTATTATATATGAACAAACTTGGGAACCCCCTGCATTTCATAAGGGAGATTCAAATTTGCAGCATTGTCTTATTAATTTTTTTTATACATATTTTGGATTTAATGAAGGTACATAATAAGTTTTGGGCTTGAAATACTCATTTCATTACAGGCTCTCATGAGAAATCGAGACCATTCGAATTATCGCATTTAAGCGGGTTTATCGACTTCTAATAAACATAAATATTAATTTTGTCTTAAAATTTATTCCAGTTAAAGATCTACATATCCAGTTATCCAAAATCTCTTTGTGTAAGAACCTACAATGGAGTACAGGCTTTAATTTGAGCAATTAGTTATAGAAATCGGACAAGTTTCAGGTGAACGCAAGGTGGACAGTGAATAAATAGTTAAGTTTTTCCGAGATTTGTCGTTAACTAAAGCCCGATAGCTCCGGTATTATTTAAGTGCTAAAATACATTAATTTTGTACAGGCGACGTTTTGTTAAGGTATGTCCAATTCTCACTCTATAAAATATATAAATGAATTTTCTACTCTTTCAAAATAAAAGGTACCACGGAAGAGAGGACGCACAAGCTTTCAACTGAAAAATCTGTTTCCTTCAAATATTGTAGACAATGCCAGCCAAAGTTCTTGCCACTTCTAGTTGGCTCTAAACTTAAAAATATATTTTCTGTAATTAAAGAAAGACGGCATATAGTTCCATACAGAAGCATTTCTTGCAGGTTCATCGGCTTTCCATTAATTCCAAAATGTGACGGGATCCAGATTAATTCAATAAATCTACGTTTATCTGTAAGATCACAATTTTTTTGCCAACATATTTTAATCACATTTAGCAATTCCTAATTTCTGAATATTTAATTCCTACTGTCACCGAAAAAATCAACTAACACTAAGAAATTTTTGTTATATTGTGTCTTAATAATGTGGCGATAGAGTAATAAGTGTCTAATATTTATATAACCTAAGGGTATGTGCTGTTTCGTAACCTATAATCTTTGACATTTTACCTGTTAATAGCTTTTATGCACCATCGGCCATGGGATCTCAACATTTTTATATTTCCTTGAAAGGCTGAATCATTCAAAATCAAGAGGTTGGTAAACGTTGTGTTAAGTAGGGCATGATGGGAAAAAAGCAAACAGCAATTCCAATAGCAGTAATTGCCAGAACACTTCCTGACAGAGTATGCGATCTAAAGCTATCAATTTGTCGTCTGCAATAAACGTTTGTTTTCTTATATCCGAGAGTTTTGTTCCTTCCTTGAGCCATTGCTGCGTTATTGGTTTACACTTGACCAATCGAAGAGGAACGGAAATTGATTACTTTTTTATTGCAAAGTTGTAATTGTAATGTGTTTCAGAAATTTATATTCTATATTTAGTCAATTTTGTTTTGCTCACACTACCGACTCTATTTTTATAATATTGTAAAATATTTTCATTGTAATTTGACTCTTAATATTTCCCAAGGGATACGTATATTTCGTCCTCTTCTTGTCGGTCACAGCCAGTTAAATAGACGGACGCTTTGGTAAAAATCTTCCGGTAAAAAAAGTAATTTACGCTTATGTGCACGAAAAAATAGTAGTTTTCATTACTAGGAGCGAAAGTGGTTCTTTTTGGTACTAGATCGTAATTTACAAGCGAGGCGCAACCGAGCTTGGAAATGCGATCGAGTATCAAGGAGACACTTTTGCTCCGTGTGATGAACAACTATTTTCATCATTATGAATAAATAACCATTTAATCGTTAAAAAATTAGACTACATAATTTTGAGGTTATCCAAAATAGTCATCGTCATTTACACATCTGTTAGGTGTTTACAAACACAAGTTAAGAAATCGTTCAATCTTTCAAACGTAACATAAACAAATTTTAACATTAGAGTACGGCAAAATTTACCATATGTTTTTCCAGTACTCCTATTCGAAGTGATCCAAAAACGATCATTTTGCGTACGATTTAGAGAACTAAAAACGGCTGTTTTCGGTACAGTATGATGAAAATTAATTTTACAAATCAAAAATTTAAAACTGATTTTACATTTAAGTTTAAAGCGGGTTAAAGTGGCGGGGGTCGGTTGAAAGGTGATGAGAGGGATGCTATCGTACTGTAGACACATAATGATAATGGACATTATGCAACCTCAACATTTACCAACTGGGATTAAGTTTTAAAGCCCACATTCAGCCTCGCACGCCGCACGCCGTGCGTTGCACGTCATACAGTGTCTACATAATGTGTCATGAAAGAAGCACGTCGTGCTCGGTGCAGCCCACACAATGGAATTTTGCAGAACGGCCGCATCGGCCGGCAGCGTCTCTTATCCAGACTGTTCGCGGCGCGATTGGAGGCCTTAAATTCTCTTCAAATATAACATTAACGTTTGCTCCAGGTTTTGATAATAATGTTCATTTGCCGCTGACGAGTGTGATGGTCCTAAGCCATCCCGACAGCCAGGGGCGATGGTCTCAAGCCTGGCTGGGGCCAGGTAAGGCAAATGCTCAGGTACCGACCAAGGAACGTAACACGTGAAATAAAATGAAAAAAAAAAATACGTTCATTGGCACATAAATTATCCATTTTGGTGGCCGACATGAGTTTGTTAATGTGGTAATGAATTACATCCTGCCACGTTTCTTAAAAGTATAATTGTTATTATTAAAGTAGTAAATCTACGAAATACATATGACACTGTGCACTTTCTCATAAAATGATTGTTATTATAGTTAGACGTATTAAAATTCAAAACAGGTTACGTCATATTTATCATCTACAGTTTGTACCTTATTCCAGGATTTAACTTATTTCTATTGAGAGTGAATTTTATTTGACCAGGTGATGATTTTATTGTATTTTACATCATTCTACACATGAACAGCTGTTTTCTGTGCCTTACTCTTGGTTGGAAACTTACATTCTTTGCCGATAACTGCAGGGTAACTGCGATTACCGTACACTAGGAAATGGAAATATCGGAAGTAATCAATCAAAATAATCAGCTGATTGCAGAAAACCGATACTTAATACATTTTTATCGGTTTCTTCAGAGGAATGTAGTGGTAGCACTGGCAGCAGTAGCAAATGTTCATTTGTTTACCATAGGCTAAATTCAGCACTCGCCTCTGGCTCCCACGGGAACTATCATTCTCGTCCGGTAAAACACTTCTTACCGGTCTAGTAACGTAATATACTATTACGTTACTAGGCCGGAAAGTACTGTTTTACGAGTGCGGGATTATCATGCGAGTACGGTAAATCAGCTGATTGTTTACTTCCGTCTCCTGTGATCGTAGACCAGAAAAATCTTTCCAGCCTCGGCCCCGAAGTATTCTGTACTGGTATAGGCAAAGGGTAACTTTCGAGCCAACCAGAGGGAATAGAAAACATAGGTTTCTGTGTCAGTATGATGAAAACATGTTTATACAGTATAACACGACCACACCCATAACTTTCTCCTAAGATTACTACTCGAACACCCGTTTTTATTATGTTTTATTAAAGTTTCAGAGCAGCATTTTAATAAAAATGTCTTTGACATTTCACAAATATAAAATTTAATATGCAAAAGTACAAAAGTAGATATTTATTATACAATCCAGGAATCAAATTAGCACGGATACCAATAAAAAGTAATCTAAAGATAAAAGAGTCAAAATTTAGAAAGTATAGTAGGATTGATTCTCTTTGTTTGGATAAATTTTAAAAGGCTAATTTAATTTAAAGAATAAGTTTTGTATTTAGGTTTTTACAAAAAGGTTTCAGACATGAATTAGCATATCTGATCACAAACTGTGATGCCACTATTTAGTGTTTTCCGGGAACCAGAAATAGAGGGGATTAATGGCATCAGGTGTTAACTTCGTTACAACGAAGGAGTAGTAATTTTGAGGTATTTATAACTTAATTTAATTTAGCACATAATTGGAATGATAATAGTTGAATACAAGTAACAAAAACGAGTGATTAGTTGTTTATCGAATTTAATTACAATCTAAGAACGAATGATAAATATTACAGATACAAAATTGTGAACAATAATACTTGTAAATTTATAAAAAACCAAACTAAATTTTCTATTCTAAAAAAAGATATAAAATATAGTTCGCTTTTAATATAAAATTGAACAAATCCAATGTGTTAAAAGCTTATTGAGCGGTTAACGACGGTGCAGTTATATTGTTTTCTATTAAATGGCCATGTCAACTTAAGTCTTCTCTCGCTCGTTGATTTTACTGCCCTGCGAAACGATTCCGTTTTTAGACTTTATTTTATTTTTCGATGAGGAAACCTACAAATTTCTTTCATTTTTCAGTTTTTTTACGAAAGCTTTAAATATATCTATTATTGAATTTAACAATGTTCAATTTAGCAGGGCTAAAGTATTGAAGATCTGAAGTTAAAGTTATCAGACCTCTTCATTACTTAAACCCAAAATTGTCTCTACCATTAATCGATTTCAGTGCTTGGTAGCATGGAATGAGAATTTTGTTGGGATGGCACATTATTTCCCTGCAGATTAAAGATTATTATAAATAGTGCAATTGCGATTATACCAGATTATCTCCTAAAATTTAGAACGTTCAAACTCAGTCACACAAAACGTCTTATGTATGTATGTACTGTTTAATAGCTTGGACCTTGTTTTGTTAAACCGTAACTACATTTGCCTATCTTTCTAAATTTTGTATAGTGTAGGTCTTGTAAATTTTGTTCTATACAGATTACTTGGCCAGAGAAAATCTAATTACGTAATAAAATAAATTTTATAGTTGTAAAAATTTAACATTGGCCTTAAGAGTTGCCATGATATCCTTGTACCCGATTGCCCGAATCTTTCTGAAGTTGTTCTTTATACTCCTGGGATGGAAAGGTTTCTATCGTATTCCGTCCTCGAAATCCGTTTAGGGCCTCTTACTTGGGATTCCAAACGTTTCAAGGTTAAACCTTAGAAGAGGGCAAAACAAACTGAAGCCTAAAGAGTTGTTAAACATTTGCACTAAAAAGAGCAGAACAAGAAAAGATGTTTCCAATTATTTTTTTGAAGTTCAGAAACAAACCATTTATTAAGAGATTATTTATTATGAGGCTATATAACTGTTATATCTATTGGTCTGTATTATAAAAAATCATATGTTTTAATTTCATTTCTCACTACTGTTTACATGATGGTCAATGTTTAAGAAAACAAAGATTGTACAATAAAAATATATTCAAACTTATTTTTAATATTAATTACTAGGATTTTAAAGTGGCGACTTCGGTAAAGTAAAAATGGATCCTGATCAATTTCAACAGCTCATGCAAACTCTTACAACGGCTATTCAAGGTATGTCTCAAGCTCACCCTACAAGAAATATAACTTTGATTTCCAACTTTGACGCTTTTGATAGTAGTAAAGAATCATTTACTCAGTACAAAGAAAGGTTTGAAAACTACCTGAAACTAAAAAATGTTTTTGCTGACAAAGATCTTTGTGCTCAGATTTTTCTAAATAGCCTAGGGTCTTCCGGTTATGACTTGTTGAGTACGCTGTCTTTACCTAGAAAGGTCACTGACCTGACGTATGATGACATCACAACCGTGCTGGGAAATCATTTTCCCAAACAAAATGAAATTGTTCAACAACATCAGTTTTTGTCAAAGGTTCAACAACCCGATGAGTCAATATCCGACTATGTAACTTCTCTCAAAAAACATATATCTTCGTGTAACGTCACCTGTTCTGCTTGTCATGCTCCAGTCTCTGATCTGTTCCTCAGAGCACAATTCATCAGGGGCATAAGGGATTCATCCATTAGGGAGAACCTTCTTCAACAGGAGGACTTGACCTTCGATTCTGCTGTACGACGAGCTTTGGCCATTGAAGCTTCAAAGATTGATAGCAATGTAATTAATGAATTTACCAGGCATCAGACTGCAACCGGCACGTCCGTCCACAAAGTGACGATGCAGTCGACCACTGGGCACTGCTCATCCCGCGGACATAGCCGTGGGCGCTCCACCTCTTCCGTGAGGGAGTCTACGGGCACACGCCATCCGCTCGAGGACCAACTTCGGAGGCACATTGACTTGACCACCCTGGGATTGAGTGGCCTTTGTCTCCGGTGTGGCAAGCACAATCACACTTCAAATAAGTGCACTATCCACCGTTCTCGACTTCGCTGTAAGGAATGTAACAGAGAAGGACATGTTGCGAAGGTATGTATTAAATCCTTGTTATCAAGACAAAATAAGACAGCTTCGATACAACTCTTGCATCCCGATGGTGACAACCAGACCCTTACATCAGACGATGATGATGATTATCTTTACGGTGTAGGACAACTTAGTAATATTTATGACATACATTTGTCAGACACGGATAAATTTATTACGACTGTTCTTGTTAACAATCTACCTCAAAAATTTGAAGTTGATTCCGGTTGCGCACACACGCTTATTCCTGTGACAGATTTCGATCGGTTACGTATTTCAATGGACTCACTCCGACCGACACCTATCAAATTTCGATCTTATACTAACGAAGTAATTTCACCTTTGGGTATAGCTACGGTACATGTAGAATCTAATGGAATTTCATCGTTTCAGCAACTTTTTGTTGTTCCCAATGGATACAGTCCACTGTTGGGCCGAACATGGATCCGCCATCTACACATTAACTTAAATAACATTGATGAAATATCAGAAAGGGATAATGTCATCAATTCTGTAAGTGACGATATCGATGATCTTATCATTAAAATAGAAACACAACTCAGGAAACTTCGCACAGAATTGGACATGATACGGCCACCTAGCAAGTCCACAATTCAGGAGTGTTACCCACCAGTGCCGCGCTCCTTAAGGGAGGGGGAAAGGGTCCTAGTATGTATGGAGGCCAAATGGAAATTCGGCAAAGTGATAACTAGGCTTGGAGCACTCCATTACAGCGTTCAACTCGACTCTGGATATGTCTTAAAGAAACATATAAACCAATTGAAACGGACGGAAGTTCCTGAAACTGACACCATAATCAAGAGACCCCATAAAGATTCACAAAAACCTGATTCAGAAAATTATACAAATAAAAAGGTTACATTCAAGGAAACCCTTGAAAATTCTGATATAACAATTTTTCGTCCTTCGACCACTATTCATCACCCTAACATGAATTCACCTGTTGTCACTCGACCACCACGTCCACGACATACATCAAGAAAGGTTATGCCACCAAACCGATTTAGTCCTTGAATACTTCCTCAGTGCCGAAGAATCTGTTATATCTATTGGTCTGTATTATAAAAAATCATATGTTTTAATTTCATTTCTCACTACTGTTTACATGATGGTCAATGTTTAAGAAAACAAAGATTGTACAATAAAAATATATTCAAACTTATTTTTAATATTAATTACTAGGATTTTAAAATAACTAACGCCTTCTGCGAAGGACGAATGCAACCACTTGTTTTCTAACAAATCTATATGATTATTAATCGATTGCCTTTGTACAATTTTTGTACTAGCACATGTGGAAGACCATTTTTGTTCCTCTTCATTCCTCATATTACGTTTGTGTTTAAGATTTTTAACATTATACAAACCGAGTTAAAGTTAATCTTTCACATTACTTTGACGGAATAAAATATTTTATACTGTTATTTACCTCAGTAGCTGCTTCAAAATACTGATGTGTTCCAGCTCATATCGTCGACGTCGCGTCGCAAAGGATTAACGAACGGATTGTTTGTGATGCCAATGGCTTCGGATTCAATCCCCTGCTGGCTGATATCTTTCTGTTGTTAGAAATGATTTCAATGTATTAATAAAAACTCTTTCGTAATTTTTAACTGCAAGGTGCATACAAACAGTGATGAGAATTTGCTTCGATTACAGCAACTTCTAAACATACATACATCTTAACATACGTCTAATTTAAAGTCCAGTCAATCTAGGGTTTTAGAGGAAAATGAGGACAAAGCTGATTTTTTCCCCATCGACTACTCATGGGCGTAATTTCAGCATTTCGATTGGGAGGGCAAGATCTTCTAGGTCATTGCCTCATCCTGATTTGATTGTATACACCATATACCCCCCCTTTGCACTAGCAGTTCGTACTGAAGAATATAAGTTGGTACTTTGGTATTACACGGAGGCCACCCTTATACAGCGCGCTGCGGCGGTTATGTTAGGTCAGGTTATCATAAATATGTTAATAGTACTTTCCTCATTTCGTTACGAATCGAACGATACCAGATGAGTCGTCCTTTTGCCCACCAAATACCCTTGAAATAGGCCAAGGTCAGGTCGTTGATCGGAGCGCACGCATCACCTGTCAAGGGATTTAGCAGGCGAAAGTATGACTCATCTGTTATTGTTCGTTTCATAACGAAACAAGGAAAGTCCTACTAACATATTTATGATAACCTAACTTAACATAACCGCCGCAGCGCGCTAAATAAGGGTGGCGTTCGGGTGAAGTCGCTAGTGGCGGCGGCGACTCGATCAACTCAATCCTCACCAACATCGCTGTCTTCTGGGAAGCAGAAAACAAAGACCGCTTATCATAATTATGTCCAATTTGGACAGTAAGTCAATTAAAGCATGTTCTTTCCAATTACAAAGTCATTTTTGGTAATCAATAAAAAAATCTCTAAAAATAGTGGCCTCCGTATAATACCAAAGTATCTCTGGGGTATATACACTGCCAATGCATATTATTTTCTTTTATCTAACTAGCTAAAGTTAATATCCAACCACGATATCAAAACACAATGTGAACTTGTAATCACCAATCACTTCACTCAAAGCCATTGAATATTTGGACATTGAATATTTGCAAAGCAAATCACAATTTGAAAATCCCCGACTTTACCCGTTTTTAGCGAATTTCCCCTATAGGGAAGAAGCTATTACCGTAGGTCTCATGGTAAGACCTAAGCCCGAGACCATGATAACTTTTCGTTTTGAGGGCTCCAGAAGCAAAAAACACCATTCGTTTGGATTTTTAGATATATATATATATATACATATATATGTGTCTGTTAGCACGATAGCGGCCGTAAAAATGGTCCGATCTTTATGAAATTTGGTACAGACGTGTAAAGTGGTAATCAATTGAACGAGTTCGTAAACCAGCCGGATCGGACCACCGGAAGGGGGGGTAAAGGGGGATAAACCCCCCCAAAAATGGGTTTTTTGCGTTTTTCATATGGAAAATTAAAGTGATCCGATTTTGGATTTCACCATTGAATTCAGCTTGAAAAAACAAACAATTTAGTATATTTAATCATAGCTCTATGTCCATTGGTTACCGAAATATTGAATGTGGTAAACACAGTACGTTGTCCCAATGTTAACCTAATGGGAAATAAGTAAAATTCTATATCTCGCTTAATTCTCAACATATCTTGATAAAACTTGGTAAATGGCTTCTTCAAGTTCAGATCTACTAAATATTGAATTAAAATCACCCAGTTTTAATATACCAGTAGCAGCAAACCTGCATACTCATTTCCCATGTTATTCTTATGGAGCTTACAAAAACATGTCAAATCTCGCTATGTTGGATTGAAATATGTTGTTTTGCATTTGAAATTCGCTGAGTATGCAGGTCTGCTGCAACGGGGGTATTTTTATGTATTTAGGATGCCGAATAAATCCCCGCAGCTCTAGTCTAAAATCCCCGATTTTACTCGATTTTAGCGAATTTCCCCTATAGGGAAGAAGCTATTACCGTAGGTCTCATGGTAAGACCAAAGCGCGGGACCATCATAACTTTTCGTTTTGGTGCCCCCAGATACCAAAAACACCATTCGTTCAAATTTATATATATATATGTGTCTGTAAGCACGATAGCGCTCGCAAAAATGGTCCGATCGGAATGATATTTGGCATAGGCGTGTAAAGTAGTAATTATTCGAATGAGTTCGAAATCCAGCCCGGTCGGACCACTGGAAGGGGGGGTAAAGGGGGATAAACCGCTCAAAAATGGGTTTTGGGGTTTTCACATATAAAAATAAAAATAATCCAATATTAGTTAGCACCATTGAATCCAGCTAAAAAAAACAAACAATTTAGTATTTTGAATCATTGCTCTATGTCCATTGGTTAACGAGATATTCTAAGTGGTAAACACAGTACGTTGTCCCAATGTTAACCTTATGGGAAATAAATAAAATTCTATATCTCGCTTATTTCTCAACATATCTTGATAAAACTTGGTTTGTGGCTTCTAGATAAGATCTAATGTATTTTAGTCGCACGAAAAAATTTTTAGTTTTTAGATTTATTTTAGCGCTCGCAAAAATGGTCAGATCGGAATGAAATTTGGCACAGGTAAGTAAAGTGGTAATCATTCAGACGAGTTCGAAAACCAGCCTGATCGGACCACTGGAAGGGGGGGTTAAGGGGGGAAAACCCTCCAAAAATGGGGTTTTGGGGTTTTTTACATAGAAAAATTAAAATAATCGAATTTTGGTTTACACCATTGAATTCAGCTAAAAAAAACAAACAATTTAGTATTTTGAATCGTTGCTCTATGACCATTGGTTACCGAGATACCGAAAGTGGTAAACGCAGTACGTTGTCCCAATGTCAACCTTATGGGAAATAAGTAAAATTCTATATCTCACTTATTTCTCAACATATCTTGATAAAACTTGGTTTTTGGCTTCATCTAGATGAGATCTAATGTATTTTAGTCTAAAACCCCCGCAATTTCCATTTTGTGGCAGCAAACCTGCATACTCATTCCCCATGTTATCCTTATGGGAAATAAAAAATTCTATATCTTCCTTATTTTTTGACATATCTTGATAAAAGTTGTTATATGGTTTCTCCTAGTCCAGATTTACGAAATATTGAATTAAAACCACCCAGTTTTAACGGACCTGTTGCAGCAAACCTGCATACCATTCTCCATATTATTCTTATAAGAACATATTAAATTTCAATACCTTGAATTGAAATATGTTCTTTTGCATTTGAAATTAGCTGAGTATGAAGGTCTGCTGCAACGGGGGTATTTTTATTCATGTTAACGGCCAACAAAAAACCCACAAACCAGGCTATTACCCAGTTTCTGGTAACACTGCAACGAAATAACCAATACAACCAAACCAAATACATAACACCAACTTTCGTTCGAAAAATAAAATATCTAGAGTTCCAAAAAATCCTTGTACCTCGATCGTCAAAAATCCCCGATTTCACCCATTGTTTAATATCCAGGTTGATGAATAAATTTCCTCAACCCAAGTCTTAAATCCCTGGTTATACCCGGATTTTTCTTAATCACTGCCAAAACTCCGCACGGCCTCCAAAATACCCGAAAACCGGGTAAATACCCGGTTTTGGTAACATTGCTAACGGCTGTGTCAGACCGGGGCCACAGACCCTGTCTGACACTATGTCTTCTGGCCCGATGTCAGACAGGGTTGCCAGTCCAGTCGACCCATTGTCAACCACCCTTCAAAATAACTTAACACATGGATTGACTTGGAGATTCAATGGATGGTTTACATAGCAAACTTGAATATATGACGAGTTCAGTGATGGTAATCCTGATGAAGTGGTTAGATAAATAAACAGTACTTTTAACTGTTGCGTATGATTATGATAATTTATTTTTTTGTAATTTTCCCTTATTCCCTGGTTAAAAATTCCTCACAAAACCTATATTCCCCCCAAAAAATCATGGCCCCCAAAAATTTTGATGGCGCAAATTGCGCCATGCCCCCCCTTCTGGGCACCCCTGGTGAACAGTGTCTTATGACAGGCATCTAACTTACTCTGGCTCTGAGCAGCACTACAGAGTTTAGAGGTTGGCCATCCTGGAGCGTTAGTTCATTGGTGGACGTGTCATTTGGCATGGGAGTGGGTTATCGTCGACCGGCGCGCCATAATGGATAGCGTGTATGTCTGTATTCGTTCGCTAAACGTATCCTGGCAAATTTGCAAACAAAACTATGCCACCAGCGTACTTTTACGGCATATCGACAAGACTCATATTAATGAAAAATTTATATCAATAATATAATTTTACAACTTTAAAAAACATGATTCTGGTCACTCTTCGTTATTTATACCTAAACATTAGTTTTAATTTCCAAATTTTTGGGGGGGGCAACTGCCCCCCTTGCCCCCCCGAATTACGCCTATGTGACTACTACCAAGTAGACAAGCTCTAGCCAAAGAGGTTATTCCCTCCCTAACCTCTCTTGCTTTTTTCCTCTATCTCTACCGTGAAAAACTTTGGTATTTACGGAATACTCTTCACTCGAGAACCACAGAACATTTTTTTTCTGAAAAAGGGCTCTAATTCAATTGGATACTGAAATATTGGGTTTACTAAATGCAGTATACAGGGTGAGTCAGACCACCCTTCCACCTAATGTAACGGGAGAACGGTTTAACGTAGAAACGCCAAATAAAATTATTCCCCACTAATTTGCGTATACAGAATTCATTTAAAATATTTTAATTGCGATTTATCCACAGGGTGTTCCAGAAATGGTCATGAGTTCGAATCTCCAAATTTTGTTATGTGAACCTATATCACATTTTATATAATTTTAAAGGTCTTGTTAAAGAAAAAATATGATGGAAACGGAACAAAATTATCTCAATCCGTTTAAAAATGGCGGCCATTTGTGTGAAAATGTTTGATATTTACGGAAAAAACTCCATTTTCCCATATATAAAGTGCATGTTATTTGCATGTCCATAGCAAACGGTCCTTTGATAACATGTGGACGAGTGGTCTGACTCACCCTGTATATTGAATTTAGAACTCATTTACGAGTAGTGTGTCGTAGAACATACAATACCCTTTACATTATGTTTGAGATGTTTATTCATAAAAGTATCTGAATTCAGGTTAATCAAATAGGCACATCAACGAAAATGAAATGAATGTTTATCGGTTGGGTTTCAGTAGGATGGTTAAAAACCATTCACAGTGAAATGTAAACCTGTATCTAAACCATTAAATATTTTCAATTCTGATTCGAAATCCTTATTCCTTGGTAACTCAGCCTTAATACGATATGTCACATGACAATGTTTTGATAATATAAAATTTTTAGAAAAAAAAATTAATTGAAAAAATTTTGGTAGCCCTGAAAATAAACCCTGAAAATTAAAAAAATCAAAAAGCAACATATGGCAAAATTATATAATTTTAAAGGCCTTCAAAATGCCTACAACTTTGTAATTAACACAAATATTCTATCCTTTTAGCGAATTTCCCCTATAGGGAAGAAGCTGTTACCGTAGTACTCATGGTAAGACCTAAGCCTGAGACCATCATAACCTTTCGTTTTGGGGCCCCCAGAAGCAAAAAACACTATTCGTTCATTTTCATAAATATATATATATATATATATATATATATATATATATATATATATATATATATATAGCTTTCTCCAGAGCCAGTTAACCGCTCTTTTTAGCATCCAGAACCAATTAACGGCTCCCAAAGAGCACATTTCTAGGTACACTTAACTGGACCTTCCAGAGCAAATTAAGCGCTCCTTCTCCTCTTCCCCACCACAGCCACCTCTACCCCTCATGGCTTGCTCCAGTTACGTGCTCCCGACTAAATAAGCAGGCTTGCAGGAAAGGGAATTTTTCTATCGCCCGCGTCCCTTTCTCTCTTCCCGCCAAAACTGTTGTTTCTGCTACTACTGCGCAAATCTTTATGGACTGCAGCTATTCACTTCCGGTTTGCACACCCGGTAATATCTGGGTAACCGTCGGCCACTGGACTTTAGCTAAAAAAAATTATTAATTTTTATTTTCGTAGAACTAGCACGGTCGTTAATTGTCAAATATTAAATGTATTAATGGAACAATCAATTAATTATGTACGATTTTAATGTCGAAATGGGTAACCCATAAGTTAAATTTACAGTTTTTTTGAATTTCAAACGATTCCGCAAAAAAAATATTTTATACAAAAATGCAATGTTGCCTAATAGACCGCATGTGTCACAGATTAATTACTTTCACGATTGAATCATAATATTATGCCTTTTTGAGATAATTAATTGTTGAAGCCAACATTCAAATATACAAAATGAATTTATTAGTTAAAAGTATTTTTTATTTTATGGCATATAATAATTTGAAAAGGAAGCTGTAAAGTACATAGGTAACCCCAAAACAGTGATAATTTAACTTGGAGTTGTAAAAAATACTGACATTTATTACATGGGTTTAACCTGAACGGCATCAAGTTTACCTAAATAAGTAGATCCAACAACTACGTTTTATTGCATTTTACCAGCCTTCAGGCCTTATTTGCAATCACCAAAAAGTATTATTACAATTTATTTTGTGTAATTTAGTTAAAGAAAACGTTAAATATGCTATCTCAGAGCTGTTCAAAAATCAGTTTTGAAACATGTGGAAATAAAGGTTGTGATACAGGCTAAAACTCATTTAATATTAGCCCCACCGACATGGGATGGCCAGTATATGACTTATTATTTTTTTCTCTTTGATGTTCACTTAAAAAATCAAAATTATGCACCGAAATTTGAAGACATAGGTTTTACTGTCTCTAGAGGCACGGCCGGCCGGCGGCGGCGCAGCGGTAGACGTGGCCACGCGACCCCCCCCTCCCCCGCCCACAATCCCGCCGGCGCGGCGCGTCAGCACTGGGAGATTGCTTCAGTCAGTCTCAACAATAATTCGTTTTTATGTCGGTGCATTTTTCTATTTGAATCGTTTTTAAAGAAAAAGGGGTTATTATTTATTGGAGAACGAGCTTATAGCATTACTGAGTCATTGAAGTGAGCTACCCAAGCCTACTTATAAACCTCTAAAGTGGTGACCGTCTTTAAAGACGACCTGACGCATGCAAATTTTATACTGTATTCATGTTGCAGCAAACCTACACACCTACATTTTCCTGCGACCTACATTTCCTATTTTATTCTTGTTTAAAACGTCTCATCTTTGTTTTTTAGTAAATGTATTTTAGATGTTTGAAAACATATACATATTAACATATATATGTTAATGTTTTGTGCACACCTCGTAAACTACTAAATTTAGGAATTCTTAACATAACATTTAACAACAGTCTTATTATTAAACATACATTATGTTTAGTACGTAGTTTTTTTCATCAATATTTTTGTGATTCAAATGACGTTTTCGCCTATGATTTATATCCTACCTTTGCCAAGATAGTCAGTTCGACGCATAGCGCTTTTCGTCGTATTTGCCCACCTCCCCCCACGTTGTCGAATACCCGGGAAATAGGTGAAATGCATGTTGTACATCTCCTCAGCTTGCGTTTCAATAAACAATAAAAAATATTTAGTTGAAATTTTTCGTGACACTCACAAATTAATTATACTTTCGTTAAAAAGAACTGTATACATCAATTCATATTGTTTACTTTTTAATGATTCTTTTTTTTCGAGATACGACCTCGGATTTCATAGTCATTCTTGTTTTTTATATTCTTGTGATTAAAATGACGTTTCAATTGAATCCCTATCTATTACCGTTACCAAGATAAAGTCTTTTCGAGGTACAGGGCTTTCCGCCATATTTACCCCCTCCCCTCACGTTGTCGACCACCTGGGAAGTATGCGGCATGCGTGTTTTATATCACAACAGCCCATATTAAAAAACCCAACAAAAATACCTTGTTACATTTTTTCGTGATATTTACAAATTAATTCTACAGTCGTTAAAAACCGTCTAAATATTAATTTTTAATGACTTCTTTAACTCGTTTATTATTTGAGATACGACCTCAGACATTATAAGCATCTTTGTTATCTTTCTTAGGTTAAAATAAATAGGGTAGTTCTTAGGTTTCTTAGGTTAAATAGGTTAAAATTACGTTTTAACCTATTTTCTATCCTTTATAGTTTACAAGATGTTTGTGTTTTAACGCATAGCATCCCCCGCCATGCATGCTCCCTTTCCTCCAAGTTATCGACCACAAAAGAAACAAGCGACATTACGTAATTTTCATCACATCGGTCCATATCATAATAATCAACATAATAATTGCGCTACCCTTTCATGCATGCTAGCTTAACCCCCATCAGCTCCTGTACAAATAAGGCAACTGTTGACACCCGAGGCATTCGGAGTGGAGTGAAAGTAATGAGTAGCCTACACTGCAGCTGATATTAAAAATTTTACTGGCCAAAAATTTAACGCATTGTATCAGCCGTCAATCTATAATAAGGTAACATGTTTGAAACGCAGGCATTTTTTAAGAAAGAGATAATTTCCAAACACGCAAAAGGAACATTGTGTAACAGCGTAACATTTTAATTCCCATATTGCTACTGGTTTATTTGTTTTGTTTAAGTAATTAGACAATGAATTAGATTATTTCAGTTCATCTTTACAATATGATAATGTATTCAAAAGTCATTAATCTTTATACTCAACTAAAATAGCCCGGTGTCAACGGATAGGTCCCTACTAAGTTTTCTTGTTTAAATGAATCGCTATTTAAATGTTTTAGAGAAAATTTATAGCTGTTATGGCTATCTTATTCAATATGTTGACATGGAGATTGAGCTCCTTCCAAAGCTTTTTGCATAAGAGAAGGGATTAGGGTGAAACCTGAGCCGAAAACTTCTTTATATGACTTTTTAGGGGTGATCGGTGGTACTCACTCGTATACCCATTTGACAGTTCATAAAACATTGTATACAGCACAAAAGATGCGATCGGAGCGTTTACCCAATTTAAGTTTGTCCAGAAACATTTTTGATAGGTGTTGATTCATTAAAGTTTGTGCGCTAATGCCTAATGCGCATTATATTAAACGTTTAATTTAATATCGAGTTTTTATATTTTTTTAAATGCCACAGACCTACCAACGTAGGTCGTAGAACCCGTAATGCTGCAAAACGAATATGTAAGAGTGTGTCAAACTGACGGACATCGCGAAGAGCAAAATGAATTTGAACAGAATCGACTGAATCGAAGTCAACATATAGTACAAGTTTTGAGCTTGATTCACATCGAGCTGCTTTCAAGTTGATAACGTTAGCATTAACGTTATTGATAACGTAGCAATCAATAAGTTTATACGATCGTAGCAATTGGACAATGAGTGTTGTCCCGGTGCTACCGAAATTTGCACATTGCACGACATAATTGAACTTTGACAAAATAAAGCCCCTGGGCTATTTTACACCAGTATAGTCTAGTCAAGATAAACACCATTTGTAGACCACCATTACCAGAACCACCGTATTCATTGGTTTCCGGAAATGGATCAAGTTCTGTTCATTTTTAAACTCATATCCAGGAATACAATAAGATTTTTCAAAATAACGTCATGTTTTTTAATGACAAAAGTTATTCTAGATAAATGTATGCCTTTAATAAAGATTAAGATTAAAAAATCATCGAACACTTTCATATCGATATTCAAGATAACTTTAACTTTGAGCTGTATTTGGGAAAGACATCTCGGTATGTTCGATCTTTGATTCTCAGGTATTGACTGTATTGTATCCAGACGATATTTTTCGACAAGGATTCCCATGATCAATGTTGATTAAAATGAACTGTTTAGTGAAAATTTCTCCAGATTGGTCGTTCTGCTATTTTGCACAGAAAAGATAACAACATTCAGGAAAAATATCAAGCAATATTATATTAAAAACGCACCGAAATTACCTTGCAGTAAATCTGTTGGGATCAAAATATTTGCCTTCAGATACACCACTTTCTGGGCCTAACTACTCGATTCTAGTTGTAGTTATATTTTCTCGTTATTTTCCTTATTTTATTGCAAAAACTGGATTACCTCTAACTAATACAATTTTTATGTTTTAAAATATACTTATTGTTTATCTTGTTGAATAATTAGTAAACCAAATTAATTACGGTAGATGAAAAGTTGAATTTGTTGTGGTATTTCTTTTTTTCGTAAAAACGTGGAGCATTGGGAACCCAGAATAGAGGTAAAAAGTATCGTGTTATTTTGATGAATACGTAGGCAACATAAATAAAATCACAGACAACACTTTAGACAATAATAAATTACTCTTCATAAAATACTCCTCAGTTTAAGGTTGTTAATACCAATGAGTAAGCATTTAGGAGGAGACCGTGGAAAATAACAACGTTGTGTATCAAAAAGCATTACAATAAGTGCTATATATTTTTAAAATAATTGTAATTATCATCTATTTATTTCCCATCAGATATTTATTGATGGGACAGGTCAACGTCTGTCGGGTCAGATTGTAAGTAAACAATAAAATGTGGACTTCTACCTATGTCCTAACTATAACTTGGATTTATTACCTGTTTTATTTAATAATTTTAAAATGTGAGGTATGAGATACATAGAATGTCTTAATAGCCTTGCATGTTAAATGCTAACACTTTTGGGGACAAGTCGTACTTTTAGTAGAAAATTCTATTTGTAGGTGAAATTGAAGTCACATTTCTTCTCAGCCCGAAAGTGCTACTTTTCCTATTTTTTATAGCCGTCATAAACCCCTTGATGGCCTGTCGTAGTAATTATTTTAAGAACTTAAGCAATTTTTATTTTGGAATCAATCTATAATATAATATAAAAAATAAAAAAAATTATCAGTGTATGCGTTTAATTAAAAAAAAATATCTTCTCCTCCAGACAATCTCCTTAGCTACTATAATTCTGTTTTTTTTTTTTAATTTGTCAAAGAATTAAAATATACGATTAATTCAATTGAACAAATAATCTGGTGGTCTGCCTTTTTTCGACGTTTCAGCCAGTACGTAATTTTAATTATGATGACAATTGATTCTTTTAGTCCAATATTAATTTTTAATAAATATAGTCCCTACCTTTGCCAAAATATGCCCAAAACACGCTCCGTGCGGTGTCATTTAGAGCCTAATATATTGAAATTAAATTTAACTGATTACATTATTTCAGAGATAAAGAATTGTAGAAAGTTTATTGCAAATTGGAAATCTAAAATCGTGCACGTTGGCGTATTTTAAAGATAGATCCGATGAAGTTGACAAATTTTAACTCCATCTATTTTTTTAATGATTGGACAGAAACGATTAAGAATTGGTGACGCTAAGCGATACCACGTGCTTACCTCTGCACCGCCTTGCGCGGCGAAAAATGCATAAATTTAGCATGGGCTCTTATGGAGATGCATTTCAAAGTTGCCGCAGAAAAACGAAACCTGCCGTAGGGAGGGAACCCATATGAGGCCGTTTTTATAATATACATCCCGGATTTTTCAAGACTGTTAAATTTAGAAATATTTATGATATTTCTTCTTGGTAACCGAAATTTCGAGTACTTACCGTTAGGTTCCAAAAAATAAACTTTACAATATAGTGAAATAACAGTCCGCGTCCTTCGCGACTTAAAAACAACATAATAAGAAAATTGGTTATAGTTTATTTCAGATTATTTATTATAGCTGCTGCACTTCTTATAAGAGCGAACTATGAAATCAACCTACAATCTTGGATTTTACATTTCAATATTGATCAAAAATCCTAACATAACTACAGAAGTTTATTTACACTAATCTCATTTATCAGTGCCTATGTATAATTTTAAACTTTGCGACTTCTACTACAGTACTGCCACTTTCACTTTGCATAATGCTCTTGATTTCACCATAAGGAATCCTAACATGCAACAAATCAAATATAATTAAAGGCTTTGTATTTGTCATAAAAATAAAATAGACTAACCAATATTTGGTGTTCCAAAAAGGGATAGTTTTAAGTTCAAAAATGAAATTTTTCTCGGCTGTTACAGAGATTTGGATGGTTGGCTGTTTTTTCTAATGTCATTTTGGTGTTTGCTTACATAGTGTCCTCGTACCTCTATTGAAGAGATTTTTTCAAGAGTAATGAATCTGAATTCCATTTCCACTCAGCGTCACGACATCGTTCTCTTTTGCACTTTATGTCGGTCTTCCAAGTCGAAAAAGAATTCAAAGCAAAATTCGTGAAACCACCGGTTTCTTTCATATTTTTTCCGGATTGGATTAGAACCATCACGATGACCAATAAAACCGACGCACTGTGGGCAAAATACCCAAATTAGGCGGACAAAATTCAAGGATTAATAATAGAGCTTTTTGCTTCAAAATTGATTGATAAATAGTTTGATTACCCAAAAACACAAATATCTATGCTATTGAAAGATTTAATGTTCGATAGAAAAATAATAAACAAATCGTTAATTATTGTCGTGCGATTGTCTCATAGATTAGGATATCAAAATATCTGTTTCGTGACTCAGTTATGTACGAGTCCTTATAGTTATCGTTGCAACTCTGTATACCAATGGATTCGGAAGTAAATGGTGGGTATTACAAAAAATGGAATGTAAGTTTTGCAATATGTTTAGTATGTAAAAATTCGACATTTGAAAATTTATTAAGTGCATTTACTAAAGGGAATGTAGGATATTTAGCAGATAGAAAACAACATACACCCAAGAGCTTTCAAAAGCAATTTATGTGTTATTTGTTTCGTCATTTTATTCTCTCTTCACTAGAAACAATTTATATCCGCGATTTTTTGCTTTTTTATGAATATTTTACTGAATCACTTAAAAATCCTTTCGCGGTATTTTGTGGTAATTAATGTAATATGTCAACGGGTTAGTAGACCAAAGAGGGATACTGAATTAAGAAACTGATGATATTTAGCAGATAAATAGTATAACTGTATAAAAAATATTTTTATTTTGGCCAAAATCTTCCAAAAGCAGTTTAGCGTCTTTAATTGGGTAATTTATTTTTTTTTATAAATAATAATTTATTTTTGTGCTTCTTTTGCGTTTTTATGTATATTTAACTAATCTTTATATTAATAGACAAGCATTTTTCCATAAGGTTTTTGCCCTCCTTTCTCCTCAGCCTGTGTACAACGTAGCAAACATCTAAGAACACCGAAAAAATTATATTTTTCTGTAGATGTGCACAATTCCATTAAAATTTAAAATAGTCTTTTAGGTAAACAGAAAATGCAATTCTAAATTCCAAAAAAATTAACATTAGCCTTATGAGTTGTCATGGAGGAGATAGAATAACAAAACAGAACTATCCATTTGTCATCATAATATGTAGCTGTTAACACATGCTATTTTTCGTTGAGTAAAGATTAGATGTAGACATATTATGTAACAAAAAACATTATGAACATTAGAAACGTTATGTGAGCGAAAATTGGGCAAAAATGTATGCTATTTTTTTCATTAGAGATATAAAACCAAAACAATTTTTTCAAGCAATAAACAAATGTAAAGACTTTATTAATGACACGAGTTAGTATTCGTCCAGTAAAAAATCTACCAGAGTTAAGAACAAATTATTATCTTCAAACAATTTCAAGCCACATGTTTTGTTGGGGCGTTTAGTGAAAATATAGGATTTGATGAAGTTATCATTTTTTTGAAGTTATCATAAGCAAATGCGTTTCTTTGAGATTTAGGAAGAAAATCGAGTTTGTTCGCTTAAGTAAGATTAAGAGATAAAAATTTGCTGATATAAAGGGAAGAAAAAGTACATAAAGTTGAGTCTCTACCATCCAGTGTACTAACTGACGTGCACCTGGAGTACAAATGGACATTACATTCAAATTGTGTTTTTCATTGGTGGAAAATGGGTAAAATGTGTATAATATTTTAATGATAATAATAGGAAGAGAGGGAGGGAGGGGAAAAGGTCCGAAGGGTAGGGAAGGAGGAAAAAAGTTCCGAGGGGTAGGAAAGGAGGGAGGGGAGATGGTAAGAAGAGAATGAAGGAGAAAAGGAGGGAATAGTGGAAAGAAGGTCGGAAGGAAAGGAAGTAGCCTAGAGAGTAAGGGAAGGAATGAATTGAGGGAGGGAGGGATATAGTAAGAAGTGTATGGGATAAACTCATTTGATTAGTGAATTTTTACTGTTCACTGAATAATCAGTCAGTCTAAAAAAGTGGAATCTTAATAAAATACTACAGTAGAACGCCGATTATCCGAACGATTAACCGAATCGCCAATTATCCGAATCGGTCCTAATCGTAATATAAAAAATTAAAACCAATAAATTTTTTGAATAAGAACAAGTTTTATGGGGACGCAAGAATAAAAAAATACGAGTGACAATAATTGCTGTGCAGACCTACAATGGCGACGCGATCCTAGCGCGGCGGTGTAGTGATTGAGTTGCCACCCTCATGACAGTGTTTTTATGCACGGAGTGTCTTGCGCATCCAAGGCCACAACCCCTACCTAAAAAAATGTGAACTACTGTCAGTGAGCTCCTCCCTCTCTCACTGTGCGGATCGCTGTTTTAAATGCCGTCCGGCGACTACGTGACCTTGCCGCACGGAAACGAGCGTCAACGACGACTCTGATCGAGATGTCAAGCGAACGTTGATGTAGAATTTTTCTTAAATGTATTTTTATTTTACTTAACTGAGAATTTATTTTTGCTTTCAGATCAATTGAACAGATCTAATCCGTAATTGTTAAACTTAATAAAGTTTTTTCTATGCCTGGCAGTTAATTTTTCTTTATTACCAGGTTATGTCCGATCATCCAAATTTTCTATTATCCGAATCGACCCCGGTCCCAATTATTATGGATAATCGGCGTTCTACTGTAATTACTATAAACCATACCATATATACTTTTTTAGGTTCATTTAGTCTTAGAAAAAGGTTTACCACTGTTAAAGTAAAAAGAATTTACATACTTTTTGAAGTTTTTGAGTTTTTTCGGGGGAAAAAGAGGGTTTTAAATCTCTTATAACTTTTTATCTACTGAACCAATTTTATTGTTAGATATCTCATTTTAAATAGCAAAAGAAAATACTAACTTTTGGTGCATACTCATGTTTTTTTCTCAATCAGTTAATGAGTTATGACTTCATAAATAATTTTTTTTTAATTTCGAAGTAATTAAATTTTAAATTTTTTTCATGTACTTGTATTTAACCTTTTACAATATCCATGCACAAAAAGTTGCTTTATCGTATAAACAATGTGTGGTAAAAATTGCATTTATATAGCTTTATTAGTTAAAAAGTTATAAGAACTTGTTTTTAAAAAATAACAAAATTTTAAAGTTGCGGAAAACAGCGGTCGACGTTTATACTAGATTATTTAGTAACTATAGATGATGCCCCGAAACCGCTGTGCACGCTCCACTTCAAATATTTTTTTCACAGTGATAAAAATATATATTATACCATATGTTGTGTTTTTCTGAAACGTTATTAACCATAGAACAAGAAAAAAAATTTAAAAAAAATTGATTTTTTGTACAAAATTGGTCATTTTCAGTATCTACTCCCCTTAAGTTTGAGTAAACGAACTAAAATTGTGAGACAAAATAGGAACGATAAACAGATAGAGCTCAATCTAGAAGGGGTATTATTAGAAAATATAATGCTATACAGCTACAAGATGAACCTTAAGGTACATATTTTGTAAACAAACAAAAACACGTTCACTGTTGCTGTTGTTTTCCTCGATGAGAAATTATTCGTCGCTTAGTTAAGAAATACGCACCGAAGTCAACCCAAAATCAATGTTGGGAATATTTTCAATATATATAATATATAATGTATATATAATACATAATGTCATATTATGATGTATTTTTATTTGGTATATAAATAAAACACTGCAATTTCAGAAAGTGACGGAAATTCTGTTTGCATTTTCATCGCCATAGTATTTATAAGAGTTCATTACTTAACATGATTTAACATGATTTAATCATCCGAAATTGGCTTAAAGCTTGTTGATCATGATGGGAAATCATTCCGTTTCATTTCTAAATCTATATACACCCCTTAAAATTGTGGCTTGTAGGCACAAGCTGTATATATAGTACAGTCAAATTTATAAGCGCTTACCCGATTCCCGATGAAATTCTGCATGGATCCTAAACCCCTTCCAGTTTGGGAGCATAGTTGGATCTTATATATTTCCATCGTGCTTCATCGTCTCCAGACACTCTGGCTGGTTGATATGAATATATCAGTGTTGTGTGGCCTGACAACAATAAGTAAGCTGCTCTAGGGCCGGAAGTCGACCGATTTGGCTTGTTTATGCTTGACATTTATTTGTCGTCTTCCCGCGCCATTGGCCGGTTTACATTGGCCTATTCAGTCGACCGATTCTTCTCGGCCGAGTTGCTAGGATCAGCCAATTCCTAAAGGGAGGAAGGAGAGAAAAAGAGGGAGGATACGAATGGAGGGAGGGGCTCATATATTCTCATATAATTCATTCTTGGTAGGAAGAGAAAGAAAGAGGGACGAGAGGGGAGACGGTAGGAAGGAAGGGAGGTAGAGACGGAGGGAAGCAATGGACGTGGAGAGAATGAAAGAGGAAAAGAACGGCGGAAAGCGGGATGGATAAAATGATGGAATAACTGAATTTCTGATTTTATCTGAAACAATTATTGGATCAATCTCTAGAATCTCTAGACAATGCTAACGACTTAACAGAACGGGAGCTAAACCATGTCATAAATTAACCCCAAAAGTGAGATAGGAAAAAAATACTCAAATATTGAGCCTTACTGTTTCGCTTTCGATTCCTGTTTATTTAAAGATACTTTACAGATTGCATGTATTTACATGGGAAATGTGTTCAGTATTTAGAAACGCATTCGTGTGTGCCAAAGCGATGTTTATTTTTTTAATTAGCTTGTCATATTTCTTGGTTCAATGATCCAATTATTGTTTGGCGGAACCACTGGCCGACCTTTAGTTTTAATAAATTCGAATCGTATCTTTTTTATCCTTTGAAATTATTCTATAGGTATCCACAGTTAAAAAATAGAATTTCGGCTATTTAAATTGTTACGATGTACGGTTTTTTTAACTTCTTAGGAGTAAATATCTTTAAATCCTATCCTCTAGTCTAGAACCTAAAAAGAATGTTTGTGCCCATTTTCATCGTCCGAGGCTCAATTGTTATTGAGAAATTGTGATTAGTTAGTCGACCGAAATTTGGCTTATAATAATATATAGATACAAAATGTATAATGGCGTTGCCTATACAAAAAGTCATTGAATAAACAAATGCCAGATAAGCAGTCATTTCTTTGAAATCATGGTCTGTATTTGCGCTACACACTACTATCAATAAGCGAGTTCGGCTTGAGCCCCTAGTGGTGAATGACCTTCAGCCAAGACTAAGTTTTGTGTAGAGAGGGTGTCGGATGGATGGGTAAAAACACAACGCAGCCTATACTTAATTCAGCGAGAGTGTAAAGTAAAGCCACACCTCCTGCATCAGCTGTAATGTTGGCAGGCTGTGTCACATGAGTACCTGATGTTATAGCTACAAATCGCCAAAGAGCTTTATTAAAACCTGGAGCTGGAACTGGATGTCTGTTGACAAAGCCAATTTTTGTTATGTTTGTTTGCAGTGAACATAGAATGCACGTGAGCTTTACAATAAGTAAATAAATTGTCCACAAGACAAATTAATGCATCCACACATGCTTAATTTATTATTCATATCATATAGTATTCATTCAATTTAAATCACTAAGGGGAATAGCTGTGAACCATCCCTTGGATCATATGGACTGCCTCTTCTCTGATCGGTTCTTTTCTATACAAATGTTATTTAAAGGGAGGGGCTTTACTTTACACTATCACTGAATGAACTATAGCATACTCGCTTACTCGCAGGTTGCTTCCGGTACACCTGGTTATATGGCGGGAAATTTACATGCACACAGCAGCGCTCAGCCTGGAAGCAACGTGCTCGCAGGTTAGCGCGAAAAATGGCGTGTTGTGATTAAGAGTCAATTCTTCTGATGAAGAAATGTACAATTAACTCTAAGGCTCGCAAATATATTGACTGTGACTGTGCATTTGGAATGTATTCCAAGTGGCGTATTTTTGCCAAGACAATTGAAACTAATGAATGCACTGCAGACATGATTATAAAATGCTGTTGTGTGTTACAAACCACAATACAAGGAAGGTGACAAACACAAGGAAGGTGACAAGGAAGGTGTTGAGCACAACTTAAACAATATCACCCTATTCCCAATTCAATTGACATTTTTGACTACCAACTGTGCAAGAGGTCGACTGAGCATGTCTGTGTGCCCAGCAAATAAGAGAAATCGTCAAAATGTATTCTACTGCCAATCCATTGCGTCTGTCTAATAAAGTGGTTATTAAATTAGAGGTACAAAGTACAGTATTGACTCAGTATAAAATGTAAAATCTAAAATGCATTACAATGTTTTAAAAAAGTATTTTTTATTACATTTTTACTATAACACCGTTAAAATTTTAGCTTTAAAAATTCATTAATATCATAAATGTAATAATCTGTCAAAACTGTAAAGAATTTCTCAACCTTTTTTAGTTTTGGGTGTAGAGTCTAAATATGAATAATCAGAGATTTTTTAATGCTCTATAAAAGTAATAGCAATTACAAGTTAAGAGCCCAAGTTCAAAGATAAAAAGAGGCAAGGTACTTGTACTAACATACAAAAATTTAATCAAAAATCATTTATTTTCTTTTTGAAATAAAACATTTTGTTATTTTATTATTACTGAATATATTATCACGTGAAGGCACAGTAATTGTTGTTGAGCTATTCTAATTCTTGGTTTTTAAGTAAGGCAAAATTCAAAAGATTTTATATCCTGTGATAAAATAATCATAACTAAGAAATAAAATAAAATCATTAAAGTGTTGTTAAGTGTTAGTATTTCTCTTCGAAATTGGTAATTTTTAGATTAATAACTTCATATTTCCATTGCATTCCTATAAATAATTGAACATAATTCAAACACTGTTCTTTTTTTGTAAATTTATTTCTTTACATACACTCCTCAAATGATACAGTGAAGAACACGTGACCAGAGAGGACGAATGCGCGTGCGCTGTTTTGCGTGTGCGTGCGCGAGCGTTCGAACCAGCTCGCTTACCGCTATGTAACAATCGAAGTAGCAATTCTTTTCTCGCCTACTGCCTAGCTTTATGCTACCAACCAGGCTACCTGCCCTGCTCCACTGTGCGCGCGCCCATAGAAGCGCTGGCTTCAATTCTACATAGCAGTGAGCGAGTATGCTAGGCTGCGTTGTGTTTTACCCTAAGGAGGGGTTGAGTGGCGTATCGGAGGCGGTCGGGGGTTGCCGCGACTGCTGTGTAGACAATTGAACTTGGTCACTCTCGGTCATTCCAACGGCATCCATGGGCAGATACCTCTCTGCTTCCTTAATCATGGATTAATTTAAAGAAACATGTAATTTCCTATTATGTTGTATAATTATGCTGTAGAGCTTAACAGTAAAAAAATGTTGTTTCTTTATTGGCGTTTATATATTTTAGACAGTATAGAATACATAAATATTTTGGCTTATTTAATTAAGTAGAAAATTTTAAATATATCGTAACAAGTCCCAAAAATAAACGTATTATTTTAATCAACTACTTACCCCTACTTGACATTTACTTATGTAATTTTTAATTTGAGTGTTAGGTAAAGGTGACTAGACAGTACTCAAACATACACTTTAGGTGACAAACGCAACTTAAGTGATTAAATTTACAGAAATCACAAACCTTTGAATGAGACGGACCGGTTATGATACACACTTCATAGCTTAACTGATTCTTGCAGAAGTATACTAAGCGACTGGCGGTAAGTTGCCCCCGTCATTAACGTCCTTACACTGCCTTACTGCCTGGTTTTAATCTTAGTTCGACCAAAGGGAAAAAGTGTCCTTTAAAATAAAAGAATTATCTATGACGACCTTTCTCAAGTTAAAAGGGTTGTTATTAACTGATTATCGCCGCTTTGAATAAAAATTTTCTAAAACTACAAATAAAAGGTTCTTCTTTTACTTATATATAATTATTGTTGTAATCTCGTCGCGACCCACAATTTGGAAACTCCTGGCTTACACCACTGTTCTTAGCAATAACCTGAGCTGAGCTTTATTCAATAAACAGACGTTATAATTAATTGTCAAAAGTGTCGTAGACTATGTCTTTTTTTATTTTATCCGAGCAAAAACATTAGATACAATTTTGTGTATTCAAATAAATTTTTAATTTCTTTTGCCTCTATTCACTTTTAACCGTTTCCTGGTGAATATACGTCATATCATTCAAAATAAATATCAACATGCACTTAGTATTGCAGAACGTTAGATCTGGAGAACCTTTTCACCAAACAACTGCTTGAAATTAGTTATTTAAAATCCGTGCTGTCACATCGTCTGGACAGACTGTAGTCATTCCTGCCAATTTTCATAAATTTTCATAATCAAATACCGGACATATTGAGGTGGTACTCCTAAACATTTCTGAAAATTACGATATAGTGCAGGAAAATAGTGTTGGATTCTATAACAGGCTGAAAATTGATGGAGAGGTCGTATATACAGCTGGGATCATCATACTAAAATTCCCAAAACATCATACCTGGGCAACATCAAGAAAAAACTATTTCCGGTCCGTGTTTCTTTAGACAGTTTTATAATCACCACGAAAACCATAAGAGATACAAGAACATGTAAATGGCGTTTTTTGCATAAAATAAAATTTCCAATAAAATGAGTATAAATATGGTACAAATCCTATACTCAAAAACAAGTAATGTTTGTATGGGCAAAATTTATGTTTCGTCCAAGGATTTTTAATTTTATGTTTAATTTGGGGTTTTAGGTCACCAGAAATCGATTGGAACTGGTATCAAGTCTGGGAAAAATCTGATTTGCGTCATACAGCCTTTCGTTTTAGTTATGGAACATTTTAACTAAAACAGCTGAATCAGCCGGTCGGTTTTATTTAATCCGAGCAAAGCTCGGTACCCGGTACTATTTATAATAACTGTTGATATTATTAATTTTCTAAAATGTTGTAATTCTAATACCCTTGCCATAGGGAACGCATGTAAAATACATTCCGTAGGTGGTGCGAATCTCTTTGACCGCAATGAATAATAAATGATTTCCATAGAATCCTGATAAAAATTAGAGTTATTTGTCACCTCAGTCATCAAACTTGGTTAACGATAAAAGCTTGGGTAAGCTCACAAAAAATGATTCCTTATGGAAACATTTGTAAAAATGCCTAAAGGAACGCCTTTTTGGGAACCCACGCCTTTATAGGGAACCCATTTTGATGATTGAGGTGTTAAATAACCGAACTTTCCATCAGGATTCTATGGATATAATTTATTATTAATCAAGGTCAATGGGAATAACCCCCTCGGGTATTTTGTATAAGGGTATTTTACATTTAATATTATGTATTTTACATCAAATTTTACATGTATTCCTTTTGGCAGGAGTATTCGAATTATAACAAAATCAAAAATCAAATCAAATCAAATCAGCTTTATTTCGGATAAGATGTATGTACATATCATACAAAAGTCATTTATAAAATAATAATCTTAAATAATAAACTTCAATATAACTAAAATGACTATAATAATATTGAAATAAATACCTCTCACATAGGCTTATTCCGCCCGTGCGTGAGAGTAGCCGTTATCTCTTAGTTTAATAATAATTATTGAGCTGAATATTGAGAAAAAAATAATTACATTTAGAAAAAAATATTTACTTTAGTACATTAACACTTTAGTACATTTATAATATCAACAGTTACTATCAATATTTCTTGTACATATTTATACTCATTTCATTGGAAATGTTTTTCTCTACAAAAAACGTAATTTACACTTTTCTCGAATATCTTAAGGATTTTGAGGTAATTAAAAATAGTTTAAAGAAACACGGACCGAAAATAGTTTTTTCAAGATTGCGGCACGTTGCCCATGTGGTTTTTTTTTTTAAATTTTAGTATGATGATCTCAGCTGTATGTACGACGACCTTTCCGCCAATTTTTCGCCTGTTAAATTAAAATTCCTTTATTACGCTGTTTTTTTAACTATATTCCTGCACTAATAGTCAATAATGGCAATAATGTTACTTCGAATAACTTTGTTGCGTTGTTAAACTAATTGATGTCAGTTGAAAGCAATTATTTTATTGCTAGACATGACTGTGAAATGTATAGGATCTCGCCCATGTTTCCAAACCCGTTGAATTTAGTGGTTCTCGTTGAGATTGCCTAACAATAGAGTAAAAAAACATGTCATTTTTGAAATGCTCATTAGTGCATCACTGTCGAGGGACTTCATCTTTGAAATTAAATTATTGTCTTGCAATGTGGACACAACATTCTAAGGTCCAATAGAAACCTTAAACGAATGCAATTCAATGGGGATTAAACGCAACATTCAGACGTTAACTTCGACTCCGCTCAACTTATTTTTTGCTTCGCATTGTTAGACAGTTTAACTCAGTCGTACATATCTTTGATTTGTAGCATTGAGGGTTCTATGGCCTATATTGGTACTTCTAATTGGTTGCATTTTATAGAACAAAAATTCAACAAAAATAGATGTTCAATAAAACTTTTAATAAAATACGCAACTGTGAAAACTGGATAAACTGACTCTGAGCAGATTGTCATGAACTGTCAACCGCGATAATAGTCATATTTCACTATATGTTTATATTTTCATATATATGTTTATTAAAAAGTTATTTGTGAAGGTTGTATCATACAGATTATAGTACCGCAGTTTGGTTGACTTATCGTTCGAAACCTTTGGAAGGAGTTCCATCTTGATGCAATAATACCAAATTCAATAGCTATAACAGCTCTAAATTCTTAGTGAACATATTGAAAGACAATTCATATAACAACAAACATTTGTAGTTTTTGACATCAGGCAACTTACATTTTGTAGTATTTTAGTTCTTAACTAAATAAAATTACTGGAACAAAGTAAATAAATATAAAATAAAAAAAAAATAATAATACTGTGTATTTAAATACAAAGCTCATATACTTTATTAGCGAATTTCCCCATAATAAAGAAGCTGTTACCGTAAGCTCTTATAATAATAAGCCCGAGACGATGATAACTTTTCGTTTTGGAGCCCTTAGTAGCAAAAAACACCATGCGTTCGAATTTTTATTTGTAGGCCCCTATAAAAATCTGTTAACACAATAGTGGCCGTAAATGTGGTTAAATCTTAATAAAAATTTGTACAAACGTGTAAAGTGGTTATCACTTTGACGAGTTCGTAAACCACCAGAGGGGGTGGTAAAGGGGGATAAATCCCCCTTAAATGGACTTTTTGAGGTTATTACATAGAAAAAATGTCTTTGCCCCATTGAATTCAGAAAAAACAATTTCGTATTTTTAATCATTGCTTTGTGTCCATTGGCTACCGAGATTTTGAAAGCGGTAAACAGTACTCTGTCCATATGTTAATCTTATGGGAAATAAGAAAAACTCTAGATTTCGCATATTCTACAACATATTTTGATAAAACTAGGTTCATGGCTTCATATAGTTCAGGTACAATGGATATTGATTTAAAACCGCCAAATATTTCATACATGTTGAAGCAGAACTGTATACTCATTCCCCATGCCATTCTTTCGTTGGAAATAAAAAAGTTGTCATATATCGCTTATGTTGTGTTGAAATGTGATTCTATAAGCATAAGAAATTTTCTGAGTATACAGTTCTGCTGAAAGGGGGGTATTATAGATGTCCCTTTAGTGGATTAGGGGAATTAATCCGTTTTACTAATTCAAGAGCTTGCGCCGAATTCTGTTGCATAACCTGCGCACCATTTCAAATTATCATTCATTTACAAATTTCAACATATACTCGGGGTCAGCTTTGCTTGCAAACACAGTAATCTGTGGTTTACTTGCAGAACTATATCAAAGCATGAGCATATGTTCAGTTGTAAACAAAGTGAACTGTGCCTTCTCAAATGTCGATCGCCACTATTCCAAAATTTGAGCCCTTTGCCGTAATTTAGTGACGACCTTATTAAAAGTTCTGATACGCACTGACAAATCTTAGGTAAAAATCCCTTCAATTTTACACCTCGATCAAACGTTAAATCCGTCCAGCCATTATTGAGGTTTGACTGTGAAAGGAAAGCGCTTGCTTATTTACTTAGATGGTTATAATTTGAAATAGTTCAAAAGTTACTCCAAAGAATGTATATATGTTCAAATATCTTTAAAAGCCAACAAGACAAAGCCCTGAGGTCGGATTAAAACTTTTATTTCATACAAACCTTGTGCTAATAATTACGAAGAAGAAAGATAATCCCAATTTGGTGCACGCATTAAAAGGTTATTGAACTACGCAGAAGTAGAGTTTGATTTTAATTTGTATTGTTTAGATAATATTTTATGATATTGACAATAATCGTTTATTATGTTCAATGCGTCCAAACATCATTCGTTAGTAAAACGTACAATAATCTTTTGCCAGTCACTCTTATGCTCAAAGTATTATAGAATGTTAGAGAATTATAATGTATTATAGAACAGATCCTCTAAATAAGAAAGTTTTACACAAGTTAGTCGTGTATTTGCAAGTATTTATCATTATGACCATGACCTAACTAACTTCTGGTTAAAATGGTTTTATTTGTGTGGTATTTGTTTTTACCAACAAATAGAGCTCTCAATCGTTTTCACAAAACTTTAAAAATATTCCCTTTCAATTGTTTGTAATGCAATTATATTAAGAATAAACCTCTTACCTTTCATCTTTCATTAAATTATCTAATGATAATTTGAGCTTTGACACTATTTGATTGATATTCATGATTCATTTAGGAGCGGATAAGGTGTCCATTTTCTTCGATAGCAATATAGTGATAGCAATAGGCGACATGATTTTCACCATTGTAAACATTATAGTTTGAATAAAAGTACTTCTTAGAAAATTTGAAAAGTGTAAGTAAACTGCCAATTGTAAATACATTTATAGTTGAAATGTTTTAACAGTTAATAAACTTTCTGAGCGAATCAGTAAGTAATGGCAATAATGGCTTATTAAATAATTATGCTATAGCAGGCATTAAACATTATTTTTTAGAAAGCGAGCTGTAGATACGGTTAAATCTTAATGCGTCTTAACTGTCAGATTAAGATACTGTATTAATTTAATATTAAATAATTGCAATCGTGCTTGGTGTAAGAAACAAGAAAGGTGTGTGTACAGTCAGCTGGGGTGACGTAGATGGGCTCACGCAACTAGCGCTTACGACGAATACGATGCAAACTAGTTTATACAACTCAATAAAAATATTTACGTGTACGGTCTTAGTTCAGCTTTCATAACATATCGCAAGGTCCACTATATAGTTTGCATGAGTCAACTACGTTGTACCAGCTGACTGTACACACACCTTTCTTTTTTCCCCTACGCCATGGCAATCGTGGCGGCACCAGCGACCACATACCCTACATAGTAAAAATAGACGGAGCTTACGAGGCGCGACTTGAATCCTAAATTTGCTTCTAGTCCCTATGCATGGAAAAAACAAACTACGTAAAAAATTACAAATACGGTATCAAATTAAAGGTCTGATTCTCACAACTACTATAGTACCAAATATAAATGGTTTTCAGGTAGTTTACACATTGTAAACACTGATAACCTAGAAGCTTGTCCTGACATTTTTTGAGAGAAACTGCCGCCACGGAATGCACCTGTGACGTTCCTTCCTTGATGTGTAAACTGCTTCTAAACCATTTATAATTGGTACCATAGTAATTGTGATATTCAGACCTTTAATTTGATACCACATTTGTATTTTTGTAGTCGACTATATTTTCGTAAACGGTAGTTTAGCACTGACTTTGTATTTATGCAGGCGCCGCACGGATAATCTCTCCCACAATATTTAAGTTGTCGACAAAAGTGCGGCAACTAATTTTTTTTCAAAAAAAAAATTAAAAATTCAACTCTTGATCAACAATTCCCACAGTTTTTTATTTTTAAAGTTGAATAAAAACATTTGAATTTTTATCATTTTTTAAAATAGAAAAAAATATTTTAGAAATATGATTGATGCTATTACTGTTCAAAACTAAAGGACAATTCACATGCAAAATTTTCAACCTTAAGCCTCAATGCTACATGATATAAACGACGAGTTATTTGAAACATGAGCACTGTCAGATTACGCGGTTTTAGGCGCCGTTTTATGTTTCTATACCTAGACAATATGGCGGCCCAGACTTCATTTGCTGTAATGCAAGTAAGATCTATGCTCCGTCTATTTGTATGATTTGTATAACTGGCGCCAATTCTTGGGGCCCACGCCGTCCATAAGACCAATGCTAAAATTAACATTAGTCTTATGGACGGCGTGGGCCCCAAGAATTGGCGCCAGCTATACTATGTGGTCGCTTGGCGGCACCAAGCAGCTGATGTGCACGGAATGACAATCGCTATCACTTGACTTGTTTGTTTATGCTTGATGACAGTTTTATTGACGCATGGGTTCTACTGCACATGATTTCGTAACAAAGAGTATTTACTTTACCACTAAAAACGGTTTTAACAACGCAAATCAAGACGCCTGATATCCTACTATAATACAAGTTCATCCGGAAAAGTTCTAACTGAAATCTTTGTAAATCTTCCCTGGCAGAATTTTAAAAATACTGCAGTGATGAGATGAATTTTCAACAGATGGCTCATACCAAAGATTGGTGGGCTTTATTATCTGAAGGCTGCTGTAGATAAGGTTTGACTTGGCACGTAGGACGCAAACTCCGACATGATCACTTTTAGTTCCATAGCTAATTTATAATAATCTGTCATTCACAATAAATTTTGGCATGATGTTTGAAAAACATTTTCTAAAATCTACATTTTGATAATATGTTGTTGGCAGTACAATAATAACGTAATTATACGGATTTTACCTTAAAGAAATCATTCATAGAGGAAACTACGATGATGCGAGAAACTCTGATAAATAATACTGCGAATTTGGTTAAATTTTGATATTTTTCCTTGTAGCGAACTCAGATAAATTACACTTTATCAGTTTTTTTTTGTTAAAACCCTAATTATAATATACATTACTGTAAAGTAGATGGAATTTTGTATCTTTTGGTTTTTAAAATATTTCCGTAAATCTTATGATTTTTAAGATATTAAGTTTTAAAAAATTACAATGACCACCATTTTTTAGTGGTTCAAAAAAGAAACTTGATACTCCATATTGAATGTATGTAATGTAATGTAACTTGCTATTGTACAAAGTTTGAAGTTGATACCTTGTATTGTTGAAAAATTATGAATTAATACACAGGATGACAGTAAAAGTCTTTTGACGACTCAATAACATTGAAACGAAAAGAGATATCACGATCAAGTATGGCACTCTATTACTGGTAATAGTAAGGTACCTTTCTGCGTTTACAATGTGATCGGATGTCACCTTTTAGGGACGGCCCATTGGATTCATAAACTCTTTGTATTACAGATTAGGATATTGCCAGAAGGCCAACGGGGACACTTATTTTGAACCCCTACTTTGAATGGAGTTCAGAAAGAATTTCCTTCAAATTGTAACTTTCTGTTAGTTATTAGTAAAATGCATTAAACATTTTAAAACTTTGAACAACAATTACTTCCGACTGACGCAACCTTTTGAGGTCTGGTTTTCGGCATTGTTTTTAGTTTAACGAGACTTTTAATTTGATGTAGATATCGACGTGTACTTACAATAAAGATTTTATTTTTACTCCCAGCAACATTGACACCTCAAAAGTTGACACCCGATCACCTTATACTTTGAATGGGAGATTACTATCAACGCCATATTAGTACACCATATCTGGTTGTGATATCTTTTTTCGTTTCAATGTTATGAAGTCCTAAGACTTAACTAAAAAAAGTAAATTGCGCATTAGAAAACAGTTCACGAGAGAACTGAGCATTTTAGGACTATGAGATCTTTCTTTTTGGTTTTTTATTCAGTAATTATTTCCCTAAGTTTCTGTCCCTCCCTGCAGTTTGACGAAGCATATCGTACATTAATGTATTTTTTATACGGTACATTGTATTTAATGGCCGATAAATTCTTGATTCTTGAGTTCACCCAAAGTATTTCAGAATGTGTTTAATTCACCTTGGTCAAAATTAATAATAAAAAATAATAAAGATCCATCAACTTACTATATTAACACAGTATCTAACAGTATCTAATATATCTACTAAGCGAGATCACAAAAAATCTTCAGTAAAACGAGTAAAAACACAGGGTAATGAGTTGGCCACTAAGGCTATTTTAATTTTTTTGTTGGCAACAGTGGGAGCGGTTAACTAGCTCTGGGTCTATATAGTGCATCCGAGATAAGCAGCGATAAGAAGTACCCAGAGCCAGTTAGCCGCTCTCAGCTAGGGCACCTAACTGGCTGTGGGTGCATCGTATATATCAGGAGCGTTTAATTGGTTCTGGCTGTATATATATATATATATGTGTGTGTGTGTGTGTGTGTGTGTGTGTCTTTATGCACGATAACTCTCGTAAAAATGGTCCAATCTTAATGAAATTTGGCATAGATGTGTAAAGTAGTAATTATTCGGACGAGTTCGTAATCCAGCCCAATCGGACTACCGGAAGGGGGGTAAAGGGGGGTAAACCCCCCCAAAAATGGGTTTTTTGAGTTTTTTTACATAGAAAAATAAAAATAATCAAATTTTTGTTAGCACCATTGAATTCAGCTCAAAAAAAACAAACAATTTAGTATCTTGAATCACTACTCTATGTTCATTAGTTACCGAGATATTGAAAGTGGTAAACACAGTACGTTGTCCCAATGTTAACCTTATGGGAAATAAGTAAAATTCTATATCTCGCTTATTTCTCAACATATCATGATAAAACTTGGTAAATGGCTTCTCCTAGTTCAGACCTACAAAATATTGAATAAAAACCACCCAGTTTTAATACACCCGTAGCAGCAAACCTGCATACTCATTCCCCATGTTATTCTTATGGAGCTTACAAAAACATGTCAAATATCGCTATGTTGGATTGAAATATGTTGTTTTGCACTGGGAATTCGCTGAGTATGCAGGTTTGCTGCAACGGGGGTATTTAGTTATATGGTCAAAAAACTCCATTTTCCCATATACAGTGCATGTTATTTGCATGTCCATAGTAAACGGTCTATGTGTACCATTTGGTATTATGTACTGCATAAGTAAAATGCACTTCATATGGGGAAATGGAGTTTTTTATCCATAACTAAAAAACTATAAAATATAGAATACTTTTGTAAATTTCAAAGTTGTGGGAATTTTAAAGGCCTTTAAAATTATAACCTTTTTGGCATATGTTGCTAATTGATTTTTTTTATTTTCAGGGTTTATTTTCAGGGCTACCGACATTTTTAAAAATACAAATTTTTCCGAAAATATTGTGAAATAATTCACTATTTGACAATTGTAAAACTTATTGTATTTCTTTGTCTCAAGAACATTGTATGTTAGAACCAAAACTAAAAACTGTAAACATAAATATAAATATTCAACACCTGACATTTTGATCAGCTGTACATTACTCTTTTCCCCCGGACAAAAAAATTCTAACGTAGGTAGGGTTAAAAACAACTATGAACTATGATGCTGAGCCAAATCGCTGTCTAAGTTGGTCGGCGTGTGTTCTGTGTTCGGTACCAGCCTCGTTGACGATGTAAGACACCGGACCCGTACGTCGTATTACACGGCCTTTCCTCCATTGCTTGTCTATAGCTACTTTAACCCAAACGGCGTCTCCGGGCTGGAATTCACGCCACTTTGCAGCTCCATCGTGGTTCGCTCTTTGCTTTTCTAAAGATTCGTAAAGCTTTTTAGAACGGTCGGGTTTCAGCAAGCTTAAAGGCGTCCGAAGTTGTCTTCCAAACATAAGTTCTCCTGGGGATTTCCCAGTGGTTTGGTTTGGAGTGATCCTGTGATTGAAAAGAAAAGTTGTAAGAGATTTCATTATGCTGTGACCTTCCAGCTTTTGTGCTTCAAATCTCTTTTTAAAAGTCTGGATGTAACGTTCCGCCAGCCCATTGGAACGTGGATGGTAAGGCGCTGTAGTGACATGCCGGATATTACGTCTGCTGCAGAAACTCTTAAATTCATGTGAAGTGAATTGAGGCCCATTGTCACTGACTATCATTGTAGGCAATCCGAATGTTGTGAATACTTCTTCAAGCATTGTGATTGTCTTCTCTGAAGTGATTTTTTTCGTCGGCAACACTTCCAACCACTTTGTTGTTGAATCTACTATAACCAGCCAGTAAAATCCATGATAAGGTCCAGTGAAATCAATGTGAACCCGTGTCCAAGGTTCTGGAGGAACAACCCACGAAAATAGAGGAACCTCTGGATCATTCTTTCTTGTCATTTGACATTTATTGCAAGATCTTACATATTCTTCTATCTCGGAATTCATACCAGGCCACCAAACGTGAAATCTGGCGTATGAACGCATACCAACTATTCCGGGATGACCCTCGTGAAGAATTTGGATTGCTGTTCGTTGGAGAGATTTCGGAACCACCACACGTCCTTTCCAAAGCAAAACTCCATCTTCATAGCTGAGCTCGTCTCTTTTATCATAAAACATGTGACACGTCGAACTAAGTTCTCTTCTTTCAGGCCAAATACTTTGTAGGTATTGTATTACTTGCTGTAAACACTCATCCTTTGCAGTCTGTTCTTTCAGGTACTTCTGTGTTATGTGAAGATTGTCAAGGCGCAACTGCAACACTTGCTTTCCAAACTCCCCTTGTTTGTCTGCATTGGATTTAACTACTGGTAACCGGGACAGTAAGTCTGCAGGAGCGTTTGCCTTCCCTTCATTGTACTTAATTTCAAAGTTGTACGCTCCTAGTATCACTGACCATCTGGTTAATCTGTCGCTGGTGATTTTTGGAAGTTCAGTATGCTGTCCCAAGATGTGCACAAGTGGTTTATGGTCAGTCCTCAGAATAAACCTTCGGCCGTAAATGTAATCGTGGAACTTAGTAACGGCAAATATAATACCCAAAGCTTCTTTATCAATGACCGAATAACTTTTCTCGGAGCTCTGTAGTACTCTTGACGCAAACGCAATAGGTCTAATGGTACCATCAGGAAACTGGTGGCTCAGTACCGCTCCAAGACCAGCGTTACTTGCATCAGAATCCACTATCAACGGCAGGGTCTCATCGTAGTGAACTAGTGTGTCCGAAGATGTCAGTGTGGATTTCAACCGTGTAAATATTTCTTCATCTTGTTTAGTCCAGTTCCACGACGCCCCTTTTTTCAGGAGACGATGTAGCGGTGACGCAATACACTGTAAACGAGGAATGAACTTTTGATAGTAGTTAATAGCACCTAAAAAAGCCCTTAAGTCTCTCACATTTGAAGGTCTAGGCAAATCTCGAACTGCTGCAAGGTGTTTGTCTGCCGGATGTATTCCCGTGCTGTCTATCTTGTGCCCTAGGTACGTGACTGACTTCTGTAAAAACTTGCACTTTGACTTCTGAATTCTAATTCCAGCATCTTTGAATCTTGCCAACACCTCTTCAAGGTTTCGTAAATGTTCTTCTCGAGTTCTGCCAGTTATTATTGAATCGTCAAGAAACTGAGCTACGCCATTCACACCTAACAGTACTTGTTCAATTTTTCTTTGGAAATCACCGGGTGCACATCGGACTCCAAATGGCACTCTTGTATATCTGAAATACCCAAATGGAGTCGAAATTACTAGGTATTTCCGTGAACTCTCTTCCACTTCTATCTGCAGGTAGGCATCTTTCAAATCTATTTTGGAGTATTCTTGACCTCCTTGTAGGTTAGTCATTATATCTTCGAACTTTGGAAGAGGATGTTGTACTGGAGTTATATATGGATAAATTGTAGCCTTGAAGTCACTGCAGATTCTGACCCTTCCGTCGCCTTTCAAAACAACCACTATTGGAGAGGCCCAGGTTATATCCGTGGTAGTAGGGTCAATGGATTCCAAAACCCCTTCTTTAAGTAGTCTGTTTATTTCCGATTCCACCGCGGGTCGGAGCGCATAGGGTATTGGTCGAGGTTTGCAAACCTTTGGCACCGCATCATCAGACAGTTTTATTACAGCTTTTTGACCTTTAAATTTTCCTAGAGTATCCGAAAATACTTCTGAATACTTGTTCAATATAGCATTCAACTCCGAATCAGCCTGAGTCTCCTCCTCACGTACTGCACATACTCTAGAGCCAGGAGGTAACGGTAAGTTGAATGCTAAGACCCAGCTCAACCCAAAAAGCGGTACATCATCATCTTTAACAACAATCGTAGGTAGTTTTAGTGTAGTGTTGAAAGCTTTAACCGATACCATAGCCTTACCTAATGTTGCAACAGGAACGCCTGTATAAGCTACTAAATTAGAAGTCTGCTGTAATGAAGGAGATCCGATCTTGTTCCATAGATTGTAACTAATCACGGATTCAGCAGCTCCGGGATCGTAAAGCATGTCTACTTTTATGTGATTAAGTGAAACTGTCATCATTACCTTATTTCCCTTTTTCATTGCTCGCACTGAAACCGGCTCACTGTCGAGACTTCTTGGTGACGGCGAACGAGAGACTCCTGGTCTTAAATTGTTCGTTTGTCTTTTGCCCTGTAAAATTTTTGCACGACCAGATCTGAAACAAACTTTAGCAAAATAATTTTTTCCATGACAAATGTTACATATTTTCCCATTTGCAGGGCAAGGCGAATTACCAGTGTGTAGCAAACCTCCACATCGGAAACAATGCTGGCCTCTAATAAGTGTTGTCACCGGCTGTGTATCTGTTTTTGATGGTCTTGTAGCGTTAGTTTGGTAACCCTCATAAGCATTAAAAGATGTGACCTGCTTCTGAGTTCTGTCCGCACGTTCAAAATTGAGAGCAGTTTTTTCAACATCTTTGAACAAACAACTAGCATCAGTATGTTGCCTCAGAAGTTCTTTTTGCCACTCCTCATTATTGATGCCCAACAAAAGTTGATCTCTGAGACGTTCATCGAGTGACGCTCCAAATTGACAACAGCCGGCCAGACCTCTTAAGCTGTTAACGTATTGACTAACAGACTCACCTGTAAGCCTATATCGGCGTCCAAACGTCACTCCCAATGTGCTGTAGGAGCTTTCATAATATGATGAAAGAACCTTAGTGATTTCGTTGAAACTTTTGGAAGTTACCGGTTCAGGTCGAAAATGGTCTGCCAGTAGTTTGAATGGCTTGGCCCCAATTTTTGAAAGAAGTAGATTCTTACATAATTCTTCCGATTTAATATTGTGCAGTGCGATTTCTATGTTGAAGCGTTGAAAATAGTAATCCCACTCTTCCTCCTCAGGGTCGAAATGGTCAAACCTAAATGTTGCATGTTGTTCAATAGAAGTGTATGTTACTGTAGAAGTGTTTTCATCATAATCATTTTGTCTTTTATTTCTTTTTGCCATGGCCGCAGCGCCAAATGTGAAATAATTCACTATTTGACAATTGTAAAACTTATTTTTTTTCTTTGCCTCAAGAACATTGTATGTTAGAACCAAAACTAAAAACTGTAAACATAAATATAAATATTCAACACCTGACATTTTGATCAGCTGTACATTACTAATATGATATTATCAAAACATTGTTATGTGAGATATTGTAATAAAGCTGAGTTACCAAGGATTAAGGATATCGAATCAGAACTGAAAAATATTTAATGGCTTAGAAAATACAGGGGTTTCCGTAAATATCGACAGTTTTCACACAAATGGCCGCCATTTTGAAACGGATTGAGATAATTTAGTTCTGTTTCCACCAACATGTTTCTTTTAACAAGACCTTTAAAATGATGAAAAATTGCTATAGGTTTACAAAAGAAAATTTGGAGATTCGGACTCATAACCTTCATTTCTGGTTCACCCTGTAGATAAATCGTGATGAAAATATTTTAAATAAATTATTTATACGCAAATTAGTGGGGAATAATTTTATTTGGCGTTTCTACGTTAAACCGTTCTCCCGTTACAATAGAGGACGGGTGATCTGACTCACCCTGTATACCTAAAAAAATCAAATCCCCTAATTAAATCTCCCTCAAGGGAGAAGAATTGACCAAAATCTGGAGGTAAATCCCCAAATTACTCATTATATTTCCCAAAAATGTGAGGTTTTAAATTATCATACAAACCATATGATTGAACGCAATTTGGTCATGTGATTATTTCATTTTGATTGATTTGAGATCATTATTTTGTTTTGTTCATTATTTTATTTTTAGTTTGTTTTCTTACTCTAACGAGAAATAGCATGAAAACACTTATTAAAAATTGTAAACCAAGAATTTTTGAAGAAAAAAATACTAAAAAACTCACGGCGCAAGGAAAAAATTGTGTTCTTTTTCGCTTACACCATTATGTAAACAACAGTACAGTGGACATGAGTAGCTTAAGTTTGTGTTGATAGTCTGCTAAAAATAAATATTGGGATCAGCTGTTCCTTAAAGTTTATTCTCCAATGAGAAATCATATGTAAAAATACTAGATTTTTGGTCTCTAGGGTTCTTCACGTTAGTCTAACCTAGTAAATTTTATTTCTTGCAAAAATTCACGCCAAGCTCAATCCTAGGACACCTTAGTTATTAAGATCAGTTGAGAACTGGAGCAGGAGTCTTGATATCACAAAAAATCCTTAGCGTATTAAATAAGTTTAGATTAGAAGTTGTTTCCTTGTTCATTTCCCTTATATCTAAAACTCGTGCATTGAAAATGAACATTTTTTGTATTATCCTATATACAAAATTTATTTTCGTCCAAGTATTTTAATTTTTTTTCGTTGTTTCGGGTTTTTGGCTACGAAAAATCTATTGCAGTTGGTCACACAACACTGAAAGAAATCCGATTTCCGTCCTATAGCCCTTCGAAGTGTCCTTGTTATCGTTATGGACATTTTAAACAAAAACAGCTGATTGATATACTGTGTTCAGGTTTTTTTATCTGATCAGTACTCAGTGTCCTGGTACTTAAAATAAAATATCAAAATTTCACTTTCCCCTTGATGAATTAAATGCACTCACATATATATAAATACAAATCCTTAAGTAATTCGCTCAGTACGCAGGTTTGCTACAACAGGGGGGTTTCAGAGAACACTGTGATTTTTTTTCTAAAAAATAGAATAATTTGTCCATAAAATAATGCATTTTGTACCAAACATGATGGAACGTTGGTCCACATTTCGGTTTTAATGCTTATTTTTCGTGTCTAGAATACAATACATATTTCATAAAAACATATTAAATTTTATTTTTGGAAACCCTGAGGTTTCATACACCTTTTCGGAAATATTTACATCCAGTTTATATGATTTCAATCAAAAACAAAGAATACAAAGATGCGATAACTGTTTTTAACAAGTTGTTATTTGACAACGATGTTACTTTTAACATAGTGTAATTTAAAGAGAGAAAGCAAAGCTCGTACGTATGACTCGAGGGTCCATCGCAACATGGCCGCGCCACGAAACCTCAGACAGCTCATTAAAACACATTCATGTGGATATGAGTTGATTGGTCTGCCATCCTCTGCTGACAGGTTTTATTAGAAACATTTTTGCCAGGCGTATTTACTATTCATTATAATATACTCATACGTGTATATACCTTACAAGTTGGTCACATTTTAGAACAAAAGGTTTGTGTGTGTAGGTTATGTTTTATACGACAGAAAAAACATTTTCTTTTAGCGAAAAGTGTAATCTAAAAAAAACACATCCTTGGTTTTTACATCTGGTGTGAGTTTTCTTTTAGCGAAAAGTGTAGTGTGTGTTCGTTTACGCTAGGTCAGCTAGGGGGTTTTTCGTGATCAAGATACCTCCTTTAGTTTTGTATTAATTTTTATAATTAAGGTATATCACTGGATAGAGCTCGAAGTGAAGTTTTGCAGGAAATACAATTTATGAAGGTTAGACTAAAGGGAAGAACTCTAGCCACTCTCAAAGTTTTCTATCCCTCCAAAAAATTTACAGGAATCAATTAAGATTTAATTTATCATTGAGATTGTGGGTGTCATCGCACGCGAAGCTACATCAGTAGACTAGCAGAAATGAAATATTGCAATTATTGCAGTGCGGATGCGTTTTGCGAATATTTAAAATTTTTAATCTATTTTACTTAAATAATAGGTAGTAGGCTACCAACAAACATTTCATTAAGCCATTGCAGTGTAGGTGTGTGAACTTTTTCAGGGCTCGGAATACGTTGCTATTTGAGCCAGTCGTTATTTGTCAACCTCGCTCTTTGACAAGGAGAATACGTTACACTTTAACGAGGGTTCAGCCCAGTTTGATCCACCACGACGTCAGTGCTACGTCACAATTAATTGGGATTTCGTTGATTGTTTGTTGGACATTAAATCTCACCTAGGTTCGTCAAGTTGGAAGTTTTCAAATCTCAACCATGCAATCGAGCAGCCAACTTCGTTTTTTGGTTGATTTTAAAATAATTCCAAATTAAAAACAAAGATTTTAATTCAACTTACGAGAAAAAAATTCCACAAACATGGACCTAGATAACAATTGAATAAAATGGTTTGTAATAATTCCACTTTATTAGATCAGCTGTAAGATTCGTGAAATGAAGCTTTACATGAGAAAGAATAATTCGTCGAGTATAAGGATAGAACAAAAATCCTTTGCCTTGGCAATGCATTGTAAACAGAGTTTATTCTTTTGAGTCGAAAAATAAGTTTTTTAATTTTATTGAAAAAATATGCTTATCTGAAGAACATGGCACAAACATTTATGGTTTAATTTAAGCGTTGCTTGGTTTAAATTAAAGGATTACAGTAACATGGTTCTTATTTGAATTTCTATAATATGAAACATTTCAATATCGTCGAGGAACTTAACCGCTGCTCTATTTTTTTATAGGCTAATAACTGAAAAGGGATAAAACCCCGAAATCTGAGCCTTAAAAGGATTGATTCACCATGACCGTATTACAACGAATGTCCATCACTAGCGATCCGATATTAATCAACTTCGTTTGGTAGTCTATGAGTTCAAAACATGACCGTCTGGTACAATATTAGATATCGGTGGTAGCTGAGAAACATTATCCTCCATAACCCGAAGTTATAGTATATATCAACTTAAATTTAAATGGTTTGTTCAGACAGGTGATTACATAAAAAAGATACCTCTAAAAGAATAAAAGTTTTTCAGTGAAACTACTCAAAAACATCCTCCCCCCGAAGCCTAAATTGCCTTACTAGTGTAATCTAAATATAAATGTAAACTAATAATTATATAATAATGATTCCTCCTCTTTTACCAATAATAGTTAATTTCTTACGTCTTACATCGATTTATTTTATTAACTAAAATGTAATTTAAGTTAACGAGTAATGTATTCTGTAACTTCTTATTTGAAATAAACATACTTAGGTTTGAGTCTTTGTAGGTTTTAAACAATATATTAAATTTTTTAAATGTTCAAAGTGTTAACTTATTGTTGATTTATGAATACAAATATATTTTACACTTGTAATTTTAATGTTTTAGGTAGTTAGTAATATATTTTAGAGCAAAAATATATAAGTCATAGTTTTAATCTTTTATTTTTTTTCGGTTACGAACTTGATAAAACGACGTAAACCATGTTAGAACAACAAACTTATGTCAAGAAAATCGAAAAAGAATCGAGGACAAGGCTACAGTAACAGGAAGTAATTCACTCTGATTTATTTCACATTATTCAATTGTAAAAACCCGAATTGTATGTGCTTCTGTTGAGACTTGCAAGATTTATAAAAGACAATTTATTCGACCGTGACCTAGACTTATGAATTTGCAATTAAAAGAACTAATTTTTTAAAAGAACAGGGTTGTTTTCTAACCCTGACCTTGTCCCTGGAATAAAAAATGATTTGTTAGGTCAACTTCGAGAGGGTACATTAGCAATTACTTGTAAGCTTAATGATTGAAAAAATAAATAATTTAGTCTCAAAGAGGGTTAGACAATTAATAAAGTTAAATCAACAATTTTTTTATAATATAAAAGTACAATATTTATTTGATGAATGTCAATAGGCTACATATAAACACAAATAAATCATATTACTATATTTTTAAAAAATTCGGATTTTAATTCACAAACCAAACAACTAATAATTAATAAATTGTCTATATGTGCTGAAAGATCAACTCCCTTCCCGAAGTACGGTAAGTGACGTGGTAATCCTTACATTATTTGGTTACAGTCCAATCACTGCCACCCCGTCCTTAATCATCTCACTGATCGATATTTCACCAATCACATGGTTGACTCCTGCGGTACAGCATAATCACTGTCACCCCGACCTTAATCATCTCACAGTCTTATCGATACTTCACTGACCACAAGGTTGACTCCTGCGGTACAGCATAATCACTATCACACCTACCTTAATCATCTCACTGATCGATATTTCAACTACCACAAAGATGAGGCCCGTGGACCTTTGGCTGTAATGACTTTGTTCATGAAGGGAAAGTTACATAGGCGTAGCATTACAAGTTTTAACAATATATTCGTAAAAGAGAGAGCTTAAAGTTAACAAAAATACAGTTAAATGCATCTAAAATTACTTAGTGATAATTTGTTAAAATACCATTTAAAATACTGCTACGTAAATTATGATCGACATTTATCTAACTCATACCGTAATGCATTAACTCACATCTCATAAACCCATTCTGCCTCTTGTTCTGTATAGGGTGTTTATTAAAAACCCTCCAGAACTTCGTGATATGGTTCCTTACATCTAAACTAAGAAAAAGGTTCCTATAAACATGGGTCCTAAAATGCTCGGTTATCTGTCTGTCGATATGTGTGTAGTTTTAACATGATTTTCCATAACTTTGGAACCACTAGAGATATCTCTTCAAACTTGGTGAGTATGTGTTGGCTGATAGGACCTATTTTGGTGCGGAGTATCAAGTTTCAAACCAAAATTGATTTTTCATTGGGGCGTTAACCTAATGTACTATCCCGATGTTATCCTTATGAAAAATAGGTAACAAATATTTCTCGCTAAACTTGGAATGTGGCTTCATCTAGGTGTAATTTATTAAATAATAGCCTTAAACTGTGGCAGCAAACCTGCATACTCATTCCCTTTGTTATCCTTAAAGGAAATAAATGAAATTCTATATTCTCATTATTATTTGCCATACTTTGATAAAACGGTATTTGGCTTCTCTAATCGATTTATTATCAGAATAAATACAAAAACACCAAAGTTTCACGTAACTTTACCTGTAGCAGAAAACCTGCATGCTCTCCCCCATAATATTCTTACGGAGAAAAAAACTATATTTTGCCATATAAGTTTGAATGGTTTTAAAGCGTTAATTTTTGCTGACTATACAGGTTTGCTGAAACGGGGACGTCAAATTTATTTAATTGTTTGATTCATCAACGGAAAATCCATTTTACAAAGTTTTACAATGTTTTTTTTTCTTCAGATGGCTAAATTATATATAGCTACAGTGCTGCTAACAAATATACCTAATATAGTGAGCAACAGATTAGTCTAAGTGGATGCATACAATAATGACATTAAACATTGGTATAGCAAATAGAACATTCTGTGCAAAGATACAACAAGACCAACTAACATAAATTTTACAAGAAACTAACTCTGATTGCATGCTTACAATACGGTACAATGTATATAGGAAAACATTATCAAGGTGCAATAAATATTTGGAACAATATCTCAATTGTGATCAACATGAACATTACGCAACAATAAATCTACATTATGCAACAATATTATAATAGAAACAAACATCCTACACACATCCTTTGCTTTGCATTAAGGTTAATTAGCCCCCAAAATTCCCAAAACAATATAAACATTTTCTATATTGGCTTATACGTTTCAAATAAAAGTTGGTAGATTCAAACCCAAATGGTCACCTTATTACATGATACCTACAAGGTTATAAAATTCAAGTTCAAAATTATGACTCAAAGATGTAAAATAAAAATATGGATAGAGGGAAGAAAGTATGATTTCTGATCCCGTTTATGTATCATTCCTTAATTTTACCATACCGGAAAAAGTGTAACAAAAACTGCAAGGAAAGAAAAAAAATAATGTTCACACGAGTCTGGGGCTGTTTGCGTCTCGCTTACAAACGTCATTGTTTACTGGCTTTGGACTTTCAACCTTTGTGATGATTACGTTTACAGTGAAAAGTGAACTTGGCCCTCAGCAACAAATCTCAATATTTTAAAGTTTTCCTTTATTTATAATATAAACTAGAGAACCATTGCTTTATAATAGTTGTGACGTGTTAAAGAGCAGACTATATTCAAGTGTATTAATAATTATTTATGAATAAAAAGGAACATTTTTATACCCATTGTATTGCATGTTAAAAGTTTTTTCCAATAAGGTTTTTTATATTTCTAGTAAATTTTTCTATATTAAAAACACAACTCCTTTTTTACATTCATCTTACATTTGAATTTAATTGTTTTTATTCAAAATAGATATATTGTACGTTACTTTTTATAAGTACATAATATTAATTTTCTCCATAGAAGTTTGGACGAAATTTAACACTACAAGTCAATTAAATTACAATTTATATTCAACCAGATATATAAATTAACCTTTTGTTTACTTTTATATCATTAGCATATATAGATTGCTTATAGAACGGTTTTTATCTATACATGTTTACATTGCGGTATAACCGTAAGCAACATTAGTAGTTGCTTACGGATATATTTTTTTTGCTTGCTTGTATTTTCAGACCCTGTGATCTAAAAATACACGATTTGCGGAGAGCAGACTCTGTAGCAGGCAATATAGAGTTGACTATATAGAGTTGACCGGTCAACTTAGGTCAAGGCGTTCCGAGCGGCTGCGTGGCCGCGGATCATCTGCCGGCTGGTCTTGAAAAAGCGGATTTGTTTTGTTATCCGTGAAACGTAGACCATAAGAACAGTGCGTGTTTTCCAGTATTTATGTGTTTTGTGAGTTTTTATCCTGACGACTGGGCCTTCAATTAATCAGCACTGATATAGGTGAGTGTTGCCCAAAAAAATCAACAAATAAAAATCATACCTCACCTGATAATCATGTCATTCAGAAAGATTTCAAGATTGAAGGTTTGTATTTTTACCCTTATGACAGGTCTATACCATGCAATCGGCATATTCTTTCTATAAAAATTCTTTAACAACACTTTTTTAAATCAGTCGTTTATTTGATGGCATGAATTAGTCCGCTTGGTAAAACTTTGGTACTTTTATACTTTATAATTTACTTCTGCTTGAAGTGGCTATGGACCTACCCAAGTAGGTATTTTAAGCCAAGTATGAAAGATAAATGGGTGTATAGGATGATTAGTGCGATCTTGTAGTCTTGTTACTGACTAAGGTCGACATGTTCCTTCGACAGGACTGTTAATTAATAGCCCAACAGCCAATGGCAACTAAAGGACTAAGAGCTTAACGTGGGATCCGAATCGAAATTTCACTAATCAATTCCGAATTGGTGCAATCAAACCGGCCCGGGACTTTTGGGACATACAGTATAATAAATGTAAAGGGGCATATTAATGTCCGATTATTTTTTACGCCTCTAAACAAGAAATGTTTCGATTTGCTACAAATACAAATTTATGATGTAAATTAAGTCGTGTTATACTATCGATTGTAAGAAAAACAGATGACTGGTTTTATTTTCAGAAAAGAATCAAGCGTCCTCAATATACACCAATTACTGGACATATTTTAAAGACGTATAACTCAGTATAAAAAACTTTTTTTTCAGAAAAAAATAAATGTGAGGCTGATTGTTTCTTGATAAAGAGAAAATTGCAAGATAGTTCGATAGTTGGCGCTGGCATGTCAAAGCACCCTAGCATGTAGAGCAGTTGCAACCTACGAGCGGTAGTTGTTTGTGGCACAATGTACACATGTGTTATGCGTGTGTAATGTGTGCCGTATTTGCCTAGAGGTACTTCTCTCCAGACCTCTGCTCCTTGTCATTGTCTCAACCTGGCTCTTGTTTATGGACGGTATTGTATGTGTATCACACCGGCAATCCATAGACTTCCAACAACAATCGCTAGTGTATTCAGCTTTATTAACTAAAGTGTAAAGTTTTGAATATGTATAACAAATATAATGAAATAAAAATGCAACTAGTTTTGTTTTGGTATGTCTTCCATTCAAGTATTCTTCATTTCAAGCAATAATTCGATATTTAAAGTTAATGTTACAAATAAATATATTTTAGGCTTACATCATATTTTAAAGAGCCTCTGCAACTTAATTTCCAAGTAATCCTATCGAAGGTTTTTATTTTGTACTAAAAACTTTATAAACTCTTGAAAATTTCATATCTTCTTTTACATTTATTACATTATCATAAGCCAATTAGTTACCTACCGAGTCACCTAAGAATATGTAAGACATAAATTTTAAAATCATAATTGCATTAAATAATTTGTAAGATTGTTTTGTGAATGCTGTTCCTTTTTAAGAGGCCGTCTGTTCTAGATCTCTCAAAGTTATGGAATATGTAAGAAAGCGAAATAACAAATAATTAATTACATAATTTCATGCTAAAAAAATCTATGTAAAGAGTAAGGGAGCATAAAACAATTAGAAAACAAAATCAAATCAAAAACTTCGGTGTGAAAAAATATTCCTTTAAATTGAAACCACAGTGCTTAAAAATATTTTATTAAAAAGTAAAATATTATATTGTTGAAACTTATTATAAGTTGTTAAAACCCCAATATATCAATATGTTAAAATATTTAGTTTATTAATAACAGTTATCGAAGCCAGCAATGTTCAAGACTAACGTTCAAGATCATCCCTCGACGACCATGAAAGGTTACTCGGTTATTTTGTCCGACTAGTATAGCTAAATAAAAGAGAAAAACCAGGAGAAACACTGTCATGGCTACTACATTACACAGAAATGCAGAGCCAAAAGGAGGCTTGAAGTGACACGTCATCACTAAGTCGTGTTGGTTCAGAGCCGACGGCTTGTTTGTCTTCAATCATGTTACCTCATGTTTTATTCAAATATTCTTCACCACACGAAATGCTTTATAAAGAGCATAAAAGAAAAAGTAAAAAAAGAATAAGCACAGAGCAACCATGGGACATATCAGCTTATAAGTAAATTTTAAGTGACACTTAGATGTAATCGTTTTAAAGTTTAATCTAATGATGAATGACACTTTTAGGTACAAAAGAGGTAGAAATCGTAGATTATATCATATTATACAAAACTAAAAACCCCAAATGCACTTATCAACTTATTTTTCTGAACGATTATTGCCTTTAGAACTTCAATAATAAATTTCATTACATTTCATTATAATTTCATTCATTTCTTTAATAACGTTAACTCCCAACTTAAAGCAACATATAATCCTTTGTGTTTTTTAATTATTTAACTTAAAGTCATAGGTAGACAAACTAATTACATGGTTATAAGACTCAATGGTTGTTGATAAAAAGCTTTGAGAATAAAATTAATGTTGTTTTTATGTTTTGTTGTTGATTTTTCCGGACATTTGCCATCACTGATCAGTAAAATAAGTAGAAATATAAGTTTCGTGACGTTTCGGGATCTGGAATCTGATCCCGTTTCAGGTGGAAATTAACATGATAAGTAACTCACAGCCAGAAGGACCTGGATAAAAAACATAGCTAAAAGAGAGAACTATAAAAACAGTTAAAACACTAATGCTAAAAAAAAAACAAGAAAACAATCAACACAAAAATCACAGGTTTCACCAGTCAGAACAGACCAAATCCAAACCTCATCTACCTACATCCTAAACCTAACGTACTAATCAAAGAAAAGCAAACTGGGTGGGAAGGGTAGGAGGAGGAGGAGGAGGAGGAGGAGGAAATGGCGGCAACAAAGTAAATGATGGTAGCAAAGGACATGGTGGCGACTGGAGCCAACCAAGTTGTGGCGCACTTCTATAGAGACGAGAAACTAACACAAGGGTATGTTAAAGCAAATTCCTTGTGTTTTTTAGTGTTTTCAGTAAAATTAAAAATGATTTTGGCCCTTGTCCTTGCTAGGAGTTAACATGTATTGTGAGACATTTGAACACTATTATTAGAAATGACCCTGTTTGTTGATATTTTAATTTTTTCGTTATTTTTCAGCTCATTGTTTAATACAGAGAACCAAACTGGCATTTATTTCAAACCAGGATTGACAAGTTGGCTTTGGTTGGTCTGCTAGTTTTATGTAGTATGAAGCTTCACCTATTTTTTTTTTGAAAAAGTGCGGTTCGTACTATATTATTTTGCTTCGTCAAAATTCATCTGGTGATTTTCAGACAAGCAGTGTTGGGCAATTTTGATTCGTCCATAAGCCCTTCCTCGTGTTTCCTTATGTTCTTTGATTCTGTTTAAAGGTGTTGCATTGCCATAGTATGGCATAGAACAACTATTGTAATTCAGTCTGTAAACACAGTTTTTTATTTATACCTGATACAAAAATAAAAGTGATTTGATTGTCGAAAATATCCTATGAAATGCCGGTGTGATACACATACAGGTAATACTGTCCGTAATAAAGAGCCAGTTTGAGACAACGTCAAGCAGCAGAGGTCTGGAGAGAAGTACCTTTAGGCAAATACGACACACTACACTCGCATGACGTTCTCTGCTACATAATCGCACTCGCCAATAACATTGTAAGTGAATTTTTTGCGATGTAAAGAGAATATCGATATATAATTTATTTTATAGTATGTAAAAAAATGTTTGATAAGGCCCCCATAAAGAAAATTCAACAAATTAAAACTTGATACTGTAAAACTAATAAGAAAAACATGATGTTAATAAAACTTATTTTTAGATCCCGTCTTCCCTTATGTTTATGATTGTTTTGAAAATAACCTATTGAACCAAAACCTCTATGAATTAAGGCGTAAAATGTACTGGGCATTGTTTCTTACTTCGTAATAATTACAGGACTAACATGTGAGTTTTTTAAAAATTGTTTACAAGAATATAATTAATTAGTCGGTGAGAGTGATTTGGATTTTACTGGAAATGTTTTCATGAGAAAGGACTGAAAATACGGATCCAATATAACAAAGGTTTGTGAGCATAATGCATAGTTTTGCCCGCGAATTGCGTCTTTCAAAGTTTTTTCTTTTCATTTGACTTCTATTAAGGTTTGTGGCTTGTAAAAATGAGAAGTTGAAGGTACTAGTAGCTTCATAGGAGTTGTTTTGTTTTTCCTGGACATTAGATGATAACGTTTATGTTTAACCAACTCTAAAGATATATTTTTCTTAGTATGTTTCTTAGTTTGTAGTTGTTTTTCCTAGCAATCACCAACAATGAATTTCAAACAAAGAATCTAAAGATATAATAAGAGAAAGACTTTATTAGTCCTTCACCAATAACGAGATTCATCATACCTTATTCAATATTCAATAAAGCCGCTCAAGAAAAATTGCTACTTCAATATTGTTTATGAAAAAGTAAAGAAGAAATACTGAATGCCTGCTGATACAATATTCCTGTATTTCCTTTATTATCTCTTTGGTGTGGGTTAAAATAGAAACTTTATTATCCAGGGGGAAAACTATTTTGGAAACTAAGGTATCTTTCAAAACTAAAAACATCATAATATATTCTTGATTGCTGCCATTATTCTAAAAAGTACATATTTTCAAAAATATGTACTTTTTAGAATAATGGCAGCAATTAAGATTTTTATCTGACCTAATTCATTCATCAGCGAACATGAAGGCTAATCTTTCCTGGACAGGGATTGCACAACAGTGGGACTATACCCTTCTGTATTACTTACAAGTTAAGCCCCGAAACTAGCTTTGGGCCAAACCTTTCCCGATAGTCCACGGTTGTGTAAAAAAAAACGGAGTTCCAAACTTTAAATTTGCTCTTATGTTATAAAAATGATCGAAACAAAAGAACAAGCGCAAAGAGTAACGAGAGTTAACACACCTACCATTTAGCTTTAAATCGCAAAAGTAGTAACAAATTAAGGAAACACATACAGATATTATGTGCGTGGGAGGCTTAGCCACTCGGGGCTCCACGGAGCGTGGTGATATACGCAATCAACATTCTCCGTTTACAAAGGCTAAACCACAAATTGTTTCTTTCGGCAGCTTTTACTCCTCTAAGTGGGATCTGATTTTAATTCTCTTGACAACGAATATAACAAACAAGATCTAATTCGTTTAAATCAGGAATGTGGCATTTGGAGGCTAAAACCAAAACATGGAAATCTTAAATAATTAAATTAATTAAATTAATAATAAGGTCTGATAATAATATTATATAACTTGGTTTTTATAATTTATATGTAATCTAATAACATTTGATTGATAATTGGTGTTTCATAACCTCTCTGAATAACATTCCATTGATAATTGGTTTGTATTAACCTCTCTGGATTGATATTTTTTAAAGTATTCACATTATGAATACGAATATAACATACATTTAGCGTGGGTGGGTCTAAACAATACAGAGGTAAAGAATATCAATGCCAGGAAATCTCAGCATAGGTGATTGAAAATTTACAAATATTATAAATGAAAGAGGTAGGGTATTCAGCAACATTTAAAATAACTTCAAAATTTTGTTCGTCATAACTGTAACCAGAATTAATTGCACTAAAGTCTTATTTGTGGCCTTCATTATTTTAAAGCTCTTTCAAATCAAACAATTAACTGCCATTAAAAATATTAATAAGGAATGAAAAATATAAATATTAAAATTACCCCCAGTAACCCCTATTTGGGGATGGGGCTAATTTGAATAACGTCAAAACGTACTCTTCATTACCCCTGTATCATAAATAATGGTACACCCGGGTATTTTTATATTTTCGTTTTTAGTCCGCACTCAAAAACTCGAGTGAATTGTTTAACCATTTATGAGTGTTCCTAAAAAAGATCCAGTCTCCGTAATTTAATTGAATAAAAAATGAAGAGAAGATTAAAACATTTATCGATCCAAATAGAATGCAAAGTTAAAATGCAAAGTTTAAAGCCGGCGCTCTTCTCTCGATGATTAATTGATTATACAGGAGTTCCTCCGCACTCTTGGTAATTAAAAAGGCCATCTCGGTATTTGAAGAATCTTCACAGTCTTTGACGAGGTAAATACAACGAGAGGCTCGCATTAATTCAACCATTTGATGACGGGTTCCCCACGTATTTAAAGAGGGTTGCCTTATTTTTTTTTACATGCATTTTTTAAAATAAGTTCAAATTTTAAAAATACGATTATTATTTTCAAAACTGGCTGGAAACATAATTTATCTACGACCATTGAAATAAGCACCAGTTATAGTATTACAATGAACATTGAAATGATGTACATAAAAAACCAAAAACCAACTAGTAATCCAAAGAAAAATTTAGAATACAGGAGTCACTTTAGAATACAGGTTCTATACCAATGACAGCTCACCATTTGACAAAAGTAGTGACGTAATAGAAACAACGCAATTTGCACATCAGCTGATTGTTGCATTATGATTCATGTTTCAGTTTTTCGATGTGAGTTGACTTATCCCATCAGCTGATTGTTCCACAATGATTCATGGTTAAGTCTGCTTATGTGTCTAACTTCAAATTTGAGTTGACCTATTCCATCATTAGTAAAAGTCATGAGTTTTGTTTAACTTCGGGGAAAATTTTATCTTATATTGTTCGTCGTAGAGTCGTAGATAAAGAAGTGTATGCAATTATTGTATTATGCCTTAAAGCCACTCGTGAGATATTTAGAACACTCGCTTATTCACTTGTGTTCTAACTTATATCACTCGTGGTTTGAAGACACTCATATGCAATCGTTGCACAAACTACTATTACAAACTCCTATATTATTTTACAAATGACGATCTTACCAATTAATTTTTAAAATTAATTTTTATATCTATATAATTGTTCTAGTTTTAAATGACATTATTTTTGTAGGTGAGGTAGAATTGTCAAAGCTATTCTATTTTGGGCTTTTCTCACCTTGGTAAATTTGCTGCAGAGCTGTTTGTTCAATTTTTTGTTGAAACGATGATACTTCAACGCCGTCAATTGTTCTTAAGACACTTAACACATAAAACACACATATTTACACACATAACTGTCTCTCGCTACCCGATGTTTCGCGGAACCAAAACAACTCCAAGAGTTTTGATGCATTTGATGCGCTTCGCTGGAAAAAAGTTAACAGTTAATTGTGAATAAAAACTAATGCAAACAGCAAGAACAGTCTGTTTATTTCAGTTTTTGCACTTGGGGAAAATTTAATAAGAAAATTAATATATTTCCTGGGATTTTCTCAACTGGATTTTTCATTCAAGTACAAGGTTGATAGTTGTAAGTCATGGTTTTCTCAAAACTTACGGGTAGTTGGGCTTTATATACAGATAGATATAGATTGAAGTTATGTTATGAGAAGGTGTAACATTGCACTGATTCTTGGAGATCACTGGTTCATCACTTTACAGTTTTAGCAATAGGCTACACCATTAGAGTACCGTTAATAGAAAAAAACGACCACGTAGAAATTAGAGCGTAGCGCTGGTTAAAAATTATTAACCTTCAATTTCGTAGATTCTACTGACATTTTACACTTAACTGCCGACAGTTAACTCTCTTTATAAAGTAATTAAAACAGTTGTTGATGTCAAACTCAAAACGTTTGGATCACGATGGCTGTCATTTCATGAAAGAGTTGGTTCAAGAGGGTTGACTTGAACGTTCAAACGAGCCATCTAGGGTCACGACAGAGCGGGGCGTGCGCAGTCGCTATGGCAACGAGTAATTGCATCCATAGCAAAGGTCAAAAGTATACGTTTACCTGTTCATTAAATATACACTCATTATAATATTCGTTCACATTAATATTGGTTCATATTCATATGTTGTTAATGCATCGAAATGATAAAAGATGCACAAACAGAATAATTACTCAATTAGTTCACATTCTTAATTAATAAATTGCCCGATTACTGCAATGTGTCTGTAAACACCAATTTATAAATTTTTAATTGCTACGTCCTTTATAATGCATGTGAATGGGTAGCTCTAAAGTTTATTATAGTTAAATTCATAATATTTTTTGTTAAATGTTTATGTAGTTTAACTAGCATTAAAACAAACTTAAACAAATTTCTCCATCAGGAATAGGCTATTACAGTACATTAATTTTAACAGGAGCGCAAACAAGTTCCGTAAAGGGCATCCTCAGAAATCATATTACAATTAATTGTAAAAAATATTGTTACGTGTGTTTCCTAGATATAAAGAGATGTTTTGTGGGAACGCGTTTTTAACTACATACACAAATCATAGCTTATTTAAAAATAAAATGGGTTTATATACGAAAAATAAATTTTATTTTTTGGATATCTGTTTGCTTGATAACTGTCGCAAAATTGTCCAATACCAATGAAATTAAGGAACGAAAAGTAGAACTATGTATGACCTCTCTCCGTTTGTTGTAGCTGAATCGATTCGTTGAATTTTTTTATGTATTTTTAGACTACTGAAGTTTTCAACAATACAAGTTATAAATTGAATTTCTACTTACACCATTCAGTGGATTCTAAGCACTAAAAACCACCACAATTTCATATTAACCCAATTCGATTCTCTACAGTTTGGCCGATATCAAATATTTTACTAGAACACCCTTTATAATACATGAGGTTTTTCTTTTTTTAGCGAATTTCCTTAAAGGAATATAGAGTAGGCTACCGTTCAAATAAATATATATAGGCGGAAGGGGGGATAAACCTCCCAAAAATGGGTTTTTGAGGTTTTTACATAGAATGCATTCAGCTCAGGAAACAATTTTATATTTTGAATCAATGTTCTGTGTCCATTAGTTACCGAAATAATGAAAGCGGAAAACACAGTACATTGTGCCTGTATGTTATCCTTATAATAATTTATTTAAAATTATCATATATATCGCTTGTTTATCAACATATCTTAATAGAACTTTGTACATGGCTTTTCACAGTTCAGATTCACGTGAAATTGATTTAAAACTGCTAAATTTGCGCATACATGTTACAGCAGTCATGTATAATAATTCCCCACGTTACTCCATGAAATAAGCTATTCTTAGGTTAAGAATTTTAGGAAAAGTATTCTCTGTAGCTTTTATATGAGTATAAAGAAGAGAAAAAACTGAGATGGGGTTCATTATAAAATTCAAAATGGTGGCCTTTTTAATATAAAAAGCTATGGATTGAGGCCTATGGAATAATTTCAAAAGAAACAGACACAAAATCCAATTTCATAGTCCTTAACGAATGAAATGTACAAACCTATTGTGAACATTTACTATACATTTGTCGAGTACCGTTTAGGCTACTCACGTTTAACAGATCACCCGAAGGTCTTGAGCTAGAATCTTGAATCTTTGCATGGACATTTCTTTTTTGGTTTAAGCATTCACTCGAAACGGGGGTTTTAAAATTAAAATTAAATTTGAGAGTTTGCGCGGGTGAAGGGATTTATATTTTAACAAATTAGACTACTTATGTTTTTGGCCAATGCATTGTCTATTTGTGTTGTCAGGTTTTAATTCAAGGTTATGCCTCATATTCACATGAGCTCTAAATTTGCTCTAGTTAGTTCAATCCTCTAAAGTGGCAAAATGCTCATTACATGATGTATAATTTATTTAAAATTAACTATTCTTTCAGTGGGTGAAGCCGCCTGTGTATATAATTGCCCGCTACTTAATCGATAATTTTAATATATTATGAATAAACATTCATAATAAATTATGAATATTAATTTTTTCCTTGACAGTTTTACAAAAACTAATTAACTACCTAAACACACAGTATAGTAATAACTAAGCAACAAAAGTAATTGAAAATAATACGATAAAATAATTGTTTGTCTAAAATTTTACAGCCTCCAACCAATTTATTTTAGTACACCTGAAAAAAACCTGTGTTATCGGAACAATAATTAGTTTGTAGCAAAAGTCATTCATTTAATACAAATTGTATCAAACTAGTATTAAAAATACTATACTTATATGTTTACGTTATAACTTAGAAACTAACAAAACTCATTTATAATTAATAGAAAAGTGATTGATTTAACGCTTAGATTAATACCTAGAATATTCGCATAACGTTCCGCAGCGATGATCCGATACAACAGAGGGAAATGTCGGGAGAGGTGTAGAAGTAATTAGCTCTAAACCGCGGACCTGCTAATTGTTCTGCCTCAGGTAGATTTTTGGTTACAGGTTAAACTCCCTGTTTTAAATTTGGATATTTTGGAGCCTACAAATAATTAATAATTTATTAAAAGATCTACGCTTTACGCAATATTTAAGTTTAATAAACACTATTCATGATAGTTTTCGAGTGCCGGTGTATTTCTGAAATAGTAAAATGGGAAGCGTATACAGTGTGTTATAAAACGCACTGTATATAAACGCAATTAATTGTTGTTGTTGTTATAAACGCAATTAATTTTGTCAACCAAGATAGATACAGTAATACAGTTTTCTATCCAGATAGTTAACATAAAAAAACATCCTTTTTAAGTAATTATATACCTCCCGCTTCTCCAGCGGGAAGCCCACAAGGAGTAAGAAGGCAATCTTTAATGTAAGCTTTGGTTGAGATATACATTAAGTTTAAGGCCTTTATTAGTAAAATACAACGCCGCAAACCGGACCTCAAAAGGTTCGCCCTGACCGAAATGGCAGTTGTTCTTTATTGTTAATTTTTGAAAATAATGAGTAGAGAAGAAATGTTCAATATTTATTGGTATACAGTAATTTTTCCCGTCTATAAGAAAAGTAAAGTTAATTCTAAAAAAAATAATTTTTTCCTACTACAGTTAAAAAACTCATTGACCAAATTAAGTAAGTTCGGTTCAAATTTTAAAACGAATGAACGTATAGTATTAAGGCTTATACAGCAGCTTATGTAGCAATACGATATAAACAAAAAAGAAAACAACTTTGAAAAAGTGCCATACATCAGTATGATGCTTAACTCCTCCAAAGATAAACACAATTCTCAACTTAACTCCATAATGTAAACTAAAAATTACTAATTTAGTATTGAATCCTACTTTTATACAACTGATAATACTTTCAAACATCAGGAAGGTGCATAAGGTTGCTTTCACTGACATTATTACAACGTTAAAAAACAGAGACACAATTGATGGATTTGCGGTAAAAATATATTGGAAACGTTTTACTGTAATAATAGCTGTAGAGGCAACTTAGCCCTAGTACTCTGTATAATCATAGAGCGATTCAAAAGGCGTTTTTTGAGCTGCAAGACCTACAAATAATTTTAATTGTATTTTATATGCCTTATACTAGGTGTTGATGCCAAGCAGATCTTGGGTAATATGGAAAAAACAATGTTATACAAGTAAAAGCGGGGACGCATTTTATAAAAGTAGGTGTAATGTTTTTTAGTCTAAACTACGGAATTTCGTAAGGAAACTTCAAAAGAAATTCTATTAAAGTAAACCGATAAAGAAGCTTTATTTTACTTGGAAACACAATCTTGAACACCACCAATAAATAGTTCATTCCTTATCGTTGGTACAAAGAAAACTTTGAATTCAATCAGGTTTCAGAGTAGTTCTTTAGGAAAGCCTTTTAAAAAAGATTTACCTTTGATAAAATTCAATGTATTTTCGATTTACACTGTGCGATTGCAATAGCAAAAAGAAAGCTGAATTATAAGGTAACAAGAAAGATATTTGATAAATAAAGTCTTGCTTGATCGTCGAACAAGGAAAATGTGCACGCCTTGTATTTTAGGGTTTCACAAGATAAATATCAAACCAAATTAAAATCTTTTTTTAAAGTGTATGTATAGACCCACCTATAAACTAGGCTACTCAGTGATTAGCCTCAACTACCTATTGGTCCATGTGTAAGTAGGCTATTGATTTATCTTGTTGAAGGCGTCTGAATTAAATGGCTTACGTATTGAAATATTTTTAGCGAATTTCCCCTATAGGGAAGAAGCTATTACCGTAGGTCTCATGGTAAGACCTAAGCGCAGGACCATCATAACTTTTCGTTTTGGTGCTTCCAGATACCAAATACACTATTCGCTCAAATTTGTATATATATGTGACCCGCCAAGGGAAAAGGGACCTTATTTTACCAGACACAATTTTACGACAGCAAGTTTTAGAGGATAGGGTAAAAAAACACATTTTCTGATTGTTATTGTTTCTTAATGTTTATATGTTTCCAAACAATATTTGATCCATATTACAGCTAAATTTAACTTTTAACATGGTTAAAATAATTTTTTTCGAAACCATTGCAATCTGGAGAAAGGGGACCTTGACTTCCCCGATGCTATTTCAACGCTTCGAAGTTAAGAAAATCCGAGAGTTTTGTGAGGAATAAATGCAGGACTTAATAAGCCCTGATACAGGAATCAGATCATGAAAATGTACATAATCTTCAAAAAGAAGTAGTCGACGACATAGCTTCTGGTCTATGTGAAGTTTCAAAACAAACAAAAATGCACTAGAAGGTCAAAAAATAAAAAAAGTGAAACTCAGAAACCTAATATAATGTCATCTTTTGTCAAGATTTTTATAATACATTCTTATTTGAGTATAAAATAAAAATTAACTTTAGTTTTTATCATGTAACAAAACAGTTTGTCTTTAAAAAGTTGTGTTTCTTTATTACTCCCATCTACTAAGCAGCATTTGACTCAAAATAAAAACAACTGACACAAATTCAGTGGTGGATTCACATTCAGCTTTAAATTTCTGACAAAATGATATGTATAGCATAACCAATAATGTAAGTAGTAACAAGAAAATTGAGTTAGAAATTGTAAAATTTAGACCTCGATTTCCTAAAATTTCAAATTCAACAATATATAACTCAGGCATTTTTAAAGATATCTTGAAAATTCTTTCACCAGTTTTTTTGGTGTTTAATGTAAATTAAGGAAATACCAATAGCTCAATTTTCAAAAAAATGGAAGTTAAGGTCCCTTTGCCCTTGGTGGGTCATATATATGTGTGTGTGTGTGTGTGTGTGTGTGTGTGTGTGTGTGTGTGTGTGTGTGTGTGTGTGTGTGTGTGTGTGTGTGTGTGTGTGTGTGTATGTAAGCACGATAGCACTCGCAAAAATGGTCCGATTGGAATGAAATTTGGCATAGGTGTAAAGTAGTAATTATTCGGATGAGTTCGAAAACCAGCCAGATCGGACCCTTGGAAGGGGGGTAAAGGAGGTAACCCCCCAAAAATGGGTTTTTAGGGTTTTCACATAGAAAAATAAAAATAATCCGATTTCAGTCAGCACCATTGAATTCAGCTAAAAAAAAAACAATTTAGTATTTTGAATCATTGCTCTATGTCCATTGGCTATTGAGATATTGTCCTGTAAGTGGTAAACAGAGTACGTTGTCTCAATGTTAATCTTATGGAAAATAAGTAGAGTTCTATATCTCACTTATTTCTCGACTATCTTAATAAAACTTGGTTCGTGGCTTCATCTAGATGAGATCTAATCTATTTAAGTCTAAAATCCCCTATATTTCCATTTTCGTGGCAGCAAATCTCCATGTTCATTCCCCATGTTATCCTTATGGGAAATAAAAAAATCTGTTTCTTCCTTGACATCTTTCTTGATTTCTTGACATCTTGATAAACTTGGTATAGCTTGACAAACTTCTCCTACTTAAGATCTGCTTAACATTGAATTAAAACCACCCATTTTTAACATACCTGTCTCAGCAAACCTGCATACTCATTTCCCTTGATATTCTTATGGAGATTTCAAAAACACGTCATATCTTGCTATGTTCGATCTAATATGTTTTTGCACATTTGAAATTCGCTGAGTATGCAGGTCTGCTGCAACGTGGGTATTTTTTAGGATAAACATCGAGAAGGTTTTGTAAGGTTATTAACCTCCACGTACAGTTAAAAATCAAATTATCAGTTATTTATGAAAAAACTGAATATTATGTGTCCGCAATACATAGCAATGACAAAAAGAAGAAATAAAGTAGGCTAAACATTTTCAAACTAGTAAAATAGTATGTATGAAGAATAAAAACCTTCAGAACCAAACAAACCTGAACATTAGGTAATTTGAGTATCTGAAGTCTAAACCAGTGGCGAGAGTCTATACAGTTACCATGGCAACTTGTAATTACATCAATAGTTGAGGTCAAAAGCGCATGTTACTGAAATGACAATAAGACAAAAAAGCCTCAACTTGCATGAACTTTCCATTAGACAAAAGACGAGAGTTGCAAACGAATTGTAAATTTAAATAAAACTAGTGAACGGATCTTCTAACCCGCTTCTTGTATAAATTCTTAGTGTTGCATTTAAGGTTAAATTGCAATGATCGCGATGTTTGATTAATATGGTGGCAATAATGAACGGTGGCAAGTTAATATTAATAGAAAATCGATTTCAATTAATCAAACTGTGTTCAACATTCTTACAGTTTGTGAACTATATTTAAAAAAAACTTCCAATTCAGACCATATTAAATATATCATAAATGTGGGAAAATTGATAAAACAAATGTTTGATTCAAAATATTTTTCATCACCCCGTACCGAAAGTAGCTTCTTTCGATGATAGCTGTTATCAACGAAAATTATCGTTTCCCAAGCTCTTATTTATAGAGCAAGGGAAAACGATCTGCTGATTTTCCCTTGCTTCACATTTCTCTTGCTCATAGTTTTCTATTTGTCCGCTACGCGCACTTAGGTTACTTTACCATTAATTTTTACTGTTTCTAGTCCAGAAGAAGGCCAAAATGGCTTGGCAGGAATACTGGGCCTGCTCGGGCGAATCTAAGGGAAACAGGATATACAGTCTAAAACCAACGCTGGCATCTCCACCATCGTTTGAAGATTACGCGAGATGCAGGCGCTTCACGTGAACTATATTCAGACTAAGAATTGGACTCACATTTGCAAACGAACACTAATTCAAGATCAACTTAACTACCAGTCCAGCATGCGCGTGTGGTGAAGAAAGTGGTAGTATTGACCATATGTTATTAGCATGTCCTCTATAAAATGAAGGCATCCAGAAGAAAATTATTTGAAATTCTGTCTGAACTAAAGATTGAAATGCCAACAAATGTTCTGAACCTTTAAAGCATTAACAATTTGAAATTCTGGACGCTATTTTTAAATTTATCCGCAGTGAAAATTTGACCATTTTACTCAAAAGTTTCTTTAAAATTACATGTAATTGGATGAACGAAGTGAGTCCTTATGATTGACAAAAATTCACTCGGAAAAAAATGTGTGTCGCTCGCATAACTCGTGAAAGATTTGAAATATTCTGACCAAATTTGGCAGGCAAGCTCATTTTTAAGAAATCTAGGTCAAGTTCTTCAGCTGGCACCATCAGCTTAACCATATTTGTATGGGAGCCCTTTGAAATCGGTGAAAATTGTTATCTTATAGACCGGAAGTAAATATTGAAAATCTGATTAAACCAGTGGATTCCTCGCAAAATTTTACATAAGACAAGATTTTGATCCACCTTTATATCACTTCCTATTACGTCACAAATAATTTTCAAAAAATTGGTATTTTGGCCCTTAAAGGGCCAAAATGTACTTTTACATTTTACAATGCAGATTTCAATGCTAATTGGCTGTATTAGGTTTAAAACCGACAATTTTGATTTATATAATCGAAATACATTTATTTTAAATATTTAAATAGATTTGCAAAATGAGGCCTTATGGATAAGAAAAATGCACTCGGAAAAAATGTCTGTCACTTGCATTGCTCGAAGATTAATTCAGATATATTGACCAAATTTGGCAGGGAGGCTCATTTTTTAAAACTCTAAGTCAAGTTCTTTACCTGGTATCCTTGCCTTAACCATATTTGTATGGGAGCCCTTTGAAATCGGGGAAAAATTATATCTCCGAAACCGGAAGTGATTTTGGAAATCTGATTAAACCAGTGGATTTCTTGCAAAATTTTACACAAGAAAACATTTTGAACCACCTTTGTATCACTTCCTATTACGTCACAAATAATTTTCAAAATATATGTATTTTGGCCCTTAAAGGGCCAAAATGTACTTTTTCATAAAAAAATACGGATTTCAATGCTAATCAGCTGATTTAGCTATAAAAACGACAAATCTGCCTTAAATAACAGAAATACATTGATTTTAAATATATAATTGGATGAACGAAGTGAGTCCTTATGATTGACAAAAATTCACTCGGAAAAAAATGTGTGTCGCTCGCATAACTCGTGAAAGATTTGAAATATTCTGACCAAATTTGGCAGGCAAGCTCATTTTTAAGAAATCTAAGTCAAGTTCTTCAGCTGGCACCATCAGCTTAACCATATTTGTATGGGAGCCCTTTGAAATCGGTGAAAATTTTTATCATATAGACCAGAAGTAAATATTGAAAATCTGATTAAACCAGTGGATTCCTCGCAAAATTTCACATAAGACAAGATTTTGATCCACCTTTATATCACTTCCTATTACGTCACAAATAATTTTCAAAAAATTGGTATTTTGGCGCTTCTGCTATTTTCAACATTTGCGTTAGTATCAGGGCGTTAGAATAACGTAGAATCACCGCTTGGTTTTCTCCGTGTTTCTACAGCTATCAAACAGCGGTCAAAAATGTTCGCCGAAGGTATCAGGGAGCTAGTGTGACGTAGAAGGTTCCATGGTAAGCGCGGATATCCTCATATCTGCATCATCATTGTATATTAATACGCAAGCGGTTTTCTTTTCACAGTCCAACATCTATGGCGGCTGGAGGGATTTCAATGTTTGAGGTGTCAAGTTCAAGGGAATTTTATGTAGATTTGTCAATACGTATCAGAATGTTTTTAAAGGGTGCCTCTAAAGTAGAGTAAAGGGCTGAAGTTTCGGAACAGTGGCGCTATTCATCGACATTTGAGCAATCTCAGTTCACTTTGTTTACAACCTAACATATGTCTAAGTTCTGAAATAGTTTTACAGGTAGACCACAGATTGCAGCACTTACATAATTATTTTTTAAAAGAGCAGTTTTATCGTTTTTACAGCTGCTTTGGGTTTCAACAAAAATATTTATTATGTAATTTAAGTTATGATATGTTTTTAAAGGGCTTAAACATTGCAGTTCCCAGGTTTACAATGTAGTTTACGATAACTCAATACATTTCAGCACAGTGTTTTTGAAGCTTTATTAAAATATATGTTTCAGAATAAAAAAAATGGAAAAATGAAGGTGTTTTCCAAAAAATTGTTAACCGGAAACTCCTGCGGTAAATCAAATGACCTTAGAGTTTCAATGGTTAGCCATAATTTCGTTATTGAATTTAGCCCTTTGATTAAATTTTAAAGTATAAGAGTATAAGGATGTTTATACTTTATTCTTTTACGATATGGTTTTTACTCGATTTCGAGCTACGTGTTATCTAGTATGTTTTATTATGTCTGTTTCCAATACATTTCTGCTTTACTTTACTTTAGGTTTATTCCATACTAATAGAAAAAAAAAAACAATAAAACCATCATGGCTTCTTAATCATGCGCAGTGTAAAGGGGGGTTTTTGGGGGGCGAAGGCCTCCCATGTCCTTCTGCACTCAACTACTTTAGCGTGTAACTGTTATTATTTGCTGTTATTATGTTCTTCTGTAAACAACTGCTTTGGCGAGTAATTAGTTGCTGATAGTTTTGTAGAGCTAGGTTTACTTAATTCTAGTAGGAAAAAAGCATTCAAACCATCATGGCTTCTTAATCATGGGCAGTGTCGAAGCCCCCATATCCTTTTGCAAACAACTGCTTTGGCGTTTGTTATTATTCGTCCATAACCTTGTAGAGCTAGGTTTACATGGTAAGAAACCATCATGGCTTCTTAATCATGGGCAGAGCAAAGGGGGGTGTGGGGGGGCGAAGCCCCCCCATGTCCTCTTGCAAACAACTACTTTGGCGTGTAACTGTTATTATTTGTTCATAGTTTTGTAGTTTGGTTTACTCAATACTAATAAAATAATCATTCAAACCATCATGGCATGGTTATAATGGGCACAGTAAATCTGGGGGGGCCTTGGCGGTGTGGGGCGTAGCCCCCCATGTTCTTTTGTAAACAAATGCTTTATCGTGTTACTTTTATTAGTCGCTCTTAGTTTTGTAGAGCTAGGTTTACTCAAAACTAATAGAAAAAAAGCATTCAAACAATCATGGCTTCTTAATCCTGGTCAGAGTAAAGTGGCGGGGGTGTGGGGGGGCGAAGCCCCCCCCGTGTCCCTTGCAAACAACTGCTTTGGTGTGTAATTGGTCGCTGATAGTTTTTTAGAGCTAGGTTTACTTAATTCTTATATGAAAAAAGCATTCAAACCATCACGGCTTCTGAATCATGGGCAATGTAAAGGTATACGGGTAGTTGGGCTTTATAAATATATAAAATAGTCTTCTAATAGATTTGCTGAAAAACTGTATACATATACACTAACCTCTGTTTTACTATTCCGATGTAAAATCTTAGGGAAAACCCTAATTGTTGGGGCTGTTGGAAGAGTTATCTGATCAAAAAGAGAATTTAAAAACTTATCGAAAAAAGTGTAGGAAAATTAAAGATCACAGATGGTGTTATGGATTACAAGAGGTTTTGGCCTTTTTCTTCGTTCATCCTCTTACGGGAAGAATGAGCGTATACCTAGTTATCTTGTAAAATGGAAAAATTGTTAGTATAGGCTTGGCATGATTGTATGATCTTTGGCCAAAATAAAGATTTAAAAAAATTACAGTTTAAATCGGCTGTTTTTACTGTTTAACAATCTAAATGTGAACATAAAAAGGCATAAGCTAGTTTTGCTGTGTTGTAAGCATATTACGCGTTTGTCCTTCAATTGTTTTAAAGATTCTTTTTTAGACAAATTGTAATTAAGAAATGTAAAAGTTTTCATTTTACTGATGTCAATTTGATATATGCGTGATTTTTTTTGCGTCGTGATTAAAAGTATCGTTCAAAATCGGTGTGTATAGAAAGTGATTTTCCAGCACTTACTCCAATTATTACCATACTTGGCTCGCCTCGTACGTGAAACTCGCTTTCACAGGCTTGGCTTCGCCTCGTACTTGAAACACAGAGTTCCTTAAAACTTGAGTGCGCACCAGAAATGCCACTTTGGTGCTAGTTATGGAATATACTATTTGATACAGATGTGGGGAGAAAGCTGAGCATAGAAAATAGGTCAATAATATTTTGTGGTCAAAAACTTTGTAACACATTTAAACTTCAAAATAATGTTAATTTTTTAAACAATTACAAGTTTTAGCGTTACTATTTAATGAAGAGTTTAGGTTTTACAGTAATATATTAAAATGCACATAAAAACCTTACTATTCTATCAACACCTTCTGCATCTCAATAAATGAATCATAGCGCTCTTATTGATTTTTAATATTTACCATGAAACCCAGAAGTTAAATAACAATCAGTTTTCACTGGGCAACGTACGCGCTACAAGGCAGTAGTGGTATTGTTTCTATCCATATTCAACATGTTCTGAAATGGGAATCGACATCCTACATTAATGGTAGTGCTTTGTTTATACGTTAGTAGTAATAAAACCTATTGTTTTTTAAACTAACTTCAACGGAAAACCAGATATCATTTTAAGTCTGTTAATATATTATAATTATTCTTGACTTTTAACGTTGATATCGAAGTAAAGTTCGAACTTTATATTCAAGGGTCAGGCTAAACTCATCGGATGACAAAAATATACTAAAAACCTAAGTTGAATAGACTTGACATCATTTTCCCGAAAACCTATTTCCTTTAAGAGAAATTGATAAGCAAAATATACGTTCTAATGTAATCATTATTCATTGGAAGCCGCCCAAGTCTGTAACTGGATGTCTCCGTCTAATGAATTGCTCGCACCTCGGTCACTTTCCGTGACACGAAAAATGAGAAACGATTTAAAATTGCAAAAAAATAAAACGAGAATTCATTTTATTTCAGCCATTTTTCACAATTGAATAAGAGTTGAAAATGAATAAGTGTTGAAAACGTGTAAATAAAAAACATAATCTATTTACAACCACGTTAAATAAAGGAAAGAAGAAAGGGATTCACAGGAGGAAGGGGATATTACGTGAGTATTACTATCGTAGTTTTTATCAACAGGATCGTACGAAATGTAAATAAAATCAATTGAATTAATAATACCAAGCTTCATGGTCTACTTAAATTGCAGTTAATTGGTGTCCATAAACAACCGGCGATTTAAAACGATACGATGGTGTAAGATAATGTGTTTTAATGAAATATTCACTTAAATCTTTGGATTGCACATTTTACCAAATAAAATTGGCGGTTGGTAAATCGAATTTCTCTAAATTAAGGTTCTTTAAATATCTATTACAGCTTAATACAATTGTCTTTTCTTTCACACGTAATAAAAATAACGAGCTAAAAACTGATAAAATAATATTTAAATTCATGGGACAATTTTATACAAGGTCATGCATCCCACTATTTTACAGTGTTTATAAAAATATCGACAGTAGTGTCATTGAATGTTTACACATAGACCGATTTTTCTCATTATTATACAGATTGATGACATCAATGTAAACAAATTGATTTAGGTAAACACAATTTTTAGTGAGTTTGCACTATCCAAAATTTTGATCAGTCAAATATTTTGAAAAATAAATAAAAACTTAACAAACACGTATAAGTTAAGAATCTTTAGAAACATACTAACAAAAAATGAAAAAATAGCTTATAACTTCAGTTGTAGCTAGCACAATTCCCTCGGCAAAGTAAAATTGTGGGCTTTGTATATCAAACGAGTTTATATCATTATTGTAAAGGAGGCAATTCCCCGAACGCCTAAACAAGCTTGAGAATATGACTACCTTGTTAGGATAATATGATGGTACTGAACCGCTGTGTCACCAGATGTAACAATTTGATGGAGGCTTTAAGAGCAATAACACGATTTAGCCTTTAAACTATACTTATGATCCTATTAGGCGTAGTACTTTTTTAATTACTGTAATTGGAGTGAGGCTACCAACTACAAGGCAGGTCTCCTAGTCGGGAGTCTTCTCAGTAATACACTTTTTAACAGTTGGTTTTAATCGTGTAGAGAGGGCTCCTTCCCAACCTCCTCGCCCAAATGATAGGGTCGACGGTTCCAAAGTTTACTTGAATTTGGAGTTGGACCTACGGTTGATCCAAACATGCCTCCCAACACTCCGCCCAGCAGTTCAACCAACGTGCTTCCCAACACCCAGCCCAGCACTTCGACCAACGTGCCTCCCAACACTCAGCCCAGCACTCCGACCAACGTGCCTCCCAACACTCAGCCTAGCACTTCGACCAACGTGCCTCCCAACACCCAGCCCAGCACTTCGACCAACGTGCCTCCCAACACTCAGCCTAGCACTTCGACCAACGTGCCTCCCAACACCCAGCCCAGCACTTCGACCAACGTGCCTCCCAACACCCAGCCCAGCACTTCGACCAACGTGCCTCCCAACACCCAGCCTAGCACTTCGACCAACGTGCCTCTCAACACTCAGCCCTGCACTTCGACCAACGTGCCTCCCAACACCCAGCCCAGCACTTCGACCAACGTGCCTCCCAACACTCAGCCTAGCACTTCGACCAACGTGCCTCCCAACACCCAGCCCAGCACTTCGACCAACGTGCCTCCCAACACCCAGCCCAGCATTTCGACCAACGTGCCTCCCAACACCCAGCCCAGCACTTCGACCAACGTGCCTCTCAACGCCCAGCCCAGCACTTCGACCAACGTGCCTCCCAACACTCAGCCTAGCACTTCGACCAACGCGCCTCCCAACACCCAGCCCAGCACTTCGACCAACGTGCCTCTCAACACCCAGCCCAGCACTTCGACCAACGTGCCTCCCAACACCCAGCCCAGCACTTCGACCAACGTGCTTCCCAACACCCAGCCCAGCACTTCGACCAACGTGCCTCTCAACACTCAGCCCAGTACTTCGACCAACGTGCCTCCCAACACTCAGCCTAGCAGTTCGACCAACGTGCTTCCCAACACCCAGCCCAGCACTTCGACCAACGTGCCTCTCAACACCCAGCCCAGCACTTCGACCAACGTGCTTCCCAACACCCAGCCCAGCACTTCGACCAACGTGCCTCTCAACACCCAGCCCAGCACTTCGACCAACGTGCTTACCAACACCCAGCCCAGCACTTCGACCAACGTGCCTCTCAACACCCAGCCCAGCACTTCGACCAACGTGCTTCCCAACACCCAGCCCAGCACTTCGGCCAACGTGCTTACCAACACCCAGCCCAGCACTTCGACCAACGTGCCTCCCAACACCCAGCCCAGCACTTCGACCAACGTGCCTCTCAACACTCAACCCAGCACTTCGACCAACGTGCCTCCCAACACCCAGCCCAGCACTTCGACCAACGTGCCTCCCAACACCCAGCCCAGCACTTCGACCAACGTGCCTCCCAAAACCCAGCCCAACACTTCGACCAACGTGCCTCCCAACACTCAGCCTAGCAGTTCGACCAACGTGCTTCCCAACACCCAGCCCAGCACTTCGACCAACGTGCCTCCCAACACCCAGCCCAGCACTTCGACCAACGTGCCTCTCAACACCCAGCCCAGCACTTCGACCAACGTGCCTCCCAACAACCAGCTCAGCAGTTCGGCCAACGTGCCTCCCAACACCCAGCCCAGCACTTCGACCAACGTGCTTCCCGCCCAGCAGTTTGACCAACGTGCCTCCTATCACCCACCACAGCAGTTAGACCAACTTTTTAAACTTTCATCTTTATGTGCCCCTGATTGACCTAGACTAAGAGGGCGTTTTTCACTCTTGAGGCTCAAAGACTTCATGAGCTTTGAACTATTTATCAGAACTATTTCATCGTATCTTGTTCTACAACTGAAATTTTCAATTTTTCAAAATCCGGAAATATGTCGCATTACCTCTTACCGTTAATAACGCTGATAGCGATTCCTGATAAATCATATAACTCATAGATAACTCATAGTAAAAAAAGTATTAGTGGCACGTATGATGAAAATTTTAATTACCTTGTTTTGATGTTAAGCTTTTCTTACTCTGCTTGATGAATGAATGAATTATGTATCCATTAAATATTCGAAAAAAATTGTTTTCGATTACAGAAAGTATGTTTATTATTACTGGACCTTACGAAGGGGCGTTTTTTGTGTATATACGTTATTTTGTTTCCCTATACAGTACATTCAGAACAAAATGTTTAAAATAATGGAAAACGTGAGACGTATGTAGATTTTATCGAGTATGCAATAAATATTTCAATATTGCACTAGCGTCATATTATTGCAGTATTTAAAAGCAGTACTACCGCATTACACGCCATATTTCATCCGTTTCTATGTGGGCCAATGGCCGTCATTAGGGCTGACCCAGTGTCCAGAGTACAGCTCGTAAAGATTTATATAGATCCAAGGAAGGCCATACTCGTGGAGGTGTAGTATATATGGGTAAATAAAAGGCAAGGAACAGAACCCAGAAACATCCAAGGTCTTTCAAGTGCTACTTATACATTTTATACACTAAAGTAGAATTCAGTTTATGGTTCACAGAGTTATAGGTATGGGTACAAGGAGGTTCTGCACGAAACTTTTAAAAACATACCTAAACCCCCTTTAATGATATTTTATTTGGCAGACTAAAATTGCATAAAGAGTTGTTTTTATGGTATGATTATTTAACAGCAAATCTTTTGGTTATGAGTGTTCGACAAAGACTCAGGAAGGAGCTCGCGTAATCAGACTGAATAAACCATTCAACACAACATCAGTCACTCAAGCCTTTGAAGCCAGACAACGATAGTTATGTGCCGAATACTCCTCATGCTATGTTGCCCGCGACCTGCAAAGCCACAGTAGATACTCGTACTGCAAATGATTGGTAACAAGTCACAACATCAAATGGGCAGGTAAATGTTTTTAAGCATAAATAACAACTTTTATAAGTAATATTGAACAATTATGCTAGATTATTTACCATATTTAGATTATTTATCATCTATATCTTTATATAAGTAGACAAGCACTTATTCCATAAGATTTTTGTGCTCCCTTTTTCTCAGCCTTGGTGCAACGTAGTGAAAATCTAAGCACATCGATAGAATTGTATTTTCCTGTAGATGTGCAATATCCCATTGAAATTTGTATTAGTCTTTTAGACATGTATATAATTGAATTCAAAATTTCAAAAAAATTAACATTCCTTTATTAGTTGCTATGCTGGTCAAAATATAATTAAAGCATCGTATATAGCTAATAATATCACAAGCTACTTTTCGTAGAGTAAAGATTAGATTTACAAACGCATATAACACATGAAAAAAGTGGGTAAAAATATGCGTTGTGTTTTCTGTCATCTAATTAAATATAAAACCAAAACAATTACTAACAAAAGGTCAATTCTCACCATTGCGATTTAAGTATGCACGTCATGATCAACTAATTATTTTATAGTTTTATTTTTTTAGAGTTTTCAGTGGTACAGTATTTGATTGAAATCAAGACTATTTGGAGAAGATTGAAGAGGTCACATTCAAATAAAAATAAAAATTTCTCGCTTGAATAAGATGAAGATATTAAAATTTATTGATATAAAGGAAAGAAAAAAGTTCATTAAGTTGAGTCTCTTCCATCCTAACTACTACTAGATAACGTGAAACTGGAGTAGACTGGAAATTTCATTCAAATTGTGATTTGTATTGGTAGAGGAGGTAAAATACTTCTAAATAAGTGTGCAAAGTTTCAAAATTAACGGAATTCTTTCCAGGTTGGGCCATTTTTTTAAGTTTTTTACTGGACAATTAAAACGCTTTGGGATCTAAAAACGTATGCTTTGTTTGCATAAAACATGTGGCACTGATACTTCATTCAAAATCATATGCTAGATATATAAACATAATTTGGTGAGTCCAAAAGCCAGTTTTTACTATATACAATTAAAGTGAAAATTATTGAGTAATGTCGTGAGTATTATTGTAACACGTTCAAACTAATCAGTGAAATGGTGTTATATGCTCATCAATCAAGCTTTAGTGCCTAACAGATTAAGCAAATTACTTGCTAGTTTGGTTGTTGAAAGAAAAATTGATGCTGCTAAAATTACTAGTAAGGAAACTAGTTTCATATGTATTTATGTAAGTATGCACATATGTGTTTTTGTGTACGTATGTATGTATGTGTATACATATATATATTTCAAACTATCATCAAATTAAAATCTGACCGTGAATTGATAAGTATATTTATTATATACTAAAAAACCGAGGTCCAATTCATAAATATTACGTTTCAAAGTAGTACCTACTAAATATTATGTGGTTATCGAACTGTTTCTTTTTGCAAGTTTCGTCTTCCTGCTTCCTGTAATATTAAATCTTTCAGTTTGAAAAAAAAAATTAAAAGTGAGGAAACCCCTATAATATACATCGCTTATCAGCCTCTAGTACGTACCATACTATGTTATAATACTGTTAAACTAATATACGATGGTAAACAATGCATTTTTGGTAGCACAAAGCATTAATCATGGGTCAATTGTCATTTAAGTCCATTATCTACTCCCTCTGTTCTTAGCTTGGTTATCAACTATCAGAACATTTAATATCAGGAATTTTTCACGTTTAGGACTAATCCCACGTCTTGGCGTAAGTCGGACATAGATTTTACAAGTGTTCTGCAACTGAATTCAGAAGTAAAATAAATATACTAAAGGCACCTTAACCTGACACTTTAAAAACTATTTCCCTTTCATAAATATATCAACCTACCAAAAAGATTTTTATGGCAAACATTTTATGAGTAAACATTTTCTAAAATATATTTTAAAACCCATCAAAGTTTATAAAAGATTTATTTTAAGTGTAGGAAAATATACTTCAGCTTTTTATGATACCTTCACAAGGTACTAAAAGCTGACACTCAGCAAATTCGCCAAGGAACCTAAAGCTGATACTTAAGGGACCTTAAACTGACACTCATATATATTAGATTATGTTTATTAGATATAGCCACACATTTTTAATATATCAAAATTAGAATTGATTGCCAGGTTTACGGTCAGCAAAAATACAGGTGCTCCACTTGGCTGCCGGGGTTTGGAGCTGAGCTGAAGGATTGGAACCTAAACCTGTCATCCTTTAGTAGTTAATAATCTCAGGACATAGTATCTAAATGACAAATTTAAGATTGAAATACATTGTATAGCAAAAGATAAAATAAAGCTTGCTTAACTTATTCATAAAATACATAGCTAAGACCGTGTGAAAAATAAAGCTACCTCAACGTTTTGATCTATCTGAGAGTATAGTCAGAAAGGAATTAGACATACCAGAAGATTTCCCTCCAGATGGAAAATAACAACAACAGGCTGCTAGAAAGCTTCAAAACTGTTCAGCATGACCTAATGAAGAAATGTGAGCATACTAAGGCTTATAAAACATTATACTTCCTTATTTTCAATGGTCAATTTTAAGAGTCAGCTTTAGGTGCCGTGTCAGGTTTATGTGTACTTACCTTATAACAGGAGACATTATTCATAAATAACCAGTAAACATGTAGAATACCAAAATTATATAGCAAACATGGCTAGAACAGAGAACTGTAAAATATTCACAAAAACACTAAGCTTAAAACAAAATAAGAACACAGTATAGCACAGAAGTCACAAATATAAAGAAAAAACAGTCTTGGTTTCCCACATGATTCCCATGTGCAAATTTTAGGAATAATTAACAAATTGACTGATTTATTTGGGACGTGGGCTTACATACACCCTTAATATACTAACGGTTATGCATCTAGGGTTATTAATTCAACCCTAGATGCAAATGAAAAGGTGAAACGTTTAAAAATGTTTCCCTCATGATTAACAAAAATAGTATTAATTAACTTCGTCCTATTTCCCAATACAGAGAATGAGGATAACCCAAAACGTAAAAATACCCCCGTTGCAGCAGACCTCCATACTCAGCGAATTTCAAATTCAAAACAACATATTTCAATCCAACATAGCGAGATTCAACATGTTTTTGTAAGCTCCATAAGAATAACATGGGGAATGAGTATGCAGGTTTGCTGCTACGGGTATATTAAAACTGGGTGGTTTTAATTCACTATTTAATTGATCTGAACTAGAAGAAGCCATTTACCAAGTTTTATCAAGATATGTTGAGAAATAAGGGAGATAAAGAATTTTCTTTATTTCCCATAAGGTTAACATTGGGACAACGTACTGTGTTTGCCACTTTCAATATCTCGGAAACCAATGGACATAGAGCAGTGATTAAAAATACTAAATTGTTTGTTTTTTTGAGCCTAATTAAAAAATGTTTGCAAAAATTGGATAATTTTCAATTTTCTATGTAAAAAACTCAAAAAACCCATTTTTGGGGGGTTTTACCCCCCCCCCCCCTTCCGGTGGTCCGATCGGGCTGGTTCACGAACTCGTCTGAGTGATTACCACTTTACACGTCTGTACCAAATTTTATTAAGATCGGTTCATATTTACGGCCGCTATCGTGTTAACAGACATATATATACAGGGTGTCTATAAAGTCCGTCACCAAACGTCATAACTTTGTTTATTGGGTCAAAATAAGCAAAAAAGTTCCTGTGAAGGTATGTCCTAAAATGCATATTTACCCAGATATCCGCCATTTTGTATTTTTCATAAAATATTTTTTATCTCCGAAGTTTGTGAATCGATTTTTTTGAAACTTGGTATGTACCTATAACTAGTCAAGGTTAGCTTATGAAAAAATAATCAGCATGATCGAATAGTAAATTTCAAAATGGCGGCCGTTTGAAACATTTAATTTGAAACATCGGAAAAACGTTACGTGGTACAAAAAAATATGAAGCATTAAAATGTTTAGAAAAGTTAATTTCCTGTCTATTGACACCAGAATTATGAAAATCGGTTAATAAATAACTGAGTTATGGTCAAATTTATCTACTGAGGCAGCGTAATTGATCTATGTCAGCGCATGACTCAATGCAACAATGGACCATTCTCCTTCCAATTTATGCTGCCTCGTTGGATAAATTCGACCATAACTCAGTTATTTATTGACCGATTTTCATAATTCTGGTGTTATTAGACTGGAAATCAAATTTTCTAAAAATTTTAATCCTTCATATTTTTTGTACTACGTAACTTTTTTGGTATTTCAAATTAAAAACTTTAAGCGGCCGCCATTTTGAAATTTACCACTCGATCATTCTGATTATTTTTTCATAAACTGACCTTGACTAGTTATAGGTACATACTAAGTTAAAAAAAAAATCGATTCACAAACTTTGGAGATAAAACATATTTTGTGAAAAATACAAAATGGCGGATATCTGGGTAAATATGCATTTTAGGACATACCTTTACGGAACGTATATATATATATATATACGGAACTACTATATATATACAGGGTGAGTCTCTACTGACTACATTAATTTTAACAGTTGATTCTACTTATTAAATGGAACACAAAAATGCTTATAACCCCTTATCTCACTTTAACCGTTTAGCTGTAATAGCGTATTTTGTGATTTTTTTAAATTACACGACTTGGTACTATTAGTTCGACGGTAAAAACCAAAACAATGTATGTATGGCATATAAATTAATATCATTTGAAAGAGAATTAAATTCCCTTCAAATTAAACATAGTACCCAAGTAATAACTCCTTATAAAACGTTTATGAAATATCATTAAAGTTAAAAATTGTTGTTTTCAGAATTTTTCCTTTAAACTTCAAGCCTCAATTAAACCAGTTAAATTTGCCGTTTTCTTATGTCCAATTACATAAAAAACTTCCTTATTTATTTATGTTTAAAATTATGTATAAATATTAAGGGGTCATAAGAGGAAAAATTTGAGAATTCCATAAAAATGTTGTTAAGGTACATTATTACGATTGGAATCATCATTCGGTATTGGCTCTTAACACCAAATTTATCACTGTATTTGTCTCCAATTTCTTTACCAGCTGAATCTGTTGACTAAATCAGCTGACTGGGAATTACAATAGTAAGCTGATTTTTTTATTGTTTTATTGTAAAACCGTAAAACTGTTTATTCATGTCCTTTTTAATTGTGCACTCCAAGTAAAACGTAACTCATGCCGTTAATGATAGATTATATCATTGTTGTTTCGAGTTGTCATGTCGCTTACCATTGAAAAATAGGTGGACATTATTGGTTTACGGGTTCTGTGACTATAATGCAGCGGAAAGCCGTCGCGATTGCCGTCGCCGCTATCCAAACAGAAGGCCTCTGAATGAACTTACCTTTGTTAACGTTCATTGCTGTTCCTGGTACATGTATCTTCTAATCATGTAAGGTTTGAATTAAACGTCTGGATCGGAGTCATTGGAAACTGGCTCATAAGACCTTATGTAGACCTTTGAACAGCCTTAAATGGCATTCAGTACCTGGACTTTCTTGCTGAAACATTACCATCGCTCCTTGAAGACTCGGATTTTCGTCAGCTTATTATCTTCCAAGGAGACGAAGCACTCCTACACTTCAGCGTTGAGGTCCGTCAGCACATCAGTGATACTTTTGACATGTGGATCGGAAGATGATGAACAATCGCTTGGTCTCCGTGGTCTCCAGACCTCATACCCCTTGACTACTAAGTTTAGTTTTTCGCATACCAGTTCGAAATGTAGAAGAGTTAAAGAACAGGATTTTGAAAGCTTATGAACTTCTACTTAATGAACTGAACTTGAAGGCTACTGTGAGGGAATTCAGGAATAGGTTTCGCATGTGTATCAGGGTAAACGGTGGACACTTTCAAAATCTCCTAAAATGATAAAATCGGTTGACAGATGAGACACCAAGTATATGTAAAACACATGATAAATTATGTATTTATTTTTCATATAACATCTGCTGATCACAATTATCGGAATCCCCAATCAGCTAATTTAGTTGACAGATTCAGCTGTTAAACAAAATACAGATTTACGATAATTTATTTCATGTTTAGAACCAATGCGATGAATCATAATAATGTACATCAACAACATTCTTATCAATAAAAACCAGCATTTTTACACTTGCGACCACCGCATTCATTCAAAAGCCTTCTGTTTGGATAGCGGCGACGCGACGGTAATCGTGACGGCTTCCCGCTGCATTTTTTCACAGAACCCGTAAACCACATAATGTCCACCTATTTTTCATTGGTAAGCGACATGACAACTTGAAACAACAATGATATCTATCATTAACGGCATGAGTTACGTTTTACTTGGAGTGTACAATTGAAAAGAACATGAATAAACAGTTTTACAATAAAACAATAACAAAATCAGTTGATTATTACTATTGTAATTCCCAGTCAGCTGATTTAGTCAACAGATTCAGCTGGTAAAGAAATTGGAGACAAATACAGTGATAAATTTGGTGTTAAGAGCCAATACCGAATGATGATGCCAATCGTAATAAAGTACCTTGACAACATTTTTATGAAATTCTCAAATTTTTCCTCTTATGACCCCTTAATATTTATACATAATTTAAAACATAAATAAATCAGGAAGTTTTTATGTAATTGGACATAAGAAAACGGCAAATTTAACTGGTTTGAGCCTTGAAGTTTAAAGGAAAAATTCTGAAAACAACAACTTTTAACTTTAATGATATTTAATAAACGTTTTATAAAGAGTTATTACTTGGGTACTATGTTTAATTTGAATGAAATTTAATTCTCTTTCAAATTATATTAATTTCTATGTCATACATACATTGGTTTGGTTTTTACCGTCAAACTAATAGTACCAAGTTGTGTAATTTTTAAAAATCACAAAATACGCCATTACAGCTAAACGGTTAAAGTCAGATAAGGGGTTATATACATTTTTGTGTTCCATTTAATAAGTAGAATCAACTGTTAAAATTAATGTAGTCAGTAGAGACTCACCCTGTATATTTAAAAATTCGAACGAATAGTGTTTTTTGCTTCTGGGGACCCCAAAATGAAAGGTTTTCATGGTCTCGGGCTTAGGTCTTACCATGAGACCTACGGTAATAGCTTATTCCTTTAAGGAAATTCGCTAAAAGACGCTAAGGATGGATTTTCGACTCAATATCAATCTGAATTTAGGAAATTTTTTAAAAATAAACCGAAAACTATGAGGAAAAGTAAACGTAAATGTCTTGGCCAAAAACCTACTTCCCAAAAAAATTTTAATAAATTTTTAAATTTTTTTTAGTAGATTGGATCTTGTACCTTTTCTATCCCCAGAAAATATTCTACGGTACTCCTATTTCTAATTTTAAATTCTGAAATGGCCGCCATTTTAATTTTTTAAATACCTATTTTAGCCGTCTGAAAAAAAGTATTTTTAAAAACTTTCTTTTTTGGTATCTAAATCCTATAAAGAATAATTGTGCCAAGTTCCATAGCCCAAAGTGTTGTAGTTTTTAAGAAAGTAAGATTTAAAAGCTAAAAATGGCCGCCATTTTGAATGTTTAAAAATATCATATTTAGGGCTTTTGAGAGAAAATATTACAAAATCGTTTCTTAGTACGCATCTAGAGGCTGTAAAGAATATTCGTGCCAAGTTTCATGGCTCTAAGCTTTATAGTTTTTGAGAAACTGTGATCACTCAGTTAGTCAGTCAATGGTTTTTGGCTTTTACATATATAGATGAAAATGAACGAATGGTGTTTTTGGTATCTGGGGACCTCAAAACCAAAAGTTATGATTGTCTTGGGCTTAAGTCTTACCATGAGACCTACGGTGACAGCTTCTTCCCTATGGAGGAAATTCGCTAAAACAAAAGCTGTTGAAACACGAACTACTGTAGTGAAATCCTGGACTCTGAATCCATATGTAAGTTTTCTACGCAGCACAACTACTTCCATAATTGGAACTTAATTTGACAATAGCCTCTTTAATTTAAACCCTCGATATTTAAAATTTCCCAGACCTCAGAATAAATTGGTTGTCTCTTTAATTTCGAATAAGTGAGGTTCTAGTGTTTATTCATTATTAATTTATTCATAAAACCTTTTTTTAAACACCCTTATTTAATTAAATTTTAAATTATGACATTCTGAGTGAAATGTTTGCTGTGAGACATGTTGACATGCTGTTTATACCATCTTCAAAATCCACTTCCATCCATATCCATTAAAAGGAAATTGAAGATGGCATTAACTGCCGAAACATCTGTCTGAAAGCTATTATAAAAAATGTTATTAAATAAGGGTGTTTAGTTAAATACTAGTGGCTTGTAGGAGCATAAGCCCCTAATAAGGGATAATTTAAATTAAAATAATTCTTATTTCATATAGAAAGATCTACCTTTATAAACTGGCTTTTAGATCTACCATATGAAATATCATAGTTTAAAATAAAATAACAATATCACATGTTTCATGTAAACAAAGCAGCTCCCAATGCTTTTTAAAAGGAAGATATTTTACGTTATTTCTCATTTTCTAGTAAACTTCAAGCAAATTAATTTTTTCCCGCCATCACGGAATAGAGACCTTTAATTTGAGCCCTCTTCCACCTTTCTACGACTTGCCAAGCGCCCACAATTTTGACGCAAAGAATCGCCTTACGAAATTAAATATATGATTAGTGGCTTGAAGGGGCTAAAAAGCCCCTAATGAGGGAAAATTCAAAAAATGCTTATTTATTATAGTACAAAGTACCTTCATAGAAAACTGAATCGACCTTATGACCTTATATTGATATCTAGCCTACCACATGGTTTTCAATCAAATATCAGCATCACATGTTTTATGTAAACAAAGCAGACGTTTCTAGATCCCAATGCTTTTTAAATGGCAGATATTTTACGTTATTTCTCGTTTTCTAGTGAATTGAAAGCAATTTCATTATTTTTCCCGCCATCACGGAATAGAGACCTTTAATTTGAGCCCTCTCCCATCTTTCTACGACCTGCCAGACGCCCACAATTTTGACGCAAAGAATCGCCTTACGAAATTAAATATATGATGATTAACTAGTAATTATTATATCATTCCTAACCAATCAACTAATTTATCATAAATAATAATATGTTTCGAATAGGCTTAAAACCCCTAATAAAAAACCTATTGTTGAATTTTGTTTAATGTACATTTGGGAGTAATTGTGAGTTTTAGTTCTAAACATAGGATGTTTGGAATTACTCCAATGTTGAAAAGGTTAAAAATGACATAATTTCGCTCAAAATATTTATAATTGTCATTTGGATGTACGAATTAAAGTATATAAGAACCATCATAAATCTTAGTGATCGGTTTTGAATATATTGATTCCATAATGAATTCGTTTCCTAATCAAAATTACAAATGCGCTAATGAAGCAGTTTGGTTAATGGTTTGAAAACGTTCCACTCTTCTCGAAAGTTTGTCAAACAATAAGTTTTCTCATTAGTCCCTGTCATTGTAACATCCAACTCCGGGAAGGTGGAGTGCAGCCGCTGTCTTGTGTATGTGCCAACCTCCGGCTTTGATCCTGTTTACCCATTAATCTGGTTTATAACCATCAAACAAAAATTGATTACTACCTTTTTTAAAGATATCCAGTAACTAATTTTATTTCAGTTTCCTTTATGTTTAGTGGAAAGGATTTAAATGATTATTAGGGAAGGATTATTTTAAGTATTTTTTGAAAACACGACCAACATGCCTTTGGCTAATCACAAGGAAATATTAGAGATTTTAAAACGTGACGGTCCCAAGTATCCAAACGTATGATGTAAAAAAAACTATTATATCCTTGAACAACTACTAATAAAGTTTATATTTTCTAAAAGAAAAAGAATTTTCAATCTAATGGAGTATGAAACAATAACTGCTTTGTTCAGTCAAAGGTACACTTTGATGTCTGCCTCTGGCCGAATCTTTCGTGGAAATCATCGAACACTCTACAATCGATCGGTCGTGTAAAATGTTATTTATAATCCAACTTTGATTGACATTTGTCTCATTTTAAACAATATTCATTTCATGGCGGATTAAACATTTGCATGTTTTTTCTTAGATAGAGTAATTTAAGATTAAAGTGGTATCAGAAAATCGACACATACTTTCTCCCTTAAAACCAGTTGAAACTAGGAAAACCAGAATAAAGGTAAACAAAAATGTGAAAATACCAATATCTGCAACAAACAGATTTCAATCCAGTCAGAATGCGTCCGAGTTTCAGCCTGCCGCCCGCGCCCCTGCGGAGCGAAGTCGGTGGACGCGGTTCTCTCGCCGGCGCCAGAAACACGAGCTCAGTTCCATGGCTGATCTTCAACACTAAAGGACTAAAATATTCAATTATTTTTGAAATTTGTTTTCGTCATATTTATGCGAAAATAAGAACTCGGGTGAAATCGTTATTTATGAGAAAATATGTTTTGGTAAATATGGGAGTTTTAGAAAGAACCGTGCCATTTCATTTACTTTAATCCATAAGTCAATTTATAACTGCTCGGGGTTTTTTGGATTTTGTGAAAAGAGTTGTGTTGTCTGCAAACTGAAAAGATTTTCATGTGGTATTGTTCCGGAAATGTTGTTAATTTATATTAAAAATAATACAGGGCCAAGAATTGATCCTTGTGGGACTCCTAAATATAGTTTTTGAGGATCGGATTGAACAAATTTTATTTCTCTTTTGTTTTCATGCCTAATTTCTGTGAGTTAATGTCTATCACTGAGGTACGACTCAAACCATTCCAAGGCTCATACCAATGTTCTTAAGTTTGTTAATTCAAAGCGGGGTGTTAACGCGATCAAAAGCGTTGGTTAGGTTAGCAAAGCACCCCTGGACAGATTCACCCTCCTCCAGTGCTTGAATTGTTTCATAACAAATTTAATCAAAGCTGATTTTGTAGACTTGCTCCTCCCAAACCCGAACTGTCTGTGATTGAGAATGTTGTTATCTTCTAGGTATTTCACGATTTGTTCACAAATTATTTTTTTTCAATTTATTTAGAGGCTGTAGGTAGAAGTGAGATTTGACGATAGTTGTCCTTGTCTAGGTAGTCTCCCTTCTTAAATATAGGCCTAACCTTAGTCACCTTACAGCCTTAGGGAAAAATTCCAATCGTTTGAGGGGTTAACAATATGTGTCAAAGGCTTAATTATATGATCACATGCACTACAGTAATACTAATCTCATCAATCCCACAGGATTTTTTTTGACTGCATTAAATGTAATTTTTAGGCAAATAACTTTCAGTAATTGTTTGAAATCATTAAGACTGGTGGGAACTTCGCCTGGGGGAAGAATAGCCGGTCGTCTCAAATCAAGTTCACTGGTGACAAGGGAAGCTACATTTCAGAAAAGGTTATTGAAAGTGTTGGGTGTTGAGGTGGGTTAGTGGTGATTTTTTCCGTGTTGTCATATGAGCTTCTGGAGGCCCCAAAACTAAAACTTTTGGGCCTGAAACGTTATCATGGTCTCTGGCTTACGTCTTACCACGAGACCTACGGTAACAGCTTCTTCCCTGTAGAATAAATTCGCTAGTGTTTTCAAATATTTAGAATTTTTTTAACTTAAAAGGATGGACGCGATTCCACCAAAACTTGAACTCCAGTATTATGAAAGATAATACCTGATATTGTCCTAAAAATTGATAAAAACCGGTTTCAGCAAACTACTCAACAGGGAAAAAGCTATAATCGTAGGTCTCATAGACTTGAGCACAATACCTTGATTTTTTTCGTTTAGAGGCTCGCAGATGCCCACATACCATTAGTTTAAAATTATCTATATATATATATATTATATATTATATATATATTTATGAACGACTGGTGTTTTTGGCATGTGGGGACCACAAAACGAAAAGTTATCGTGGTCCCTTATCATGAAAGACTTAGTCCTGGGACCAAGGTAACTTTTCATACTTATCGCTCACGGGAAATTCGCTAATAATGGTGTGGTCATAATTTAACTTAGTGTTTAATTTTTCAAAGACTTCACTAATGCATTAATAAATAAAGAAATATAATCATTGTAAATTAGTCAATAATGGTGTGGTCATAATTAAATTAAAACTTTATATTCACAATGACTTCACTAATTTATTAATAAGTAAAGACCAAAATGGTACTTAACGGTTAACGGGAGGCCACCCTTATACAGCGCGCTGAGGCGGTTATGTTAGGTTAGGTTATCATAAATATGTTAGTAAGACTTTCCTCGTTTCTTTACGAATGGAACGATACCAAATGAGTCATAATTTTGCCTGCCAAATCCCGTTGACAGCTGATGCAAGCGCTACGGTCAACGACCTGACCTTGGCCTACTTGAAGGATATTTGGCGGACTAAAGTGTGACTCATCTGGTATCGTTCGATTCATAAAAAAACAAGGAAAGTCCTATTAATATATTTATGATAACCTGACCTAACATAACCGCCGCAGCGCGCTGTATAAGGGTGGCGATTGGGTAAAGTCGCTAGAGGCGGCGGTGACGCGTTCAACTCAATTCTCACCAATATCGCTGACTTCTGGGAGGCAGAAAACAATATCCAATTTGGACAGTAGATCAATTAAAGTATGTTCTTTCCAATTATGTAGATATTTTTGGTATGCGGTAAAAAAAATATTTCTAAAAATAGTGGCCTCGATATGATACCAAAATACCGAAACTGCGTCTTTCTCGGTTTTGGGCAAGTCCCATATTAGCATACGATCACTCATGTTCGGAGAATCAACGCACGACAAATATAAGATATGCTCAATGCGATTGTAGAATGAAATGACAGTAACTGGACGACTAAATCAATGAATTGCACGATATGATAAGCGGCGTAGTGCGCGGAGCAATGACCTTTTTCCCCACCTGCTACGTTAAGACGCTTTTTACTCCTTGTAATGCGTGATTAAAATCATAATTTGTCATTCAGAGGGAGTAAAGTGATTACTTTGTCTCCCGTCGGAAGACAAAGTGAACCCATAAGAATAACAATGATATCAATAATTCAAAAATTAAAGCGCCTTCAAATTTCCACGCACACATGCAAATATGTTGCAGCTCAACAAATGTAGGCGCTAACAGCTGATTAGAGGCATTGGCTTACAGCGGAAACGGAAGATAGCGCTCGGCGCTCAGCTTGTAACAATTAATGTTTTGAGGTTAGGTACAGTCGTCATTACTGAAACGAAGCTAAGAATGTTACATCTAATTTATTACCGGAATAGACAAGGGAGAAGTATGAGAAACGCTATAATGTATTTATGGAATGGTGTAAGAAAAAAATATAAAAATATTTCTGAAAATGTAATACTTGTGGACTTACCGGAACAGTCAAAGGTATGTAACCCAGCTTACTTATGGACAATCTATTTTATGTTGAAAGCTACAATTCATGTTAAAAATAACATAGATATCATCGGTTTTACCAAAGTAATTGCTTTTTTGAAGCGTGTAAATGTTGACTATAAACCAAAGAAAGATAATACAAAGCTAAAACCCTCACTTTAGACGAAGTAAAAAAAGGTCTAGCAAAATGCTTCAGATAACGTTATTTATTAAAAAAGTTGTTATATGATATTCGACATTAGAAATTTATAATTATTACAAAATAACCATTTAATTATTAGTTATTTCAATGTGTGTTTCATGATAGTAAAATAGTTTATTGTTTTTACATTGTGTATTTATTTATTCGTCCAGGTAAGTCACATAACAAAATCGACGACAATCAGCTGATAATTAAACTTGTAAGATTGTTGCAACAATCAGCTGACCGCATGAATAGTTGTTGCTACTCACATGCAGACGCTAGTTGCAGATCGAAATAAAATGGATAGTGTTTGTTATTTAATGAGTTAATGTAATTGATATCGATGGGTATTTATAATTGCAGGTGGAGGAAAATTTTTTTGTGTATTTCGAGAGTAAAGCACATTGTCTCCCTCGTGAAAATCGTCGCCCTCGCAAGCTCGGGTGCCAACATTTTCACTCGTGAGACAATGGGCGCGTTCAGCCGCATTCCACCGGTGGATAATCGATTACCATAGTCACTAATAGGCAAATCCACCGCATCTTGACAATCAACAATGTCCGGTTACTTACCGAATCTACCGTAAACACAACATCGGTGGATGCACAACAATGGTACGTCCACCACTACCGTTCACTTATTATAGGTTAGTATATTACCCACCGGTGGAATGCGGCTGAACGCGCCCAATGTTTTACTTTACTCACTCAACACACAAATAACTATTGCCCGACCTTGACCTAGTAACAACAATGCAGGCTGGTTTTCGAGGAATACCGATAAGCAATAATCAGTTTAAAAACATTATCTCTTGATTAAAAACACTAAACAAACATTTTCAACAATTTTAGATCGTTTAATGGGTTGCCTCCCGTTAACCGATAAGTACCAAAAAGATCATTACTTTATGTAGTTTCCTTATTAAAAACAATCAATAATGGTTATTCAGGAAATTGCAATGAAACAGAGGTTTTTATTAACATCAGTGTTTATTTATTTGTATACTGTGGACACTTGATTGGTACCTTAAACCTCATATTTAAGAAACCACTAGTCCCGTACAAACTGGATCCAATTTTAGCCAACATCAATCGCATTTAAGTCTTTTTCAGTGGCTTTCTTCAGGGGTAGTCTCAGTTAAATTCTGGAAAAAAGATGTTTTCAATTTTAAATTTTAAATATTGTATTCCAAATACAACTTTGCAGAAGGTAACTGGTAATTTGACCGTTTAAGATTATCTTTTAGTAAATAATATTAGATGAACTAACTGTTACAAATACAACAATGGGTACTTACACAATTGTTCTAAGTACTAAATATTTGTAAGTACCTGATTTGTAAATACTAAATACCTTGAAAACAATCAACTTTTGTTATTCCCTATTAAATTAGAAGGTTATAAAAAATATAATTCCTGTAAGAAAAGTATATAATATATTTAATTGGGTCCAACCATTTACAAGATAAGCACTAATTTTATTAATATTTAAATAAACGTTCCTTCCATAAGAAATACACGTAAATTGTGTAAAATTTACAAGCCCAATAAGGCAACGCTTTTCACCGACAGGAAAATTAACAACATTCATGAAATATAAACAAAATTCCCAGTATTTTAACACCTCAATCATAACAATTTTTCCAAAGTAAAAGTCTTGGTGAATTCATTAAAAAAATATTTTTCAAGGAATTATTACAAAATTGTGGGTAGGTCTACTACAATGTTTTTATGAGCTTGCTCACACCTCTATTATTAAACCAATTTTTATGATTGAGGTGACAAATTACTGGAATGTTTTCAATACTTCATGAATATTATTTATTTTCCTTAAGAAATAAAGTTTTAGGATAAGAAAAAAGTACCTGTTGGACCGAGCCTCGCTCGGTAGTATTTAATTTTCACCGGTTCATCCCATTACTAAGTAAAAATCAGTTCATCGACTTCGTACACATTCTTTTCAATAGTCGATGCAATCTTCAGTCATTACTATTGATAGATGCCTGAGTTTGCGAACAGTTTTTATGATTACTTTGTTTATATTTTCGTTGTATATTTTGTTGCTATCACGGCAACTCATATGGCCAATCTTAAAATTACAACTTTAAAATTCACTTACTTTACTTAATTGCATTTATTCTGGCAATGGGACCGGTTTAGTACACGATTTTGAGTCATAAATGAGTTATTTCCAGCATTTGAAGGAAATCTTCGGAACACTTTTTGAGATGATTGGCAAGCACCGAGCATACAACTAAGCAAACATTGCTCATGTAAGAGTATAGGATAATCTTAGACTAAAAGGCTATTACAGTACCGTATTACAAACGGAACTTTAAAAATAATGTTTTCATATTTATTGGTAAAATGTTATCATAAATTGTCCACCATCACGCGATTGATTTAAGTTATATCAAACAATAATATTTTATATCATAACCCATGATAACTTATAATCATGAAATAAGAATAATTCAAGCTATTATTTCATGTTTCTTATGCTTTAAAACGACATTAAAACATTTTTAAATTGTTATTTTGTGAATTTATGCTCGTTCATTTTGTCTTTGTGAAGCAATGCATCTATTGGCAATAAGGCTGCCTGGGCCCCCAATTTTCAAATTAGAACCAAATATGTATTTTTTTATCCCACTAGAGTTTTATGACGACGCTTTTTTGGACAGTATTTATCACACAAAAAATAAATACTACGCTTCACAATCTGCAGGTTTGATACTGCAACAATTTCATCAATTATTTAATTTTTTTTTTAAATACTTTCAATCACGATACGAGCATTTCATCATTAAATAAACCCTTATCCTATTGTTTTTTGTTTAAAGATTTTGAACTTTATAACTAAGAGGAAATTGATTGATTGGTAGGATAGGCAAAGGTACGATATTTAATGACCATTTTCAGTACTTCATGTTTTTATGAAAACGTATCTTTTTAAGATTAACGTTGGTTTTGAGTAAAAATAAAACATAATTTACCCATAATCGGATTATATTTTACTGTAGACAAAAAACGTTAATTATTTTCGATACCTTCCAAGCGGATGAAACCTTAACTCAAGGCTTGGTGCAAAACGTGTGTCCGTTCATCATACACATTTTTTCTAATCCCATGATATAGAAACATGATGTAAATTGTGATTGTAAGTGGGCGTAAGAGTGATAAAATTTCAACTCCAATGCAATTATTTCCGAATTGTGAGTTTACGTCCCACTCCAGTGTCCCCGATGGTCTTTGCGGCTCTCATTGGCAAAGTGTCATACGACTAGCTCGGCTATGGCCAAAGAAAGAACTTAGTCTAGAAAAAGGCCAACTTTAAACAAAATTGTTATGAAATTTAAACCAAACCCACAACTGAAAAGAATAGTATTAGAAACGAACTAAAAGCATCGATATTAGCATTTCACCTCAATATCATAGGAGCTTTAAAAATAAACAAATATTTTTTATCGAAGATACCAGAAACAAGGTGTAGTACCTACATTCAGGACACTTTCGATTAGCACGATTTTGTAAGCCATGTAGGCTAGATCCTAGATTTAAACTAATTTTTCACTATTCACTATTAAAGCTAATCACCTGCTTTCATTGGTTTATAGATGCAAGTGCGGCAGCCAAGTTGTGAAAATACTCGATCCGGACCTGGGGTGGTTATGATTTCATCTGGCTTGAACGTGTATACCTTGGTTGCAGTTGAATTTAATTTACCGGGCTCACTCCAGTTAGTCACCTTGGTAAAGGTGTTGCCGTCTTGAGTCACCGTGTACGTTCCCGAAATTCCCCACCTCCTATTATACCCATCATCATCCGGAATTGCTGTCACTTCGCCTAATCTGAATGTAAGGACATAAGGCCGCAAACAAAATGATGGACCACCCCACTCCAAACACTTTTCATGAGTCAGAGTGAACCGGTCGCCGAATTTTTCCAACTTTTTTCTAAACGAATTGCATAGGCCCGATGGTTTAACAATTGGCCGGCCCTTATCTTCACATTTGCAGTGATCCAGAAGGAAGGTTTTGCCGAAGACTGGAGCCAAGGGGTCGATGATGGTGGCGGCAGAGGCTTCTAGTGAGGCTTCTGGAGACGCAAAGGCTAATGGCGATGAGAGCCTTAGGCAAAACACAGCGGCTAACAACTGCACAAACATTGGACTGATACTGCTTCTCTGATCAACAAATGACAACTGACCTACTGAGGCTACCGGCTGAATTATACTAACATTGGATCTTGCCCCTTCCCCGTCATCTTATAATCAAAACAAATAGAATTGTCGGGTCAAGTTCAAGCTCAGATAACGGCCCGCTGAATTAGAAAATCTCCTCGGCGGGAAAAATCTATCACCATAGGTCTTACGGTAAGACCAAAGCCCAGCTAGCAGGACTATTCTAACTTTAACTTTAGGGTCCGACTCCAGAGGCCGAAAGCACCTTTCGCTTAAACTGATAATCATGTATGCAGGGTTAGGGAAAAGTGTGGATACCCTACCAAACTTAATAACGCGTCATAGTAGGAAACCCAAACTCAGCATACCTTCACAACATTAAAAATTGCATTTTTAACGAGGGTCTCATTTCCGCCCCCACCCCCAAAATGGGGCACTTTGGGGGCAGCTCCAAATTTTTAAATGTAAACCCCTGTTGAGTGACCCCTTATTTTGAAGAGTTTTTCAAAAGAAATACAATGACGCAAACCGGAGGTTAGGATGTTTCATTTTGAAAATATTTACTCATCTATGGAAAATACATATAACATTATAAGAATTGTTGTAGTTTGATTAGTTACTCACTTCTTGCACTGTTGGCTCCCTGTTAACTATTAATCAAACATTAATTCATTTTGCCTTGTATTTTGGGGAAGGAACTGGCAATGATTAATTAATTGACTCCTCGTGAAAATTTAAGTTTTTTTTCATGATTGAATAGCCTCTGGATTACTTAATATTAGCGAAAATGGTTTAAATTACCTTGCTTCTGTCGAGTAATCCTGTTTTTGGTATCACACTACCACGGTTTCGAACCACTTATGGGTTCATTTTCAAGTGTTACATTCATCAAGCGGTCATCTTCAAATTTTAAACAGTTTGACAACATCATCTACATTTGAAGATGACCGCTTGATGAATGTAACACTTGAAAATGAACCCATAAGTGGTTCGAAACCGTGGTAGTTTGATACCAAAAACAGGATTACTCGACAGAAGCAAGGTAATTTAAACCATTTTCGTTAAGTTTTTTGTAGTTAAATGTTGATTAATTGATTTTAATTGTATACATTTTTTGAATGTAAACTATAAGATTTTATTTTCAATTTGTATATGATATGTAAAATGTCTTAAAACACTGGAAAGCCAAGATTAATTTCAATTATTGTTTTATACTTTCATGTTCCGTTTAGTCTTGTATTTGCATATAAAAATCGTAATCTGAATTTAACTTAATTTAAGATAATTGATTATACAAAAGTACTAATTAATCTGGTTAATTATGCTTATTTCCAGATGAAGTTCAAAGCAGAGAAAGTTGAATTTCGAGTCTGAGATGTCCGAAAACCAAAATTGAAGTAACAGAAAAATTGAGTCTAAGGATTGCATTTATCACAGAATGAAAATGGGAGTCGATGAATGGAATAAAACTGTGTTTTTCTTTTGAATTAATGCCAGCCTTAAAACTCCACCAAAGTGAACATTTCCAATTATTTATCAGATGTATTGAGTTTATTTTCTGTATGAATAAATCTCCTTAGCTTAAGAGGAGGTTGGATAGACAGGTGCTGTTAATAGAATGATGCGGCGAAGCTTGAAACTATATTGCTCCGCCGTAGACAATGCACGAAATAGTGCCGTTTGCCGTTTTTTGAATGCAGCTAACAGCTGGGACAAACGTGACGTTATCCAATATTCTCGCAAAAGTCAAGCATCGTAATTTGAGGGAGAACTTGGATGGGTGACCGCCAAAACAAGGCCAAACGTGTACTGTGGCCTAGGCCAAAAACATCAGACCTCGTGCGTAATATTGCCGTGGTATTGTTAACTAGAATGATTATCGTACTTGAAATGTATATACCATATACATTGAAACCTTTAAGCTTTATTTCAGCTAAAGATTATTTCATTTAAAAAACAAAATATGGTAAATAATAATATTCAAATTCCAGACTAATTTTTAATATAGCCATATTAACGTGCTGGTATGAGGCATTCTATATTAAATGCTCAGGTATATTTACTAAATAAACTAAACCGAGAGCAAGAATTAAGACTGAAATAAATTAATTATAAACATTACAGTGGAAAACATAAGCTACGTTCTCAGTTATACGCTCAAACATTTTGCCTAGTGTGTCGGAGAGCACGGCGTAAAAGAGCAGGAACCTGATACTCAAGTGCCTCAACGAACTGTACGTCTAAAAAAAGCAACGTATGGTATCGTTGAACAATTTGACGAGAATGTTTGCAAGGATTCTTTGAAGAACCGATTTTTTTATTATTAATTAACCAACTCTTCTATTACTAATCTTGCTTCAACAATTTAATATTATAATTTTATTTCTTGGAAATTTAAAAAAGACCTAATGTAGTGGCTCGAATCTCGACTCGACTCGACTTTTAAATGAAAACCCACACCTCGACCACCAAACAACAAAGTTGAAATTAGTAATAAAATACTTTTTGGCTTGGTTTGTTTAACATTGATCTTCGTTTCGTTAATTATTTAACAGAAACAAAATAATCAATGTCGTTTAATTGGTCTATTTTAAAAGGAATTGGGACCTTGACATTTATTAATGAACCAAAAACATTGATAAATGCCCTACGTTAGCCCCTCCAGTGACAAGTTTTAGAATGTAGGGATAAATGCTTATCCGTGCATTATAAAAAGAGTCACCTTAGAGGCCCCTCTGCAAATCAGAAGAAAACAATATAATTAATTAACACTGGGATGATAAAAAACAATTAGGGGACAAAATGTGAGACAATCAGGATGTGCTGCAGCAACAGGACGAGAAAATCGTTTATTTGTAACAAAATACCTCTATATTGTAACTGCACGATTTAAATTTTAGTATATATAATATTACATAAATAAATCTTCAGGCCGAGCACTTCGGAGAAAAAAGAATCCGTGCGGTCTCTAATATTTATAAAAAATAGTTCGTTGAAAAAATCTTACTGAAAGTTAGTTGCAAAAAAAGCTCCCTCAAAAAATAAAGCATTATTCTTTTATCTGAGCATTTTTTCTTACCTACTTGTTTGTTTGCTTGCTTGATTGCACGATTTTATTTATTTTATATAATTTTATATTATAATATAAATTATATTTATTGTAATTTTTCCTTTGTTTTATTACGGTGGTAAAATAGTCGTCAATGCGTGCGCATTATTCTAAAATCGTACCATCTCCTAATGTAAATATTCCAAACAGACAAGACTTAAAACATACCAAACAGAATGTTCTTTGGCACATTCTCTCACAATAAAGTTTATGGCCTTTTTAGGTTATACTGAATAAGCTCTAAGGCTTTATTTATTTTTGGTATAAATAGCGTTTTTGGTATTATCTTCACAACATGGGAAGAAGCCACACACAGTACCAACATGATTTTGTCTGGATTCTAAAGGCCAGCGTATACGTACGAACGTTGGTGCTTGCCGAAATGTTCGATCATATATGCCCTTCTTCCCAACATGCTGGCGGATTTGTTGAGTTTGGCACTCGGCTCGAAATACTCAACCAGTACGGGTGGCTTGCCCAACTGTTCGTACCTGGATGAACTCCTTCTCAAAATGCCAGACAACAATCTAACTAAAAAGTTCGACGTTGTCTATGCCTACCTTCCTTTTTTAGTTGGCTGTCCCATAAGTCAAGCCGCTCGATCCCAACAAGCTCGTCCTCACGACTAAGCGTAACAAATGTTCGACTGTTACACTATGGTAATATGGTAATGGGAGAATATGGAGGCCTACTGGCATGATTAGAATGTTTTAAACGTTGGGATTGCACGCTATTAATTTCATGTTTTAAGAACAAAAATATATCATAAAGCATGTAACATGAAGTTCAAGACTAGCGTCCTTTACATCAGCGAGCTGCGCCTTCTCTTGTTTTTGTCATTTTTATTCGATGGTATTTCGTATGTGAAACTTGAAACTTTGTTGATACATATCTATTCAAGGGTTTTAAATTAATGAATTAGTTAAAGTCTGCTGCATCAGGTACTTTTATACCAAGATAAGGATTTATAAATCCGTTCCACCTTAAAAATAAACCGTTACACTTAAAATACTAAAAAATAACTTAGTGGAATTAGAGGAAAAAACGGTACATGCCAAAATTGACGACAAAGAAAAATGCAGTTTGAGCAATAAATTGGTCCCATCTTTTTTGCTGTAAATTTATACACCATACAACTGATGATTGAACTGACCGATTTTTTACGAAGGCAGTAACAACTGTCTGATTTCCTTTATGGTACAGCAATCATTAATGTATTTAAGTAGGCTTATCATAATTTTGATTTCAGTAATTGTGCGTAATAATATTGTTGAAACTTTTCAAAAATATTAAATATAATGAAAATGTCGTAAACACTCTGATTTCAACTAATATATTTAGTCAATGATGCTGAAACAGCAATCAAGGGACACATACGTGAAGTAGTCACCAAGCAGAATGTATTCCTCTGCCCCGGCTAATTTTCATCTCTAGTCAGCTGATCGCTAACAGTTCCTTTAAATTTACCTTGAATTTTCGCTTGACGTGCTTTTTGGTATGCAAGAATTTGTCGTTGTTATTAATTAGATCATTTCAAAAGCCGAATATTAGAAATCTTAATTAAATTATCTACCGGACATAGGAAGCCGATTTGATAAGTGACGTAAAAAACGCAATCAAAAGTTATTTTTTCAATATCACAAAAAATGGCTAGTTTATCTGAAAATGTAATTTCTACGTCCGGTAGAGTTTAAAAATAGCTTTAATTTGACATATAAACTTTAGTTTTCCGACCAAAAATAAACGAGAAATCCTGCATACCAATTAACATTGGTTCTTATAAATCCAATATGGCCGCCAACTCCAACCTCCTCTTAAAACGAAGAACTTTTATTTGCACCTTGCGACATGATTATCAGCCTAAATCCTTCTTCAAGTATTATTATATAGTTTGGCACAAATGGTACACCCGAATGTCTGTAAAAATTCAGGTTCATAAGTTTTGGGGATTTAAGTGTTAAACAATTTATTGCTTCAAATTCAACAAACATTTTAACCTCTCAAGAAAATTTACTTGCTACCATTAAATTTGGCTTGAAACATTAAATAATTCAGTATTTAGAATTATTAGTTTACATTAAATAGTTGCGGAGAAAAGTGATATCTTGGTGGTAAACTCAGTTCAATGTCTAATGTTCTTATGGAAGATGTTCAAAAACCGACATCTCCTTTATTTATTGACAGATTTTGTTAAAACTTGGCATGTATTTAATTGTAAATTTGTTTTGTTCAATGTTAGGTTTACTCGTTTTAACTGTCCTTAAGTGAGAAAGTGTGTTGGTTTCCTGAAACTGTTAGTTTTACGCTGTCCAGCCTTACAGAAACCGAACAAGAGGATCTCTATGTATCTGCCACTTTATTATTTCACGAACTAAGATCACGCGGTCCCTGTTTTTATTTTAGTACTAAGACGTCTTGAGTAAGAATAAGTCGAATTAATCTGAATATTGTTTGAAAGGTGAACAGTCTTTACACAGCTCTGATTGGTTGTTTTGTTTTGGTTGGTTAAATTCGCGATTTTTGTTTTTTATTTGTTTTCGGCATCAGTGTTTTGACTGCCTCTAAAATTCTATGTTTAGCTTTGTTTTTTATCCAGGTCTTCCTAGCTGTTTGTTAATAATCTTGTTATACTCTAGGTTCCTTTCCAGCTAAACACAAGATTCTAGTTCTTGAAACGACATGAATCTTGTTTTTCTAACTAGTGTCGGCAAATGTCCGCAAAATTAAATAAATACCCCCGTCGCAGCAAACCTGCGTACTTAGCGAATTTCTAAAGACTTAATTTTTATATGGGAGCTTATTTACTTATGTACAGGAAAATGTTTCAAACATTTTATGTAATTAATGCAAAAAGTATATTACATATCAATTCAAGAGGTTTAGATGTAAGGGAAATGATCATGGGAATCACATCGGTATCCATTCAAACAATATTCTTTTTGTTATTCTTATAATTATTAGTCTAATATTTTTTTATAAGTGTATCCTTGTTATAGTATAATAAAAATTTAAGCAAACATACAATCAATGATTTAAAATCAGTCAAAATAAAAACAAATAAAATAGTCACATGAAAAAAATTGAATCCAAACATATGATTTATCTTAAAATTTAAATAAACTTGTTGCAGCAAACTTGCATGCTTAGTTAATTTCTAAAGGATTTATTTTTTATATGTGGGCATATTCTACATAGGTTAGGGAAATTGTTGTTTTGAATATTTTGTGTAAATATTAATCTAAATTAAGTAAATTTTATCATTCATGATCTTATTTCTCAATAATTATTCATAGTCTGATAATTTTTAATAAATTTACTTGTTATAGTATATATATGTCAGCAAATATATTATCAATCTACTCAGATCCAAGAAATAAAAACAAATCAAACCATCCCATGAAGAAATTAAATTCAATCATGTGGTTTGTTTTATTATTTTTTAAATCCCATTTTAGGGAAATTGAATGAAAAATTTGGGTATTTCATACCAGAATTTGGACAGTTTATGTCCCTTCAGGGAAAAACAAAAGACAATGTACTGCATTTTGCAGATCCGATATCTCAGTAACTGATTGATGTAGAGTAATAATTCAAAATGCTATATTGTTTATTTTTTTAAGCTGAATTCAATTCTGACCATTAAATTTACATCAAATTAATAGAAATATGTTAAATCTTGAAAATAAATTTTATTTAGTCAAAAAAACCGCCTTAGAGTGTACCGATCTTGCTGGTTTTCGAACTTAAAGTCATGAATATCGCTATAAATGTTTGTTCCAAATTTCATCAAGATCGGACTTTTTTTACGAGAGTTATCGTGCCTACGGACACACATATATATATACATATATACCAAAATGAACGAACGTTTTTTTTGGGCTCTAGGGACCTCAAAACGAAAAAATAACATGGTCCCGGGCTTAAGTTCACCATGCCGCCTACGGTAATAGCTACTTCACTATAGGGGGAAATTCGCTAATAAAAACAGAAATAAAATTCTACAAACTGCAGACACATAACGGTTATCAAAGAAGTTCATGACTGTGACCTTGCAGTACGGGGCAGTGAGACTCGTGTGGCTTCCTCGGTTCAGCGAATTCCCTGACTCAATCAAAACAAAACTAATTGATATCACATTGTGGAAAACTTATCGCAAGTTCAAACTAACTGCATTTGCATTTTATCAAAAGAACATACTATAGTGTAGTTAGATAACAAACCAGTTTAAGGTAGCTTTTTCATTGAATGAATCATTACGTGCTGAATATGGCATTAGAGTAGTGCTCATTAGAGCAGTGCTGAAGATGGAAAATCGCCGACACCTAGGTCCATGTTCAAATGAGACAGCGACGCTGTCGACGGATTCCAACAGTGTTGACGTTTCAATCATTAAGTTCTTATTCGTTTGAGAAGGTCTTTTATCATGCAATGGACTCTCTCTCGTTCGGACTCTGATGGCGTGGGTATCGGATGGACCAGGTGAACCACGCCATATAATAGGGGTGGTTAATAGATCATATCTTTTTTAGCAGACCTGCATACTTTTTGTTGATATATATAAGTTTGAGCCCCAAAACAGAAAAATTATCATGGTCTGGGGCTTAGGTCTTATCATGAGAACTATGGTAATAGCTTCTTCCCTATAGGGGAAAATCGCTAAAAAACGAACAGGTTTTTGGTCAGCCTAAAACACTCATGAGAGTATTATCGAAACGTGTTCTTAAGAACTGAACATATCTATAGATAGTAGATATACAGATCTATAGTTTAGTAGGTATACCTTTAGTAGGTATACCTACTAAAGGTAACGTTGAGAAATAAGATTATCATCTATATTTATATTTTATCTTAAAAAACTTTTGTTGCAATATTTTCAATATTTATTTAATTTATTTTACTGCTATTCTTCAAATATTTTTACTTTGTGCGGTCCCTCGTTATTAATGCGCAAGGAAGGGATATATTCGTATGTTATTTCCAAACAACGTCGACGCGTCAAACTCTTGCTTACTTAGACGTCAGCGCGGCGTCGTTGTCCAAGCCAAAAAGCAACGATTTAAAGAGGAATTCCAGCAGTTAACAAATTATTATATAAAGATGTCAAACTACTTGCAATCGTTATCAAATCATCTCGAAAAAAACATTTTTAAGTAGTCATTTGCCACGAAAAGAAATTAACCAGCACCCATAACGGCCGATATATTACATTTTTAAATCCATCCGGTTTTCGGTCCGTATCTAGTAAATGTTTGGCAAGACGTAGGCAAATATAACTTTCTATACGGAATCACCACATTAAATAGGCGCTGGGGTGCATTTCAAAATCGACTAAAAACAGGCAGGCTAATCATAAACACTTAAATACCCTCCACATTCCAAATACATTGACAAAATTCTAGATTTAAATTGTAATACGTGTCAAACCTTCAATTCTTTTAATAACTCTTCAACCAATATTGATGTTTTTTTTTAAATATCAGTTTTGAAATAAGCATCAATAGTTTGTTACAGACTTCTATATCCAGAGCACCTCCTATGTACCTTTTTTGACATTTCTTCATTAGAAATAAAGTACAAGAAATTAAGATGATCACTGGCTCTTCATCTTGGATTCGATATGGTAAATACTCTGCCTTAGGCGAAAATATATTATTTTCTTTTGTTTTATGAAAATTTTATATAAAGTTAAAATAAAAATTGGAAGGAAATCAACTTACTTTTTGCTAGCCTTGTATTCTGTGGTAAACCTCTGGAACTATTTCACATCTTTACCATCTCTGTTTTGTCACAAAAAATGGAAATTGGGAAAAATCACAGGGTTTACAACCGATAGAAGCACTTTCGCTGAAATCTTAAAAGCCTCATGAGCAATGGTTTTTAACGGGATGTTTTCTAATATGCCCGCAAAAGGTACATCTAGAGAGCAACAGCTTAAATTTCATAATAAATAAGTAAAGAAAAACAAATTTCCAAAAATCGATAGGCTCTATAAAAATCTTGGAATTATTTTAAATAATATATAAATATATGTTTATTACTTATTGATGGATTTATTATTTGATAATTCTCTTCATAATCAAGTGTTTAGTTTTATTATTTTCTCCTAGTGGCTATGTCGTCGTAAATTTAAGCCACTTGAGTTTCTTGTTTGTAAAACTAGTTGGTGGGCCAATTCCGATTGTCTTAAAACAATGTTCGTTTCATTTTCATTGCCATCCTCTTTGCTATCTCTTGTTGCCGTTTGTAGCAGTCTTCGAGTTTTTGTGTGTTATGAAACATGGCATGTTTCTCTACTGGTTTGTCTTTGTCTTGTATTCGTGGGTACTGTCCGCTCTGTGTCCAGTCATTCGCTTACGCAAGTGGTTATAAGTAAGGCCAATGTATTGTGTGATGCAATATTTGCAGTCCAGTTGACAAATTACATTTTTGGAGTTGCAGACCATTTCGCCTTTTTCTTTGTGCAACTGCTATTGAATTCATTTGTTTCAGAGATGATTTTGCAAGTCCCGTAACGTGTTTTTTTGCATGGTCTGCACATATTTTGTGGTTTGTCTTGTTGATTTTTCCAGCTATATTTGTTTTCTCCAACATGTTTTTTTAAAGTTTCGAGGCCTTTTAAAGATAACTCTTGGGGGATTTAAAAACAGATTTCTTGTTTCTGGTGCTGACTGTAGTCAGCAACAGAAATTAAAAAATGTTTCCATTTTATTGTTTATTTTGTGGAGGCCAGGATAGAACTGTGTTATGAACTTCGGCTCATTTATTCCAGCTTTAGTTGACGGTTGGTTCTTTGGCTGCCTTATTTTTTATCGATTACTTTTGAATGATAGCCAAATTTTTCAAGCGAAGAGGTTAATTTCTTGATGTATGTTTCAAACTCTGACTTACTTGTCACTGTATAATATTTTTGTTCTAAAGGATAAACCTTTTGGGAATTGATTTATTGATGCACGAAGGGTGACAACTCTTGTAGCTTAGATATTGCACTTGGATTCTTTTAAGTGCAGTTCGGTTTTTATCTAGCCACTGTCTAAATAGACATCTACATCAAGGAATGTTACAGTTTTTGTGGAGTAATTCCAGGTATACCGAAATGATGAATAGTTGTTAAGAGAATCGAGAAATTTATTTAGTTTGGTCTGTCCATGTTGCCTTTTATGAAAAAAAATATCATCGATAAATCTGCACCATAAAAGAGGAGCATTCTTTTGTGTTTTCAGGAATTTTTTTCGATTGGCCCCATAAATACGTTTGCATAACTAGGAGCTATTCCCATACCTGTCTCATTCTTCTGCGAATATTTATTTTGTTTTGAAACATAAAAGCATTCATTGTTGTTGCCAAAAAGTTGTTGAATTTTTTAGTTTTAGCACAAAAAGAAAATAAGTTTCAACTGTGTAATCAAGTATTAAATTTCTTATAAATGTTTAGCAAAAGAATATGTTTAAACTCTCAAAGAAATAAATGATTTGCTGAATTAAATCACACTCATGATATGAATAATTTTCTTTTTAAAATTTACAATTTCGCTGTGAAAAAGACTGCAACTTTGCACAAAAAACTTATGAATTTATTGAATGCAGCCAAAAAGAATTTCGTTGACTTGAATCAAAGGGAAGTAATAATTTCTAATATTTCTTCAAGTTGCCATTGTGTTTTCTTCCTTATTACTTCACCAGTAGAATCACTTCCTAAAAAAAACTTATCAATCGGCATCAAATCCTTTGAATTCCACAAAAAACCTGTGTTAGAAAAGTTTCAACTGATAGCTAAGTTGATTTTCCCTCTAGTACGATTGACAGTGTTTCTGATAATTTTATTGCTTTGCAATACAGACTTCTTGTTAATGCTTTGAATGAAGAGTGCTGATAAACCAGTAACAATACGATGTAACAATAAATAGATAATATTGATTGTATTACCACTCAGTTGTAGAATTATTTATAACTCTGAAGAATCATAAATAATTTCAGAATTATTTATAATTCTGAATTGACCAAAATATCAATTAAGTTTTTTTTTTTTTTAATTTCTAATTGCCTTATATTTATAAATATTCGAAGCACTTCTGAGCTATATGAAATTCAAAATTTTGACCTGTAAACCTTATAATACAATTCTGATATAATACAATTCGTATAAAATCACCAAGAAAATTCCGAACGTTATACTAATGGGCTGTGACATCCGAGAGGGTGCTTCCGCAAAGTGCTATTTACTTTAGGAAAAGTAGAAGGGAAACCCAGCGGAAAATTCAGGCATATTGACATCGGTGACAAACAGATGGTACATTGATCGAGTATTTTTTAAATTCATGATAGGGCACAATTTTAAGTTGGTGTGGACTCTGTGACTTAAAAAAAATCAAATATATTCATCATTTCGCATCTCTAATATATGTAACTGAATTTAATACCTATTTTTTTACATAGATAAAAAATCACTAGTTCACTGGCCTATATATCGTCAGTATCTTCGTTAAGAATAGTTTATCTTGTTTACTGGAAATAATTGTGCAGTTTTGCTGTATTTATCTTTAAAAATCAAATATTAAGTGTAACAAATAAAGTAAGCTCTAATATATATGAATTAGTGATCTGTATTAATTTTATAGACAAAAAATTATTTAAGCTTGCTAATTTTATTAAAGAGTGAATACGTGATAAAATTCACAGGATGCTTTGGATAATTAATTGCAATCAATGTGCGTTTTTCCCATGCTTACCTTAAATTTAATTTTAAGTTAAGAATTAATTTCGACAGCCATTTTTATAAAACCTGATTTCAAAGCGAATTTGGAATAGAAGTCAAAATAAATTATGGGTCAAATAAGTAAAAAAGGTACTACTTGCAGGTTTTCCTTTGACGTAGCCAAACAGTTTCTTTGAAAACTTTCCTTTCTCCTGTCACCGACTTGGCCCAATTCTGCCGTATCTTTAGCGTGCTCTTCAGTGGCGGAGAATTATACTCCTAAACCATGAGTGTATTGTATATACAGGAGTATACAGGAAATCATAAATAGAGTAACTATAAATAGATTGGTAATTATTTTATTAACATTCTTGCTGATCACCCGCGGAAAAATGGAAAAAATTTTCTTGAATCCATGATTTAATGTTTAGGTTGCCAAGACAGCTTCATAAGCTTTCCTATAGTTTAACATTGAAACATTGATGTAGCCCTGTGGGAATGAAAACAAATCTGTTCTTAGCGGATGCCTACGCCCAAAGAGGAACGTCCATGCAAGGTTTCAAGGTTCTAAGGCAAGTAGTTTGGGCTGTTCGATTATAGTTGAGTGTTATTTGACAAATATATAGAAGATTTTTGATAACATACAGACCTAGTTGGCCTGTTGCTTTCAGTTGCTTAACATAAAAAAATCTAAAACAACAGTGTGTGATTTGAAGAAACAAAGAATTTTAATATCTTTATCTTCCTAGGTAAAAAAAGGAAAATGAAAACAAAGTGAAAAATTATTCCTCTTACGGTAAGGGGAGTAGTTATAGATTGGATAAATCAATGAAATGTGACATCGTATAACTGATTATTTTAGTTGTTAATGAAGACTGTAACTGACGTATAAATAAACCTAAGCAGGATTCAATGTCACCATGATTGATTGCTAAACAAAACAGCCTCTCTGTAAATGACTACAACTTTGGCTTGATTATGATCCAAATTTTATATGTTTCTGACACAAAACTAATTCACATGTTTAATTTCTTAGTAAGATAATAAATGTATGAATGTTCTTATGGACAAACATTATTTCGTTTTGTAAAAATTAAAATTTTATAAAAAAATAAACGTTTTGGTTGAAAGTATTAAATTAGAGTTAGTATTATAAAATAATACGAGGATTTTAGGTCGCTCATAAATAAAACAAACCATAACAACCAAACCAAAACAAACCACCTTCTAAATATCCTGTTGGTTATTGCGATAGGCCATGTTTAAACCAAGATAAACGAAGGTGTAAATATTTGTTTATTGTTGTTGGTACTCATGTTGTCTTTGTTTGTGTTAACTTTTGTAATCATTTGACATGTTTTTAAATATGTAAATTGTAGCAAACACAAGCTAAATGTTACATTTCAGGGAGGAACACATTCCTTTAATGTATTTACTGGATGAAATGTGAATATTCCTTTAAACTTCATAAGAGTGTTGTTGTAAGTGTGTGCAAATGTTCGTTAAAAAAAAATGTTGTTGGTGTCCATGTTGATCTGATTTGTTTGCGTAAATTTTTGTAATCATATGACAATTTTGAAATATAAAATTGCTAACAAATACAAGCGAAACATTAAATTTCAAGGAAGGACATATTCCTTTAATCTGTCTACTAAAAGAAATATGGGGTCCATAATCACCATATTTTTAAATGAAGTAGGTGAGCTGCTTATAGCTTTTAAAATTGGACAATGTAAATTTAGTACTGTATGTCTCTTTTATAATAACCCTCATTACAACAGTCCTGCATATTCGGCAAGTTTCACGTATTATTCAGGTAAAGCCTCATGTCAAGTGAAATCAAATAAGTACGTGCATACTTAAATATTTTGCATAAGGAAATATGGTGAATGAGTATGCAAGTTTGCTGCCATAGAAATATAAAAATAGAGGGTTTTGGCTATAATCCAGCAGATCTCAACTACATGGAGATGATACCAAGGTTCATTAGGATTTGTCAAGAAATAAGCGAGGATATACAATTTTATTTTTATTCACGTAAGGTTAACATTGGTAAAACGTCCTTTGTTTACCATAAGTGATATCTCAGCAGCCAATGGACGTAGAATAATGATTAAAAATACAAAATAGTTTTTAGATGAATTCAAACAGGAGAAAATTAAGTTTTTTAATTATCTATGTAAATAGTCCATAAAGTAAATTTTTTTGGGGGCCTTTACCACCACCCCCCTCTTATTATGCTCTTATTGGACTGGTTTTTGAACACACACACACACACGCACACACACACACACACACACACACACACACAAAACCACCCCCTTCCCACACACATCCACCTATAGGGAAAATTTGCAAATGGATCTTCTAAATAATTTTGATAATTGAATGTTTGAAATTAAATTTGGGATGAAATTTGCCAAAAATGAGCCTTAAAAGGCATTTTATGACCATAGAAACTGTGGTAAAGTAAATAATTATTCAAACGGTAATTTGGTAGAAACATAAAATCTTAAAGCGATGATTGATCTTCCTTTGAAGACACACCTGCGGTTTCGTTACATACAGGTATTTTGCCCGTATAGAATGATTGTTGTTTTCGTGTTTGTAAATGTGATAACGTCTTCTCAATAATATCTACTTTGAAGAGAAAAATGTTTCATCAGCTTGATGACGACTTTAAAACTGATCAATGAGATGCGAAAATAATGGTCGTTGAAACCATAAATATTTTCTAAATGGAATAAATTGAATTATAGGGCGACGTTATGGCTTAAACTATACTGTCCACTGAAGTTTACTTAGCTTGAAACTGGGGGTGAGGGAATGTTTGACTGTATTATTGTTTTAGAAGCATCGAGAAGTTTGCCAACCGCAATGCTCGTACCCAGAGGCATGTTTATACAGGTACGGTACTCTTCTTCTAGCACTGGTGTATCAAGATAAATCTAGGTTATTTTATGATCACAAAGAAAACCTAATTAAAATTTGTGTAATTGGTAAGTTAATATGATCACTTATCGGAAACAACTTGAGTTACAATAGGGCTCTTACTCTAGGTAGGATGAACTGATAGAGTTTAAATTACATACATTTTAGCTGCTTATACATACAATTCTGAAGAAATCATTGCCACCAAAAACGATCAAAGCTAAAAAATAAATTTATAAAATAATAGATTACAAAAAACACATATCATTGTAAATAAAAATTGAGGTTCTCAACAGTCGAAATGACGTCTAATAAAAATGAAGGTGTAGAGGTCCGTGCGCCGGTGGCATATGACGTCATTTGTTTTTCCCCGAGATGCCGAATGTGGTCCTGTAAACTCATGTATTTTGATGAGTAATGTCGTATTTTTCGAAAATATGTTCAGACTTCATTTCCCGGGGCTGCTTTAAAACAGAGTAATAGTATCACAGCTTGTTAAGTCAAGACTTGTAAGTCATAAGGCCTACTGTCATTGCCAACTACATCTTGGAACTTGTCTTCTAACAATTTTAATGTGGTAATATAAAGGAAGGCTTAAGATTTAAAAAATATTAGAATGTTAGAATAGAGTCATAAAAATGTAGTCTTTGAAAACAAAATCTAAAATTTTGAAACTAAAATAGTTCAAGTAAACTTTGAAAAGTGCATAGTTTTACACATGAGAGAGAGTGGGATCCTGTTGAACTGTTTAAAAGATTAAGTGTCTTCACTAGCACCGAGTCACTCATGAACAATAGATCGCCCACCGGGACAAGCCGTCTGAGCCTCTCACGACATAAACCACCTCATTCAAACTGAACTGGCAAACCGCTGCGCGGCACTGATTAGGTTGTAAAAGTTAATATTCTTCTTCGAAGCGTTTGAGTGGTAAAATAGTTAAATGGATTTGTTTGAATTCATCAATTCAGTTTTTATGCTGTTTGCGTAAAGCAAATAATATTTCTTTCAGTATTTTTTCTACTTTACTTGAATAACAGATGGAGTTGGTCTGTCATATAAGATTGATTGAAAATTACATTCAACATAACATAAAAAAACTCTCTTACACTTTCTACTTGCTCCTAAAAACTAATTAGAATTCCTTAAAATTATGAAAAATCATGTTCTAATTGATTTCTTTTTCATTATTTAGGCCTATACACATATTTTCCAGGCACTGCTTAAAGTAATGAATTTGGCAAAGGTATACAGAAATCCAATAAAATGTTTAATTTCAGTCGTTTCTTAATTCAACTACGTTGAAACTGCAAATAAGGAATCTTAACCTCGTTGATACATACGTAACAGCAACAATATACGAGATCACATACGAACAGCATGTACGAAGGAGAAATGTATTTCCATAAACAAAGAAAATTATATAAAATTCAAATCCTTTCATTACAGTGTTTAAGATTGGTTGCAATTTTAATTCGGTAGTTTGTTATCAAAGCTTTCTTGTGAAAGTACTTTAATCTTTAGCCAGTACAATCTGCAGCAAGGTCATTTTAAGCTAATATTTTCTACTTATCGTATTATTATTAGTTTCTCAGTTGATATTCCTCAAAATTCGTTTTGATAACCTCTTCAGACCTTTTATTTGTTTGTATACCGTATTTGAAATAAAATGATTATGAGGTTGTTGGATATATAAACTTAATTCTTTTTCATAGAATTAGAATATTAATTAGTTTTGTGTTACGACGTTCAAATTAAAGTAGGTATATATTTAGCTGTTAAACGTTATCAGGAAGTTCTGGCTCATAAACGTATCCAATATACCTCTGAACTCTACTAAATAATTTTAAATATTGAGATGTCGTCAAATCATCGCCTTGTCCTTCCAATGCCAAACATGCATAATCAGCTGCAATTGAGCTAGGTTTATGCTGAGGTTTATGTGATTATAAACCAAAGTTAATATAAACAACCCGACATAAACACTAGCTCACTCAAACGTAATATTTGAAATGGAGTTAGGTTCTCGAGGTTTTTTTTAGTAATATTTGATCATGTTGATTTTCAACTCCTTTAGTACCATATATAACCAATAAATAAATGTATAAAAGGAAGTAAACATATTATTAAGAAAAATCTAGTATAAATGTCTATGATAAATCTTAATAAAATATTTCAGACCCAGTGGCCTGTACTTCATGGCATTAGTGGTGCTTCGTTTTCTTTCCACGTTAGCTTTGATAGTACAGCTTTAGGATAAAATAACAAAGCTTTAACGCAAAAGGTAAATTCATTAATATTGCGTTTTAGCCTTTCAATTCACGAAGCATTTTACTACCCTGTTGAATTTATGCCTGAAGGAGAAAAAAATGATTTTGAGTCTACTGTGAGATCATACGGGAACTTGACATTCCATACAAAACAACCGTCCTGATCAATGCAACTTCACATAACTTTGCCGCCTATGTAGTGGGAAGTTTTCGGACAGATCCTGTATAGTCCTTATCTAGTTCCAAATGATTACGTATTTTCAGGGTTAAGGGAATTTTCAGACAGATAAGTGTATCCAAGTGGCAAGGAACAGGAAGAAGCAACATTATCAGGTCTAATACACTTGTCGGGATTTTCTTCTGTTGTAAGAATGAAATACTTGATCGGTCAGCAACGGAATGGGCTCAAATTGAGGCTAGAAGTATAGAGTAAAGGTTTAGGCTGAATCGTGGAGGTTGGCGGAACAGGACTACAAGTAGAAACAAAACTTTCTTTACTTACTGGATAGCAGTTTAGCGTAAGAATTAGTAAATAATCAAATTATCTTTCAAATTTAACTACTTACTTTGATTGTTTTGTTCTGAATGCATTTGAGACAAAAATGTACTGGTTAACATGTTTATTCTTCACTGTATTACATTACTTGCAGTTTATGTCTAATAATTAGTTGTAGGTCACTAAATTGTGAAGTGTCCATCTGAGATTCTTACATGAGGTCTTTTGGGTCGACTTAGACTTTTTCCTTGGTATTATAAATTTGACGATAGAGTATTAAGTTCCATTATATAATTCATTTTATTTATTTATACATTAAATTTAGTATTTAATTCGGGTTAAAATGTATTCTTCAGGAGTAGGGGCCATTAATAAATGTTTTTGGGGTGTATACATACTATAGTTTAAATATACTTGGGCGTAATTATATTTTTACCACGCGAGATTTAAGTAGGCTTGATATTAAAGAACATTTCAGTTGAAAATTGAAACGTAAAACTGAGCCTGTGGTAGGAGGCGAAACGTCATTTGTCGTAATCTCCCTCGGAATAGACAATCTCGCCTCATAAATCTTCCTACTTGCAAATGACTTCTTCAATTTTCGCGGTAACGACAGGTATCCCTTGTATGTTTATCATTGCTCAACGCAATAAAACCGGATAAGTTTTATTAAGAGTAAACGACACCACCGTTTTAAAAGCTATTTTCCCTGTCATTAAGGTTTCTGGCAGGAACTAGGTAATTCTGAATCGTTAGGACAATCTTATTGACTAGGAAGAGCACGTATTGTAAAATAAATAATATCTTCGACTCATTTATAATTTTACTTCTCATCTCGTCCCAGTCATATTGCACATATTGCTCTTGTGCCCTAATTTTTTTTACGAATTCGTAAAATCACTGACCACATTGTTATTTTCATTGGGTTTCCTTTTAGTTTAGTGTTGTTTTCCTTAGTTTTTGTGTTTCTTGTATTATATCTGGACGATTATTACAGTAGAATGAAAATGTAATGAGAGGGAAGTTCTGATTATTATGTACTTAGGAGGAACTAAATAAGTAATTCTTTCAGATTCATGAACCAAAATCCGAAAAATACTTTTCACCACACTATGACGAAATCACCTGTTTTACAAACGTCAAACGCGGACCGAAACACACTGTTTGCCGCCACAGGACCGAAAACGTTTGGGGCCCTAGGGCCGAAAGTCAGCTGATCGTTTATTTGCTTGAAACAATGTCAGAACATTACAAAATTATACGGTATTCAAGACAGGATAGTTGCGATCACGTGAGTTTCATAGCTGTGTTTTGATTTCAAGTGAGTCAATTAATAATCAGTTACTTTATAATTATTTAGGGTATATTTCATTGTGTAGTGTGCAGCTCTCGATCGTTTCAAATTCTCGACTTCGTCTCGAATTTGAAACACGATCTCGAGCCCGCAAAACCTCATTTTCGGCCCTTGTTGCGAAATATACTATTATTACACAATTTACAGTTGGAATCGGGGATACAAAACAAAAAGTATCAATAATTGACTGAATAAAAATGCATATCCCGACTGAACGAATGAGTGACTCTAATAACCTTCTCTTATAACAAAGTGGTTCTCCAAGTGGCTGCTTTTTAATGGCATTGCAGGGAGGAGGAAAAGCTTTCTGAAACAAGGAGCATCCAATTTTCAATTGGGATTTGTAATCTTGCAAGTGAAATATTATAGTATCATTAAATTGGTCTATTATTTTTGCCAACTTGTTGCACCTTTTTTAGAAAATGAAATTTATGAATAAATAATAACTGAATTAATGGTGTCCAAAGAAGGGGCATTAAAGGATCCCGGTTATGTATTTTATTTAAAAGGTTCACCACATCACATACATTGTTTGTATGCTATTGCTGATTATAATACTCGGAGTGAAGTCCTATTGACCTTGGATATTGATGTCATTACAGCCATTGGTTGCCATGGTAACTACTGTACAACGGGGCGACGTCACCGGTTTGAATATCGTAACATTCAGAGAGAAATTTTGTTAAGCCGGGTATTGCACGGTGCTTTTGCAGCTCTGACCATTAGTAGTTACTGTACGGAAATTCTTGTTGAGTTTCAATTATTTCCATTTCCTTTATTAGTATTTTGTCGTCGTGCATTTCGGTTTCAGTATGTCATGCCTTTTTTAATATTTGTACTTTAATTTTTCATTATTATTATTATTATTATCATGGAAATAAATATTTATCAGTGATATGGTGAAACAATCCTTTTTTAATAAAAACTGTTAATGGGTCAAGGTTTTTACAAACATGAACAAATTAAATTTGGAAATTATAAATAAGACGTAAAACTGTTTAAGGCCTACGGCAATCAATACATCTTGAAAATAACCTAATTATTTTATAATAAACTGTTAAGAGTCTGTCAAAATTTACTGTTTACTCTGTGTCCTTACAGGTGCGAAAAATAATGTGTTATTTCGGGATTAAAGTAATTTGTCATACTTAAGCACGATTGGTAGAATAAGAAGTACGTTTTAGCGAATTTCCCCTATAGGGAAGAAGCTATTACTGTAGGTCTCATGGTAAGACCTAAGTCTAAGGCCATGATAACTTCGTTTTGGTGCCCCCAGATGCAAAAAACACCATTCGTTAAAATTTCCAGATATATATATATGTATATATATATACATACATACATACATACATACATACATACATATATATATATATATATATATATATATATGTGTGTGTGTGTGTGTGTGTGTGTGTGTGTGTGTGTGTGTGTCTGTAAGCACGATAGCTCCCGCAAAAATGGTCCGATCGGAATGAAATTTGGCACAGGCATGTAAAGTAGTGAATATTCGGACGAGTTTGAAAGCCAGCCCGAACGTATTACTGGAAGGGAGGGTAAAGGGTGATAAACCCCCCAAAAATATTTTTTTTTTGTTTTTCACATAGAAAAATACAAATAATCAAATTTTGGTTAGCACCATTGAATTCAGCTCTAAAAAACAAATAATTTCGTACTTTGAATCATTGCTCTATGACCATTGGTTACCGAGTTATTGAAAGTGGTAAACACAGTTCGTTTTCTCTATGTTAACCTTATGGAAAATAAGTAAAATTCTGTATCTCGCCTATTTCTCAACACATCTTAATAACATTTGGTTTTTGGCTTCATCTAGATGAGTTGTAATGTATTTTAGTCTAAAATCCCCGAAATTTCAATTTGTTGCAGCAAACCTGCATACTCATTCCCCCTGTTATTCTTATGGGAAATAAAAAAGTGCTATATCTTCATAATATCTTAACGTATCTTGATAAAACTTGGTACAAGGCTTCTTCTAGTTAAGATCTACTACTAAATATTGAATTAAAATCGCCCAGATTTAACATACCTGTTGCAGCAAACCTGCATACTCATTCCCCATGTTATTCTAATGGAGATTACAAAAACATAAATCTCGCTATGTTGGATTGAAATATGTTCTTTTGCATTTGAAATTCGCTGAGAATGCAGGTCTGCTGCAACGGGGGTATTTTATTGATGTATATTACGCATGAAAATGTCTATCTTATCTCTTATCACCGGGCATGAAGCACAAGGAAAAAAAGATTATAACTAAATTTGCGCAGTCACAAAGATTATCGTGCATCTATTACAATACATTCGTGCATACAAGACATCGTTTCGTACAAAGATTCGTGCATCTATTAAAATGTGGTGTACCTTTTTATTCAGCAGTCTTATTTAAGTAGAATTTGTCCTACATATTTTCGATACTACCGTTTCATGAGCGTAGGAAATATTTCAATAATGTCTTCATAAACATAATAGTTCAATTATTTGCCAATTAAATGTTCATAAAGACATTTTGTAAATATTTTCCATGATGATGAAAATTTTTTTAAATATTTAACGTGAATATAACTGTTGACTGAAGATACGTACACCATAATTTTAATATTCAGTTAACAGTTCTCTAGGTCAAATAGTGATTTAGCGCAAGACTTCGGTCCGTAGGGTCCCGGGTCCGAATCCCACCAATCTCCGATGGCAAATTTGGAAAGTGATAATGCAGCAACCTAGGGGGTTCCACAATAAGGTGAATACAGCTGCAGTGCATGTCTGTGGAAATTACTAACCTGGCCTCTGTTAAACAAACCAATTTTGGAGGCAAGCAACATTATGTAACAATACTATTTTCGAAGAAAAGTATAATAAGATCCGTCATAATACTTTTTCATCATACTAACACAGAAACATCTGTTTTAGTTCCTTTTTGTCGGTTTGAAAGGTACCCATTGCCGGCTTAGGCCGGATAAACTTTTATCAGCCGGAAGTAAATAGTCAGCTGATTTGCAGCAAACCGTCGTTTAATGCTTGTTCATTGGTTACTTTTTAGAGGAATGTAGTGGCAGCACTGGCAGCCTCAACAATGCAAATGTTTGTTCTCTTTGTTATTGGTTAGGTTTGAAGGTTTCAGAAACGTATGTTTATGCAAGGATTACGTTATGATTGAAATTATGTTTTTTTTCTGCGTAGTATGATGAAAAATATCGAACGTTACTCGCCCGGGAAGTTTTGCTGAACTCGCATGAAAATCCCACACTCGCTTTCACTCGCGCAGGAAATATCATGCTCGTCCGGCAAAACAGAACTTCCCGGCCTAGTAAATATACTATAACTTAACCATGTTCAACTTTTTGTTTAACGATATTTTTTTGTACTCTTGAAACAGTGTATCACGTTACTAGGCCGGGAAGTACTGTTTTGCCAGACGAGTACGATAGTTCCGGCGCAAGCGAAAGCGAGTGCGGGATTTTCATGCGAGTACGGAAAAACTTACCGGCCGTGTAACGTACAATACTTTTCACCATACTAAGTACTCAGAAAAAACATACTTTCAATCATAACCCTGCATAAACCAATAAGTTTCTAAGTCCTTCAAAGCTAACCTATAACAAACAGAACAAACATTTGCATTGTTGCAGCTGCCAGTGCTGCCACTAAAAACGTAACCAATGAACAAGGATTAAACTTCGGTTTGCTGCAAATCAGCTGATGTACCTGGCCTAGGACGGCAATGGGTAACTTTCGAGCCAACAAAAAGGAGCAGAAAACAGACGCTTCTGAGTCAGTATGATGATGAAGTTGTACTCGGGAAATAATTAATTGCGCCGCGTTTGCCTTAATGTGTAATGACGTTGTTTTACATTTCAATTACAAGCTCTTTGACGGCAACGAACAGCTGGCAAACCCCCCGTTCAATATTTCGCGTTTCAGTGAACAAATGCCGAGATATTACTCGATGCAAGTTAACGTGGTGCGATATTGGTCTTAAAACGACCTCGGCGAATGGCCATAATAAAAAGTAGAATCTTGAGGTTCTGAAATTTGTTTTTCAGTACTTTTAAAATATAACAGTTAAGATTTTCCAATAGAATCCTACATAAATAAGTAATAGGGAAACATCATCATATGTTTTATTTCGTAAGGGAATTCTTTGCTTGCATTAAAATTGTGGGAGTCTGGCAAGTCGTAGAAAGATGGAAGAGGGCTGAAATTAAAGGACTGTATTACTTGATGGCGTGAAAAATACTGAAATTGCTTGAAATTCTCCAGAAAACGAGAAATAACGTAGAATATCTGCCGTTTAAACAGCATTGGTATCTAAAATCGTCTGCATTGTTTACCTAAAACATGTGATGCTGATATTTGATTAAAAACCATATGCTAGTTATTAAAATGTAGTAAATCTAAAAGCCACTTTGCTATGAAGGTATTTTGTACTATAATAATAATGACTGAATTTTCCGTTATTCGCTACATAACTACAATTTAAGATTATAACTATAGTTAGTGCCCCATTAAAAAGATTGCACTTCAAAAATTAATCAAATCTACTTTTGCAATTTTTTAGCTATTCTACAAAATACCATTAATGATTTCATTTTAATTCGAATCATTTTAGAGCCAGTGTTACTTGTGCGAGGTCGCCCAAAGAGAGCAATAACATGTTTTCAAACGGGAACTTTTTATCCAGTTATCAGGTTTACAGCGACACAGAGAACTCCACTGACAGCGGCTTCCTTCCTGCAAAATTAAATCAATTTAAGTCATATCACAGTAGATGTTGTATTATGCTTAGCTTATAACAATTACAAGGTTAAGCTTGAGCCCAAGCAAATTTATAAATCAGTTTTAATTAAAAAATAAGCACTTAAATTTAATTTTGTATCTTGCGTTTGTAATATTAATTTGATGGATTAAGCATAAATGCTTAAAATTTCAAAAAAAGTTTTGATTCGTTAACTGAAAATAGCATTCATTGTGACGACGATGAGGACTGAACAAACTGATTCAGAGCGATAAATAAAACATTTACGGTTTATGTTGATTTACTTTATCTCGGAAACTCTTTGATATCCGTTCTCAAAGGAGAAAGTTACATAAATTTTTAAATTACCGAAAACTATCTATTACCTTTTATTCATAAGGATACAGTTAAATTGTGTTCCCATCATAATGACATCATAAACAGACTGTTTTCTGTTCATTTTTGTTGGCTCCAAAAGGTACCCATTGCCGTACCAGTCCAAAAAAAAACTTGTTCCGGACTGCTAAACTTTTGTCGGACTGCGATTACATGAAACTGAAGTAAAAAATCAGCTGATTTGCAGAAAACCGACGTTTAATGCTTGGTTATTGGTAACATTTTAGAGGAATGTAGTGGCAGCACTGGCTGCAGTAATAAATGTTTGTTTTGTTTGTTATAGGTTAGTTTTGAAGGATTGAGAAACGTATTGGCTTATTGAAGGACTACCTTATGATTGAAAAATTTTTCTTCTAAGTAGTATGATGAAATGTATCGTACGTTACTCGGCTGGGAAGTTTTACCATACTCGCATGAAAATCCCGCAATTGCTTCCGCGCACACGGGAACTATCATGCTCGTCCAGCAAAACAGTACTTTCCGGCCTTGTAACGTAATGTACTATTACATCTTACTGACAGAGAAATCTATTTCCTGTGCCTTATTTACTCTTTGCCGATCATTCCCTATTTTGGTCTACGAATACTAGGAAACGTGAGTCCCGGTTATTGCAGCAAGCCGTTGTTTAATGCATGTTTATAAGTTACCTTACTTTAGAGGAATGTAGTAGCAGCACTAGTAGCAGTAGTAAATGTTTGTTTATTACAGGATAGGTTTGAAGAATTGAGAAACGTATGGGTTTATGTAAGGAATACGTTATGATTGGAAGTATGTTTTTCTGAGTAATGTGATGAAAACTATCATACGTTACACGGTCGGTAAATTATACCGTGCTCGCATGAAAATCCAGCACTCTCCTGTCCGGTAAAACAGTACTTCACAAGGTCTAGTAACTTAATATACCATTACAGCCTCTTAGTACAGCTCCTTATTAAATTCATGAGAATATCATTGAAATCATTTATGTTAAAAAGAGTGCCTTCAGGTTCCCCGCAGGCATACCAATTTTATAGAGCTCAACGGATTTAATGATAAGTGGCAGGCAAGAAACAACGGTGAAAACCGGGACACCTGGTGCTTTGCGACAGTTTAAAGTCTTGAAGTTATATCAATGAATGCAATACAATCAACTAGTGTTTGTTACAATCGTAATTTTCGTATCAGAAATTAATTAGGTAATATTTTATTTATTTCTTCCCACAGCTTGGGGAAAATGTTGCGTGTAATTCGGGAGTTAAGTGAATATTCTCCCTTAATACACAAATAGCAATAATTAAATTAAATGAAATTCGTTTATTCCTTTAATAACATTACAATAATACTATTTACATAACATAAATTATCAATAGGAATTAGTTCCCCACATGGGTCAAAGCCTGTGGGTGGGGAACGAGTCAAAAATCAGCCTCTTTAGAGGAATTATTTTTAGTAAAAAAGTGAAGAATAGTAAGTTTCAATTGAACATAAAAGTACAAAGATAAATTTAAACAAAAACAAAATATGCACGCAAATACAACTGGGACAATAGTTTACATTTAGGACGGAAGTTGTGGAGCAATAATACAACAGTAATATAAAAGTAAAAACGCCATTGCAATAACTGAGAATCTCGGTCCAGTCATGCTCACATTCACAGGAAACGCGCTCGACGGACGGACGGACCCTCACTCACACACACACACACACACACACACACACACACGCACTCACACTCACACACCCATACGCAGTTGCAATAGCTATGTGACCTTGACACTAGGTATACGGGGAAGTAAAGAAAGTCTTAATTTGATCTCACCCTATCTCCAATAGCCATTTGTCAACAATTTTTTTATAAGTGCGGTTGCTACAGGGTAGAGGATATTTAATATGATTCGGAAGTCGAGGGAATACTAAATTAGCTACATGAAATGTTGAGGTAGTATTTATTGTTTTATTCAATCGAGTGGTAACAATACCCGTATTGATAGCAGATCTTGTAGAATATGTATAACAGGACGACGAAACAAAAAATTCAGAATACTGCAGATGTTTAGAATTAATGTTTTTATAAAAAGTTGGCGGATACTGAGTACTTTAAATTCATCAAATAAAAGGTTTGAAGGAAATCGTCGATTTTTTTTCAATGCCGCTTTTATGATAGATTTTTGGGTCATTTCCAATGGCGTTAAAATACTTTGAAACCAGCTGCCCCAAGCTAAAATTCCGTACTGTAACAAAGACTGAATATAAGCAAAATATACAATTTTAATCAGATCTGGAGCAAGAACATTATTAATATTCCAAAAAATAGAAATAAATTTACGCAGCTTATTTCTTAAAAGTGTAATATGTCCAGCCCACTTCAGACGATTATCGAAGATAACACCGAGATATTTATATTCGGCCACTCTTTCAATCACACGTTTTACATGCATTCGCCCTGTCACTCCCACATGTATGTAAACGTAGATACAGGTTAACGGGATCGTGGTCGGCTCTCAGAGAAATAGGCATATGCTTTGTTTTTGAAATATTTACAGAGAATATTTATTGATCAAACCGCCGCTTGACAGAGGATAGGCTCCGCTCCGCCAAACGGTACGCTTCCTCCCAGCTGTCGCCCTCAAAAAGTAAAGCTGAGTCGTCAGCATAAAGAAAAACCCGTCCCTGTTCCATATTAACCCTACCCTAATTATTTATACAAAGAAGGAAAAGAAGAGGCCCTAATGTGCTACCTTATAAAACTCCGTAATCAATCCGAAGAGGAACACTGGATTGACCAAGAATTGACACTATTTGAAAACGCTCAAACCAATCAAGAGCAACTCCCCGTACTCCACTTATTTTCAGTCTTCGTATTAGGATTTCTCAGTCAACAGAGTCAAAAGCCTTAGTTAAATCAATAAAAGTCAACAACGGTTTTTTATTTCGCCCTATAGCATCGTGAATATAATTCTAAGAAAGGAAGCGCTCATGCCTGTTTAAATTGAATTGTTGGAAGGCACTAAAGCAGAGGTGGCACGACTTTTCAAGTTTATTCATATAAGGATGAGAGGCAATAAGTACGCACCCAACTTTACGAAGACTTTAATCATTCATTAAACGGCGATTTTCACTTTTATTTTGTTTGTGCCGAGAACTGAATATTCAGTTTGTACGCGTATTTGATTTAAAACATAAATTAGCTCTAGTGCAGTCATGTTTCCTTTAGTGTTTTCAACAAAGAACTGTCTTGAACGTAGTTAGCTAACAAAGGTGGCTTGACAATAGACACATTGAACGCCAGTTTTGAGGTGTTCAGCTGAGCACACATATATGTATAACCTCTGTGCTAGGCAGTTAATTAGAACACCCAAAAGCTAGACTGAGCTTGCAATAGGTCAAGTTCTGTGCCTTTCCAGTAACAATTATAGTGTTAGTCATTCAGCTAAGGAAACTAATTTGGACAACGCATAGAGTGCATAGATCTTCATGTATCTATGCCTAATTTAATAACATTTAAAATATACTGCAGTTTTTAATCTATTTATGTGCTTAGGAAACAAATTTAAAGGATAAATTTTAAATGTAATCGAGATTTTTTTTATTCAACAAGCGACACAAATCCATATTCCATTGAGCAATGACCCTTAAAAAAGAGTTAACCACAGTCATAATATCTTTGACTCAGTAAAACAAAGAAAAGTTAATAGTACATACATTCTTATTCAGTATGAATTAATCAGTTTTCGCACGAAATGAACGAATTTAAGAAATCATTCCATTATACAACCCTAATTTTATTCAATGATTGTTACAAAAATGGAAAAAAATTTCTGATACAACCTGGAGAGAGACAGAATTTCAATACTTGAAAGAAAGATTGTTCATCTAAAAATCGGATACAAACCAACATATCATTGGGAACATTATGATAGAGTAAGTTTTGTATCAGGAAACGGAAGACCTCAGACTTCCGGCGGATATTGGTTTCCGTAAAGTCGGGGGTCTTGTGAAATACTGCAGTCGTGTGTCAAAGTTTGCCAAAGTCAAAGTTTGTGGTCTGCCTTAATTATACAATCCATCCTGGTAGGACAAATATATTGATGAGTTTTTACTCTTTTGCGAAATTATGTATCCCAGTTCAAAAATATTTGATAGCGTAGTTTAATTTAAAAGTTTGACTTAGGAACAGTTACTAACGTGAATTAATGTTAAGATAATACAGGAAGACGTTTTCTGCGGACATATAAGCCATTGCTATAAGTGAAATTACAGAAATAACTCGTGCAGTTGTAAGAGAATCAGAACAATCATCAATCCATCAGTTATTACCTATAAAATGTTCACAGGTTAGCCCGTCTAAGAATTTATCATTTTATTTATCATCCAATAAAAATACACGACTTTAATAGTGGTAATAAATTGGTGTTGATAGATTCCCAGAATTAATCAGCAAGTGCATCCCAAAATTAATATTTGATAACGTTTATTGGGTTTATGTGTTCTGTATTTCGTCTATTTTAATGTTGTGTCTCGACTTTGAGAACACCTAAGTAAGTTTAAATGCGAGCTGCATGGGAGTCGGAGTTCAAGGTAATTTTATAAGGTGATTTTTATAGGGTAAAAAGAGAATATTACTATGTTCAATTAGCTATAAATATGTTTGATTTATTTTATAATTATTTTTCATCCATAAGATTACCAACGATATAATCTGAACTTTATTAAATAAATCTTAAAATACTACGTGTGATCAGAGAAAACACTAAAACAATTAGGTATTCGCTTACTTTTTCAAACACATATTATTTTTACAATTTCATATAAATATAAAATAACTACTAGCTTGTTCAACAAATCTATAACAAACATTACAATATGTAGAATTATTATGCCAGCTCTAATCAAAAGTAGAACTGATTAATTTAAATGAAAGATTTATTACGAAAGTAAACGTCTCAAATGAAATAGTTCATCGAACATGTATGTCGAATGGAAACTACTGAATAGCACCTTTTAGCACCTATGAACTATTATTAGAGAATGAAATTTTAAGGAAAAATGTATGTATTCATCACTCTTTTATTTTTAAAGAACAGATACTAAATAAACCAGTTCTGAACTGTTATTGATCGTTTTTAGACAGAAATTACTGATTTCATTTTATTTTCTAAATCTAAAGCTTTGGAAATTATCAAAGTAATTACTAGAATGTTATATATTTTATTTTGATTTAAATTTCCATAAACGAAAAAACTTTAAAATGTCTAAAGACCAACAAAAATATTTTTAAAAATAATTTGCGTTTTACCAAGGAAAGACGATACGCTTGATTGACAAGGAACGATTACAAAATAATATTAATAAATGTTTACCATTAAAATAATTCCCAAACCAAAATAACAATGACAATTTTTTCTTTTGTGAGGTAAATTAAATAAATTAAAAATTAGAACCTTTTCTTATGAATTTTGATCAGATTTATTATTGTAAGGGAAAAATGTATAAGCTACGTCAATAGCTATTAACATTTTCTAACAGTACTTGAATGCTTTGACTCTTAAAATATGTTATTACGAACTAGAATGCAAGTGCAATCTAAAAATGATTTTTCCAATTCGTCCTTGGTACAGTATTTTTTGTTTTAATTCACAAAGTTTACCTAAAAAAGTTAGGTAAAAGTAAATGTCAATTTTTTCGCTGATTTTGTTTTATCTCATCACATTTTAATCGATTAAATTTATTGTTAGTTTCTTTAGCTGCGTCATTCTTTGTTGGCATAAAACATTTACCCATTAAAAAAAACATTATCGATGGCAAATTAATAGCAGAGAGTGACTTAAAGTGATATTTTACTTTCACTGTATATATTTTGCCTTTTTAAATTTTTTACTATACAAAATAACTATTGGTAAATTATTACATTAAATGATTGAATCAAAGCTTTTTCAATCAAACAATTTATTACATTATTATAACAAATTCTGAATCTTGACTTATAACTTATTGAGCTATTTTGGATGTCAGAAAATAAATTTTACATGAACTATGCAAACTTTTTTTGCATTTACAATTGCAATGTATTGTTATTATAATTAATTATTGGGTTGCCATTCTTTTAATTAGTTAAACATTTTCAGTAGTTACAGTTTTGGTAGCGTCCATAATATAGTATTGTAAAAATCAAGAAAATATGGAATTTACTATTATTCTCATTTTTACAAAAGAATATTTTAGTTGCAAAATATTTATATAAATCACCTTACATACCGTGGAAAAATTTAATTTTTACTTTTAAGAGCGGTAGGATATTTGGATTCGTGAAATATAAGTCAGAACATTTTCTAAAATAAATAATTTGTTAGCAAATTTATAAACAAAAATGAAGGTATTAAATTTAATTTCTTGTAACATATTTTATTTCAATCAATTTAGCTCTATATTTGTAACAATTGGTACATAAATAAACTCATGTAATACAAAACCGTTGTTCCCCTTACTTTATTCTCCTTACTTTCCATATCCAGGTAACTAGGTACGTTAATACTTTCGACGGCTTGAACGTCTAAAATATGAAAGCTTTTTAGTGCTAAGCATCCGAGCATCCTTGATTCAAAAGAATGTACAGTACGTTATTGTAGAGGATGAGAACGAGGACATTGCTAATTATCAAAGTTAAATCCGGAGTTTTACAGACATTAATCGTTTCGTCCTAACCGATTTTTTGTGTTCCTTTTTACTGACAACAAAAATTCCCTTATTGTAATTTTAGAAAGGGTGCATGTGTCCTAATTGGTTAAGTTAACTTGACACCAATACTTTTGGGGGAATGACGTCAAGGTGTATAACACATAGGAAATACTGGAAGCTCTGTTACGAAAAGAAAAAAAATGTTTTGGAAATGGTGGACGAGCTTGCTCAAAGGTTCTTCAAAATTTCACGAAATATTCCAAGGGTCATTAAAAAAGCCTATATGGGCTTTCAAGGATTTAAATTTATAATTGAGTCAACTCACGAGTTTATTGTCAGATTCTCATACCTCTACGGTTTTAGTTTTGTGTCCCAAATAACTTTCACGTTAAGTTTATCTTACACTTATCGTTCCTCGCTAACATCATGACATTAACAACCATAAAATACACATATTCTACAGGCAAACATAACGAACAACGAGTGGCCGGAGTCGGTGGCTATCAAGGCCCGTACGGCGAGCCGGTCAGGATGACGGTCGTGGTGACGGCCGTCGTGATGAGGAACACCCACAGCAGGAAGCGGTCGCACACCAGCGCCACCTGAAAAATAACTCGCTTTTCACCAAGTCTTTTGTTTGTTGTATTTAATAGTATATTTCTTAATAGTATATTTTCTAACTAAGTGGGTGTCGAATAAAATGGCCTTTGGGGTATTCAGGAATCAGGTAATAAGAAAACTAGTTAATTCTACTCTGTAAATTAGAAAATTGTTTTCATTTAATTAGCTAGAGAGACTGTGAAAAGACAAACTATGAGCCGGCTGGGAAAGAAAAATAAGTTATCAAGAGACTCTTCTCACGAAGTATCAACAATTAACTTATTTTAATTTGAAAAATCGACATTTTTAATTCGTCATAAGTATAAGATAGCCTTAAAAAATTAGTTTTCAAAGTGCTTTTTTTAGTTAAGCTAATTATTATACAAGGTGGCCATTATAAACGTGACAGGATTTCAGGAGGTGATTCCTTACATCAAAAATAAGAAAAAGGTTCCATAAACATGGGTCCTAAAATGCTCGGTTATCCGTATGTCGGTCTGTATGTGTTTTAACATGATTTTGCATAACTTTGGAACTACTAAAGATGCAACTTGGCTATGCAAACTTGATACGTACGAGCTAATAGGACCTATTTTGGTGCGGAGTATCAAGTTTCTACTTTGTACCATTTCAAAATGGCAGCTATTTTTATATTTTAAAACTTAATATCTTAAAAACGGTAAATTTTATAAAAATTTTACAAGTGACAAAAAAGTTTTGCAATTTTGTTTCCTACAAAACCATGTAACGATTAATAATATCTAACTACAATTAACAGAGTTATTGTAATTTTTCCAACATGATTCAAGCATTTTGCTATAGCTGCTATAAAACAAGCATGTATTATGTAGGAAAAATTGCAATAACTCTGTTAATTGTAGTTATATCTTCATAAGCTTTATATGGTTTTGTAGGAAACGAAATTGCCCAACGTTTTTGTCACTTGTAAAACTTTTGCAAAATTTACGGTTTTTAAGATATTAAGTTTTAAAATATAAAAATGGTTGCTATTTTGAAATGGCACAAAGAAGAAACTTGATATTCCGCATCGAAATAGGTCCTATTAGTCAGCACGTACCAAGTTTGAAGTTGATATCTTTAGTAGTTCCAAAGTTAGGCAAAATCATGTTAAAAACATATACAGACCGACAGACGGATAACCGAGCATTTTAGGACCCATGTTTATAGGAACCTTTTTCTTAGTTTTGATGTAAGGAATCACCTCTTGAAATCTTGAAACGTTTTTAATGTACACCCTGTACTCCTATCAATGAATTAGCAATAATCATCCTTTTCTGTATAGTGTTGCATCGTTTTAATACAAAACTGTATGAAACATCATAATCTATACATATAAAAAGCTTTTGGTGGTCATACTTGAAAAAATTTAAAATGTTAAACTAAAACAATAAAAAATTAGGGATATAAATGATTATAAACATTATAAAAGTCATAAACACAAATTTGAATAAAATTTAGATCTTTCTTTTGTGCAAAAAAGCGTTTATGTTACGTTGGCTACGTAGCCTAATTTGACTCAGTCTTATGGTTCAAGTGAATAATGTCTTTACATGAACAAACTGACTATCTGACCATCAATCAACAGTTAAGAGTTATTTTAGTATGATTTGAAAACAGTTAATTGTTTGTTTTTCAATCCTTCATTAAAGTCGTTCTACAACTTCAAGTCTTGCGCAATAAAAGTAACTTTAGACAATGAAATCATTTGGGGAATTTAAATAGATTTTCATTACTTATTTAAAACAGTAAGATTAGTTTAATCTTATATCCTGATTGTAACTGAGTTAAAACAAAATAATAACGCCTTAAACTCTTAGTTTTTCAATGTTTTTCCTCAAAATACTTGGAAATTTTAAAATTTGAGAAAAATGTTAGGCTAAATTTAGAAAATGAAGCAGACCTGTTTCCACTCGATCTCCATGCACTCGCGGCGCTCCTGCTCCGCCAGGCGGATCTCGTTGCGCTCTATCGTGCAGTTGACCCTGTTGAGCATTCGCAGAAACTGTGCCTCGAAACTGTCTGGAACATTCACTGCTTCACATTCAATGATGAGACTGTAACCTAAGTGATTATCTGTAGAATATATTTTTAGTAAGCTTTGTGAATCGAGATAAATTTTAATATCAGCATTTTGATTTTCATAACGTCTTGAAAATGCAAAGTCGAGAATCATAAAGCGCTTGAAGGATCTATTTTAAGTAAAAAACTGATAATCGCAGAAACCCGAGTGATTAAATTGCCTTGGCACGAAAATTACGCCGCCTGATGCTTTTAAACGGAAATGGCATTTACAAGTCTATGGGGAGGTGACATACATCAACCATTGAACAGAGTGGACACCAATAGGAAATTCAGATGTAGGTTTAATCCAACTGCTGTGTTATGATTTACATAGTTTATCATCCTAATTAATTTTTAGTGCTTAGATACTAATTGATATGATACAACAAAATTTATTATCTTTATTCTCAAATGAGAAATCTATTTTCAAACCTGTTTAATTGTGTTAGGAAAATGAAAAGCCAAAAAACGAACGTTTTTTGGGACAAAATTATTATTTCAATTCCTAAACTAACAAATTCGCGGCCAACAAGCTGCATCGGATTAACGAGCTAAAATACAGTCCTAGACCCCACCCATGCGCTGCTAGATGCGTAATCCCTAACTTGGTTGAAAATTCAAAAATAGTGTTTTCTGTTCATCATCCTTATTCCCATTGTTAAAACTGTGAGTAAAAAAATGATAAATGCATATAGTTTCCCCAGTCCATCATATAAATGGTGCAAGGGGCTTATTAATAATAATCGTAAATGCTGGTAATTCTATTTCTTAAAATTATAATAAAAATTAGTATAAAAAAGTACAAAATGGTTAACGAATTTACCCGAATAAGCCCATGAAATTATAATTAATTTTTCACTTTTGGCTTTGCGGGAATTCTATCTGTACTGAAATTAATATACCTATGAAGCGGGGGAGGAAGGGTAATTTATATAGTTATCATTCGCTAACGACAGGCCAACCCCACGAAGGCAGACGGAAGCACACGAGGAATTCCAAAATCCATGAAAGTTCATTTGTCTCATTGCCAGTATCTAGTAGAAAATCAACTTTTAAAAGAATTTAGCAATAACAACAAACCAATTGATTCATCCAATGGGAAACGATGTCGTGACAATAAAGCCAAAATGCTCCAGCCAATGACGTTCTTGGCCAAAGAACTTGGCAGGACCTTGCGAAGTATATTCGACGAGCACAGAATACTCGTGGGTTTTCGTGTGTTTACGTGAGGGACATGACTGTCGCTGGCTATAGATAAGTGGAATTTCCCTCCCTCTCGCGCTTCATAGTAGTTTTAATTCAATCTAACAACATAACCTCGTCTGACATCTACCTGGACTGGTGTCGGCGCGGGAGGGGCGATGGCGGTTGATGAACCTGGGCGACAGCTGTGCCGTGTTGAGGTTGAGGTTGTTGCACTGGTACACGCCGTCCTCCATGGAGGTCCACCGCTTGGGCCGCGGGCAGTCCAGCCGCGTGCCCGTCTTCGCGCGAGCCTCCTTGACAAATAAAATAAAATGAAGTAAAAGAAAATGTCAAACGGTACGTAAAAGTTTAATTTAGAGTATGTTCAAGTATGTATGTCAATCCGTTACACTTTAATATGGACAGGCGTTGAACTTCCTAATAGTTGCACATATTTTTTACACAGGGATTAAAATAGTAAGACATTATATTACAGACATTCAAAAATGGATATAGCTGAGCAAAAACAACCACAAATTAATGTTTACGCTGGCTTAGCAAAAAGATCTCTGGTTTGTGGGAGACTCTACTTATTATTAGTAAAACAAATTACCAAAACAAATCATTCACGTATATTTTTTTAGAAACCCCTGTCTTTCAAGCATACATTAACCAATAAAAATGTTGATAATTTCATTTATTTATTTCGATAAAACCTAGACAAGAACTGGATGGCTAGAAATAAAAACTATAAAATAAAAGATCGTTATTCTCTACCCGGGAAAGGGTTTTAGCATTTTGACAAGGGAGCACTCACAGAGGGATGTTTATCCCTGGGCTCGAACTGCAGCATGACTATCCTGGCAAGCTTGCCGAGGATGAGGTTCTTGACGATGGGCGGCACCCTGGTGCCCCGGACGCCCCTGTGGTAGACGTTCAGGGTGACCACCGAGAGGCCCGACGCAAACGACACCAGGCATATGCTGACCCCGTAGTACATGCCTGGGTAGCAGAATATGACAACACTAAGTGAACAAACGTTTGACTGATGTTAAGATACAGTGAACGTTTACACACGTTAGTGACTATTTAACAGTAATTTTGTAAAAGTAAACCTTCATATTACAAAGAAAGGTCAAGTTCCGCTATCTGCCCACAACTGTAAAACTTTTTCTATTAGCTGTACACGTTTTATGGCTAATTCTTATAATTAATGGATAGTTTGCCAAGCATATCGGGATAATTTCTGAGTAATTCGGTCGGCATTGTTGTTCGTACCTTACGTGTCAGACATAACAGATAATGGTAACATCGATGACCCATCGCCGCGCCGGCCGCTGGTTGGGTTGGGTTAGGTTAGGTTAGGTTGGTTTATTCTGTAAAATACAGTATTAAATATTAGATTAGATTTGATCCTAACCTAATCCAACCTAACCTAACCTCTCCACTTGTGTTGCCACTACTACACGTAGTTACATACGTAGTTACTACATGAGATAAGACACCGGCTCGTAAGATAACTAACTCTCGGGTGTGAAATCAGGCCGTGTATGAATAAAATTTGTTTCAATAATTTGTCATTTACATTAATTACCTCTCCACATCCTATTTATTTGTTATATTACTGTCAAATGATATGTTACTTTATTATATTGGAAATATACAATTATGGGCAGATAACGGAATTTGACCCAAAAAAATTTAACCAATCTGGTCTTCATTATAATTTGTGCATTTAACAGGGTTCAGTAAAGTATGGAAGATATAAAATACTTTCTATATCATTTAGCAGATTTGAATGAAACTTTATAGTTGTTTATCTGTCTTAATTTTTAATATTTTAATGTATTTTGCTATTTTTTCGGATAGTCGGGAGACGGCCCACGATGGAAGTCTTGAAATTTTCAAATTTAAGCATACCACGATCTATAAAAATGGATAGTTCTTTATAGTTCTCAACTAGTAGCACCGGGTATGAAAAGATTAATCCAGTCAGAAGTTACAGCTTCTCAAATCTTTTAATATTACTACTAAAATGTGTGGAAAAGTCTGGAACAGTGGTGATAGCTCCAAAATTATCGTACAGAATATAAAACCCTTGAATTTACGTATACTTAAAAAAAATATTTCGTTATTAGCGAATTTCCCCTATAGGGAAGAAGCTATTACCGTAGGTCTCATGGTAAGACCTAAGCTCGGGACCACTAAACTTTTCGTTTTGGGGCCCCCAGAAGCAAAAAAACACTATTCGTTTGAATATATATATATATATATATATATATATATATATATATACACAGTATATATATATTTATATCTATGTGTCTGTTAGCACGATAGCGGCCGCAAAAATGGTCCGATCTTTATGAAATTTGGTACGTACATGTAAAGTGGTAATCAATTGGACGAGTTCGTGGACCAGCCCGATCGGACCACCGGAAGGGGGGGTAAAGGGGGATAAACCCCCCCAAAAATGGGTTTTTTGAGTTTTTTACATAGAAAAATAAAATTTATCAAACTTTTGTGGGCACCATTGAATTCAGCTCAAAAAAACAAACAATTTAGTATTTTTAATCACTGCTCTATGTCCATTGGTTACCGAGATATTGAAAGTGGTAAACACAGTACGTTGTCCCAATGTTAACCTTATGGGAAATAAGTAAAATTCTATATCTCGGTTATTTCTCAACATATCTTGTTAAAACTTGGTAAATAGCTTCTTCTAGTTCAGATCTACTAAATATTGAATTAAAACCACCTAGTTTTAATATACCTGTAGCAGCAAACCTGCATACTCATTCCCCATGTTATTCTAATGGAGCTTACGAAAACATGTCAAATCTTGCTATGTTTGATTGATATATGTTGTTTGTTTTGATATATGTATTGATATATGTTGTTTGTTTGTTTGTTTTGCATTTGAAATTCGCTGAGTATGCAGGTCTGCTGCAACGGGGGTATTTATAATATTTTGGCGTTCCTAGGGATATGCCCTTGACGGAAGTTGTGAAAATCTTTAATATAAGTATACCTCGAGTTAAACCTCATTTTAAAGGTCTTTGATATTAGAACACAGAAGTGCAAACCCGAAGGCAAAAGAAGAGTTTGATCAAAAGTTACGGCTCTTCGAGTTGTTTAATAGGATATAATTCAATGTGATAATTCTTTTGATCAGCTGTAGCTTTAAGTCAGGTACCTTTTGCGACCGGGTTTGCACTGTTGTGTCTACTTTCATAGACTTTTAAAATTATGTATAACTCGAGGTATGCTTACCCTAAAGAATTTCACGACTTCCGCCAAGGGCCGTCCCCTAGGAAGGTGAAAGTAATCTAAATAATGAAATATTGTTGGTTTCCATAAAATATACACTGAGTCAAAGTTTTATCATATCCTACACAGTAATTTCGGAGTTGTCGCACTGCTCCAGTCTTTTCGCCACATTTTAATAGGGCCTAGTAAATTAATTAAAAACTTTAAGGAGCTGTAACTTCTGACTGGATCATTCTTTTGAACCCGGTTTGCACTGTTATGATCTGCTAATTAAGACCTTCGAAATGAAGTATAACTTGAGGTATGCTTACATTTAAGAATTTCAAAACTTACATCATGGCTATCCCCTGGTCACACGACAAATTGTAAAACACGTCTAAATATCTCAATTTGTGACAGATACATAACTGCAAAGTTTCATTATGCTATGCCAAATAATATATAAGTTATTCCAGACTTTTGTCGATCCCTGTATATCAAAAAAGTATTTTTTTATATACTGCACAGCATATATTTCTGTTCTGTAGAAGTATACTTACATACCTGGAGAAATGAATGAACAAATAGAAATTCAACCGAATTAAAGAAGAAAACAAATCATTTTGTATTGATAAGTGTTATTATAAAATCGAAGAGCATTATGAAGAATCGAGAAGGCAAATATTATGTTGTTAGTGTATTAGCTAAGCTATTAATATTTTAGTAAGTTCATTGAAGTATAGTTCATTAATATACATATGTTTATATTCTTGTTTTAGGTAAGAATATTATTGTTGTTTACACTTTCTAAAATAAATGTATGTGTGATTATTTTGTAATTCAATGTCTAATATACTTCACTGGCGACGATAATTTTAAATGACCCACGATAATGTCCAGACAACGTCAAAATAATCCGGAAGAAGCGCGGGACCTGCAACAAACAGCAGTATATCAACTCCCGAGGTTCACTTGCGAACAGTTCGATCCGGAGAAGATGTCCATCGAGGTTTAGCATACAAAATTTGTTACTGGTCTTACACTGTCTCAAATAACAGACAGCGTCACAAAGAGGTTACCTATCTATATCTATACTTATTTAATACGCTAGGGTGTTTTGTGATCATTACTCCTCCTAAAGTTCTGGGCCGATTTAAATAATTTAGGTGTCGTTTGAAAGAGCTTGGCGTGAAGTTTTGCAGGAAATAAAATTTATGAAGGTTAGACCAAAGGGAAGAGCCCTAGACGCCCTTAAAGTTTCAAATTTGTCCATAAGATTTAACATGGGAGTATAAATTTCAAACAAAGCAGCTGAGTGGAATCAACAAAGATTTTCAGCAAAGCCATTTCTTATTAATGGGATTGAAACTAATGAATATATAAATATATATATATAAATATATATATATATATATATATATATATATATATATATATATATCATAGCAAACAATTTATGAGTATATTTAGAAATTCATTTCAGTTCGGCTCAAGATTAAGTCGGGATATGTTAAGTCGTAGATCCTGAATTATAGAAAGTTTTATTTTAATAATGTAAAACCTACGAAACAAAGTGTAATTTTTTTGAAAATTTATTAATTCTTCATCACCGGTACTGGACTTACTTGAAACAACCTATTTAAAATCAAGTGTGTTTCATAAACAAATATACAGTCGATTTTCAAATAATTTTTTGTTTTGGTTTATTTATTTTATTTTCAACCCAGGAATTATTATTTTAACCAATAATTTATGTATGACAAAGACACTTTGCGGAACTCGATTGAATATACAATTTCCTTGAAGGTGATGGAGAAAGTTAATGTGAAGTGTTTGTGGGTAATAATCTAAAAATGAAAATGTAAATTTGTCATGGAACTATTTTTATTATGTTCAACAGTGAAGTGCTGACCATGAATGGTGTAAACATTAAACAATATTTTACTAGTTCTTTTTGTATTTAGATTTTAGGTTTTGTATGTTATGTATGTATACTGTATTTGTATGTTCAGTGGTTGTAGTAATGATTCCCCATAAACTTAATTTATTCATAACTTAACCTAAATCACATTTTGGATATGTAATGTTTAAGTTTTTTAACTCATTTATAAAAACAATAATGCCACGATTTCGAAGAGTGCATTTACGCAGAACTCACGGGTATCAAAGAAACACCATGAAAACGGTGCGCGAACAAAATCGTATTGATATGAACATTGACTCATATAACAAGTTGAGCCCTTTACTGAAGGTCCCTTGGGTAAATAAATGTGTTTCTTGCGAAGAAAAAACTTTTAAGACTGAAGCAAATGAAAACAATAACACTTCATATGAATTGAGCCGTCACAAATGGAAGGTAATTTTGCAAATTACATGGGGCTCTTATTGAGAAGCACGCTTTCACTCGATAGACAACAAAACATCTCAAAAGTACTTGGAAAATTTAAAATAATTCAATTTTGCATTTGTTATGGTGAGCGTAAGGTCTCACATCGATTAGTCTATTAGGCGGTCTATACAATTTTCATATTCATGAACAGAATAGTTACCCTATTACCAGAAGAAAGCACTTATCCAAAGTAACGCAATAAATGTACAGTTTGACGTAAAAACTGCAACCGAACATAGACGGATGGAGATATGAAATAAAACTAAGAAACAAATTTAATGTTGGAAACTGAACTTTATCCGTACGTTTAGAACACTAGAACAATGGCAGACATACAGTATATATGCCATCAGTCATGAGAGAATGACTTCTGTATGAATGTCTTTGTAAACAAATATTTATATAAAAGATGAAAAAAATATTGCAATTACTACAGACGTTACTGTCATTTTCCGTGCAAGAGAAGAACACATTCAGGAAAAAGGAATTTGGTTGTTTTGCTCGATTTCGAGCAACAGGTTCACTAGTTATTCATAAGTTGTTTATGTCCAAAAGTATTAGAAACTCTTTTAAGCTTGTGTAAGCTTCTGTAAATGATTTCTCTTTTGAAAAACTAATGAAATGTTATCCTGTAATTATAAAGTTAAAACTTTAGCAATTGCTGAAAGAGTTAAGTTTTTCTCATGTAAACAAAGTTATGAACCCCTAACCGAATTTGCTAACAACTTAAGATGCATGATAAATGGTTGTAATTTTCCAAATCAATTCTACCAGCAAGCACTAATCACTGCTTTCATGATGGGGATAACCAACCCTTTTATTAAGGAGAACTTACTTCAAAAAGACTATGAAACATGAACTGAAGTTTTGGAATTAGCCAAAACCTTGTCATGTGTTCAAGTTGCTTCAAGTAGTAACTCGAATATCAAAATAATCAGATAGAACAAGAGTGCCATACCATACGTACAGGCCCCTGTTTTATATGTGGGCGAAAACATTTAAAGGTAAACAGCAGGATAAGTAATCCAGTTTGCTACAAATGTGGGAGTAAAAGTCATATTACAAGAGTTTGTAAAACAAAAAATCCGTTGATATTGTTGTCAATGGATCCACTGAAACAAATCAAGAACGTTCTAGTTCAACATCTAATTCAGTAAGTGGTATACAAGATGTCCTATCAATTAAAAACAAGACACATAGTTTTGATATTTTGTTTTTAAAACTAACTATTAACGAGTTCCCAGTTTCTATGCAGTTTGACACGGGAAGTTGCGTTACTATAGTATCGGAAGAAACTTGGAAATTTATAGGGAAACCTGTACTTCGTACAAGTTTAAAATGTTTTTCTTCATTCACGGGACAAACAGTTAATCTACTGGGAGAAGTAAATGTTAAGGTCAAACTTGGAGAATTCAGTAGCATTCTTAACCTCTATGTTGCTCTTGGTGTTGAACAAAATATACTTGGAATGGACTGGATATCTCAGCTAAATTTACACAAACATTCACTTTTTAAGTTGCAAGAAATGTGTTCCGACAAAACACAAAATACTTTGCAAATACATAGTCCCGAAAGAGAATGAATTGATATCTGTGATACATATTCAGAGATCTTTAATACAGAAAAGAACAAATGCTCTAAAGTACCAGCCCGATTATACCTAAAGAAAAACACAGTAGCAGTTTTTAGAAAGGCTAGACTAATTCCATTAGCTCTACGGGATAAAGTAAGAGAAGAGCTTGACTGTCTGATAGATAATGGTATCATTGAAGAGATCGACCACTCAGAATGGGCTGCACCATGTGTCATAGTTAGGAAACCTAATGGAAAGTTGAGAATTTGTGCAGATTTCTCGACAGGATTAAATCAAGCTTTGGAAGTGCAAACATTTCCCTTACCAACCCATGATGAGTTGTTCACAAAAATAGGGGGTGGTGAAAAATACACCACTTTGGACCTAACTGATGCTTATTTATCTATACCTATAGAAGATGAGTCAAAAAATCTCTTAGTGATTAACACACCTTTTGGACTAATGCGTTAAAACAGGCTTTGTTTTGGTGTTGCTCCCGCGACTGTTATTTTTCAAAAAAGAATGCATTCTTGGGGGACTCCCAGGTGTTGCATTTCTATTTGATGACATTATTGTAACTGGAAATAACGATGAAGATCATCTTAAAACACTTAGAGAAGTAATGAAGCGAATACAAGATGAGAGATTTTACAATACAATCGATCTAAGTGTAAATTCATGCAGGAAAAAGTTAACTACTTGGGACTATGTATATCTAAAGAAGGTATATCAACAAATACAGATGAAGTGCAATCTGTTTTGAACATGCCTGAACCAAAAGAATTGAAAGAACTAGAAACATTTATTGGCATGGCAAATTTCTATTCAAGATTCATACCTAAATTTGCTGACATTTGTGCTCCTCTTAATGCTCTTAGAAAAAAGGGAGTTAATGGATCTGGACTGTAGAATGTTCAGAGACAGTAAACAAAATTAAACAAGCCATAGTTTCTCATGGTGTAAGGAAAAAAGAAAGGTATGTGCAGGGTCAGCTGGTGAGACGTAGATGGGCTCACGCAACTAGCGCTTACGACGATTAAAATGCAAATCAGTCAGTACAACTCAATCAAAATATTTATATGTACGGTCTCAGTTCTGCCATCATAACGCCAGGCCCGCTAGTTTCTTGAGCCCAACTACGTCATACCAGCTGACTGTGCACACACCTTTCTTTTTTCTTACACCATGATAGTTTCTGCCCCAGTTCTAGTACCATTTGATAACAAACTACCAATAGTAGTTGCAGCAGATGCATCATCAGTAGGTGTTGGCGGAGCCATCTTCCACCGCTACCCAGATGGCTCAGACAAACCGATTGCATTTTGCGGGGTAGCGGATTTGTACCCCCCACAAAAAACGCTACGTCATTTTGACGTCACAGGAGGCGGGGCCTGAATCGCTCGAGAAACAGCCCGCGACTGGAAATGTACCCCCAATACATTATTAAATCATCAACACCTAAATAGTTTACAATTAAATTATTTCCCTTAAGTCTGACCCCGGAAATGTACCCCCGGATTTGTACCCCCCGTGGTCATATTCTTAAGTCCGACCCCGGATTTGTACCCCCCGGATTTGTTCCCCCCTTGGTTTGTACCCCCCATGGTCAGAATCTTAAGTCAGACCCCGGAATTGTACCCCCGGATTTGTACCCCCCGTCGCCAAATCTTCAAGTACTATCCCGGATTTGTACCCCCCGTCTCCAAATCTTCAAGTACTACCCCGGATTTGTACCCCCCGGATTTGTAACCCCGATTGAGATAGGACGAAATGAATGGCTTAAAACCTCCTCCGTGACATTCTACATATTTATACCAAGTTTCATGGCAAACAGTCCAACGGAATACGAGACCATAAACGTGAAACATATATAATCAAATTAACAAACTTTTTATGAATTTAGATATTCAAAACAATATTTTATCCAATACTTTCATCGCGTATTATTGACAGATTTTCTTGCCTACTTAATGATGAATACACAATATAATAATAATAAGACATATTCGTAGATTAATATTAGGCAATAATTTATCGAACAGCCGTTGATTTACGAGAATTTAATTAAAAAAGTCAACAACAACAACAACAACGAATATTGACCCGGTATATTTCCATGGTCGGTCAAACTGGAATTTGAGCACAGGGGGTACAAATCCGTGGTAAGACTTAAGGATATGGCCACGGGGGGTACAAATCCGGGGTAGGACTTAAGAATTTGACCACGGGGGGTACAATTTCGGGGTCGGACTTAAGAAGTTTAATTAGATTTATATCGAGTATGCAGCTGTTCAGTAAACCGTGAAATGTCAGTTGATTAAAATACATAATAATTTATCCGTCCTAAAAGTTCATGGCCGGAATTGTACCCCCCGTCCTGTGACGTCAAAATGACGTAGCGTTTTTTCTGGGGGGTCCAAATCCGGGGGGTACAATTCCGGCTACCCCATTTTGCTCCAAGACTTTGACATCTACAGGAAGAAACTATTCCCAAATAGAGAGGGAAGCTTTAGCAATTTTATACACATTAAAAAAATTTCGTATTTACTTGTAGGGGTCTGAATTTTTAATACAAACTGATCATCGACCACTCTTATCAATCTTCGGATCCATGAAAGAAATTCCCTCTGTCACTTCAAGTAGACTAAAGAGATGGGCTTTGTACCTCACTGATTTTACTTTTAAAATGGAGTATGTGTCTACCGCAAAATTTGCAAAGGTAGACTGTCTTAGTCGCTTGCCCATTGGTAAAGATGAAGAATTTGATGATGCTAATGAAAGCTACGACACAGTTGTAAATTTGATATTTTCGGGAAGTATGTCTCATCTTCCAGTCACATATAAAGAAGTGAGTGAAGAAACTGAACAAGATGTTGTCCTTAGTGAAGTAAAAAGATACATTGTGAACGGTTGGCCAAGTACTGGTCTTAAGCCTGAATTCAAAGCTTATGCAATGAAGAAAAATGAACTGACTTTACATAAGGTATGTATAATTGGGGTGTGAGAACTGTGATTCCGCTTAAACTTAGAAAAGTTATACTAAACAATCTCCACGACATACATCAAGGCATAGTAAAAATGAAATCTTTAGCCCGTGAGTACGTTTGGTGGCCAAATGTAAATAAAGCTATCGAAAGTGTCGCTCAGTCTTGTTCTCTATGTAACACTTATATGGCTCAACAACCACAAAGAAAATTCCTCGTTGCTTGGCCACAATGTAAATCACCTTTAACCGGAATACATATTGATTTTGCTGGTCCGTTCCTGGGTAAAACGTTTTTGCTTATAGTTGATGCATATTCGGGATGGGCGGAGATAGTCTCAATGAACTCCATGACTACAGTAGCCACAATAAGACAAATTAAACTACTGATTTGCCGATATTGAATTCCTACCACTATTGTATCCGACAACGGGACCTGCTTTACTTCCACAGATTTTTCAAACTTTTGCAAGGAGTTTGGCATTGAGCACATCACCACTCCAGTCAACCACCTTCATCTAACGGCCGCGGCCGAGTAGAAAAATATGTTGGAACAATGAAAAATTCCTTCAGAAAACTTTGCCATGAAGAAACACCAAAAGGCTTGGAGGCAGACTTACTTAACTTCCTTTTTAAATACAGATTGACCCCTTATGTAACAACAGGAGTTTCTCCTGCAGAACTTTTCTTGGGACGGAAATTACACTGTAAATTAAGTTTAGTAGGATAGGAAGACAGTCCTATCCACATCAAAGAGTTTCAAAAAGATCAACCAATTTATTGGTCAAAACTGCAGAACGGAAAGGTTGTGTGGAAGGACGAAAAAGTGGTGAGAAGATTAGGAAGGAATACTTGGCAAATTGAAGCAGGTGGGCAACTGTTTAAAAAACACTCTGACCAGATGAGAGCCATAAGACCTACAGGGAGTATCTCCACACGGCGGGGAGATGAAGTAAAGTTCATTAATAAACATATGATTCAATATACATACGTTTATATTCTTGTTTTAGGTAAGAATATTATTGTTGTTTACACTTTCTAAAATATATGTATGTGTGATTATTTTGTAATTCAATGTCTAATATACTTCATTCATACAATCAGTCAGCTAAATTAAAATTACGATTACCATCATCATTATTGTATTATTGCATAAAAAAATTGATTTAGGTATTTGAGATAAGTTTACCTGTAAGTTTAATAAACGGAGTTATTGAAGTTTTGCGTGTATTCAAATTTTCTATATCGTAATCCTTCTAGCGGAATACTGGTGAAAATATCAGTCCCGTATTGTTTGTTTGGTTTTTGTATCTGTTTGTTTAGTGTTACTGCATCAATACTGATCACTACAGAGGTTTTCATATTTCATATCTGCTATATTTCAGTTTTAAACAAAATGTGCATTCTTTTATTTTTTTTCTATACATAATTTTAATTATTCACCATTATAAATAACTATGAAGTTTTGATACATTTTTTGATAATAAATAATTCGAAATAATTAAAAAAACTCATACATTGTTTTAGTAAATTTTATAAAATTTACATTTTTAAGAAGACCTATCCTTATCTCCTTTTAACTATAGGCCTCAAAAAACCTCTTGTGATAACTTTTTACGTAGGTACATTGTACTTCAAAAGAGGTTCGATGTTGGATAAAGTACATATTTTTAACGGTTTTACGAATTTGTTATAAGGATTTTAACCAACTAAGAACTTTTGATTCGCCAACAAAATTAAACCCAAAATACATTTTCAAAAATAAATTAAGGCAGGACCATACAACTTTTATATTAAAAGTTTTATATGTTATGCCGAAAATTCATAGATATCATAGATAGTTAAAAAATGCTTTAAATGAAAGTATATTTTAATAGCATTATTTTAAATGAAGTCCCTTCAACTGCGGACCTTCCTATACATATATATTAGTGTGAGTCATGATGGCGTTACGCACTGATGAGCGGAGTCTTCTCTGTGGGCGGGAGCGTCTCCCTGATGGTCATAAGGAAGACGGTCATGCTGAGCAGCGCGCTGATCCCCAGCGTCACCTTCTCCCCCGACTCCGACGGCACGTAGAACACTAGCAGCGCTGCACACACACTCACAGACATCACTACATGCTGGGCAGCGCGCTGATCTCCAGCGTCACCTTCTCCCCCGACTCCAACGGCACGTAGAACACCAGCAGCGCTGCACACACACTCACAGACATCACTAAATGCTGGGCAGCGCGCTGATCTCCAGCGTCACCTTCTCCCCCGACTCCAACGGCACGTAGAACACCAGCAGCGCTGCACACACACTCACAGTCATCACTACATGCTGGGCAGCGCGCTGATCTCCAGCGTCACCTTCTCCCCCGACTCCGACGGCACGTAGAACACCAACAGCGCTGCACACATACTCACAGACATCACTACATGCTGAATAATGACTATGTTTCATTACATCAAACTTATCATACCCTTTAAAATTAGTAAAATAAAAGTCTCTTAAATTAGCTACCCTTCCGTCAAAAGTCACAAACTCACAAACTCTAGTCTAGATTGCTAGACCAACGTCTGTACATTGGCCAATGTCTGATTTAAAAAGCCAAAGATCAAGGGGGTTATATTCAACAGAATATACAAAATTATCCTCTGATATGTTGGTTAAGTTGATTCGCTTAAAAAACAGGTAACTTGTCTTTTTAAAGGAGAACGAGTTTAAACAAAACAAAGACCTCTTGGTCCTGCCAAACAAACAAATCTACAATTGTGGTTTTGGTCATGTTCTATTTAAGGTAGTGGAATCTTTACGTGTTTTGGCGGATTAGATTCTAGTCAGATCGAAACTACGTGCTTGACTTTGAATCTGAGGCAGACCTTCCATCACATTATAAAATTTGACCAGGTTCTGAGTGACCCAGGATTAAAAGAGCTCTTAGTAAAGCTCACATTTATTAGGCTGTTAATCACCAACAGAGTGTACTAATTTTGATATTAAGAGAGGTAATATATAACGTTTTGACACAAAAAACAAACAATTGTCAATTAGTTATTGATTTATGAATTGTAGAGTAAAAAATGTTAAAGTAAATAACTAAATTAAGGGATTAACAAAAGTACCTTCTGTTAATGGTCAATGGAATGATTTGAACTGAACAGAACTATGTCAAATTTAAAGTCTAGATCATCAAAAACTAGCTGCAGCTGGGCCATAAGAATGAGAGGTATATTAATTATTTATAGTCAAAGCTAGCAGCAAATAATAACTTTCAATGACTATGTTATATTACTTTAAACTTATCATACCCCTATAAAAGTAATAAAACTCTCTAAAATTAGTTAACTTTCTATCAGAACTAATTTGAGCAAACTCCAGATTCCCAGACCAATGTAGTAAAAACCCAATGATCACACTGGTTGTTTTTGACAGAATATACTAAATCATCCTCTGTTATGTTGGTAAAGATAATTCTATAAAAAACAAGTAGCTTGGATTTTTAAAGAAGGACGAGTTTCAATCAAAACAAAGACCACATGGTCCTGCCAAACAAACAAATCTAGAATTGTAATTTTGGTCATGTTCTATTTTAGGCAGTGAATCTTTTATATGTTTTGGTGGATTAGACTCAAGTCAGATAAAAACCCAAGACCATAAAACAATCTTGCGGGAAAATGTTTTCATCGTGTATTTATTAGGCTCTTATTATTCAAAGCCATAAAGAATGAATCTGAATACATATTTTCGATGGATATTGCTGAGTGAAGGATTTTACTGGCTGAGTCAAAAGGGGTGTCATTATTATTTTTTTGCTTAATTTATGCATTATACATTCATTATTAGGAAGAGAGTTGATTGTTCAGATCCTCAGACACAAAATACCACATGGTACCATAGTGGTGGTTGGTGTTTATTTGGCTTTACTGGCAAATAAAGTGCGGAAAATAACTTTCAATGCTATGTTTTATTACTTCAAAATTACTTTACTCTTTAAAATCACCTTTACCGAAACTAATTTGTGTAAACTCTGGATTGATAGACCAAGGTAGTGAGAAGCCAAAGATCAACTTGGTTGAATTCAACGCATTGTAGCCAATCACCACTGATGAGTTGATTAAATTCTTTCGATTGAAAAACACGTCACATGGCTTTTAAAGGAGGACGAGTCCAAACAAAGTTCTCGGTGCTGCCAAACAAACAAATCTAGAAACGTGATTTTGTCATATATCCTATTTTAGGCAATGGAATTTTTATATGTTATGGCGGAGTAGAATCCAGTTAGATAGGATCCCAGGACTATAAAGCAATCTTGGTGGAAAACTGTTTACTTGGGCTGTTATTATTCAAAGCCAGAGAATGTATCCGTATGGATATTTTCGATGCAAATTGCTGTGTGAAGGGTTTTTATTGTTTTAAGTCAAAAGCGTTTTCCTTCTTATGCATTATATGCATAACACATGCATTACTAGTCGGAGAGTGAATTGTAATTGTTACTATTTTATTAAGTGACAGTTAAAATAAAAATATATACGCGTTTTTTAGGGTATTTGTCCGAGAATTGAAAGAAAATTCCCTATTATATTAGTGCATTTAATTAAGAGGTGCGGTAAGAATGTGTTGCTAGCACTAATTTGTTGTAATACGGGCTGCTTAACCGAATTGTGCAGGCGCAAAGTTTATTTTCTCAGTACAACTCCTGATAAAAATTAAGATGTAATTTATCAGGCCATTGTATCATATTAACAGGTCTCAAAATTAACATAACGTTTGAAGCTATAACATTTAAATTTGAGCAGAAAAAATAATTTCCAGAAAGATAAAAATAAATGTCAATTTTTTTATCCAAGTTAGGTTCTAGACAATAATGAGTCATAAAAATTCCTAAATATAGGTCCTATATAGATCAAGCGGTTTTCCCTGTAAAGATTTATGCATTTTTTGCCTGTTTTTGGCACTATTGAACTCTGTAGCTTTCATAGTTTACATAGGAGAAATTCTCTATAGTTGTATCCACATAACAAACAAATGCAGGTAAAAATAACTGTAGAAATAATTTTTACCAAACACCCTAGGCTTTTTTCACTTTTATCCGCCATAATTTCCACAAAACCACGTCTCCCACCTATGCAGTTGATCAGTATGCACGGAAGGATGAGGTTGAAGACGTAGAACATGGGCCGGCGGCGCAGCCTGATGACGTAGGTGATGTCGGGGTAGGGCTCGGGGCAGCACGAGTAGAACTCGACGTGCTTGACGGGCTCGAAGCTCACCAGGTCGAACTCGCCGTTGGCCTGGTAGTTGCTCATGTCGCCCTCCTCGCTCTGCTTCACCAGGTCCAGCTGGGAGATGTAAAAATTAGGAACACCTTTTCGCTACACGTTCGTGGAATTACCTTTTTTGCGGTATGTGTTTATCACCTCAAAAAATTCATCATTAAACTGTCTACTAGGCAAAAACAATATTATGGAAAAGTCTAGTATCGCTTTTGGGTTTTTATGGCATGAAAAAAAAATTGTTATTGTTTTACGAACTGTGTAGCAAAAATTATCGTTCAAAACCATCGTAAAAAATAAATGTTCAAAACACGAGTGAAAGTGGTTTGCATATTCTCGGCGATTTGAGGTAAAAAACTCGCAATTCAAACTTAGTCTGGAATATGCAATAACCCACTTTACACTCTTGTTATAAAATATACTATTTCCTTAGGCTGCTGTTTAGTTGTACATGCTAGAAGAATGAGTCAACTCAACAAACGTGCTTTATTTCATATTCATTTTTGGCGATGTTGAGTTGTAAAATATGTTTTCGCAATAAATTATGAATAATCATAGTAGTTTTAGCACTATTATTACACATCGTGGTTTGGAGTGATTGTAATTAATTATACATCCGTTAAATAACTGCTTGGCGTATTTCCAGCTCTATAATATAGAAAGCTTACTTGACTACACATAAAAATAGTGAAACACTCTCCTTAAACACTCAGGCCGGTACATGTGTTTGTTTCGTAGCAAGTAGTTCTAGCATCAGTAATTAATTAATTAAAAATTCATAAAATTGCTATGCCTCTTTATATTTTTCCTATAATATTCAGCTACTACAGGCACGTGAGCTGTTTGCCTCATTACCTTCACACACCGCTAGCGCGTATGTACCTGGTAGCCGTCGTAGGTCCAGGAGGCCCACTTCATGTTGCAGCTCTGGATGTCGAAGGGGAAGTACTCGACGTCGATGTCGCACGAGCTCCGGTAGATGCCGTGACTGAGCCACACCACCTCACCGTTGCTGCTCACTATGACGTTCGTGTTGATCACCGCCGAGTTGTACTGCGAGTCTGCACTGGAAACGCAAGTGACACTTTTAGATGCCGTGACTGAGCCACACCACCTCGCCGTTGCTGCTCACTATCACGTTCGTGTTGATCACCGCCGAGTTGTACTGCGAGTCTGCACTGGAAACGCAAGTGACACTTTTAGATGCCGTGACTGAGCCACACCACCTCGCCGTTGCTGCTCACTATCACGTTTGTGTTGATCACCGCCGAGCTGTACTGAGAGTCTGCACTGGAAACGCAAGTGACACTTTTAGATGCCGTGACTGAGCCACACCACCTCGCCGTTGCTGCTCACTATCACGTTCGTGTTGATCACCGCCGAGCTGTACTGCGAGTCTGCACTGGAAACGCAAGTGACACTTTTAGACTTGTAGATGCCGAGACTGAGCCACACCACCTCGCCGTTGCTGCTCACTATCACGTTCGTGTTGATCACCGCCGAGCTGTACTGAGAGTCTGCACTGGAAACGCAAGTGATATTTGTGGATGCCGTGACTGAGCCACACCACCTCGCCGTTGCTGCTCACTATCACGTTCGTGTTGATCACCGCCGAGCTGTACTGCGAGTCTGCACTGGAGACGCAAGTGATACTTGTAGATGCCGTGACTGAGCCACACCACCTCGCCGTTGCTGCTCACTATCACGTTCGTGTTGATCACCGCCGAGCTGTACTGCGAGTCTGCACTGGAAACGCAAGTGATACTTGTAGATGCCGTGACTGAGCCACACCACCTCGCCGTTGCTGCTCACTATCACGTTCGTGTTGATCACCGCCGAGCTGTACTGCGAGTCTGCACTGGAGACGCAAGTGATACTTGTAGATGCCGTGACTGAGCCACACCACCTCGCCGTTGCTGCTCACTATCACGTTCGTGTTGATCACCGCCGAGCTGTACTGCGAGTCTGCACTGGAGACGCAAGTGATACTTGTAGATGCCGTGACTGAGCCACACCACCTCGCCGTTGCTGCTCACTATCACGTTCGTGTTGATCTCCGCCGAGTTGTACTGCGAGTCTGCACTGGAGACGCAAGTGATACTTGTAGATGCCGTGACTGAGCCACACCACCTCGCCGTTGCTGCTCACTATCACGTTCGTGTTGATCACCGCCGAGCTGTACTGCGAGTCTGCACTGGAAACGCAAGTGACACTTTTAGACTTGTAGATGCCGAGACTGAGCCACACCACCTCGCCGTTGCTGCTCACTATCACGTTCGTGTTGATCACCGCCGAGCTGTACTGAGAGTCTGCAGTGGAAACGCAAGTGACACTTTTAGATGCCGTGACTGAGCCACACCACCTCGCCGTTGCTGCTCACTATCACGTTCGTGTTGATGACCGCCGAGCTGTACTGCGAGTCTGCAGTGGAAACGCAAGTGACACTTTTAGATGCCGTGACTGAGCCACACCACCTCGCCGTTGCTGCTCACTATCACGTTCGTGTTGATCACCGCCGAGCTGTACTGCGAGTCTGCACTGGAGACACAAGTGACTCTTTATCTTATCAGCAGTGTAGCCCGAGAATTCCAAACAGAAACAAACTGCCACCCGAGTATTATCAGATTAACACTCGGAGGCCATAGAAAATCTCTCACGCTTTTTACAGTATTCTGGAAAATTTTAGAGGCCACTGGAAAAAAGGGATATAGATTAACAGGGCAGGTGTTGCTTGATGTGTTATTAACACATCAGATAGTGGCTTGGATCTGAGGTTTAAGAGGTATTTGATTAAATTTCCGGTATGCCAGAAAAGTTTTTTGGTATTTTGACCGCATTCCCTTACAAAAGCTTATTTTTTCCCGAAAAATACAGTTGTAGTTGACCCTAGAATTTAAGAAAACATAGACTGCTCTATACCACTGAAGGTGATATTTATAGCACCCAAACTTTAACCCAACCGATGGCTTAGTGGGGGAAGGCTACTGGGCATGCGGGCAGGATTCACCAATCCCCCTCCCACGGGTGCCAGTCAAGATGGATGGAAGACTTAACAAATTGTGAAAGCTTTGTAGCTTTACTGAGAACGATTCTTGTACTGTACAAACTATAAACAAATCAGAGTTACGCCTGAGGCCAAAAATATAAAAAGTGCACCGGACATAAAAGATTGAATTCATCTTACGAAAATAAACGTATGTAAAAAACAAACTTGACTACATTTGATAAAAATGTACCTTGATTTCAATTTCTTGTTGATTGCTCATTGGGGCTTTTTTCATTCTGCAGTTTCATCTTTTTACAAAGGTTGATGGAGTCTTTTATTTCAAAATTAAATTCCACGTTATATGGTGTTAGAACAAATAATTGTATGATCAAAAGCACGTCATATTAATCTGATTTGTCACTTAATCGCATTAGCTTATAAGTTGATTATGCAAGTGGATACAGCAAAATAGCAATGCATCTAAGTACATTGACTTCATTGACAACGGAAATGATGCTTATCTATTTTAGTTGTAGTACAATATTTACATACAATTATTTCAACGATGTTATATTTATTTTATTACCATATTTATATGAAAAAATCTAAATTCTTAAAAAAAAGATATTATTTTATTTTTAATTGTAAGGTTTATAAATTCATGATATATTTTAAAGAATAAAATATGAAAGATAAAATATCAGTGTGAGCCTTTCTTTAAACAAATAATGTTATCATAATTAATCACTCATAAAATTTATTATTTTCAAATCATTTACGAACTTTAATGTTTTACATTACATCACGTTACATAAAATTCCCAGGTAAGATCTCGACCACCAGACAGGGATATTTTATGGCTATATGAATGAATAAATCATTCATTTATTCAGTAGGAAGACCAAAGGCCAGGTGGTGGGATCAAGTCCGGAACGATATGGAAAAAATGAGACTTATAGAGGAAGATTCAAGGGACCGAGAGAATTGGCGACAACGTGTTGGCGAGGCCAAGTTGGAAGACTTAACACAAGTGGCCATGGCAGTAAGTAAGTAAGTAAGTAAGTATGAATGAATAAATCAATAAATTACTTTTGTTCAGCATTACAGTTAATTTTTATGAGAATATTAAAAAAAAAACTGTTGAACCTAACGAAAACGATAGAACAAATCATATGTAAACAGATTGGAAAAGCAGAAAAACTTTTTCTGAACTATTTTACAAACTAGAATGTATAGACGCTAGAGGGGAACCATTAAATTGGTTCTGTAATTTTCTTTGAAATACTATTCAGTAAGTTGAAAAATAATAAATAATGCCTTTAATCCACTGTTGTCAGCTCAATAAATGGAAAATGAGAGTAGGATGGTCGATAATAAGAAAGCTTTATTACTAGTTAAGACCAATTGATCAAATTTCCAAGATTATTAAATCATACCGCAATAATCAATGGCTCCTGGGTCCAGCTTTAAATCTTCGCGAAACGTTCTTAGGATCCTGAGTAGGATTTAGCGAATTTAGTTTTACGTTAATGATTTAATATTTTAATTCTATACTTTTATATTATGCCAATACGTAAATACCATACAGTTAATACTTCTTCATAACCTGAAAAGTCAAATGATAGAGGTAATAGGTTTGTAAAACTAACTCAAAGAAAAAATAAAGCCCTAATATTGTAATTCAATAACGCAAAATTTAATTTTTGAAAATTATAGTCGTATGTAGGACATTTTAATTTTTAAAATTGCTAATCACTAAAAAAGGTGGTCATTAGGAAAATAACATTTAAATAGGTGGTCAAGCGTTTTAATAAAAAAAATTCAAATTAAACTACAATATGATTTAGCAAGATTGGGCAAAAAAATTATATTTTAGGTTGCAAAAATTTAACATTAAAACCAGTTTTAAAATTTAAACTTGGTAAACCGTTCATTTTGTGGCATCATAATCATAATTCTAATTGAATGCCTAAAGAGAACTTCATGACAAAAGAATTGAAATTCTTGGAATTCTGAAAAACTTGTAACAAAGTAAAAACATGTTGTTACGAATTTAAATTCTATAAAACATAGAGAACAACATATAATACACAATATCATAAGACGATTGTACTATATTACAATCACTTGTACTCAACAGACTCCGATCCTACCAAAGCTAGGTATTTTAGATCGATATTACAATAGTCAATCATTATAAAAACAAGTAAGCAACATTTTAAGTTATTTTATGAAACAACTTGCACTATATCATCCTACATTCACAAAAACCCTTTGTCAATGTTCAGACTCATCAATACCATAAACGTTTATATTCCTGAACATTGTCCAAGAGATTTCAATGCCTGAACGCTGTTGAATGCAGTAATTTCCCAGGTCGGGTAAATTTTGTGTTGTCACCACCGCCACCAACAGCGGTTATTGGCCACGGCTCCATTGAAATACGGCGACATTCAACTGTTATAGCTGCCGGCCACATGTGCTCAAGAAACCAAATCACATATAAACTGGGTTTTATGATAATTTCCTTCAGTTTAATAATTTACATGAACTTTGTAATAGTGACAGAACTTTATATTTAAGTACTCAAGAAAGGATTACAATTGCCCATGAGCTATATTTTAACCGTAACATAAAATCTTAAAAGTATACAACAATCCAATAATTGACTGTCTATAGTAAACACGTATGTTACTGAATTTGACTTTGTTTAATCCTTCAATTTACGTGATTCTAAGCATGCAGTAAGGTGGTACTACTTATACTACCCAAGTAGTGTACGGGTGCAAGACGTCCGTTACATAAGTAACGTTACGTCGGCGACGATCTGACAGCCGTCACACGAAGTAACTTTACGTCGGCGACGATCTGACAGCCGTTACACGAAGTAACGTTACGTCCGCGGCGATCTGACAGCCGGTACACGAAGTAACGTTACGTCCGCGACGATCTGACAGCCGGTACACGAAGTAACTTTACGTCGGCGACGATCTGACAGCCGGTACACGAAGTAACTTTACGTCGGCGACGATCTGACAGCCGGTAAACGAAGTAACGTTACGTCGGCGACGATCTGACAGCCGGTACACGAAGTAACGTTACGTCCGCGACGATCTGACAGCCAGTACACGAAGTAACTTTACGTCGGCGACGATCTGACAGCCGGTACACGAAGTAACGTTACGTCCACGACGATCTGACAGCCGGTACACGAAGTAACGTTACGTCGGCGACTATCTGACAGCCGGTACACTCACTTGTTATATAGGATTGTGTCGGGCTTCCAGACGCGGTTGTAAGGCACTCGTATCACTTTGATCCCAGCGAAGTCCGATGCGTTCCATTTCAGGTGGTGGTCCTCCCAAATCTGCGTCAGCCAACAATTGGTCGTCAGGATCTGATTTTTTTCATCCTAGAACAAAGATTATCCAGTTATTACTTTATTTTACACGTATTCAAACTCATAATATGTGCTTTAGATAATTTCGCTAAACTAAATTTTTTAAAAGAAAACTTTCAAGGAACGTAGTAGTAGACACTAAACAAAACCAACGGAATGATTACGTTCAATGTGACACCCGGTCTTTGTAAAAAATTAGCTCTTAACTTGGACGTACTTTGAATTCTCAACTTTAAGGATTAATTAAACTTTTCGTTTACTTATCCCAATTTTTTATACAAGTTGAGGTAAAAACCCAGTACAATGTTCAGTTAACAATTTTAGAATATTTTACATCTTATAACCTTATTAGAGAAATAATTTTAAATTTTGCATTCAGTCACGCAATGTATTACTAAGGTAGGTTTTAACAAAAACCTATATTTTGTGATATTTTATAATTTTAGAGTTGTGTGAGTTTAGAGTCAATTTTCATGCCAAATTATTAATGGGACTAAGCGAAGAAACAACACCACTGCGAAAAATCAACAAAGGCGACTTAATAATCCAATACAACCCAATTCCTTTTAAAAATATTCTTTTGTTCGTGAATGCCCTTTGGTTTACAGTTAGACGTCTTCTTTTGAAAATAATCCCAGTAATATCCGAGAAGAATAGCTAGTGGGGCAGTTCCGCCGCAGATTAGGTCTCTTATAACAGGCGAGTGTCTCTTTCAGTCGGAGAAACGTTAAGCCAGTAAATTCCATTTATTGACAATTGGTGTTTATATCTGTTTTATAATTTTAAAAATACAAATTTATCGTACACTAATTAAATAAAGCTTATATGAAATAATTTTATTGGTCGGAATAGCTATTTCATTAATATACTTCTTTATTAAAACGGTTGTCTATTACAACTGTATAGCTTTCGTCGACAATTAGTAAATCCAGGGAACTAGAAAAGTAGATTTTATTGTATGTAAATATTAAAACGTAAGTATTAAAGCGTACGAAAGGTGTTAATGAAGTGGTTTTCATATTTTGTACTTCATTTCTCATGCAGTTCCACGGTCCATTAATCACAGAAAAAAATACCTATGGTTACAGTAGTAGTAGGCCAAATAGTACTATTACTAGAAACTGCTTAGCTAGACATTCGAATTGCTAAGTACAACCACATTCCAATAACTAGGTACTAAAAATAGTGTATTTCGTTTTTTATTTGCTTTTCTTGCTTTCTTGCTTGAAAAATGTCCCCATATATTTTCTAAAAGACACAAGTTTAAATCATCATGTTCTCTGACCAAAACCTCTAACTGCGTTCCGTTCAAAACTGTCATTGGTCTATAAATTTATTTAGCTTACAATTTTCTCAATGTATAGGAATGTGACTCACGACGTCGATAATGTGGTGGAGGGAGATGCCAAAGGTGACCTTGAGAGGGATGGAAGAGTTCTCGACGGGGCGGACTGAGGAGTCGTAGTTGGCCATCAGGTACTTGGTGAGGCGGTACTCCTGCTCGTCCGCCAGCACTGCAAACAATCAGCAAATAAATATCGTGCGACAAAGGTACTTGGTGAGGCGGTACTCCTGCTCCCCCGCCAGCACTGCAAACAATCAGCAAATAAATATCGTGCGACAAAGGTACTTGGTGAGGCGGTACTCCTGCTCCCCCGCCAGCACTGCAAACAATCAGCAAATAAATATCGTGCGACAAAGGTACTTGGTGAGGCGGTACTCCTGCTCGTCCACCAGCATTGCCAACCAACCAGCAAATAAATATCGTTCAACAGAGGTCCTTGGTGAGGCGGTACTCTTGCTCGTCCGCCAGCACTGCCAACAATCAGCAAATAAATATAATTTGACAGTGAGCGTTTTTAAACTTTTTCACGTACTAGGTAAAGTTCTTGATTAAAATTGTTTGAATTTGAACATAGCTGGAAACTTCAGAATTGTTTTTTTTTTTTAATATTTCCAATACAGCTTTATTTAGCAAAGTCATAATAATATAAATAAGAGCTTTTAGCTACATCGTACTTTCATAGATTCTTTTCATCTCATTATCTGTAGTTTGAGTAAAAACGCAGACTTACTAAACGATTACGCACTTAAGTGAACTTGAGGCAAATATATTGATGTTAGTATGTGAAATTGTGATGGAATTGATAGAATACTAAACAGCCTAAAATTATATTGTTCTTTTGACTTGCTTCTTTACAAAAAAAAACAAAAAAAAAACGTTACGTAAGCCCTGCTTTAAAAAAAGCCAAGGATTAAAACTTCTTCAAAAGAGTGCTGAAAAGTAATTTAACACACCATTATTACAACCATTTATTATGTTATACTAGTATATTATTGTTAAAGAATCCAGAGATTATTATAAATCCCCAAACAATGGAGGTAGTTTATATTTTGATTTGTTACGATTTACCATAGTATTTAAATTCTATTAGTACGAAAACATGACAGGATTCGTCTTGAAAAAATCAAGAGTCTTATACATAATATTCTCTGAAACATCTTAATTGGTTTGGTTCGGAATTAGGTCCATTCGTTTCCAACTTTTTACGACGCGACGGTCATCGTTCTAATTCCTCTCAAACTCATTAACAGACTTTACTTTAATTCCTTTTACTTTTACAGAAGTCAATTAATTGTTTAGCAAAATTTTATTGTATTCGTCTGCAACCACGTGTAAAAGGCAAAAGGCATTTCATATTTGAAAATTAGTTTGTGTTAGCAAGTTTGTGAAAGCAAGCAGCTTTCACTTTTTCTATCAGGTTAAGAATTGTCGTTTCCAGTTGACGTTTGAGTATTCTTCCTCGCAGTGCTGTAAATAGTCACTTTGCGAAACAAATTTCCCTCTTTGCATATGTTTTGATTGTTATATTAGTTTTCATAAGTTAATTTGATATATATATATATAATTTATCGAAGCGCTTGTTATAACTTATGTGATTAGCTGATCTCTCAATTAGCTTTTAAGCTAGAGAGATTAATATTTATAACTGCTGTGTAACCGAATATTGTATTTAAATGAAATAAATAAATAAATAAATAAATAAATAAATTCCAAGGACATTACATTAGTTTTATATTCATGTTCGTGCTTTGATGTTATCCTCGTAATGCGTTCTCATGCCTGGTCAGTTCTCCTTTCCAAAAAAATTAACAATATATATCATAAACTCAGTAAAATTAACAAATTATTTAATTTCCATACGTTTTGCGAAGTAGTTTTTATTTCAATTTACCAAATTTATGATGTTATTTTTATATTAATAATGTTATGAGCATTGTCCGCTCATATTGATTTAACATTTATTTTTTTTAGCGAATTTCCCCTATAGGGAAGAAGTTATTACCGTAGGTCTCATGATAAGACCTAAGCCCAAGACCATGATAACTTTTAGTTTTGGGGCCGCCAGAAGCAAAAAACACCATTCGTTCGAATTTATATATATATATCTATATATCTATATATGTGTCTGTTAGCACGATAGCGGCCGTAAAAATGGTCCAATCTTAATGAAAATTGGTACAGACGTGTAAAGTGGTAATCACTCGGACGAGTTCGTGAACCAGCCCGATCGGATCACCGGAAGGGGGGGTAAAAGGGGTTAACCCCCCCAAAAATGGGGTTTTTGAGTTTTTTACATAGGAAAATAAAATTTTTCGAATTTTTGTTGGCACCATTGAATCCAGCTAAAACAAAACAAACAATTTAGTATTTTGAATCACCGCTCTATGTCCATTGGTTACAGAGATATTGAAAGTGGTAAACACAGTACGTTGTCTCAATGTTAACCTTATGGGAAATAAGTAAAATTATACATCTCGGTTATTTCTCAACATATCTTGATAAAACTTGGTAAATAGCTTCTTCTAGTTCAGATCTATTAAATATTGAGTTAAAACCACTCAGTTTTAATATACCTGTAGCAGCAAACCTGCATACTCATTACCCAAATTATTCTTATGAAGCTTACCAAAACATGTCAAATCTCGCTATGTAGGATTGAAATATGTTGTTTTGCATTTGAAATTCGCTGAGTATGCAGGTCTGCTACAACGGGGGTATTTTATTTAAACTATCCAAGAATGATTGGAAAGTGAAAATTTCGAGTTTGGCGCCTTATCTGGGAAATGCAGCTCTAACACTGCAACACTTTCATGTAATCAATTTCATTTAATCAATTTCATGTAAAGAATAAATCTACGGAACTATATTTTACAAAGAAAGAGGTGTGGTCAGGAAAATATGATGAAAAACAAGCGCTTAGATCCAAGTTTGAGGTTTCGTGGTATTTCCAAGTTGAGCTTACAACTGCATATTGTTGGATCGAGACCACATTAAAAAATTGTTTACTAAAGATTACCTTTTACTAACTGTTGAAGAAACTTGAAAATAACCCAGCGAAATGCTGCATTCGGAACTTTTTACGCTCGTAATGAAGCCGCAGTAATTTTATAGGTAAAATTAAACTGCGAGCCTATGTTCTTTTTGCGCGATTTAAAATAGATAATATTTAGAAAAAAGTGGAAACTGAATCGGATGGTAGAAAATGGTCAGTAAAACCATGTTACTGTAAGCTATTTAGAAATAATACTGAAACTACAAAGAGTATAATTCATGAGAAGCATGACAATATAATCCATAAATATATTTAACTTAATCATAAAAGTTGAAATTATCATACCACGGTATTTGGATCAGTCAAAAAAATTATTTTATATTAAAAAACCTTTTACCTTTTTTACTACGAGTGTATTAAATGCTTATGAAACCAGACTTTATGTTCCAAGAGTTTCTGTATTAACGAGCTAATTAATACAACTATAATAAAAAAAAATACAAAATCGTTTTCAGCAAAAGTAGCATTAAAATTAGTGTTAAAATAAGCATGTGAATGCTGCACAGGATAAAAAATGTTCATTCCTTTGCAAAATATATGAACAGATTGAAGAAAAGAAACATTAAACTTAAATTTTAAAACACATTATCAGAATTCTTTGTATTTCTTTTATGGAACAGAGTTCAAGTTTAATTATAAATATTTCGTAAAGATTATACGTAAAGATTGTTAAATATCGTCTCTAGTAGTATAAGGTTTTTTATTGAACAAATTTAAATTATTTAATTTATTAAACGTGATTGAGTATAAATTAATAGAACCTTGTAATTGGAAAAAGCTGTCAATATCGATATATATATATATATATACACATATAAAAGCCAAAAACCATTGACTGACTGATCACAGTTTCTCAAAAACTATAAGACTTAGAGCCATGAAACTTGGCACAAATATCCTTTACAGGCTCTAGATGCGTACTAAGAAAGGATTTTGCAATATTATCTCTCAAAAGCCCTAAATATGATATATTAAAAAAATTCAAAATGGCGCCATTTTTAGCTTTCAAATCTTACTTTCTCAAAAACCTCAACATTTTGGGCTATGAAACTTGTTATTCTCATTTCTCATGGCACAATTATTCTCTATAGGCTTTAGATATACCAAAAAAAGGTTTTTAAAATATTTTTACTCAGACGGCTAAAATAGAATATTTAAAAAATCAAAATGGCGGCCATTCCAGTTTTTAAAACTATAAATGGTGGCACTGTAGAATATATTCAGGGTATAGAAAAGGTACGAGATCCAACTTACTGAAAGAATAAAATGTTAAAATTTATTGGAAGAAATATTTTGGGGAAGTAAGTTTTTGGCCAAGACATTTATCGTCTAATTTTTCTTACAGTTTCCGGTTTATTAAAAAAGTGCTAAATTTAGATTGATATTGAGTCAAAAATCCATCATAGCTTCTCAGCTTCTCTTTTCTTTTACGTTTTGGGCTATCCTCATTCTCTGTATTGGGAAATAGGAGGAAGCTAATTAATACCATTTGTTAAACATGAGTGAAACATTTTTAAAGGAAACGTTACACCTTCTCATTTGCATCTAGGGTTGAATTAAGAGCTGCACTTTAAGGGTGTATGCAAGCCCATGGCACAAATAAATCTGCCCATTTGTTAATTATTCCTAAAATTTGCACATGGGAATCATGGGATAGTATGATTTAATTAAAATTAGTCATCCCTTCAGCGGGCGAAGCTGCGGGTATATGCGCTAGAGATAGTTCAAATTAGTAAAAACATGACGAAAACGTAAGTCTAAAAGCCTTTTCAGTCCTACTCTAACTAACTTTGCAAAATCGTAATATACAATTTTTAAAAATATACTGGAATGTAAATTGTATTAATTATTTTTATTTTAGATTAAATATCAATAGCCAGTAGTAGGACGATTAATTTATATCAAATTATAATTTTATGTAGATAAATTTACAAAGTGGATATTATAACACAAATTATAAAGAAAATTAAAGGAAAAACATAAAATTTTATAAAGATTCCTTAAGAGTAGGAGTTCTATAAAATAAAAAAGAATATTGTTCGAAGAAATTTGAAGTCTTAGATGGAAGTCAGTTATCTTGGGATGTCAGCAGATGAATGTTGGCAAACTTTCCTCAACTTCAATAATACCTCAAAGGTCATCTTCAAAATAAAAATCAACATTACAAACTTTTCGTATGTAGGTGTTAAGGTTAAAGCCAAAACTTGTTTTAAACTTAATAATCCTGTTCTTTCGTCAGTTGCCCTGACCTAGCTATATTTAATTTTCCATGGGAATTTCCCCTATAGGGAAGAAGCTGCTGTCGTAGGTCTCATGGTAAGACCTAAGCCTGAGACCATCATAACTTTTCACCGTTTTGAGGTTCCAAGATGCCAAAAACACCATTCGTTCATTGAGACATATACATGCGTGTGTGTGTGTGTGTGTGTGTGTGTGTGTGTGTGTGTGTGTGTGTGTGTGTGTGTGTGTGTGTGTGTGTGTGTGTGTGTGTGTGTGTGTGTGTGTGTGCGCGTGCGTGTGTGTGCGTGTGTGTGTGTGTGTGTGTGTGTGTGTGTGTGTGCGTGTGTGTGTGTGTGTGTGTGTATCCTTAGGCACGATAACTCACAAAAATGGTCCACCGGCCTGAATAAAATTCGGTACAGACAAGGAAAGTAGTAATTATCCGGAGGAAGTAATTAGGTTCCTTTCAATTGGACCTCCGGAAGGGGGGGGGGGGGGGTAAAGGGAGAAAATTTAAAATAATTAAATCTTTGTTAGCACCACTGACTTCAGCGCGAAAAAAAACAATTTTAATTTCTGAATCATTGCTCTATGTCCATTGGTTATCGAGATATTGAAAGTGGTAAACACAGTACGTTGTCTCAATGTTAACCTTATGGGAAATAAGTAAAATTCTATATTTCGCTACAGTATGGAATCCTAATGTTATCTTTATGGGAAAAGTCAAATTTTATATCTCGCTTATTTCTCAACATTGGCCTATCTTAATAAAACTTGGTTTGTGTCTTCGTATGGATCAGATCTAATGTACGAGTATATTGGTATGTACGAGTATACTCGTATATTGGTCTAAACTCCCAATATTTCCATTTTCGTGGCAGCAAACCTACATACTCATTCTCAGGTTATGGAAAATAAAATTCTTTATCTCCCTAATTTTGTATAATATCTTGATTAAACTTGGTATATGCTTCTAGTTCAGATCTACTAAATGTTGAATTAAACTACTCAGTTTTAATATAACTGTTGCAGCAAAACTGTATACTAATTCCCCCATGTTATTTTTATGGAGCTTACAAAAACATGTCATATCTCGCTATGATTGATCGAAATAAGTTTTTATCAATTTGAAATTCGCTGAGTATGCAGGCCTACTGCCACGAGGGTATTTTACTGTCTTGGAGGATTCTAACAACTTAGTTTCTCCTTAATTAGGATTTTTTATTCAAAAATTTTAAATCAAATAATGCTTAAATCACTAATGTTGACAAGTAGACATTATTATGATATCAAAAAGCCCATAAATTGATCGACTGCTAATGTTTTAAGGGAGTTATCGGAATAAAAGATTTACCAAATATAAAATATTGGCTAAAAGCTAATAACTGGAATTGCTTGGGAGATTCTTATAAATGTAAGAAGTGCAACATTCTGTTGGCTGGAACTTTTTCTAAATATGACCACATTTTTTATGTTAATAAGTCTTACCTAAAACCATGTCATGGGTCCCCTGTAAACGATCTATACACACTCATATATATATATATATATATATATATATATATATATATATATATATTTATATTATAATATGTATACTCCATAGCCCTTATCATTCGGTCGCCTTGACTAAGTAAGTTTAAAAAAAACCTCTTGCGTGATTTTTTGGTACCTAATGGTTTAGTTTACCAGCTTAATACCAGCTTTACCAGTTTATTTTCAGATATAAGGTGGTAGGTAGTATGTTTTAGAGGATAACTTTACAAACCTATAGGGTTATCCAATGTTAACAAAAATACTCGTAGGTATTACCTTTCTAAAATTTTTGTATCTGAAATCCAATATATTGAAGATATATTAGACTCTTTACCTATATAATCGATTTCAATGTATCAATTATGATGGTTACCAAAGTCATTTAAGAAATAGAGAGTACTTGTGATCTATCAGCCATATAACACTTTTTACGGGTACAGCAGTTTTCATAGTAAAGTACAACGATTCATTAAAAAAAGAAGATGTAAATATTGAGCGTCATTTAAAAGTTCTTAAGTTACTTTGACAAAGAATAACGATTTGACACCGCAGATCACATATATGTTCAATACTGTAATATTTTAAGTACAGTTGAATAACTTGGAAATGATATGCACTTATTGACTTGACTGAAGGACACGTTTTCTTATTTTACCTAACAACTGTTAATTAGCAGGCAAATAATTAACCCAGTGGCCTGTTAGTTTCGCATGTATCAAATTTAATAAGCAACGCAACTGATTAAACAAACTTTCTATGTAAAAAAATCAAATGTTATTGACTTTAGGTGTTCACTGAGTCATTCTTTGTTATAATACTCAAAACAAGTTTACTCACAATAAACAAAACACTGTTAGATAACAACAAGACGGGTTTAGACCGTTCTCGATCAAAAAGTTTAAAACTGCTACTGGCGTTAGGATACTCAAAACAAAAAACTCCTTTATTTTATTAGTTACTGTCGACTTTTAAAAAAGTATGAAAGTCGATATTTTAACTTTTTGGGAATTAGTTGTCTTCAAATTTATTTTCATATAATTTTTCTGAAATAATGGCATGTTAAAATATTTTAAGTACTTATGGTTTCATTTTTCAAAACTAATTTTTATGAGTTAATATTAATTATAATCCTGAATGAATGAATAAATCAAAGCCTCTTGGCTCTTGTAAGAAAATAAAGATAAAGAACTTTTCAACTACTACGTAAAACCACTTTGTACAAAGCGGTCTATTGTAATGTTAGGTTTTAAAGTTACGGATATATATAGCTTTTATTTGGTAAGTAAATAGACTACTCCGAGCGTTTAAACTGGTTTGCACTAGTTAGCAGAGACTATTGTAGTGTAAAATAGTTCTGGTAGGGAATAAATATCCTCTAGTTGAGAATTTACATTTTCAGGATGCTGTAAACAAGATAACTGTTTTAAATGTGTCGCATATATCGTGGCGAAATCCACTTTCAGCCGTCCGGACAAGAGTAATAGCTAGCACTACGTGTATATATTTTGTATAGCATAATTCACGCAAAATCGTTTTGAAATAAATCAAAACAAAAATAGATAAAATGTGAAGTTTGTATTGCAATGACCCGTAGTATAAAAGGTTATAGGTTTAAATTGAGCCAAAAGTGTAGGAGGATTTAAAATTTGTAGGCCTACCATATGTTTTTGTCAAATGATGAAATAGGTTTATGCAACGATTGCATTATGAATGTCTTTAAGCCACGAGTGAGATGTAAGCTAGAACACGAGCGAAGCGAGTGTTCTAAATAACTTACGTGTGGCTTTAAGGCATAATACAATCGTTACATACACTACTTTATTTACGACCAACAATATACGACAACATTTTGCCCGAAGTTAAACAAAACTCATGACTTTTACTAATAATGGAATAGGTCAACTGAAATTTGAGGTTAGGCACATAAGCAGACTTAACCATAAATCGTCGTGGAACAAGCAGCTGATGGGATAAGTCAACTCAAACATGAATCGTAATAAAACAATGAATCAGCTGATGTGAGATTTGCGTATAACTGGCGCCGATTCTTGAGGCCGAGTCCGCGCATGGGGCGGGGGAGTGGGTAGGATGGGAGGAGAGGGGAGTAGGAGCGGCAGCGGCGGCCGACAGTGTATACCTGGCGCAAATTCTTGGGGCCCACGCCGTCCATAAGCCCAATGTAAAATTAACATTAGTCTTATGGACGGCGTGGGCCCCAAGAATTGGCGCCAGTTATACTAGCCTGGCTGCGTACATTCGGCAGCTCCCACGCAGTTAATGCTTCTCTGTCAATCGTTGTTCAGAGTAACAAGACGCTTCATCAAATACTAATGAAATATTTTTACATTATTGAATAGAATTAAAACAGACCATTAATCGTCATTAAAAGTCAATGTTCCGTCGGTTAATGTTTTTAGGACGACATGTAATGACACACGACTGTTGACGGCTGAGAGTAAAATGACAGTGCTTCAAAGATTCAAAGATTTATTTGCCTTTAAATATATAACAGTAAAATTGGCATCGTCATATAAAAATTAACCACTTTTACAAAACAAAAATGCATTTTCTATAAATATAACAAACTTAACCTAACAAGAAGGCTTACAGCCAACTTGTTACTGCGCTCTGGCGTCGCGTTGCCGCGCATGCACTAGCCGTTTTTGCAGCTGCGCATCCACCGCAATGGGCCTCAAGAATTGGCGTCAGTTATAATTGTCATTATTACACTACTTCGTCAAATGACGCACTCCCATCGGTCTAGAACCTGTATCATAAAGTGACACCAGTTGCATAAATTTAACTTTATGCAACGGGTTTGTATTTGGTTTAATAATGGACCTCATTATGACATTAAATGTAACAACGTTATTAGTGGTAATTGCAATGGTCGTAGGTAATCAAAATTACAACAATTGTGACCTTGCTGTTGTCCTGTATGTAATATTTGAAGAAACTTACTATTTTAAAATGTGGCCGACGTAAAACCAGTGATTTTTAGTTGTGGTGCCCTTGAATTCAATAGACTTATTATGTAATCATGAAGCATTTTTTTCAGTCCAGGACTGCATTAACAATAAAGGATGTAACTAAAACTATTTAAATAGTTCAAATTTCTGATTTTCTAAATATTTAATCAAAAGAACAATTGAAAACGTTAGTGATCCCTTGGTATATCTTGAGAAGAATATAAGTAATGCCTTCATCTATGCTCAGAGTTGGTTTTCTGCAAATAAGATGTTGTACAACATAAAAAAATTAAAATATGCTGGTTAGTCCAAATCTTTGTTTTAATAAATTTACTCAGTTAACTACTACTACTTAAAACTACTTTTAACAACTTATGGTAATCCATAAGCTTTTTGATAAACTGGCATTTCTCTAGAGTCTCTGAGATCAGGACCTTAAATTTTAGGCCCCCTCCCATTGTCTTATGGTTTGCTCATAATTTCGGTCTTTTAGCAAATTTCCCCTATAGGGAAGAAGCTATTACCGTAGGCCTCAGGTTAAGACCTAAGCCCGAGACCATGACATACTTTTCGTTTTGGGGCCACCAGAAGCAAAAAACACCTTCCGTTCGAATTTTTATATCTATCTATCTATTCATCTATTTATATATATTTATGTGTGTGTGAGTGTGTGTGTATGTGTGTGTGTATGTGTGTGTGTGTGTGTGTGTGTGTGTGTGTCTGTGTGTGTGTGTGTGTGTGTGTGTGTGTCTGTGAGCACGGTAGCGGTCGTAAATATGGTCCGATCTTAATTAAATTTGGTACAGACATGTAAAGTGGTAATCAATCGGACGTGCTCGAAAACCAGTCCGATCGGACCACCGGAAGGGGTAAATGGTAAAGGGGGATAAACCCCTCCGAAATGGGGTTTTGAGTTTTTATATGCTAAAATATAAATTATAAATATAAATTTTTGTTGGCACCATTGAATTCAGCTCGAAAAAACAAACAATTTAGTATTTTGAATCAGTGCTCTATGTCTATTGGTTACCGATATATTGAAAGTGGTTAACACAGTACATTGTCCCAATGTTAACCTTATGGAGAACAAGTAAAATTTATAAATCGCTTATGTCTCAACACATCTTAATAAAACTTGGTTTGTGGCTTCATCTAGATGAGGTCTAATGTTTAATAGTAAAAAATCCCGATACTTCGTGGCATCAAACCTGCATAATCATTCCCCATGTTATCCTTATGAGAAATTTAAAAAATCGATATCTTCCTTATTTTTTAACATATAAAAAAAACTTGGTGTATAGCTTCTTCTAGGAAAGATATATTAAATATTGAAGTAAAACCAACCAGCTTTAACATACCTGTTGCAGCAAACCTGCATACTCATTCCCCATGTTATTCTTATGGAGATAACAAAAACATGTCAAATCTCGTTATGTTGAATTGAAATATGTTCTTTTGCATTTGAAATTCGCTAAGTATGCAGGTCTGCTGCACCGGGGGTATTTTAAATCGGCTACTTAATAACATGTAGATATGCAAGAGCAAGTTATTTGTTAAAATCTAAAATATTTATTTCAACTTCATACCGTATATATTTTTGTTCCTATATTTCACATTTTATAATCTAGTGCTTAAATTGTGCAGGGCAAGGCAGTAAAACATGTTATTTTAAGTGTGCTTCATGTGCACTTAACAAAGCATTGTAAACGAAGAAACCCCTATTCAAGCCAGAACTCGGAATGGAAAAATATTTCGTAAAAGAAACACTGTTATGGAAGCAGACGCAAAATATGGTCGATAGCACCTAACTTTTTGAGTTCATTGCAAGATTTTTTTGGCACCTCTTCAATGGAAAAATACGAAGCTTTATCGGAGGAGTAATATCAGTAAATGTTTATGACTCTTAAGTTGGTAAGTATTTTACATCTTACCGGTGAAGGAACATGTTAAACTTTTCATGCTTCATTAAGGCTTGAGGTAACGTCGCACACATCTTATAGCCGTGTTGAGTTATCCAACAATCCAACCATAAATTTTGTACGATTAAGTTCCTTGTGTTAGCAATGCTAGGTGTGTAAAACATGTTTCTTTCAAAACATTATGAGTAAAATATTACCTTAAATTTAACTGAACGGCAAAATTTTAACGCTTTTTTCCTCAGGTAGAAGCTCCTTTCCTCCCTAACACTTGTGTTTTATGTTTTAAAAAATTATTACCTTTGAAATATTTGGAAAAGAGCTAGCCAGTATGATTGATAGTCCTTCTTTGTATCGCTTGTCAAATTTTAAATAGTATAAAACATTATATGATATTAAAAATGAACTGTCACTAAAATAAATACGAAGGCAATGAAAGGTAAAATACCAAATTATTCAAAAAAGTTCGCTAGCTAAGCCTGTGACTTTACAAAAAAGGATTGGTTATGTTATTTTTTTACGCCGCCTAAATGAAATAAAATTAAGAGGGCCTCCACACTTGGATAACCCTCCATAGAACTTATTTTTATATCTCCTATTTTTTAAGTTTGAATGGGCAAAACACTTTGTATACCTAGTGATATAAAGGAACAATAAAGAGGAAAAATTGAAAATATTAAATGCGTGATAGGAGCGCAGGACTCTATTGTTATTGCGTTGTTGTTTAGCGGAAAAACAATAACTGCTGTTGCAATGTTCCCCGTAAATGCAGCAAAATGATGGTACTGTACTCTAAAATAATTTAAAGCCCTCTTTCATTTGCAAATAAAAAAGTGTTCTTAACTTTGACTAATGATATTTAATGACAATTTTTAACAAACATAACATATCCCGGGAAAATCTCCAAGTTATTTTAATGTAACTATTGCTTTGAAGTCATTGATGTTCTAATATTCATTAGAGTAATACAATGTCAGACTCTCACTACTCCAGTTTTCATAAGGTAGGCCTATGTATTGGACATACTGTGGTATTGAAAATCATCAAAAGGGCTAATTTTTATGAACTATGAACATACAAAAAATAACATGGTCTTGGGCTTACGATTTACTGTGCTGCCTAAGATCAAAGAGAAAATTCGCTAAAAGGAAAAGTAAATTTCAAATTAGTTTAAAGTTTGAAAACACCCTGCTAATATATGAGTAAATTACGTTGTTTTATGTAAAATATCAAGTAAAAAAAAATTGTATGCTACATTTAAATAAACTGTATATATATATTTATACTGTGCTATAGTACAAAGAGAAATTAAATGTTATAAAATGCTTAAGATCACAGAAAAAATTAGAATAACAAGAAAAGGAAGCATTTAAAGTGCTCGACCCACTGTATGATGTAGGGATACAGTACACATTATATTTTGTAGCTTTTGCATAGTTATATAATCAAAAGTGCATTTAAATAATCAAATTATATGGCAAATCACGGGAACTTGAATTTTAAAAAAGCTATACAGTAGTTATAATTATAGGAATGCAATCAAGCTAAAAGGAATCTTGTTGAAATAAAGTAGGCCAAACCGAATTTATTGATCAAATTATTGGCATTTAGGGTGGGTCTTCATCACTACACAAGTTTCTAGCTCATTACCTTTTCTAGGCAAACTAATTTATATTATAGGACTACTATGATAGGAACGTTAACATTTATCATAATTCTTTTTGTTAATTTTAAAGTAATATCTCATGCCAAGTTTGTTTTTTAACCTTGTTAATAACTATTTATTATTTTTATAGTAAACATTGGTTTGTATTTTAAGCTTCTTTGAAGTCAAATACCAAACGTTAATTTAATGGGATATAGTTATTAAAATAAAAAGCTTAATTAAGGTTAATCATACTTGAAAAATAAAAACAGGGCAATAGCTTTTTGATTCTTTCTTTGTAGAGACCTAAATGGAAATTGGTGAGGTGTTATCTAGGATTATGTTTTGAAAACGCTCAACATGTGATCCAGTCCCTCTGTCAAGTTTTATTGTCTTGAGCCCTTCCCTAAAAGTCCAATGTAAAAGGTTTTATCATAAAAAAGTTTTCAAGCTTACATTTTTAATGACAGTCAGTTTTCGTTATGTTTTATTTTTTTCAAACAATATTCCAATGAATAAACCTTATGAACAAATTTACAATACAAACTAACAGATAACGTACAGCGTACAGTAACAGTTTTACATTTTAAAGAATCCACTCCATAATTATTTATGTAATACTTGTATGATTTTAAAATGTAAATGAAAATCTAGAACACTGGTATATAATCTACCAACTACCCGCAGCTTCACTCCCGAAAAAAATGTCACAATATTTTCATAACAGTCGAAATATTTAAAAATCATCAAAAGGGCTAATTTTTATTCAAATGACTGCTTATAACTAAAAGCTGGGCTTTATACCTTTTTCCCATCCCGAAAAAATGTCACAATTCTTCATAACAGTCAAAATCTTTCAAAATCATCAAAAGGACTAAGTTTCATTCTAATGCCTGTTTATAACTGAAATCTGGGCTTTATACCTTTTTCCCATGGTTAAAGGGGTCTTGACTTCCCTTTATATCCAAGAGTCAGCAGGTAGATTTCAGAGACGCCTTAAACATCCCTTTTTCTCCAGTAGAGAGGGGCCTGCACTCTCCCCCCCCTCTCTTTCGCTCACCTCCTAGTTGTTGTTAACACATATCTTCTTTCGTTCTGTTTTGCTTTTAGTTAACAAAATTTATGTAATAGGAATCGCTTTGTTAAATCGAGAAATTTATTTTCTGCCAAAGCTAATACCCTGTTTAAATACAGTAATGTTTTTTAAATTGTTTACCTTCTAATGTGTCCATATAAAGCGATATACAAAGCCGGCCATGTTTCAACCAAGCAATCGTTGCGCAGTTAACCAATAGGAAAATTAATTGTATAACAAATAAAATGCTGATAATTTTGACAAAAAAATTTACAAAAACCATGTTGGCAAAACTTTTAAAATAAGTTTTTTTTTGCGTTCAATAGAAATACGAACAAATATGAATTACTAAGCATCTCTTACATATTTAGTTGTGTCTTCAATAGACCTGAAAATGGAAAATAGCAGCAATGCATACTATGATGACATACATGATTCGCTAAGCCATTTTTGAAAATGTCCCGAACGATTGGTGTCCCGTGAATTTCAACTTGAATACTTTTCAATATTCAAAAATAATTTTGCCCGATGTGAGTTAATTTAACAGCCGCTGTGAGTCGATGTGAGTCTTTCAGCCTTAAATTAACTCACGAGAAGCTAATGTATTTGGCCTACTTATATAATATTGAAAAAATGATGCTATTGAATTTGAGTTTAGTGAAAGTAATTGTGTTTCAATAATGTTTGCACAGTAGGAAACGTTCTCTCGTGGTTCAAACGCACACTGTAAAAATTAATGTTATGTTACACTTAATTTGGATGAATATTACACATTTTAAAGAGTTATCTACCAGCTAAACATTATTGGTGTAACTTAACACATTACGTGGTGCAAGTAAACAAACTGGTGTAACCCAGCTCTTTTGAAAGTGTAACTCGGCTCCTTTTAAATGACGGGACATCCCAGAAATTAATATTCTCGGTAATATTTTCCCAAATTTGAGTATTATTGTTTTCTTTAAAATATATTTGAATTTCCCACAATGCACTATGGAAACCGTTGGCTGTTGAGCTTTGACAGTGTCACTGGAGGCTTGCTCAGTGAACGCGGGTGTTGTGGTTTGTCATAGTGTGTTGTACGTGGTTTGTCAGGGTGATTCATGGAAGTCATGTCATGTCACTATATGTGTGATGTGATAATCTTACAACTAATCGAGTACAGTTGTTGTGCCGCGGATTGGGCGAAGTTTACTCTATATAGCCCAACTCTCTTGGGACTACCATAATCTTCACCTTAGATTGGTTTAGATATTATTAATTCAAATTAGCTTAGCCAAATCTTTCTAGGGTAAAAATTTTGGTTTTTAAACTTGTATAAGCTAGGTTTATATTATAAAACAACATAGAGAATAAGGGGAACAACAGAGAACATAACACTATAATGACATTATAGTCCTTTCATGAATATGAAAAATAGGCATAGGCTGACAACACCAATACTTTTAAAATAAAGCTTCGTTCTGTGTAGCGTTTTATCTACTGAAATACACCTTACCTCCTTGATGATCTAATTATTAATTTTAAATTACAGTTATACCACATACATTTATTATGTATACAACGTAATCACTTACAATGTCTTATTTTATAAAAAAAAGAAAAAACAGAGAAAACAAAATGAGAAAAGTTGGCAGTTGAGTGTGAGATTCAATAATTGAATCTCATAATTGAATTATTACTTGAGATTATACTTTACGCCTTTTCATAGTTAACGTTACACTCATGTGAGAGCAAGCTATCGCCTTTTGCAGTGTAAGTTATATTACAATTGTATTATAATACCCCTTTGCAGCAGACCTGCATACTCAGCGAATTTCAAATGCAAAACAACGTATTTCAATCCAACATAGCGAGATTTGACATGTTTTGGTAAGCTCCATAAGAATAACATGGGGAATGAGTATGCAGGTATGAGAGAGAGAGAGAGAGAGAGAGAGACCCTCTCTAGAGGAAAAAGGAATGTTACGGGCGGTTCTGAACTCTACCAGCTGACTCGTGGATAGAAAGCTTTATATATAGCTTTCGATTACATAAGGATAGTACGCAAACATTATCAGGGTCTTTTGTGGAATCCGAGGGTTGGATTAGGATAAAACTACTTTGTTATCCTTTATACTTAAGAATGATTATACAAAAATTCAGGTTCATAGTGCATGAAAAGTAAGGGAATTATTGACGAGTAGTGCGTAATGATTGGGGGCTTCCCTTTTTTATATAGGTGTATATATTACGGCTTTATAAAATTGCTAATTTGCATTCAATAAACTCCCCATTTGCAGCTAACGTGTAGTTTATCCAAAAAACCAACACTTACTGGACTTTTCACGTTTCCTCAATTTTTTATAAACCCACACTTGTATATACAGGTGTTCACATTTAAGCTCCGCTGTAATATTGATGTAACTGTAAGCATCTTAGAATCATCCGTTGAAATGTCTAGAACAAACCAATATTGAAGGTAAACATTTTAATATTAAAAGGAAAGGAAGGTACTTATCCATATCCCCAGAGGCTTCTGGAAATGCCTTTCTTGGACAGCCAATATTTCAGATTCAGTATCAAAATTGAGAGTCTAATTTCTAAATGCAGTGCTAACATGTGTACATCAATCAACTGACCTTACCATCGGTGACACATTATATGGAAAATGAAAACAGCTTTGTACGAAGTGTTACCTCAAAATCCTAAGCTGAAAACAATATATAACATATATTAGAGATTATCATAGATTTTTTTAGATAGAGTTGTTATCTATATCTAAAAAAATAACTTACTGCTTGTGTCAATGCACACAAATTTCAATACACCGAATTGCGAAATTTCAATACACCATTGAAGAAGAGTGAAATGTAATGTTGTGGCCTCATCTTCCTCTAATAGTTTCTTACATTTTATTTCGCAATAATTTGACAGTTCAGTACAAATACGATTAATGTCTTTGAACTCATGGGAAAAACTTGATAGACCTAAAACATGAGAAGTTTTTAAAATCAGGAGACCCAGTTATGTGTAAAAAGAAACCAAGTCTGGTTTAACAGCGTAACATTATACCAATTTTTCAACAAAATTAAATATTTTTGATTTACCATTATATTATTAATAGAACTAATAAGCTTTTTGCATCTTAACTTTTGCACATACAGTAATATTTTTTAATGGGCGCACTCACAGAGGAGAATCAAATACATCAAAAGATTTGTTCGAACAAATTATGTTTTTGCTTATAGGGGTCCCAAAACGAAAAGTTATTATGATCAGATCTTTGGCTTAAGTTTTACCATGAGTAAGTACGGTAATAGCTTCTTCCCTATAGAAGATATTCGCTAAAAAGGTTCCCATTTAAATTTCCTACCTATAATTCCCATAATTTCTTAGGATCATCGCCGAAATTAGTTAGTGGTAATTACTTCATTTTAACCGGTTGTTATTTTTTTCTTGCCACCATCTTTGATCCACCACGTTTGATGATTAATTTTTTTTTCTAATGTAAATCTAGTACTGTGACTCATAATTTCAAAATATATTTGTATGCTGTCTACGATACCGCAATCCGTTTTTGATTTTTTTTTTGTTCACTTGAAAGGTAAACTCGATCTAAAAATAATGACACTGCTCTCAGCTATATAGAAAAAGAAGATTCTAATTTGATTGATGAACGATTTCCTCAAAAGACTTAAGAAGCGGTTTACTGCAAATCATATGCTTCCGAGTAAAAGAACTAAATTTATACATTTTGGTCCTCGAAACATTTTTTCAATGTAAATAACAGTGTTGATTGTATTAATTAGGGAAAAAGTCATCAAAGGTGAATTAAAACTCCAAACGTCCTAGACGCCATGTTTCAAGGATGTGATGTTGTATTAAAAAATTTTAAAAGCTGTAAATTTGGATAGAAACACGTTAGAGACCTCCAACTTTCACCATTCATCAATTTTTTGAAAGCTCTTTAAAATAAGGGATCACTCAAAAGGGGTTTGTATTTAGAAATTTTTGTTGCCCCCAAAATCCCCTATTTTTGGGAAACACTTAAATGTTTTGGTAAAGTTAAAAAATAATTTGGTTTAAGTTAATATCATTCCCCAAAGGTTAATTGTATGTCTTAACAAACAAAAAAGTTAAAGAGGGGGGGGACGGACTTTTTTTACACACTGTATTGGCCACCATTTTGGATACCGCACTTCCGGTCCAAACTCCGGCTTGGCCACAGACATTCGTATTCGGGGGGGGGGGGGGGGGGGGATAGAAATACTGTACAAACCTTGTTTCCCCAACTGTAACATAAAATGCTTCCTTTATTTAGTAAAACAAGTTTCTTAAATGTGGGCTTTGGCGGTCATTTTGAAACATATGTCTTGTAACTAAAGTAAAATAAAATTTTGAGTATTGCAATGTGATAGGCATCCGAAAAACCTAAATAGACGTTTTGGTCATGGTTTCAAGTCAATGAACAATGGAGATATAGGGAAATAGAGTTTTAGCCGCCATCTTGGATTACACACTTCCGGTCCAAAATCCAGCTTGGCAACCGGCAGATTAGTACTCAGGGGGGGTCGATATACACTAAAAACGTTGTTTCCCCAACCAATACATGATTTGCTTCTTGCTTGATTTTTAAAATTAAATGTGCCTAGACTAATAGGGTGGACCAAAGTTGGCGTCCAAAAAACAACACCCATAAAAAAATAAAAAAATTACTACCCAACAATTATTAGTGGTGGTCTTACGACATTATATTAAGAATCGCTGGTAATAAATGAAAACGGGAAGCTTTTCTCCAAATTTATCCCACTACAAAAAAAAAACACCATTTTAAGACGTGATTTTATAAGTGTAAAACAACTTTATCTTTTGGTGACTCATCGGATATTTAATTAAACTGCTTAAAAAAAGCTCTCATAAAATTTTCTAAAATGTACATGTAGTTTCCGATGTAAAACCCTAATTTTACTGTACTATTAGCGTATCAAACAAACAATATATGTATTGATATTGTATGTTTAATATATGTATTAAACTGAGAGGTTTTACTTGGTGGAGAGTTATCTTGGAGCGAAGTGTATAAATTAGACTTTGAGGAGGCAAAACATAAACACTAAACAAAACCTCACCACTGACGTTAATTGAATCATAAATTGTAGAAACCTCGATATAAAACAAAGATTCAACTTCACTTCGGCTATCCTCCAACTTTCAGCAACTGCAACTTAAATTTTCTCGATAAAGTTCATTGGACTATTATTGCATTTTCAAATTTAATTTATAGCATTATTTCTACATCCCATTCTTTTTCGATAGGCCAAATAATTTTATGACACTACGAAATAAAAATTGAATGATTTTTCACATCACTATATAGGCTGCGTGCTTCAATTAGATCAAAAATTGAAATATATTATTTTAAATATAATGAAATAAGATCATTTATCATGCATAAAGTTTCTTTTGTGTCCTTTAAATATAATTAAATAAAATCATTGATATATGCTAAGTTATTTGAATTGCATAAAGTTTCTCTGTGTTCAAATAAGTAATTTTAATTGTGTATAGGAAATACGAGGATACATTTTCGTACATGAGAATTCTAAATGAACATTGTTGGTCTGTAATGCGGTTATTACAGACCGTATTACAAAACTGCACCGGTTTATATAAAACTGCATTTTACAAGTTTTATATAACAACTAGCGTTATTTGATTCACTTGTACTATTATGGTTACTTTTTTGGAATTATAAATTTTAACAAATATTTGTCATACTTATGAAAAAGTCCAAAAAACAATAACAGGGCCTATTCCTGTTTTATTTACAGAGCCTAGTGATAAATTATTTGGTCCATTTCCTACCAAAATAAACTCCGGAACTCAGGAGCCGATCATGACAGTGTGCTCGCTTTATGATTTATTTTTAAATCATTTACTTAAACTAGATTGTTCACGGACAGCTATCCGTATGCATAAATCATAACAAAAATAAAAAAAAATTAAAAAAATCTCGGCACGATAATGAAGTAGTTTAATTTTATTGCTTGAAACAGCGGTAAAAACAGTGCGCTGCACTAATTTAAACCTTTTGGAAAAATAGATAAAATTCTAAATCTTGTTTACTTTTATAACAAAATGTATGCTTGGTACATACCTACTTACTTTGCTTAATCTACTTCAGATCTTAAATACTTATTTATGCCGCTCGTTAAGTTGACATGATGCGAGACATGTAAAATATTTAAATATAATATTTAAATTAACTTTAATTATTTTAATTTCAAATATTTATTAATGTTCATTGATTTAATGGTTTAAAATCCGCCTTTTTAGTCATGTTTCATTGATTTTAATATGCTTAGCTAAATAAATAGCTTCAATACACTTAGCCGTAGTTTTAGTGAGGCACTGTGGCGTACAAAAGCAAATGTAAAGAAATACCGTAAAATTAAACCCCTTCTTTTCATGTGTTGCTCATATTGTCCAGATAATATCAGCAAATTTTGCTGTTCCATATTCTATGTTATGTTTATACAGGGGTGCTGAAAAGTCCCGGAACGGCTAAATATTTTTGAACCGAATTGGTTTGAGAAATCAAACTTTGCACATTCACTTCTATGTAAAAAAAAAAACTACTTTCTGAGGTGTTTATTGACTCTTGGCCCCCAGTGGGGGACGGCCTACAAGGAGTCGGTACAAAATCTTAAATGTAAGCATAGGTCAATATGCACATCATTTTAAAGGGCTAATCAAGTAGAATCCAATGCCGCAAACCGCACTTCAAAAGGTTCATTCATTACAAAATGGCGGCTGATAAAAAATCTAAATGAAATACACAGTGTTTAATTGGTAACACTGTGTATTAATGTGTATTAACGCTTAAAGATTGTTTAAAAATTGTTTGCAGACTATGTCTGAAGGATCTAAACTCTGGAATTGTATGTCAGACCTAAAAGCCTATCTTTTAGGGTGCCGCAGAGAATATTACCTCCAAGGGGGGATGGCCCACAAGGAGTCGGTGCAAAATCTTTAATGTAAGCTTAGGTCAATATGCACATGATTTTAAAGGTCTAATCAAATAAAATTCAATGTCGCAAACCGCGTTTCAAAAGGGTTATTGGTTACAAAATGGCGGGTGATTTAAGTTTTCAACATAAATACATAGGCATAGGGTTTGACAAAAAATTTGATTTATTCAAACTTTTATTCCACCCCCCCCCCCTCCCAACCAACCTAAACCTAACCTAACCTGTTAATTTCTCTTTGCTAATTTCAAATTTTAGCAATTTCAGTATTTTCCACGAGTCCCTGGGATGGAGACCTACATATATATATAAGGGAAATTTTTGCGCCGAAATTGTGGGCGTTTGGAAGGTCGTAGGATGATGGGAGGGGGCTGAAATTGAAGGTCTCCATCCCAGGGACTCGGGGAAAATACTGAAATTACTTAAAGCTTACTATAAAATGATAAATAACGTAAAATAGCTGTCATTTTAAAACCATCGGGTTGTAGAAAGGTCTGCTTTGTTTACTTAAAACCAAATGCTAGATATAATCATAATTTTGTGGATCCAAAAGCCTATTTTCTAAGAAGGTATTTTGATCTGTAGTAAAGAAGGTTTATGCTTAGGAGCTATTAGCCCCTTCAAGCGTAAATAATTTTTACGCTTGAAAAAAAAAGTAGCCCTCTAGTATAAATAAGTTTCCTAAATTAAAAATGGTGTTGTGACATACTATTATAAACTAGTTTTTTACCCTGTTATAAATATTAAAAATAAATCAATTCTACTTTTACAATAATTTTTTATTTATTTCAAATTAGATCCAGTGTTTTTTGCGTGAGATCACCCAAAGGGAGGAATAAAATATTTTCAAAGGGAAACTTTTTGTCACGATATTAGGCCTTCAGCGACGCAGACAACCCGACTGACAGCGGCTTCCTTCCTGCAAAATCAAATCAATGTAAGTCATTTCTCGCTAGGTGTTGTATGATGCTTAGCCAATAAGCATGATAAGGCAAAGCCAAGTTTATTTAAAGATAAATTTTAATTACATAGAATTTTTATATATTCTAATTTATTATAATATATGATAGGCACTTATATTTCATTTTTATATTGTAAACATTTTCATTCACTATAGCAATTAAAATCCTTAACTGTTTTTTTTATTTTTTTTATTTTGATTTGTAAGATTTTAAGAGCTATCTTTGAAACGACAATGATGGCTGAACAGTTTTTTATGCCTATTCAATTCATACGATGAATAAAACAATAACAATTTTATTTTATACTACATATAAACTCTTTGATTTCCATTTTTAAAGGAGTAAGTCCATATATAATTTAAAATTATCAAATTCCACAAATTGCCTTTTATTTATAAGGGGGCAGTTTAAACTTGTTTGCAGCTTTCTTCAGCTGTAACAGTTTTATTTAGTGTTTTCTTTTAATATACATCATGAACATAAGCACACTTCGTTCAAAGGAAAGTAAAATGTGGCATTCTATTATAATTGTTTCATAAGAATAAGAATAATGAAATAGTTGTAACGTGATAATAATAAAACATCTGAACATACAAATAGGGCGAGCAAGTTAGTTTTTGTGTGGACATAATGATTTCAAGCTATTTAATTATAGAATATATATGTTATATATATTCAGACGTTATCTGATTTTTACCTAAAGTATAATTTATTATTGGTTTCAACTAGTTTACAAACTTTTATAATTTTATCTCGCTGATTGTGTTGTAAGTTTATATGTTATTGCTTCTGCCCATTGTATATTAAAAATACAGAGAGTTAACTCTTCCAGGTTGTAATTATAATGGTAGATCGTTTTGTATCACTACAACAAGCCAGACCTTTGATTTAGCTTATCAGGCCGAACAATTAGATTTTTATTTCATTATGCTCCATTCGCAGTTTGCCTATTGCACTGATATCTTAAGCGTTATTATCATTCAAGACAGTACCAACTATGAAAGACTGCACGCAACTGGAGACTGGACGCAGACTGGAGAGACTTTTCCACCAAAAAATATATTGCTAATTAAATTATTCCGGTTAAATTTTTCCTGATTTTAACCTCTTCTATATTTTTACTCATATGAAGTATATTTTTACATGCTTATAAAATAAAGAATCAATCAACTGAAAATTAATTGTAGACAATGTCTATTAGAAATAACAGTTTTACTTCAGCAAAGATTCTTTTATTTCTTGTAGATAAATTATTACAAGTTAATTTGGTATCGTTCATAATATTTAACCTAATAAACAGTTCCTTAGACGCGTTAGTACTTAAGTTAATTACTTAAAAAGAGGATAGAGAATATCAGAAACAAAAACAGCTTTTTTGTTGGAACCACAAGGGAAATATGTCAACTTTTATAAAAACTGCATCATCAAAGTAAAAAGAGAGTTCAATTAATTCACTTTGTTACTGGTAATGAATGTTTTTTTTACCTTTTTTAATAAATTTAGGTTGAATGTGTTAGAAAAGAGTAAAAATGATGTACATTGTAGCTGAATAAATTAACACTAAAGGGAAATACAAATGCTAAAACTTGTTCGTTTGTATAAAAGCTAAACTGCAGTGGGTAAGATTACCCACTTCTTTAATATATTATAATAAATATCTTAAAGAAAGAGTTTTGGAGCTCTAAACTTAATAAGATTGCATATGTAGTAAGTGACACAACATAAGGAAAAAGAAATCTATCGAGGATAGTTGAGTCTGTGACATTTTGTTGGTATTGTTATTCATGAGAAACTGGAAATAACCTTTGTTTTTGATACAGAGTGTAATTTTCCCCCTTTACATATAAGGCACTAGATCTAGCTCAGAATAGCTAGATTACACATTAATACGAAAGTCACGTGATTCACCCACTAAATTAGCCGCTCCCCAAAGTGTATATACATTGAGTTTGAAAGTTTCGTTCAATCATTTTTAACCATTAATTAATGTCCATTTAACGCTATGAAATTTTTTATTTTAACAAACATGAAATGATGTACTTTTCTTAGTGGTTATAATTTTATTCTATCAGGTTGACGTATGACATGGAGTTAGAAGGAATTCTTAAGTAGTGGCTTCTTAGGTCGAGTTCAGTATTAAATTAGAGATCTCTTAATTAGCAGAAATCACAAACACAAACGGGATATCAAAAGGGTCGCCTTAACCAATATTATGGCGTGTTGAAGATTTCCTTCTGATACACTAAATATTTCAAGTATCAGTAATAAATTTATAAAAATCCCTTATATTTTGATAACGAATCCGGATTTTTTTTAAAGGAGTTGCTGCACTGTAATCATCTTAAAAAGTAATTTGGAAACAATAAGTAAAGTAAAAAATACCCTTTTGAAACATTATCCTCTCAGTAAAAAATATCCTTTTGAAACATTTTCCTCTCACCCTGTTAATGCATTAGACAGATAAACTACCCCAAAAACGCCGCCATTTAAATTGGGAATAACCTTTTTGGGAAAATTCTGTTATTTAATAATTTATTTTGTCTTATCGCCATCCCGCTGAATAAAAACTGATAATCGCTTGAAAAGTATATTTGAATGCGTATTGTTGACAAACTGGAATCAAAATGACGTTTAAAAGTGATCAGTTTAAATAGTTAGTCCCATTAATATCAGTTTTTCAGTGAGTTTTACTTATTTTATACATCAATATCCTCGAGGAACATAACCTATACGAACCCGTGAGTTGAGTGTAGTGAAGGCAAAACTTTGTTTTATAAATTATTGCAGCACTTTACATTTTAAATTAGACCATATTTCTCACATTTTAAATAATGATAATGATTTTAATAATGATTGACTTTGATTTCATGTTTTAACATAATTTAGCGCCAAATCATTGCATAAGAATTGATTAGACCTACCCATTTGACGTTTTGCTAAATAACCTCCTTGCCGCCAACTGAGTCGTCTGCTACTGATATATAATTTTTCGTGCAGAGCATGGAGTAAGAAGGACAATTTCTTATCCAGAGAGTAAGCTGTTATAGATAGCGAAATAAGTTGTGTACTATATGCAAGTACAAAATAAAAATGTTAAAATAAACCAAAACAAAGTAAATGTTCTTTTTAGCAGCTGTACTATTTTTAAACAAAATTCCTTCTGGCAATATGACAGGAAAAAGCAGTCCATTTATTAAAACAAGGTCTTAATGCAAAAATCCTGAAGTATCAGGATCGAAAATAAATGTTTCACAAAACTCTGGCAACTCCAAAAAAATGACAACAACGCCCACCAACAAAATTGGTACAAAGACATCATCACAAAATGATATAAGTTCTTTGTTAGGAGGCAAAAAAACTGTTGAAAAATCATCAAACAATGAAGAAAACACTTTGAATAGTGTAATAAAAGAAAAATATGATTTTTTACTATAGGAAAATAAACAATTGACACAGCATATTGATCAAATTAAGGGAAAACTCGAAGTTATGGGTAAATCCTGGTTGTGGGATGATACTATCAACACATATTTTGAGGTTTTAACATTGAATATTATTGGAAAAGATGGGAAAATTTACCTCACGAAACCAGTTGTCGTAGAAGCTATAAAAGGAATGGCAGACACAAAAGTTATTTTGGATCCATTAACATTAAAGGAAAAGGATATCCTACTCATACAAATTAATAATGCTGAGTATAATGATAAGGACACAAATAGTTACAAAACTGTGAAAGTGTCTCACTGGAGCCTGCTTATGTTTAAAATAAATTCACATAAGCATTACTACTATGACTCACTAAAAAATAGTCGTAGTGTGCGTATTGCTGAGCTAGTTTGTGTTAAGCTCCCTAAGTATTTTGAAGAAGCAACAATGACCAGCTTAATAACAATCCAGGAACCAAAACAAGATAACACATATGATTGTGGTGTGTTTATGCTACATGCTATGGATTACATTCTTCAGAACTACAAGAGAGAAGATTTTCTTCAAAACTTAAGTATATTCTATGTTTATTAGAAGTAGATTGTGTAAAAAAAGAGCATTCATTGCTTATGTCATCACAAATAACTTCGCAGTGCCTAAATCAATCATACAGTCACTAACTGATTGGCAGCATACAGCTACTAATATGGGATACAAGGAACCTGAAAAATGTGCGAAAAAAGGTGTAGAGAAAAATGTGGAAAATAAAAAACTATCAAAATTGCCCCTTGGGAAAATTCGTAAACCTGATTTAGTCAACAATAGTGTTCAAACAGACCCTATGAGAGTACTCAATGAGAAAGAAACAGTTACTACAAAAGTTAAGGATGGAGATAATGGAGATTTAGACAGTGAAAAAGGGAAAATAAAAGTTAAAAGCTCACATGCAAATCAACAAAAAACCATGCAGATAATAACTATTTTGAGCGACAGCCATGGGTGGATATTAGACCAACTTATACAAGAAAGGTGTGATGAAAATATTGAAGTTAAAGGTATAATAAAGCCTGGAGCTGGCATAGACCATATTATGCATGAGGCAAAGCATGTCAAACGGTCAAAGAGCAATCATGTCATCCTAATTGCGGGAGCAAACAACATTTACAATGGTCAGGTTGATTTATGGTAAAAACTGAAGTCTCTTGTGGTGTCCTTGAAACCCTGTAAAATAACCATAGCCAGTGTTCCTTTTAGGAATGATTTGCCTCTTACAGACCAAATAAATGAGAACATAACGAACTTTAATCTCTTTATTCATGCAATTTCACATGCACTAAATTACACTTCTTTCCCAAAAGCTGTTTCGAGAGATCTGGTATCCATTTCAACTATGTGGGTAAGAAAATAATTGCAGTAAGAATATTGCAAAAAGTGTTGACTCATCTATTCAAGAGCCCTAAAACTTCAGAAACTTTTTCAAACAAACAAGCTTATTCAAATACCAGCTTTCAAAACAATCGAGGTTCTTCTCCATTGAAACTAGGTTTACATGATAGTAAAGACAGTGTACCTGTAAATATAATCGAAGCTGACATGAAAGAAGTTGTTAAACAATTTTACCTAGACAGAGAAACTGCATTTTGGATCTCCGCAGATCTTGAAAATGAGCGACATATGTCCGCAGGAGTCGCAAAAGGTTTTAAAAGAATTGTGGGCAAACCCAAGGCTTCGGACCTAATAAATGAACACTTGGCTTGTCAATACAATAGCAATGGTGCAGTCACATATAGCCTGATAAAAACCTACTTACTACTCAAAACCTTCCTTGACAGATTATGATAAGTCCTTTTATCACCTTCAAGAGGATTTCAAACAGAGAGGTTTGAAGAGACTCATTTGCTCCCCTATGGGGTGTATTAGAGACAACAACTCTCCGCATCATTTTTTGAAGAGACTACTGGAATTTCAAGAAGCTACAGGGACTAGAGTGAGCATTATGGTGTTTGAGGATAGGTCAATAAATCGGTCATTAATAAGTGGACTATCGCATCAAGAGTTCAAAGAAAGATTGCAAGATCTAATATCAAATAACTTATTGCCTCAACCCGTGGACACCACTCCAGATCATTTGACTACTGGCACAGGGATACATCAGTCTGCTGAAGTTATTGCTGATCAGTCTGAGGAATGCAGTACGGAAGAACCAGGGACACCCTTTCATGATGTAACGGCTGGCAACAGTTGTTTTGCTGACCCCTCATCGGAAACCTCAAATAGGACTACCAGTTTTTCAAACAATGTAAAAATAAATCTGTCCCAAACTTAAATCGCCATCAATCTAACAAACATTCTGGAAATAGCACTATAGTATCATGTTCATTACTTCACCAAAATGTACAGCATCTATCATCTAGGTTAGACATCTTAAAAATTAATCTCACAGAAATTCAACCTACTGTCATGGCAATATCTGAACACAAAATTACAGAACCATAAATTTCAGCTTTAAATATTCCAGATTACAAATTATGTACATATTTTGCTAGATCTACCAGTGTGGCTCTAGCAAATTATGAGCTAATGATCATGAGTAATGATCATGACAAAAGATAATATTAACAGTAAAAAAATCTGCATACCTTCAGTTCAATCGCTGTTAGCATAGAAAGAATTTGAGTGTTGTCTCGCTGAAATATATTTTGCTGAGTTAAATTTTGTAATAGCATGTATCTATAGATCTCCAAAGTAATGTCTGATTAAAGATTTTTTGTATAAATTTAAAACTTTATGTATTATTTTAAGTAAACATTTTGCAAATATCATTTTAGTAGGAGGTTTTAACATAATCTTGTTAAAAAAGGTAGGTCATACAAATATTTTGTTAATATTTTGAAAATATACAATTTGTCATACTGGGTAACTTTTTACAACGAGGGTTACTTTAAATTCACAAACTGCCATTGATAATATTATTAGTAATATAGAGAATACAATTTGCAAAATTACAGGTACTGTAGCCTGTATATCGGGCCACGATGCTCAACCTTTTGAAATTTCATGCTCAAACAAAAACGGTAAAATAATAACAAAAAAACTAATTAGGAAATTTTCAACAAATAATTTTAATATTTTTCTGATGAAATTAATGACAGAAACTTGGTTGGAGGTCTATCAGGCATTGTAGATACGAAATATGATGTTTTTCTGATATATTTATCCATAATTTTAATGTAATTTTCCCTCAAACTTTAACAGCAATAAATTGTTCTAATAAGAATAATTGGATTACTGAAGAAATGATTGACAAAAAAAGGGAGATTAAGGAATTAGAATATTTTTTCAGAAGAAGTAAGAATGAAAATGTTAGAGTAACAATCAGTCAAAGTCAAGAGTCAAAAGCCGAATAAAGCAATGTATTAATGAGGAAAAGAAATTATTTTTTGATAGCAAGGTAAAAAATGCAAATAATAAGTCAAAACAAACTTGGCAGTTAATTAACTCAGAGGTTAACAGCAAAAAGGTATAATGTAATATTAATATTTTGAGAAATGGTACACTTCCTTCTGACCCTTTTGAAGTCAATAACGATTTCAATAATTTCTTTGTATCTGTGGTCGATAATTCTGTTCTTCCCAAGATTCTTCAAGGACAAGATAGGAGCGGAGTGCATTTTCAACAAGTAAATTCCATTTACAAATTCAAATTCAAGCAAATTGATTAGAAAAATCTTGAACAATTAATTTTATCCCTTGAAAACAAATACTCTACTGGCTATGATGATGTTTCAATTATTACAGTTAAAAAAGTTCTTCCTGCTATTCTAAAACCTCTTTTACATACAGTTAACTCTTCTATTATTTCAGGTATTTTTCCTAATAAGTTCAAAATAGCTAATTTTTCCCAATGAGCCCATTTTCAAAAAAGGAGAACCAAATGATGTTTCCTGTTACCGACCAACTTAACTTATTCCAGTTTTTCAAAAATCTTAGGAAAAGTGGTTTATATTCAATTGATGAATTTTCTAAATGAAAATAACTTAATAGATTCAGAACAACATGGTTTTCAAGCAGGTAAATCAACAGTCACAGCAGTTACTGAGTTTATTTCCGCCAAAACTGCCAGAATTTATCCGCCAATGGGGTGGTAATCCGTCACACGGCAATGTTCTAGTTTGACCACGTGGCTTCGGTAGTCCACGTCAGGTCTCCGCGTAGCCGAATATTCCAGAGGGGTATTGACTATGCAGTGGACAAGGGAGACAAAGTAATTGTCATTTTTCTAGATTTAACCAGGGCTTTCGATAGCGTATCCCATGAAAAGCTAATAGACACTTTATCAAAATTAGGTATTCATGACAAAGAATTAAATTTGTTTAGATACTATCTACTCTCAGACAACAAGTTATTGAGATAGAAAACTATAAATCTGAACTTTCAAGTAAATATAATTACATTCAAAAATTTAATTCAAGGATGCAGACATTTCGCTATGGTATTCCGCAGGGCTAGGTCGGTTGGCTTTGACTTTCAACTTCTAAACATTTGCTTTGTTTTTATTTTGTCTTCCCATACAATGATTAATTATTTTCCTTTCTGCTGTATTTTTTTCTCACCGGAATAAATGTAAGCACGCATCGCACATGAATTTATGTCCACATATGAAAATTTAATAATTTCCTGAGGGGTTGTTTTTATGTAAGTCTTTCTTAGTTTAGAACAACAATTCAGAAAAACTGTCCAATATGCATTGCATGACATATAACCAAACTTGACGTTACCCGTCGCTTCGCTGACGTTCAAACTTATAGTAAGATATTTTCATAATAAGATTCCATTTACATTGGTTGTATGTGTATGTAAAATATTCTTAATATTTTTTATTAGTGAATAATTTAGATTTGTTATAATCAAGCTGTTCGTAGTTAGCTTAACAAATGGATACGTTGTTACAGCCAAAGTCACAAACTTTTACACTTAATTTAGGATCACAGATTTTCATTACCGTACATGCCGTTCATTACCGTATAAGAACTAGATTAAATTTATTTCTTCTCTCAGTTCATAAATCTGAAAGCAAGACCTAAGTCGTTCTCCAAGTCGTCGATTAATTATTCTATTCATACGGAAAAATACCATAGGAAAAATTATATAGTTTCTTTACATACCCACACGGACGCGCGCTACACTACGGGTATGACGACTTAGAGAACGGTTGAATTTGATGGTTCGCCGATTACCTGCAGACTGCCTCCACGTCGGTCCGTTGGTTCGCGGGTCCGCCAAAACTGCCAGAATTTATCCGCCAATGGGGTGGTAATCCGTCACACGGCAATGTTCTAGTTTGACCACGTGGCTTCGGTAGTCCACGTCAGGTCTCCGCGTGGCCGAATATTCCGGAGGGGTATTGACTATTTCCTGCCTCTCTTTGGAATGCAGATGCATAATTTGCAGTTTGGTTTGGAGTAGAAGTGAATTATTGTCTATTTAGGAGTACAAAGTTCAAGGAGTTGAAGAAACGTGAATTAGGTTTTGCTTTCGGGATTATTAACTGAGAGTAGCGAAGTATATACATTAAACTAGTAGTTACAGCACGAATGAGATTTGAGATCTTTTTGTATTTTAATTCGGACTCGATTTGAAGAACAACCAAAGGTTTCATCACTGACCTTGAATCTTAAGTAGACATTCCTTTTCCATGGTCAAACATGTACCAGATTTTGTCTAAACTAGAAATAAACGAGATTTTAGTCATAGTGAATCGCCAAAAGAGTGTACTGATTTCACGTCCTATATTTAATTTTATAAATAGGAGGAGGTCATATATTTTTTAGTGACACTGACAAACAATGGTCTATTAGTTATTGCTTTGTGAGGTGCATAATAATAAATTTTAGAGTAGATAACTAAAATGAGTGTTTGGCAGAAGCACACTTCATTATTAGTAATAAATCAGACTAAATACCACGTTTAAAGTCTTGCTCAAACAAAACTAGCTACAACTGAGCTATATGAGTGGAAGTTAAAAGTATTTATAGTCAAATCATCGTAGTCAAATGATCATAGTATCATTTATAGTCAAATGTTTATGCTGTGGATTATTGTCAGGTTTTGCGAGGTTGTTTATCTTACTCGTACAGTTTTATTGAAAAGGTTTACATCTAATTTGAGTGCTTTTAATGTTAAAAATGTTTTATCTGATATTGATTTATATTAGATTCACACTGCTTTGTTATCTCATATTTAAAAGACTCTCATCATATAAAAATGATTATCCTTTAAATATAAATTCCCTGCTAATGAACAATCAAATGTAGCTGGAAGAAGTAAAGAAAACTAGTTAAATCCCCTTCACATGTACATTTTAAAAGCAGTTTATCCCTGCAATACAAAATCTGCTAACCTATTACGTGAACCACTCTACTACAAGTATTAAAAAATTTATGTGTTTTTCATTAATGTTGTTATTTCATTGTTTTTTTATTAAAAGTATATGATAGTTTGTTAATGACATATTTGGCAGTCCAATTTGCATTTTTGTCACATAAGGGCATTCAACTTGCTGTAAATGAGCATTAGGTTTTCAGTGAAAATGTCAAGCTTAGATCATTAGTATTCCACGCCTCAGCTCCCATTCAAGTAAGATCTCAACAACCTGGTTTTCTTGAACTTTTAAGTGCTGATACGTTAACGTGCTTTGAACATCATTCGACTTTAGTTCATTAAAGTTGATAAATAAAGCCGGATATGTGAGATGGATTAATCACGTAGATACGACGACTACGGTCAAAATATCAAACTGGGTTTCTGATTCTCATTTGTGTAAACGTGACTGGAGTTCTCTATGAAGTCATTCGTAGTCATTAGAACAAACAGGTCAATAGACTCCCGTTTTCAATTTCATTACAGTAGTTAAGAAAGAACTAGACACAAAATGTATTTGAGCTCATTTAAACATGTAAGTAATATTCAGACAACCATTATATCTTAAAAAAAAACAGGCAAATTATTTGTTATTGATGTATATTATTAATAATACAAAAACATTATTATCTATGGAAATAACACATTTTTATAATATATATTATCACTGGTTAAGATTTTTAATACTGTAGTTGAAATAAGTAGTACAAGAAATGGCATACCTTTCAGGTGTTAATTATCCTCTATTGTGGTAGAGTAGTTTATTACACACTTATTATCCTTGTGTTCTTATGGGCTTATCGCTTAAATATACTACAATGGTGGTACAATCTGTTAGATATTCGTGTTCGTGTTCTGCTAGATTTGTATCTACAGTTGATATTCGTTTTAATAACGACAAAACGACGAGTGTATTTCATCGTTTTCGCCTTTATATGCAAATGACTGACCTTTTGTCCATTTGAATGTTAAGTCAGCTCTGGACCATTCGGTTTTATGACCCTAATCCCTCCTAATCTGTAGCAATACATCAGTTTAACCGGCAAAGGAGTAGCAGTTTGATCTCATTCTTAATATTTCATCAATTATATATGCATAACATCATATGAACAATTTCGATGATTTGGTAACAATCTTCATTTTTCAGGATTAAAATCCACGGTATTCACGTCGGTCTTGAAATTGTCCCTTGTGCTATCGTCAAAAATTATACTAAAAGAATGTTGTAAAAAATATTTATTAATTGGATGTTATTATTTTATTAAATAACTAGCTGATGGTAATCCGCTACGCTGGGTTGGTCTGAAAGTTACATAGGCTTTGATCATATCTCCGAATGGCGTCATTTGGAAGCAATACGCAATATAATGTATAATGTTTTATAAAAAATTACTGTATTTAGATGTTTTTCAATAAATATATTCAAGTAAATTGGGGTTGGCATATTTGGTGGGGGCAATTTTATTTACCTTTTCGAACAGCATATATACGTGACTCATTTGAATTTCTAACGCAAATATTTTGCGTTACCAATTTGAATTTTTTTCTATGCAATATCTACAAATTTTGTCCATCTTACCTAACACTATAATCTATTAGTTTGAAATTGTATCCTTAATGGTCCAAATAAACAGCTTGCACAGTTGGTCGATTTCAATCAGCTTGTTCTTTGATAACTTTTTCGAAGGCTCTCCATTCTTTCGCTGATCTGATTGTTTATTTCATCAGCTTGTGCGTCTGTCTCCTATTCTGTTCGAATCTGTTACCACAATCTTTCTCTCCCTTTGACATTTTTAAGCTGTCTAGGGGTCAGGTTTTCTTGATATTACTCTGAATTTTCTTGTAATAGGCTTAGACACGTTTCTCTTTATTCCTCCGATTCATTTCTTTATAATTTGTCGTCTTTGCGATGAGATGCGGGATTGCGAAAATTCTCTCGTACGCTTTGGCATTTTCTCATCTTGTTTTTATTTATCTTAAGAATTTTAAACCGAAAAAATATGTAACTCTAAATGTTATCATAACAATCTTTTTAATAACATAACCTAGCTGTAATAATTGACTATTAATCAAAAACGTAAATAAAACTTATATATCACCTGCCATTCAAAAATAATTGTATGTGCTACATTCTGTTGGTAACCATTGTAGCTATTTCAAATTAAACCGTGTGTTTTGATATAAACAAATAAAAACCAAAACACTCCCAAAATCCTTGACATAGGTCCCTGTAGGAAAATCCTGAGCCTAAAGCTCTAAACGATATCAAAACCCAACCACCGTGGTGTATCATGAGATTCCAAGCTTTAATTTGACACCATGATCAAGGGTCTACGACATGTAGTTTTGTATACCTATATATATACATCGATTTATTTATTTGCGTTTAAGTGTAGTACAAGCAGCCATAGCAAACCAAGGTGTTGAGAAAATGAGTGCACTTTACAATAATATAGAGATGGAGGGATGGATAGGTATGGAAATAGACAGATATGGACTCCTTGCCCCCCCCCCCGCATCACGGGCCCTTCTGTTACGCTACTGTATGAATGGCCAATAATAATTTTGGTTACTGCACAAAACTTCAAACTACTCATCAAGTTATGTTGAACCTTAACATTTATTTAATATAAATTCTAGTATAAAGGCCAAAATAAAAATGTTTTGATGGTCATTTTAAGGCCTACAAACTTCCATTTGAAAATGACGTAAATCATGCAAATGTAGGATTTCTGGATATTTTATGGGCATCTAAAGAGAAATATTATTTCTGTAGCTTTTCTCCCAGAAACGTTGCATTTGGCTGATATCTGCTCTGTGGTTACAGACGCTATCAGGTCAATAGGAAACAAATTTTCAGGAAAGACGGACTATTTGATTCAATTTAAGCTTATTTGTTTCCATGGCTTGTATTAGGTAAAAATATCTACATCAATATATACCTAAACAGAAACAAAAAAATTCCAAATGACCAAGCCCAAGATTTTTTAATTTGCTTCTTACTGTCGTCTTGAGACGATATATAAACTGATACTAAAATAAAAGTTGGTAGATTCAATTTTCTCAGTCCAAAATGAAATTTTTGTATTGAATTAATGTTTTATTCCAATAAACAACAATTGAATTTGTGAGTTGAAAACACCTGTCGCCGCAAGCCTGTGTACTCAGCGAATGGTTCAAGATTAATGATTTCATATAATAGTCCAGTAAAAATACATTGTGGTGTACAAAGGGTCGGGTAGTTGCGATGTTGTGATAATCCAAAAATCACAACTACCCGACCTTTTGCAATACAATCCAATTTTCGTTCTTATTTACTGGACTAATTGTGTTTTCAAAATCACTTGACGTTGAAATTAATTTAAATTAATTTTTTCAATAAGCTCTTCTCATTCAATACTAATTGCATTTATTCATACAATACAATTACTATACTGCAATAAAATATTTCCCCAATCGTGTTGTAACAAATAAGAACAATTAACAAGGTAAACACATTAGTTTGAATTACATTTGTATATTAAAATTTTAATAATTTTCTTGGTGTACTATAAAATTTTTTCGATTAGAGTCATGGTTAACAACTCTTTTTTAAGGGTAATTTGTATAATTTGTATGGAGTAATTTCGATGAAATATTTTTGTATTTCTCCATGAAATTTGGGTAATTATAAGAACAATATAATACCTCCTGAGACTAATTGTAAGAACAATATCAGACAATATACTGCATTTAGTACTTTTTCATATCTCAATAACTAAATGACTGAATGACTGAAGTATATATATATATATAATCAAGTTCAAAAATATATGAACTTACGGTGTTTATGGGGGGACCTCAATATGAAAGGTTTATGGTGGTGGTGACAGTTGGCTTCAATCTTACCACGAATTCTTCGGTGATAACTACTTCCTTAAAGGGGGGAATCAGCTCTCCTTCATAAATTGTGGTTTTATTCATAAATAAAACCATGATTTCTCTTCATAAACCTATAAATTTAAGGAGACGAAAAAAGTGTACATTACACGAATTACCAATGTTCACAGTTTTCTACAGACAAAACAAATGATTTATTATGTTTAAATTATTTATCTGGTCGTAAGCAGCTAAGCGATTCTCCTGCAGGATGCCATGTCGTTTGTCCAAATCAATCATGTTCCATTTATGCTTAAACGATCGAGTTAGACGTAATCTGTTCGAAAAATATCCTAATTATAAGTCAAGAAAAGTTTTGTTCATTAAAAATATCTTAAATAAACTTAAGAACAAATTCTCACACTGCAATCAAAAGATTAATGAGCTGATGACCATCAGCTCATTATCTATATTATCTATAAATTTAGAAAATTGAGGATTTTATAAATTTATAGATAATACTTTTTCATGAGTATAGGTTTTAAGTCATAACCTAGTTTCCTCCTCGAAAATCTATATATTCTTTTTTGTGTGTTATCAAAATTTGTTAGCGGTATGATATTAGCATCCTAAGCATGGGCACTTGAGCACTACATATATCTACTTCATCAACATTCGGATAGTATTTTTAGGCAAAAAGCTAAGCATTGGACTCAAAATATTTGTTTAAGTATTAACAATATTGAGCAAAATCTTAAAATTAAAACTAGTAATACCTTGTAGTAATTATGTAACTTAGAATTAACAGTTGACAATTGAATTTTTTGTGGAATCAGGTACATCAAATGACTTTAGTTTGGACTTGGAAAAGACAACTCTGTTACTTTAATATTTTGGGACCTTGTATTATTCACCATCTCTAGAAATACTACGTCCTGTAATATGTCACTTTAGCAGCCATTATGCTACCATTTATCACCCATTAACCATATTCATGATACTTATATAATGTATTCAGTTGGTGATAATGCACCCATTAAGAACAATCCACTGGCATTTGCACTAAATTACGAATAATGATTAGTTTGTTTGATAATGTATTTTAAGTGCAGTTGTTCAAACTAGCACTTTTTTTAACTTATTATGTTCGAATTTTTTGTCTATTTCAAAAATAAATAAGTGCTAGACATTGAATTATGTATAACTTAATTCAAGCTAATAGTATAAGTAAGTCTAACAGTATAATTATTTTGTTAGTGTAGGGATATTTTTTAGCCTTTTTACAGGAAAAACTCGCTTATTACTCGCTTACGCTTAACCCATTGTTATGTTTTAAAGGAAAGTTTAACCCCACAATCTATAAAATGAAACATTTATTCACATTAGGAATGTTTAAAATACATTTTATATATACATAATTTCTAAATTTGTCATTGGTTATCAACGTATGTTTTTGTGCATTGTGCGTCTTTTTCACAATATTGGTAGATTTATTGAACAGAATGATAAAAACACTTAACCTCACATATTAGTCATAATTAACGTTTAATCATTTTTTTCTTTTCTATATATCAACAGAAGAAATGTTTAATGAAATGGCCAACATTATAAGAAAAATAAATAATAATAACTACTTATACATTTTTTCTCTCAGCCTTACCACCAAGAATTGAAATTACAAAAACTTCCATGATACATTAATATACATTGTGGATTGGGTGTATGTTAATCTGTTGCCAATACAGGAACAGTAATTAATTCTACATTACTTTTTGTTCAGTTTTATAAATTTCCATCTTGAAATTTAAACGTTGGGGAAAGTAGGACTAGTTAATACGGGCTCAGGTTTATACAAATATTATTAAAATCAGATGCGCATGCGTCTGTTAAAGAGGATAATCGGTGCAATTTTCCTAAACATTGGCGCAGCCATGCGGTTTGTTTCAAGGTCAAGCTACCGTTTAAAAATGTGTAACTTTTTCCCAAGATATTAAATCTGTCATTCCAAGTTTGAGAGTAAAATATTCCTCATTTTCCTAGACAAGAAAATCAGGAATTCAACGGTGCCCCGATTCCATACTCATTTGGTACTACCTAGTACAATATTCAATAAATGTAGTCGTCAAGGTATGTAAAATATAACTACATTGCCCTTAGTACTGATTATATCAATTAGGATCCGGTTGCAGTGAAATATCTTATCATAGGACTAAACAAACACTTCTTTATACGCTTCTTTCGTATTGTATTAGAAGTTTTTTGGCAGTTTTAAAACTAGTAATATGTAATTGTCCTATTTTCAATTTAATTTATTTTTAATTATCCATCGGTTACCTGGTCTAACCGCTAATCATACCAATACACTTGTCTAAAATGCTTCATGTAGACACACATAAACCATGCTTTTACTCGCTAATGAAAATTATCACAAGCTTTTTAGTCCTAGCATAGAGAAAGAAATTGAGCCAAAATTGGTATGGTACTAATTAAATCGTGGCAACTTTGAATTCGCATTTTACATGGCCGAGCTATTATTTCCGACCCTTACTATACGTTATGGCATAAACTCGGTGATGATTGAAGTAATAAATCTAATACTCGTGTACTAAATAGTACTAATTGAGCGTTAATCGTGTCTCCGTTTAAATCCACATTTTCTTACATTGCCGGGTTGACATTTCTGGTTGCTACTATATGTTTTGGCTAATAACTTGGTTATGGTTTATGGTTGGAGTACTAAATCTAATGCTTGAGTACTAAAAAGTACTAATTGAGTATTCAATCATGACACCGTTGAAATCTGCATTTTCTTACATGGCCGAGCTGGTATTTCTGGCTTCTACTACATATTATGGCTAATAACTTGGCCATGGTTGGAATCTAAATCTAAATCTAATACTTGGGTACTAAATAGTACTAAATGAGTATAAAATCGTGGCACCGTTGAATTCCTCATTTTCTTATATGGCCAGGCTACCTTTTCCCAGGGTCCGGCATCATACTATTGTTAATAACTCGGCAATGCTTCGATCCCTAAATCTATTTTTCGGGTACTAGTTTGTACCAATTGAGTATTAAATCGTGATATGTTTCAAATATTGAATTTCAAACGTGGTCGGGCCAATGAAATGTACCTAAGCAAAAGCTGATAAGCTGCGCGTGTACACTAGTTTTACTAAAACTGTTTGGCCTTCTCTGTTGCAGCTCTACTTGCAAACACTGGAGATTTTTTCACAAAAGTGCTACTAACTATGGCTAATTTTTAGAACTATCTCAAACCATATTTTTATATGTTTATTTTTAACCAAAGGGCATTGAGTTTGGTATAGTGTCGATAAAATGCGCTATTGTTTCGAAAATTCAGCCTTTTACTGTACATATGCGATACCCTTTGACAAAGGTCTCTAGCTACGCCACAGACTTAAGCCTTTTTGGGAGAAAAATATTTGTCATCCTTTCTTATAACTCATCTAGAGCGTGTAAATAATACTGGTTTCATAATTATAAAAGTTTCATAACCCTCAGCCTTATAGTTTTTGAGAAACTGTGATCAGTGAGTCAGTCAGTTAGACGACCGTTTTTGGATTTTGTACCTATATGTACATATTTATGCAAGCTTTGCTTCTCTAGCTTGGGAATGGTCTTGTGGTTGAATTTAGTTACACATATAAAATAGCTATTATTTTATTATTTTATTTTGATAGCTAATCTTTTACTTAGTTTTGTTTTAAGACGTTCTAAGTGCATTCCAATATTTTATTGATGCAGTCAAATTTATTGTTGTCAGTAAAGATATGTTTTCGTTTGAGTTTTGTATACATCTGCCTTAACTGATAAGTAAAAAACCTGATTAGTTGTGAAACATGTTCTTACTGATCAATAATGGCAAATGTTCGTATAAATCAAAACTAAAACATAAACTCACAATCAAAAACAATCCACTATAAACAGTGAATAAATGTATGTTTTCTTGACTGTGAAATGTACGTAACAATTTTCTATATTTTTAATTATTAATAAAGAAGTCTTCCTCAATTTAACTCAGATTTTTTCCATTCAAAAATATCAATCACATTTACTAAAGTATCATCATGCTCCATATTAATATCAACCTGTCTCAATGTGGGGCAGCTTGAGACACTTTTGAGTTGTTTAGCTAAATATATTCTAAAATTTTTTAATTGGATTTTTATTAAAGTAAAATAATTGAATATCCTGCAATCAAACTACTAACAACAGTAGATATAGTACAAATAATTAAAAAATCATATCTTCAAAAGCATGAGCATTTAGCAAAATAATAAGACAAAGTCTATCTCTGCAAGTAATTGTACACAATGAAACAAACGGCTCTCTTTTGTTGTAATAGAGGGTGAATCAATTAAATCGTTTGTGAGAAATTAGTTCGCCCTAATTAATAAGATATTAAAATAAAAACAAAACGGAAATATTATGCATGTTGTGGTAGTTGCCATGTTGTATTTCATTTACAACTTTAAAAATACTACTAACATTATTTTTTGTGTCTATAAGTTTTCTCAAGAGTTTATATTTCAATATAAATCGACTGAAATTTCAGGGTGTGATTGTTTGACATTGTGACATTCCTTTGGGAATATAGTTTGAAGCCGCTTTGAGGCTTTATGCTTCATCATCTAAAACTCAAGACGCAGAGGAATTACGTTCTCTCAAAAATTTATAAGACGATAGTGATTACTTCTTGTAGTGAATCAAAGACCCTCATAAAGATTATTATTCATGAAATAATACTAAATATATAACAATACAGATATTACATACATATTTGTAATGGATTAAGCTTTCAAAATATTATATTCATAATAATGTAATACTACTATTATCCCAGCTTAAAAAATTAAATCTTGAAACTGTCTTAAATAGCCCTAACGATAAAGTAAAGCTTACAAGGAGTAAAATTTATCCTCGAATAACAAAAGTTTCAATTCATAAACCTGTTTTAATTGCTTTTATATTTAAAATGGCTTCCCTTAGAGTTTTGAAAAGGGTCCGTAACTTTATACTTTGGATCACTATTTCTGATTAGACTTGCAAAACAGCTGCAGTACTGACAGAGTAGTTAATTTGTTTAAAAGCTTTTCTTGGATTTATGTGTCTTGTATATTTACAAATCTCCGTACCGAAGTTTTATGCAGTTCTTTTTATCTTCAATTTGCACCAGCAAATTGAACCCATTTATCACAAGGAACGCACACAAGGAACGCATTCAGTTCTGTATTTTTTATCGTATAAAAAGTTTTTGGCAAATATGTATTAAGAGAAACTTTTTTTATAGAATGTTGTAAGGTAATATTTGATGAATTGCAGTCTGATAAAATTATTGACAAAGTTTAATTTTTTCCGATTAGCTTTATTTCGTTTTTAAACAATTTTATACGTTTTACTCTATTAAATATATGTAACCAAGGAAAATTATACAGATTATCTTGGAAATTTAATATATTACCGTACCTTTTAAAACTGTTTTAACAGTCACTCCAGGTAATTTTAACTTCAAAAACTTTAAAACTTCAGGTAATTTTAAAATGCATACGTGTCAAACACTGAAAAACCATTTTTCCAGCAAATCTTACCTTTAGGGACAATCTATCTAACAGTAAGTGGCGGCAATGCCTGATTCCTATATAATCTTAACATTTGATGATGCTACGACATGATGCGTACAGGAAAAAAACATTGGTTCATGCTGATATACAACGCCCCTCAGAAGAGGCGCAAGGAGATAGGTTCCTTAGAAAAAAATTGCAAATCTTAGAAACATAGAAAATCAAAATAATCAAATAAATTTCATTAGAGAAATTAGGCAAAAGATTTAGTATTTTGAGTATTTTTTTAGTTTATTGGTTACCGAGATATTAATTGATTGGAAAACATATCACGTTGTCCTGATGCTATCCTTCTGGGAAATCAATACATTTTTGTACTTTGTTATTTCCTTAAAACCTTTTGGATGTATACAAATTTTACATAATTATGTTCCTTAACAGCAAACCTACATAAGGGATACTCATATCACATGTAATGACTATGGAGAATACAAACAGTATCATTATCTAACACGAGATATGTTTGAATGGGTTTGCATTTTCTAATATTTAAATTACCTGAGTTTACTAGAATGCAGCAATAGTAGTTTATGCAACGATTGTATAATGAATGCCTTTAAGCCACGAGTGAGATGTAAGTTAGAACACGAGCGAAGCGAGTGTTCTAAATATCTCACGAGTGGCTTAAAGGCATAATACAATCGTTGCATACACTATTTTATCTACGACCAACAATATACAACAAAATTACCCCCTAAGTTAAACTAAACTCATGACTTTTACTAATGATGGAATAGGTCAACTAAAATTTGAGGTTAGGCAAATAAGCAGACTGAACCATGAGTCGTTGTGGAACAATCAGCTGATGGGATAAGTAAACTCAAACATGAATCGTAATGCAACAATCAGCTGATGTGCGAATTGCGTATTGTTATTATGACACTACTTCCGTCAAATGCCGAGCTCTCATTGGTCTAGAACCAGTACTCTAAAGTGACTCCAGTACTCTAAAGTCGTCATTAGAGTACTGCTTGGTTTTTGGTGTTTTAATGTATATCATTATAATGTTTTTTGACATTCCAGATAACTTTTTGCTTTGCTAACCTTCATAAGCTATTTCAATAATGTAATGAAAAATACTGAAACTAATAATGTAAGTTTGGAAAATACTGAAGTTTAACCGTTCAAATATTTTTACGTTTTAATTGTTTTCTTTCATTTGGCAATTTTTTTTTAATTAAGCTCTGATTTCTTTCCATACAATATGATTTAAATCTCGGCCTGCACATTTAACGAGTCTTAAAGAAGGTACAATTACATGTTCAGCTCAAAAACTAAATGATTTAGAAAATAATCCAACATTGTGTTTCATATAAATTTATGATATAATGGCTTAGGTAAAAAATGTATATCATCAGAGATTTGACCGATATTGTAAAATAACAAAATGTAGAAAGCTGTTTAAAGGAGCAAACTATATAAACTAAGGCTACCTCTCGATATTATCTTGACCGTTTCTCACACTCCCGCAACCTCACCTCCCGCCTGATAAGGACGGAGATGTATTACCTCGCGACTGGCAAAGCGTTGCTTTTTGTCTTTCGGGAAAGTTACAGTAGGTCTGCTATTAAAATTATTCAATCCAATATTTTATAGTTAATGCCCGTATTGTTTAGCAAGTAATTTTATTATTTAGCTAGTAATTACTGTACATAAAAGTGTGTTTCGTTAGGCACTTTTTTAATCAGGAACAAAAACAGTTAATTTTATTTATTGATTTATTTATTACAAAAATTAAGTCTAACTTAATTTTGAATTTTTAAGTCGACGTTTCACTGAAGGTGCAATATGTTTTGAAAGTAAACAATTAATACTGAAAATTATCTAACAATGCCAGATTTACTATTATTTTGCAAATTCTTTTTAAGTGTTGATTTACAGCATAGGTTTATGACTGGAATAGGGAATTATTAAGTGAGGTGAAATGTTTATATAGAGTTCAGTTTAGGATCGTTTACCAACACTTTATAGTTGTTAGTTGTGGAACTCAGTTTACTGTCTAGAAACCTCTGAATGTAAACACAAGGTAAAAGACCTTACTATGACGTGATTTACGTTCAAACATGTTCAATGTAAACATATTTAAAAAGTGTGAAGATTTTTTCTTATTTTTTTTAGTTTGGATTGTTTTTTTAATACTTAATTTGCACTTTAAAAACTATCACATAAAAGACGATTAAGTCAAGTCATAAGTGTACTACATGTAACTTCGAAAATTTAAGCTTATTGCTCTAGCTTTTAAATTATTTAGTCATTTCGGTAGAAGAATTCGAACGAATTTGTGGAATTACACTTTAGTAGATAAAAATAAACGATACAGTGAAGTACTGAGGATTTAAAATCAAAATTCTCCGGTTAAACAATTATTACATACAACAGGAGTTTATATTATTTTTAATTATATTTTGTTATATTAAACAAAATCAAATTATTTTTGAAATGATCAATATGTTAATCTACACAAACATTTAGTATTCAGTCTGTTTTATATGCATACAAAATATCCAATGCAAGCATAATTAGGGTTTAATTTATGATAATTTTGTTTGATTGCAAACAGAGAACTATCAATAATTAGATTATTAATTCATCTGCAAACATTCTATCAGCAAGATAAAAGGTGCTTTTGTCATGACCTTTGCTAAATAACTTGTTCGATTGACTGTCTGTAATATTTCCCCTTGTGAGCTGTCGCCCCTTGAAAAGGTTGGAAAGTAATACTTTTTACAAAATAGACTCTTACAATAAATAATGACTTGTTAGGTGTTACTCTTTAAATAGGATAAAAATAACACCGTTCAGAACTAAAAAACATAGTTTTAACATTAGATTTGATTTTATTTAGAATTACATTAGTATGATTATATTTAATATAGTTTGAATTAGTGAATAAATGAATATGAATTTTAAACTGGTTATCATTTGCTATATAAACATAAAGCTTAAACATAGCATTTACATTGAAAATAAAAAATGACTAATTTAAAGGAATTTCGTCTATTGAACTCTCATAATTTAAAGATTTATTGAAATATTATCCTTGAAACTGTATACCGGTATATAATACCTTTATTGTGTTTATTCTTTTACGTCCTAAAAGCAACGTATCTGCAAACAACTAGAAGAATGGCCAATATTTAAAAAAAATGCTTAACATTTTATAATAGTTATGTAGTTAAACATTAAGTTGACAAGCAAAAGACAACGGTTATGAACGGTTTAAATTTGTGACCCGCCAAGGTAAAAGGGACCTTATCTTCCCAGACAAAATTTTACAGTTCAGCAAGTTTTACAGGTTAGGGTAAAAAAATCACGTTTTCTGATTTTTATCGTTTCTTACTCTATACATGTTTCCAAACAATATTTGGTCCATCTTACACTTAATTTTAACATTTAACATGGTAAAATTAATTTTTCCAAACCCTTGCAATCCGGAGAAAGGGAACCTTGACTTCCCCAAAGCTATTTTAACGCTTTGAAATTAAGAAAACACGAGAGTTCTGTGAGGAATAAATGCAGGACTTACTAAGCCTTGGCCCAGGAATCAGAACATGAAATTGTACAGGATCTTTCTGAAGAAGTAGTTGACGACGTAGCTCCTGGTCCAAGTGAGTTTCAAAATCTAAAAAAAGTTTACTCGAAGGTCAACAAATAAAAAAGTAAAAACTGAAACACTTAATATAATGTCATATTTTCTTAAGATTAATTGTAATAAATTCTTATTTGAGTATAAAATTAAAATAAACTTTAATATTTATTATTTAACAAGACATTTGGTCTTTAAAATTTTGCGTTTTTTCATTACTCCCACCTCTTTAAGCATTGTTCGACAAAAGGTGCAAACAACTGATACAAATTCAATGAAGGATTCATATTCTACTTTAAGTTTCTGACAAAATGATATGTGAAACATAGCCAATAATATACGTAGTAACAAAGAAATAGAAGTTAGAAATTTACAAAACTTTAGACTGCGAATTACTAAAATTGAAGTTATCAATATTTCAAATTCAAAAATTTATAACTCAGGCATTTTTAAGATATCTTGAAAATTCTGTTTGGGTTTTAATGTAGATTAAAGATATACTGATAACTCAATTTCGAAAAAATTGAAGTTAAGGTCGCTTTTCCCTTGGCGGGTAACATTTATCGTCTGCTACTTTTATATTTGATTTTATCAACGAGTATTGAAAAGTTACCAATGTTTCAAATAAATATTTAAAGCTAATATATAACAATTAATTAATAAACATTTTACTGTAAAACATTAAAAATACCTAAATATGTTATGGTTTTTTTATTATTTTGGGCATTGAAGTTGGAAGTGTTTATACATTACAATAAAAAAATACTCCAACCAACGTGTTACAATTGAAAATATTGATTAACATTTTAAATTAAAACACAAAACAATACCTAAATATTCTATGGTTTTTTAATTATTTTGGGCATTGAAGTGGGAAATTGTCATATATTTCAATAGTTTCTACGTTTACACGACTATAAATTCCTGAGTTACAAGACTATAATAATATGAACGTCTTGGTTACAGTACACTTAAGAACGAAGGCGCAATATAATACCAGAGCGGTCACAAGGGGGACGTATTTCAATCCTTATCACTGAGAGCGGTCCCAAGTCAAGTAATGGTAGCTACAACGGCATAATGACTAATAAAAACTTTTACTCTCTTGATGAACATGTATTTATAACTAAGTATTCTCTTCAATTTTCACGAGTTTCTAGTTATTTTTAGACTTCTGGTTGGTTTGAAATATAATCGACGATCCATTTATGTTTGTGGTTTTAAAATGTTCAACAAGCAAAATTATTACAACGGATTGAATTGCATTTCCTTAGTTTAACTTCTGTAAAAGAAATTCCTTGTTTAGATTTAAAAAATTAATAAGTATAATATGGTTTATTCGTAAAAAATCCATACATTCCCTTTAAAATTATATACAATGTTATTATAAAATACGAAGGTACAGTCATAATTAACCTTGTACATACAGTAATACTACCTTCGTGCCTTTGATTCCATGCATTGAACTAAAACAGGCGGTTCAATCAATTTTGCTCGGTTGAAATGTTTTAGGTTCAAAGTAATTGGTTACGTTTCCAGAATTAAAGTTAATTTGATGGATTTTCAGAATAAGTTTTTTTGCTGTACAAAATGTCGATGATAAATGCCATATAAGCAAATTAAAAACATACAACATACATTTTGATGATTTTTTTTCTAGTTTGGGTTTTTTAAGTCAGAATTAAAGAGAAAATAACAGGATTTGCCCCAGCTTTCGGTTGGTTGAAAATTATCTTGGACCTTTACGAGACAAATGGGGAAGAATTTATCTTAAATTTACCTTCCACATCATGAACTGGTTATATTGCCCTGGTTTCCTTGATTCCAGATTGTGATACTAAATGAAAGGACAAATTTATCCTAAAAAGCAAACAAAATCCATAGTATATCAGACTTTTATTCATCTTATTAATTGGTTATCTAGACCATAAGAAACTACTTACAGTTCTGTAATAATCATAACTTAAATCAATGTTTGTGCACTTGGTAGTTGGGTTCCGATATCTTTTAGGGCTTAAGCACAGGACTGTCCAAAAGGGACCCACGTCAAGGATTTTGGGAGTTCTTTAGGTTTTATTTGAAAAAAATGGTTTTGATTTAAAGTAGTTAGGCCTACAGTGATTATTAACATTGCAGCACTTAACTATTACTAAAGAAAATAGTCTTCCGAGCAAAGATAACAGGTTTTTAGCTAGTCTGTTATTATATTATGTTAAAACTTAGACTAGTTTCAACAATAACACCAATCATGAAAACTTTTTTATGCAAAAACAGCATAAAATCATGTTGACCATTCTTTACAAAGATAATATAGATGTGATTAAGAATGGGTATATTATGTTTAGGAATCAATCATCGAATCATATTATTACAATCATTTTGTTAACCATCATTTCCAAGTTATACGTTGTGATCTATGGATTAAAAAAAATACAGTGTCCCAAAATAAAACTGATCATTATCAGAGCCTTTTATTATATGTATAAGCACAGCCAAATTTTAAGTTTATTATTTAATAGTTTAACTTATGAACTTTATTTTTGAGTATCAATTGATTCATGGCTTTTTCTCAAACCTTCAGTCCTAAGACATCATCTTCAATAACCCGAATACTCTGCCCCCCAAGGTCCCCACTCCTATCGACAAGTAATTGTTAACTGATGTTTGTTGAGAATCAAGAGTATTAGTCAAAAGTCGCTGATGAAGAACACGTGTCTCCTTTTGGCGAATTTCCCCCTATAGGGAAGTAGCTATTACCGTAAGCGGCATGTAACGGTAAGACTTAAGCACGGGACCGCCGTAACTTTTCATTTTGATGCCCCCAGACCCCAAAAACACCGTTCGTTCATTTATATATATATATAAGGATATATATATCCTGTCCGTAGGCGCGATAACTTTCGTAAAAAAGGTCCGATCGCAATGAAATTTGGTACATACGTCTAGAGTGACATTTATTACTTCGAGTTCGAAAACCAGCGCGATAAGGAGGGTTTTTTGACAAAATAAAATTTATTTTTAGGATTTAATATCTTTATATTATTTTTTTGTAAATTAAGTTTCAAAATTGAATTCAGCAAAAAAAATTAACAATTTAGCATTTGGAATTATTATTCTACGTCAATCCGCTGCTGAGATATTGAAAGTGCTAAACACAGTACGTTGTCCAATATTATTTTTAATTTTACCCTCCAAAAAGTATAGTTACCCTGATTTAACAGATTTAAAAAACATACAATTCTGAACATATGATTAAATTTTCAGGTGATGAATATTTTATTTCTGTTTATTTTGAATGGTTAGAGTTCATTGATCAAGATTTTGCAGAAAATATATGCTACATTATTAACAACAACAAAAATTTAATTTAATAAAGAAAGTATGAGCATTTGGAGGGGGGATGTCTTTGTCTAAACTGCCTGAAAATGTAGCATAATATATGGTATGTTTTGCAATGATGAGGATTGATAATATGTTTTATTGAAACTGGCTGCAGATACAGGTCTGCTACAACAGGGGTGTTTAATTATAAAACTGGCCATATGATTGAATTTTATTTTTTTCATGAGATCAAGTTATTTGTTTGTTTTGAGTGTTTTGAATTCATTGATTATATGTTTGTTGACATTTATATACTTTAAAAGATCACTTTTTTTTATTAAAAGACTAAGAATTATATAATTTACAAAAGTGTATGTGTTACAAATGAAAACCAATGTAGTCTCCTTGTTAATTTCCCTCATGTTTAAAGCTCATTAATGAATTAGTATACGTTTTTAGTATATTATTTACTTAACGTATTAAAACAATACTTTCCTTCAAATAAGTCGAATGCTCACATATACAAAATAAATACTATGGAAATTCGCTGAGTACGCAGGTCTGCTGCGACGGGGGTATTTCAATACCACTTTATGTTTGTTAACACGATAGCAGCCGTAAATATGGTCCGATCTTGACGAAATTGGTTACTGTGAAGCAGCACTTCACAGCTGACCATCAGACGAATTTGACATATCAGCCCGATCGGATCATCGGAAGGAGGGGTACAGTAGTATACACGTACAATACCTTTATAAGTATTTTATAAGTACATTTAGATTTTACAAGTAAAACCTCAAGGTTTGTAGTTTTTACTTGTAAAACCAAAGAATCATACAGGTACTGTTCAAATTCGGCAGGAAGCTAGGCTCCTATTTTACTTCCCAGTTTTGAAAATTGAAGTGTGAAACGGTAAGTTTGCCACTTCAACCAGTATTGACTAGGAGTGGATGTTTTCATTGCCGTCCGCATCTTCTCTTAACGCTTTCACGACTTCAGAATTTTTTTTGGAATAAGAATTTGAATTGCCATAAAACATGGTGAATTTAATTTAAAAACACATTATAATGATTTTTTGTCATAAATGAGTAATTAGTTTGAAAAATTTATTTTGTTGAGATTAGTTGAGCAGATTGAGTAGACAGCAAGAACAACAGGTGAGACAAATCTCTTTGTACCAGCCTCCACACCAACGTCGGTAGAATGTAAACGTGCATTAGTTACACATGGTCGGTCAAAACGATTGAAACTGTACCTTCTAAAGCTTGTCTTTGTTTAAATCTGAATATCCGCAGCCGTACAGTTTTACTTCGTAATTGCAAGCTTCATTCTCTTCTTTACTAACGAAAGTTACAAAGGTTAGAATATGTCAGGTGCATGTTTCTGTTTTCTACAGTGAGAAATCTCATTCTTTTACAGATATTTAGTTTACATTAGAATACGATAGTCTCTTTTATGAAATTTTACGTGTACGTATATTAAGGAGCTATTAGGTATCACAATCATAAATATATGAAAATTTTTAATTTTTGTTTTCGAGAAGGCAGTGACTTGTTTGGATCAAAGATTTTGGTCTGAAAACGTTATTTTATTCAGCAATCGCATACGTAAATCGCATACGCATATGACAATGGACATACGTAATTTTATAATTCAATTTAACACACTCTCCATCCAGTTTAGTCAAACACAATAAGTTGTTGAACTTAGTGAATGTGAATGTTTTCTACCGTAGTGATTTGCTCAAAACCACTACATTTTCGAGGTTTGTATATGCAATAAAAGTTGAGATGTAATTATTGTTGGTTTTACATTTTAGAGAAAAATAAGTTTAAAATGAATGAAGAAAGTTCGTAAAATAAATAAACTATGATTTAAAATTCTTTTTGTTTTGTATTCCTGATTAATGATTGGTCTCAATCAAGTACCAGCATATTTGTTACTAGTAATTGCACCCCTTACCTGGATTTAACAAATTTAAGATTATTTTGTTAAAATAAAGTAAGCTACATTTTAATTCATGGTGCGAGTTTAAATGCTACTGGCCCAAGCTCTCGTAGCCCTTACATAAGTAGCAAACATTATTTATAAGTTAAATAAATATTTAGGATTGGTGATAAATATGGCCCAACTATGGGAAACCGTTCAGAGCTTAGTGTAGTTGCAAATGTATCTTAAACTCAAGTTTATTTCAGTTTCCCGTTAAAATAGCAAAAAATATATATATATATTTTTTTATATTCGCTCACAATAGTTAAGGCTACTAAATAGTTAGTTAGGTTTATTAAATATTTAAGCTTAGCTTTTGATCTCGTTTCAACAGTTTTGGAAATGAATTTGACTACTCACTAACCTTTTAGGGTGTATGATTAAATTTTAATTCAAAAAATATCATAAGATTTTTATAAATTTAAAAAATATAAATTATTTTTCTTGTACAGCAACATGGGGTGTTCGAAGCAGTAACAATCTTTAGTAGTCAATAAATTGGAGAACATATACTATACCGTTCCATTATTAGCTATTTCACTTGTTCGAAACTTGTTTTCGTTTTGCACGCTTGCTCAGTATTTGACATTCCCATTTGTCAACCAACGGTCATCAACCAATTAAAAATATCCGAAAGCTCGCTGCTCTAATCCAACGAAGTTATGCACAAATAAGTTGTATCTAGTTAGTCATTGCTTATTGAGTCTAGTTTTGCGAAATATAATATTCACAATGATTTACAATTTTTATAATAAATTTATTTGAATTACATTTCAACTTATGTGACCATGATTGACATTATTTTTTTCCAGCTAGGTTTACGGTGAAAGAAAGTGTGCAAACACGTAAACTGTATGTGTGCTCAGATATATTTGTGCTAAAGAAAACCAAATAAACAGGATCATCTCATGTTAGTAGGAGAGTTTCAAAGTTTTACGCCACGACTTGAAAACTACCGTAGATTCCAGTTATTTGTTCAGGTCCTTTATCCTCTTAGTTCCTATTGCTTTTTACAATGCGGCTGATAAACCACAATAGTAGGTTGTAAATGGCTCAAATGAACTAAATTTTCCTCTCTTGTCAACTACACCGGCTTGAGTTAAATAGTTTTAATGTATCTAGATCTATGTATGTGCAAAAAAAATTCCTAATTATTGATCTTAATTATTGTATAGCACTAAATGGCCATTAAGACATTATCAGGCGATATGCCTACATTTTATTATTAGGTTAGAACTATTTTCGTTTAGTATTATATGGGTATAAAATTAAATATACCTAAAAAATACAGGCCACTAGCATATTTTTTCAAAAGAAATAATTGCATTTCCCGGTATTTTTATTAGTGGAACCTTTTGCACGATTAACATCAGTAGATGTAGTTTAAATTATTAAAAAATCATATCATCTAAAAACATGAGCATTCAGGAAAATGCCTTTTCATCACACTGACACAAAAAAATATGTTTTATTTTCCTTTTTGTTGGCTCGAAAGTTACACATTGCCGTCCTAGGCCGGAAAAACATTTATCCAGCCTAGGCCGGATAAAACGGAAGTAAACAATCAGCTGATTTGCGGCAAACCGACGTATAATGCTCGTTTATTGGGTACTTTTTAGAGAAATGTAGTGGCAGCACTGCATCCGTAGCAAATGTTTGTTGTGTTTCTTATAGGTTAGGTTTTTTTTCTTATGTCTACGGCAATGGCATTTTTACACTAGAGATACACAAACTTTAAGGGAAAGCGGTCCAAACCCCTCAAATTTGTGTGGGCATGCCGGGAATCGAACCCGCGACCTTTTGAACTGAAGTCCAAGACACTAACCGTTAGGCTAGCAATACGCCCAATTTGTGAAGGATTGAAAAACGTATGTTTATGCAAGGGCAACGTTATGATTGAAAGTATGTTTTTTTTTGCGTGGTAAGCTGAAAACTATCGTACGTAACACGGCCGGGAAGTTTTGCCGTACTCGCATGAAACTTCCGCACTCGCCTCCGCTTGCGCGAGAACTATCATGCTCGTCCGTCAAAACAGTACTTCTCGACCTAGTAACGTAATATACTACATTAAGAGAAGGTCTATCTCTGCAAGTAATTGTACACATTGAAACAAACGGTTTTTGTTTGTTATAGTAGAGGGTGAGCCAATTAAGTATTTGTGAGAAATTAGTTGAGCCTAATTAATAATATATAAAAATAAAAACAAAACGGAAATATCATGCATGAAGTGGCAGTTGCCACGTTGGATTTCATTTAAGACTTCAAAAAATACGACTAACATTATTTTTGTGTCTTGAGCTTTTCACAAAAGTTTATGTTTTAATCTAAATCTACTGAAATTTCAGGTTGTGATTGTTTGACATTGTGACATTCCTTTGGGAATACAGTGTGAAGCCGCTTTGAGGCTTTATGCTTCATCATCTAAGACTCAAGACGAAGAGGAATTACTAACTCTCAAAATGTATAAGACGATAGGGATTACTTCTTGTAGTGAATCAAAGACCACCATTTAGATCATTATCATAAAATAATACTGAACAGAAAACAAATTGCGAATAACTAAATTAAGAGAGTACAATATCTAGACAAAAACATTTATACGTATTTCAGGTTATAACTTTTGAATTCGGTCTCGGAAATCTGGGCTGCAATGCCTTCAAACAATATTGGCTTTTTCGCTACGTTAGATTAGTCGTGGAAAGTGCTTGAAGTTTTGGGATAGCAGTTCCGGGCCGAGTCAAGCGTCTAAGAGTGTAAAGGAAGGACAATAAAAATATCCATTAACATGTGCAAAAATCCACGCTAAATCCCCATCTAGTTAAACAGGCGTTGTCTTCGTTTCTTATGTTATAACAGTTAAGTACGGGAGGCAAGGAAACTCTTTCCGTTGTTAAGTGACGTCTACTTACAAGTAAACTGAAATCAATGATAGTACACCATCCAATATAGGCCTATTGCGTAGTTCAGGCAGTAAAAGCAAAAAATAAATGTCTAAGAATTGAAATCATAGTTTTAGATATTATTTCACGCTTTTTATGGATTTTTTGCACGTACTCATTTAATTGTAATATTCTTATCACCTCCTGACTCTATTAAAATCAACATAAAACATCATAATCGCTACCAAATAATAAAAATAAAATCTTCTGAAATAAAAATAAGCTATTAACTATTTTAAGAATTGAACTAAGGATTTTATAATACGGAGGGTTTAATAAAAATTAATATTTTGTTTTACAACAGCAGAAAGCTGTCGTTAATCTACATTGATAAAAGTCTTACTTACATGTCATTACAAATCAAAATTGAAATAAAAATACATTTTTTTTAGAAAATCGTTGAAGTCTTTTTGCTCAATTTTGTTTAAGTTAAAGGGATTTTACAGTTAGGGAATCGTAGTAATATCTGCCGTTGTTAGTTTTTTAGTAGAAACAGAATTCTCAAAAAAACCCATATGACTTAATTTGGAAAAAATCTATGAAGTGTGATAATCGTGGTATCTAGGGATTCCCTTGCTCCAAAAAGAGACCGCGGGTAATTATTTAAATTTCCCTTAACTAACCCTGCAGCACAAATATGCCATTATATAAATATATACAGGGTGTCCCGAAATTATGGTAAAATATTTTAGTATATGATAGTAGAGGTAAAAATAAGAAAAAAAGTTCATATAAACATAGGTCCAAAAGTGCTTCGTTTTCCGTCTGTGTGTCTGTTTGTGATTTTTACATATTTAATCATATCTCATGAACCTCCTAATGTATAAACTTCAAACTTGGTACATGGATGACCACTATTAAGACCTATTTTTGTATGTAGTATCAAATTTCTACTTTGTACCATTTCAAAATGGCAACTGTTTTTTGTTTTCAAAGCTAAATATCTTAAAAACCGTAAATTTTGGAAAAATTATACAAGAGACAAAAAAGTTGTTAAATTTAATCCAATTAACGCTGATATTAAGATTATGATTATCGGATTACTAATAACGGAGAAATTTTAATTTTTCCAAATAAAAACATTGAAATTTCTGACAGTTTGTTCTAAAGGACCATGTTTTTATTCAGAAAAGTTAATATTTCTCCGTTATTAGTAGTCCGATCATCATAATCTTAATATCAGCGTTAATTGGATTAAATTTCACACCTTTTTTGCCTCTTGTACAATTTTTCCAAAATTTACGGTTTTTAAGATATTTAGCTTTGAAAACAAAAAACAGTCGCCATTTTGAAATGGTACAAAGTAGAAATTTGATACTACATACAAAAATAGGTCTTAATAGTGGTCATCCATGTACCAAGTTTGAAGTTTATACATTAAGAGGTTCATGAGATATGATTAAATATGTAAAAATCACAAACAGACACACAGACGGAAAACGAAGCACTTTTGGACCTATGTTTATATGAACTTTTTTTCTTATTTTTACCTGTACTATCATATACTAAAATATTTTACCATAATTTCGGGACACCCTGTATATGGTGTCCAACTTAACTGTGCCACCATTGGTATCCCAGAAAATATTGGATTTAGAGATTTAGAGAAAACTTTAAATGGGGGACATCACCTACTTTTTTAAGACATTTAAAAATATGAACTCCATTTTCTTCTAAATGACCGCCATTTTCCAATATGGCGGACAACTTTGATTTTCTTATGGAACACTCTATTTTTTATGGCATATATTTGAATTCTATGCTTAATTATCAGAACTTGTTACTCTTGACATTTTTTCCTAAACCCAATGGATAAGCCGATAAAGTTTGATTTTTTCCTATAAGAAATGCATTACGTAATTGTTGGTACTCTGTATATCGATAATGGTTGGGTTAAATAAAAAATACCAAAGAACAAAAGTGCATAAAAATGTGATTTTAGTTTGGATTCAATCATATAAGCTGTTTTCAGTCGAGATTAGCTCATGGAAATGAATCATTTTGAATAATTTTGTATTCCATAAGGATTGCATGGGATGGCACAGTTAAAATGGACATTGCAATGCATTGCATTGGAATGCATTTCAAATGGGGAAAATCAAACTTTAACTGCTTTTATCTCCTTAACCATTGGATTTAGGAAAAATGTCAAAGAGTAAAGAGTTCTTAAAGTTAAGCGTAAAATCCAAATATGCCATAAAATACAGAGTGTTCCATAAGAAAAATCAAAGTTGTCCGCCAAATTGGAAAATGGCGGCCATTTAGAAGAAAATGGAATTCATATTTTTAAATGTCTTAAAAAGTCCCCCATTTAAAGTTTTCTCTAAATCCAATAGTTTCTGATATACCAATGGTGGCACATTTAAGTTGGACACCCTGTATGTACAGGGTGTCCGGAAATTATGGTAAAATATTTTAGTATAAGATAGTAGAGGTAAAAATAAAATACCCCCGTTGCAGCAGACCTGCATACTCAGCGAATTTCAAATGCAAAACAACATATTTCAATCCTACATAGCGAGATTTGACATGTTTTTGTAAGCTCCATAAGAATAACATGGGGAATGAGTATGCAGGTGTGCTGCTACAGGTATATTAAAACTGGGTGGTTTTAATTCAATATTTAGTAGATCTGAACTAGAAGAAGCTATTTACCAAGTTTTATTGAGATATGTTGAGAAATAAGCGAGATATAGAATTTTAGTTATTTCCCATAAGGTTAACATTGGGACAACGTACTGTGTTTACCACTTTCAATATCTCGGTAACCAATGGACATAGAGCAGTGTTTCAAAATACTAAATTGTTTGTTTTTTTGAGCTGAATTCAATGGTGCCCACAAAAATTGGATAAATTTTATTTTTCTATGTAAAAAACTCTAAAAACCCATTTTTGGGGGGGTTTATCCCCCTTTACCCCCCCTTCCGGTGGTCCGATCGGGCTGGTTCACGAACTCGTCCAATTGATTACCACTTTACATGTCCGTACCAAATTTCATGAAGATCGGACCATTTTTGCGGCCGCTATCGTGCTAACAGACACATAGATATATATATATATATAGATATATATATATATATATATATATATATATATATATATATATAAATTCGAACGAATAGTGTTTTTTGCTTCTGGGGGCCCCAAAACGAAAAGTTATAGCGGTCCCGAGCTTAGGTCTTACCATGAGACCTACGGTAATAGCTTCTTCCCTATAGGGGAAATTCGCTAAAAAAGTTTATATAAACATAGGTCCTAAAGTGCTTCGTTTTCCGTCTGTGTGTCTGTTTGTGATTTTTACATATTTAATTATATCTCGCGAACCTTTTGACACATGAACTTCAAACTTGGTATATGGATAACCACTATTAAGAACTATTCTTGTGGGCAGTATCAAATTTCTACTTTGTACCATTTCAAAATGGCGACTGTTTTTTGTTTTCAAAGCTAAATGTCTTAAAACCGTAAATTTTAGAAAAATTGTACAAGAGACAAAAATGCTGCAAAATGAAATTCAATTAACGCTGATATTAGGATTATGATGACCGGACTACAAATATTAGAGATATTTCAAATTTTCGGAATAAAAACATGCAAATTTCAGACAGTATGTTCTAAATAACCATGTTTTTATTCATAAAAGTTAAAATCTCTCCGTTATTAGTAGTCTGATCATCATAATATTAATATCAGCGGTAACTAGATGAAATGTTGCACCTTTTTTGTCTCTTGTACAATTTTTCTAAAATTTGCGGTTTTTAAGATATTTACCTTTGAAAACGAAAAATAGTCGCCATTTTGGAATAGTACAAAGTAGAAATTTTATACCTCTCACAAAAATTGTTCTTGATAGTGATTATTCATATACCAAATTTTAAGTTCATACGTGAAAAGGTTTGCGAGATTTAATTAAATATGTAAAAATCACAAACATACACACAGACGGAAAACGAAGCACTTTAGGACCTTTGTTTATATGAACTTTTATTTTTATTTTTACCTTTACTATCATATACTGAAATATTTTACCATAATTTCCGGACACCCTGTATATCAGAGATTTTCATAGAGCGGTGACAAAACAGCTGTAGGTTTTGAAAAGAGACTTATCATAAAACCACCTATATTCAACAGCAAATCAAAGCTGCAAAATAAGATCCATCTGGAAGCGAATGATTCTATTGTTAAAAGATTCTATTGTTAGCTTTAATCTGTTTCTTTATACAATATACGAATAAGCCATAACCAACTTTGTTCTCACTTAAGATCGTCTATTCATTGGCATCACGAAACGTTTTTAGTACAAAGTTTTAGTATTATTTTGAAATAATAAATATGAATATTATTGAGTGAATAATCATTTTATTTCAGCAATTTTTAACTATGTTAACAGTTTTTTTCCAAGGAAATATCTGAACACAGTTCTAAGCATTTGTGGCCAATGATAGCCCCAAAACATAAACATTACTAATATGTCAATTCATCCTTTTTCAAACAAGAGATGACACAGCCATTCCAAGTAAATTTTCTTCGTAGTAAAAGAAAAACATTATAAGCACCAAAATACCATTTTGTTCTACTGAAAAAAATACTTTTAACCTTACAATTCGTAAACTTGTATAAATCTTATTAATAAATTTCCAAATGTCCCAACAACCCTATATATATTTTAATTATAGAGATAAAAATATTATATTGGCAGGATTTTGTTGTGTTTGAAAATTTACTTCCCTGCCGCCAGGTTCGGGTAATTGTGGGGTGAGATAAAATTTTAAACCAACCTATCAAGTTATATATAAGTTTAAGGGCTAATAATGATGATGTAAACAAGAGGTAGAGTGACGTAATCTATGAGTGAATCTATTGCAAATCAGAGTGTAAAACTGTTACTGTTGATGAAAACTGATAATTGAATCAAAAAAGAAAAACCCAGAGCTGATGTTGTCCTGTGTTAAATTATATTGTAAAAATGTAAACCTTGATTTGCTATAAAGTTCCTTACAAATAACTGTCAAACCGTTTAAAATATGTATCATTTGACGGAACTTGGCTTAGATGTTAGACCTACCTCTAAACTTAAGGGTAGATTTGGAGAAAGGGATTGAAGCCTTTCACCGACCAACACATCTTACCCGACTATATAAACGTTCTTTTACAAAAATCTTTTCATATCCACAACCAAATCAATAACTACAGAGGTGTGGAACTTTTTGGATAGACCGTATATTGAAAGAACTATTTCCCCACCTAGGCTTTCAGACACCTTAAGCTCCTTGTAATGAGTGAGTAAAATAATACTTTTTTCCCACCTGCTATATTTAGAGGCTTTTTCCTCCTTGTAATGGGTGAGTAAAATAATAATTTATCTCCCAGTAGGAGTAAAGTGATTAATTTGTCTCTCAGTTTAAACGAATTGGAAAAAAACATAAAAAATTTCTTGAGGTTTTTTTAATATTAAAAAAGTTCACCATCTCATAGAAGAATTACTAACGGGACTAAAATAAACTAAAAACATTTACGTATATATGAAAACAAATTAAGGAATTCCATTTTTTTTAACTGAATGTTCATAGCTTTAGTATCATTGGTGGCCAAGATCTGGTTCAGTAGCAGATGACCTTAAAGTAAATAATATTTTAATAAAAAAAGTTCAAAACATAATATTGTGTTGACTGAGTTCATATTACTTAGTTTCACAGATAATAACAGCTTCGAGGGTTGAATGGTTTAATTCTCTTCTGCCAGTGGTGTGTAAACTAATTACAGAGCTTGACGCCAATAGAAATAAAGTATGATCTTACTCTGGGACTAGTTATCGAGTCTGTGGAGTATAACCCTCAATCCACGTTTTATTCTTGTGGCCTTTTTGGGGCCGTAGTGTTTGTGAAAAATACTGTTTGATACAAATGAAAAATATTTCCTAGTTTACCTGTAAATTAAAGTTAACGTTAGTCCAGTTTCCTATTAGTTATTTTCGAACAGATTTTACTATGGTGGTAGTTCTGATATTTATAACCAGAATAAATATATTACCATATTCACTATTATGTTGCTTTCATTCTAGTGCTATTTCTTTGTATAAATTGTTTGGAAAAAACTGTAGCCATTTAGACAAATGAAGGTACTTTACATGAAATACAAATTAAAATTAATTATCATCTGAAGGCAACAAAGATAAAGGTTTGGTACATACAGGACACCACTAATATTATGCTATTTTACAGAATCATTAGGCATTAGATGTCATATTTATTTCAGAAAATTTGCAATGGCAAAGTCATGGCCCTGGCTTGCGCAGCTGTATTTTACGATGGCTAGCAACTGCGTCAAATGTATTTACAGCTCCGAAACTCTCTCGACCTGTCACATTTCGCTTTGCCATTTTCCATGGACCATAACGTTCCTGCAATGAAGAGACACATTACTTATTAATGTGATTGTGCGAATATGCATGAATTCTCAAGTATGACGTAATAGAGTATGATTAACACAAAGTACATGTCTAGGATTTGGTATTTTTCAAAAAGACTAAATACTATAATCATTGTTTGAAAATTGAATAACTAAAACTATTTATTTTTTACAAAATAATGTTTGCTTCAGCTTATTTCCCGTTGTTTTTGTATACAGATCAATTGAAAATGCCATTAATGCTAGAGATATATTAATGTTATATTGTTATTGCCTAAATGTATACCGTAATTTTTTAAGGGCAGAATACTTTGATTTAATTTTAATTTTTGGATTGAGTAAGTTTTTAAACATGAGCAAGATAATTTTTAAATTTTGGCTGGTTTAAATTTTTTTAACACTTTCATTTAAGGCTTTATACTAGAATACTAAATATTCAGCCGGGATTTATGGAAGATTTTGATACTTTCCATAGTGGGGCTTACTTAATAACAGTACAAAGTTTCAACTTAGTCATAATTTGTTGGTTCGGATGTCCTGAAATACTCCCACTACTTATTTAATATTAACTATTTCTAGCTATGGTCTCTTAATTGGTTAATTAATAACAGAAAACTAGATGATTTTATTTTTAATATAACTGATAATGTATATTCACTGGAACATTGTTAAGAACTAAATTAACTTCGTTAAAGAAACAGGCACTTGATGTTCTAAGAGCCTACATACTTGCTTAATTTTCCTTGCGTTACGTTTTAGCTTATCCATAGCATTTTTATCGGTGGTGAGCAGGGGCTTGAGTTTGAAGTTTTGGCAAAGGAGGGGAGGAAAACATCTATGACGTGGAAGTAAACAGAAAAATGTGATTACGCTACTAGTCCGGTAGCTAAAGAATAGTAAACCAAAATTCAGTGTGGGTCAATTATTGTAAAGAATGTTTTGTCCTTTGAGTAATAAATGATCTAGTGAAATGTTTTTTTAGCATGTAGCACATGATTAAAACAAGAAATCCATAGTTACATAGTTGGACCAATTGATCGATTATTTGTTTTTATTTCTTTCCTTTCCTCTAAAAATATAAATTCATCCGGTTTTGTTTGAAAACGTCCAAGCTTTTTTATGTCCCTCACTACCTATACTTATACTAATATAAATTAGTGTTCATTGTGACTTATTCATACTGACCGCAAAACTAATTGCAAATTTATATTATGTTTAAGCCAACTCTATGCATAAATTATCCCATTCAAACTAAAAAAGATTAATTTTACTTACTTCTTCGATTGTACTTTGGATGTAATTATGGCGTAATCATTCCTTTTTCTACTTGAAAAAGTCTCACTTTTGAATCTTACAAATGAATGTTGATACAAATTTAATGTTATAACTAGCGCCAATTCTTGGGGCCCAGTCCGCGCATGGGGCGGGGAGTGGGTAGGCTGGGAGGAGAGGGAAGTCGTAGCGGCAGCGGCGGCCGACATTGTACTAGCCTGGCTGCGTACGTTCGGCAGCTCCCACATAGTTACTGCTTCTCTGTCAATCGTTGTTCAGAGTAACAACGCTTCAATAAATACTAATAAATTATATTATATTATTGAATAGAATTAAAACAGATCATTAATCGCCAGTAAGAGTCAATGTTCCGTCGGTCAATGTTTTTAGGACGACATGTGGTGACACGCTATTGTTGACGGCTGAGAGCAGATTGACAGTGCTGCGTTCTAGCGAAGCGTTGTCGCGCATGCGCACTAGCCGTTTTTGCTACCGCGCATCCACCGCACTGGGCCCCAAGAATTGGCGTCAATTTTATAGTCTACATTAATTTTTAATTAGATGATTTTCTTGTAATGTTTGTTGTATTAGAAGCTTTCAAATTCCAACCAACAGAGTTCAATTGGGTAAATGAAAACATTCGTAATTTTATGGATTGATCTTGGGCTATTTTAACTTTCAACAAAAAATGAAATCTCAGATGCTCAACTCCTTTTAATATAGCACAATGGATTGCAACAATCATTGTCAGAAACACAACATCACGAAAACTGCGCAATTTTTAAAGTTCACTTTTGTTGTTTCCCCGCCTGCTTTAATGCTTTGCCATGAGTGCTATAAAGAGGAGAAATACGTTTTTTCATGTTGCATCCTAATAAATTAAGATTTTAATTTTGTATGAATTTTTAATGTTAAAAAAATTACATAAAAATGTTAACTATAGATAAATACCATCCGTAATCTACATAGATAAAGATCAAACCCTATTTCTATTAAATTCAGTAACTTTTTAACGCACTGAATTGGATACTTCTTTTTTTTGTGCTCGTATTAGGACAAGGACTGACTGGAATAAAATGTTGAATCCGACTTCAGGGCTCTGTCCCACTGGCTCTCAAAGTTAGTTGAACATATATACATTCTGTGGAGTAACTTAAGAAGTACTAGTGGCTTATTGGGGCAAAAGCTATGAATGTATGGTAAATTTCTTAGCTTATGATTCTCTGAGAAAATCTTACTAAGAACGTTATTGGTTTGTAGTTTTCAGATTACACAAGAGCTCATACTTCACTATTTCAGGTCTATACGTACAATCAACATACATACAGACAATCACATGCCGGGTTTCTCATAACAATTGGCGGATCCAAGATGGCAGCCAAAAGTTTACATTGGTGAATGTTAAGTGTAAATCGCTCAACAATGACTGATGGTGGTTTTTCGTCACTATCTTGCATTATTTTGTGGTTAAGGGCATATTTTATCAATTTTTAATGTTTAAATTGGTTGAAAATAAATTAAAAGTACCCATATCTTGAGAACCATTGAGATATTAAAAAACGGATTGCGGCATTGTAATCAGTGAAAAAATCTAATTCGAAATTAGGGGTCAAAATACCGCTTTTATATTTGAAAAAATATTTTGGACCCAATATGGCGGCCAAAATTGGGTACCCCCTCAAAATGAAGTATTCGTTGATACTTAAAAAAATATAGGAAAATGTTAGGAGTGGGGGACTATTATGGGACACCCAGTATTTAATTTCGTAAGGCAATTATTTGCATCGAAATTGTGAGCGTCTGGCAAGTCGTAGAAAGGTGGGAGAGGGCTCAAATTAAAGGGCTCTATTTCGTGACGGCGGGAAAAATACTGAAATTGCTTGAAATTCGACAGAAAACGAGAAATTATGTTTAATATCTGCCATTTAAAAAGCACTGGGATCTAAAAACGTCTGCTTTGTCCTACATCAAACATCCGATGCTAATACTTTATTGATGTGTTAGGCTGGATGTTAATATAATGATATGAAGGTATTTTGTTCTATAGTAATGCAAGATTGTGTAAATTTTCCCTCTTTAGGGGTTTTTAGCTACTTCAAGCCACTAGTAAGTTAATAGTCTTATATTGGTAAATTTTAAATGTTAAAGCTAAAAAATGTTAAATATTAAGTTGTTTCCAACTTTTTGTATAATATCTACAGTGATAAAATATAAACTAGGGGCAGTGATGGCTAATCACACATTTACCGCCTGTTTAATGTGAAATCAACAAAAACAAATAACTCTCACGTTTACTCTTCCGTTGAATTGGGGGTGCTCGCATGCTTTGTATACTGATAATGAAGTTTGTGTAAACGTTAAAAACCACTTGAAGCTTAAGTTATACGTGCCTTATCTTGTGAATAAACTTTAATTATCTCCACATCCTTTTCTACATAGAGATTAAATAGATCCTTGTTTTTAATGTTAACTAACCCAATAAAATGGACAAAAAACCTTAAAAGATAATAAATTTAATTAATAGTCACTAGCAGTGCACGTCTCTCCATGTCCTTCAAACAATATAGTAAAATGGTTTTTTAATTCTCTTGGCGAATTCACTGTGCCGATTAAATGAAATTATCAGCACTGACACTGCACTTTCCATCAGGGCATACGCGCTTTTTCCCTTTAAGGAGAAACTTACGCATTTATACGTGAAACTTCAATACAGATTAGGGCCTCCACCAGGAATGCAGAAGTTTTTTTTTATTAATTTTATTTTACACTGCAGGGGTGCCCATGGCGGGATCGGGGAGGGGGGGAGTCATGATGCGAATTTGTCATTAATTTGTTAGGGGGAGGGCGAAAAAGCATTACTTTTTGGTGAGCCCGAGTAAAAAAAAATACAACGACGACACTACCACATTAATTATTTATATTGGTTTAACGCCAATAAATCCAACATAAAACCGAACTAACCGACCTAAACCAATATTTTTTTCATTAAAATCAAATAAATATAATGTTATATGGTGAAGAGTTACAAAGGTCCACTGCAAAAACTTAAAAAATGGCCCAAAATTGGAAAAATACGTAAATTTTTAACTTTCTACACTTATTTAGATGTACTACAAGATAAATATTCCAAAAATCTTCGTAAATATGAGGCGAGTTCTAGTACCAATTAGAGGAAACAGTGAACTTCTTTCGGTTTTTTGTAAAAATCTCGAGGACATTTGGTCACCGATGAAAAGTTAAAATGCAAGAAATAAAGCGTAATAAGTTTATTACAAAAATTGTGATATACATTTTTTTACACTTGACAGTTACCGAGTTAAGGGATGCTAAAAGTGTGAGTATTTTTTAGTTTTTTTAGTTTTAACATATAAATTTAAAAAATAATCAACTTTTGGTAGGTACAATTAATTTCAGCTAAAAAAAAACAAATAATTTTTAAACCTGAATTACTGCTTTATTCCCATCGGTTGCTGAGATAACGAAATCGCTAAACACAGAATACATTGTTCCTATGTTACCCTTATGAGGAAAAATAGTTCTATATCTCACTTATTTCACATCTTATCTTAGTAAAACTTGATTTGTAGCTTGATCTAGTTGAGATATATTGCGTGAAATCCCGGATTTTCACAATTATGTGACAGAAAACATTAATCACTAACCACATTAACATTAATGCATTAATCACTAATGATGAGCTAATTAAACATTAGCTCACCTGCATGAGTATAACATGGGAAATGAGCATTATCTTATGAGATATTTCCTTCTGCCTAGTAAAAAATTCTACATTTTAGAAATAAAAACTACATTGATATATTTAGTTAGGCTCTATATTTATGCTCTAATTGGCTAATTTATGTTTGGAAATATTCGATGTTATAATAACAACTGTTTACCCTGGGTCAAGAAACGTTTTAAGCACTACATTTGGTAGTGAAACTAAGAAACTATCTCAAATATTAACCATCTGATTAGTCATAAAAACATGTAAATGGTAACCACAATTTAGAAAGCATTTATAGGGAAGTATATTTTCAAAGGTCAATTTGCTGCTTATAAAGGCCCAGAAATTCTTTTATTAATTGAGGTTTTACTTTTGGTACTATTTGGAAATTAATCATCACGGAATTCCCAACCACTTAAACCCCAAATAAGCTGATAGTTATTATTACCATTAAAAAAGTGTAACGGCCACAAATTGATGGGGGGGATAGTTTTGCACTAAATCAAATTTAGAAAATAAATAAGCGTCGGATTTGAAGTTGTGATTTGTTGACATTGAGCAGACGACGCGAGTTGGAAATAGAAACAGCGATCAGCTGGTCTCAATAGTTGGAGTAGCGGCCGCGCCTTGCGGAGAGCGCTGGCGCCGCCGTCAGTGGTGGGAGACGAGACAGGAGTGGGGATGGATTCCCACTGCACAAATTAGCTTCGGACGAGCGTCATTCGGTGGCTGCGCGGTGTGCGAGCCAGACCTCCTCTCCCGACGCTCTCGCATTGGTACGACTTAGAAAATTTTCGCCGATCTTGGGACTTAGAAAATTTCGCCATTGCGGGACTTAGAATATTTCGCTATAGTCGTGTTGGGTAGTAATAAACTTGATAATTTACTTGAGGTGGTATCAAGCGTTTTATTACTATAATTGCTCTGGCTATTGAAGCGGTTTGGAATATTAGCATTTTGTTTGAGATTAAATGGAATAATAGACACTCCTCTGACTTGGCGTGATTTTGGGAAATTAGTTGTTTTTCGTAGGGGCTGACCAGGAAGTGGGTCAGCTTAGGAGAATTATATAGAGATTTTATTTGGACTTACAAATTAGGCGTTGCCCAGGAATTGGGGCGACAAAAACTTTTAGTTTTTGGAACTTAATTTGACTTTTGATTTTTAAATAGTTCCGTAGGCGGGACTTAGGCTTTGAGAGGCACCGACAAGCAGTTTTTGTCGGTTAACAGTTGAATATTTCTTGAATTGAAATAAAGAATTAGGTGTTCACCCGGAGTGGGTTAACTGAAGTATTTTAGGTTTTAGAGATTGATTTAATTCGATTTATACTAAAGTCTGGAGGAGTTGTATGAGCGTCGGACTTCGTGAATCTCTTGAGATAGATAAAATGTGTATTATTAGATCATTGTAAGTGTACTAATTAGTGGTGACTACTCTTTTTCAGATTTATATTTTAAATATCGACGTTATCGCCCCAAGTGAGGGACACTTTCTTGTTTTTTTTGTTATTGTGGTCCAGTGAGGCCGAAGGCTTTTGGTTTGTGGTGAGTACCCGAATTAATTATTTAGCATAAGCTTGCAAATATTTCTTATGCATCTTTGATTAATTTTGCTTGTGCTTGTATGTGCTCACACTTGTGCATTGTTTAGAATTAGTGATTAGGAAAGTAACAATGACAAATGAGCTTGCTGCTTGAGTGTTAATGTAGGTAGGCTTGAGCTAGGTGCCGACCAGTAGTTGGGTCGAGTCAAGTTTGGTTTTATTTAGGCATCTGCCTGGAGTTGGGCCGACTAGGGAATTTTATTTAATTTTGGGCATAGGTTCGACCAGTAGTCGGTCGAGTTGGGTGTTAGGCGTCGGCCAGAAGTTGGGCCAACTAGGATTTTTGGTTTTTAGTTGTGGGAGTAGGTTCGGCCAGGAGTTTGGTCGAGTGGGGTTAGGCGTTGACCAGGAGTTGGTCAACACGGGGTCTTTGATTTTGATAATCGCGAGCCCCCTTTGTCCCCGATACCCGTGTGTGCGATGATGAGTGGATCCCCATTGTGTTGAGGCAGCTGTGCCATAAAAGGGCCCCCTGAGCGCACACGGAAAAATAAAGATTGGTATAAAACGTACATTTAAATCCCTGGTATTGAGCTATCCGAGGCGTAACCGAGAGTGAACCCGCGTTCGGTACCCCTACCCCGTGGTCACCCTTACAAAAGTTATGATCAAGATTTGATACAAAAAATCCTGTGAGCGAAAAATGTCATTGCTATTAATAAGTGATATTAATAACACTATTGCTTCTAGGGTTTTGAAAAACTTTGAAGAAGAAGGTATCTCAAATGTTAGTGGTGTAATTAATTAAATATGTAAATCTATTCAAGTTATTGCTATAAAAATATATTAAGCTCTATTGAGTAAGTTACTGAGTAGATATTAAAAGTAATTTTTTCACGCCCTGATATTACTTATTTTGACTAATCGTTTTATTTTTAATTGTTATTCAATGGAGCTTTAGAACCGGAAGTACTCTCTATTTAATCTCTACTAAAAGATAAGAAATCCCTAATAAACTCATTCAGTGATAACAAATGGAAACTTCGGCTTCCATGACCAAATTGAGCATCTAAAACCTGAGACTTAAAAATATATCACGCGAACTCATTAAGAACAGTTTAGAATTACTTTTGTTTGTGGGCTTAAGCTACGAAACGAGCTCAAAACTTCTCATGAAGGCTTAGCATTGTGTTTAACCTTGGTAGTTCATGTAGGAGAAAAAAGTAAATCATTTACAAAATAATTCTGTGATTTGTTTACACATTGAGTGACAATGGTATTGATAGAATAATTTTATTCAAAGCGAGAAGCTATATCCGATTACCCATAGCTCCCATGTTTTCTTTGGTACGAGCCACCCTATGCATTCCCACGGGCATTATTGGCAGGCTCGTGTTGATAAAGAGTTAAATACCGTTTATTTGACATAAGATGTGAAACTTTATACAATTTTGCCCATCAAAGCAGATCCTTCGAAGCAGAACAGTCCAGAGTTGCAGCACACCAACGGTGATTATTAGCCCTCCTAAAAACGAAAAATCGAGACCATACATTTCCCATATAATTAAATATACAGACTATTTGCTTGCTGTAAGCTGGAACAAACATTTAATTTGTTCTTGAAAGTGTATCTTAAAGGCTTGTGTCAGAGACATTATACCCGATGACCTACCAAAAAATGTATTTATGTATTACAAAATGAAACCACTAAATCTAAAACTACGAAACCCTTATTAATGCATAAAAGGACAAACATATCTTAATGCCCATAAAAGGAAAAATTGCTTCAAAGTAATTTATATCTCAAGTTATTCCTACAGATAGCGTTTAAACAAATTAAGCTATAATTCAAAAAGTATGAATTTATATCTGAGAGATCTATTATAGTATTCCATTTCATAATGTGTCCAACTATATCGGGTTGGTGATTTTCAGGAAATGTTCTTCAAATTCTAAATCTCTAAGACTTGCTGAGCAGTCGATGTATCGTTATATACTACACTACTGCTTTAACATTTTAACCCTAGCTATTTAAAAAATACGATTGCAAATTTCAGATATTAAAAAAATGCCCTTTCACCAATAAACTTTCCCGAATGAGGTATATGAATATTTGTTACTATTCCACGCTGCTAAACGTTCGAAGCTACGTTCAATTCCAGTGAGTCACTGTTTATGAATATATATGAATATACTGGACTGTAATAGGTTTTAGTTTGGATTGTTTAGATAATAAATCCTACAACGACATCCTCGTGATGTCACGGACACACACCGAACCTCTGAACCGATATTGTCTGTGGCCTACAGTCCTATAATTGTTTGCGTGCAAGTTCCTCGTCGGTAAAAGACTCAAATTTTCTGTACAATACCTTAGAGGACACCAAAATTTCAATGTTAATCTATAAAATATGTACTTTAAGTATGTTTTTGTATCCTTCTCTTAAAATATAAATTGAACCTCAACTCCAATACAAAATATTGTCACAGAACAAAAAGGGATTATCAGCAATTTTAATGAAAAATTACGGTTGTTACAAAATTGTAAAATACTTGAAGGTTCAAGTTTGTAAAGAGTTGACATTCATATTCTCAGCGATACAGAAACTCTCCAACAATTCGTTGTATTTCTTTTTGTATCGTCAATGAATGCAGCATCAGATTGCTATCAGATCTCTTGTATTGTCATTTTATTTCTAAATGGTTGACCTTACATGTAACGCTTTTATCCACGTCTTTCTCTGTAAATTTTTAAATTTACAGCGAGTTTTTTTTTGGTATTTTAGTTTGTTTAACCCAAGCTATTACAACAAAGTTTTACAATTCATCAATCAACTTAACATTGGTTCCTATTTATTAGATAGGAGGATAAATGAATCAAAATAAGGTTACGTACCTTTAAACTGTCGTCAATTCTCAGTAATCAATATTTATGATTTACTCAAGTTTCGGCATACAAGATGCCATTTTCAAAATCCAAATACAAGAATATATTCAGTCGTCATTATTATTTAAAATTTGGTACATTGATTGAAGTTATAAGTTAAAAAGAACACTCCAGCTCCAGACTCTCCAGAGTCTGGAGCTCGTATTTGTGCCGGCCGGTACCATGTGTAGTGTGTTAAGTGTTAAGTGTATGTCAGTGTTCTTTTTAACTTATAACTTCAATCAATGTACCAAATTTTAAATAATAATGACGACTGAATATATTCTTGTATTTGGATTTTGAAAATGGCATCTTGTATGCCGAAACTTGAGTAAATCATAAATATTGATTACTGAGAATTGACGACAGTTTAAAGGTACGTAACCTTATTTTGATAAATTGCATCAATTCAGGAGGTGAATAATGAACAAGGATAAATGAAGTTGTGTTTTTATTATATTAGGAAAAAGAAACACTATCATTCGTTGTGAGTGTTTTGTTGAAATTCTTCGAAAAAAGTGAGTTCCGCTATTTTTATGGGACAATGTGCATCGTGTTCTATGTAATTCTATTGTGCTGCCGCGGACAATAGCGCAAATATTGCTCTTTGATATTGAAACTGAACAAAACGTTAAATAACTTTCACTGGGTTTGGTTACTAGTCGCGTCATACAATTGAAATAATTGAGAGTTAAATGTATTTAGAGAAATATTTGAGAGAAAAAGTATGTAATCAAGAAATTGTTTAAAAAGGTTTATTATGATGAAGCACTTTTAAGAAAACGCTATTTTTAATGTATTAATCCGATTTATTATTGAAAACATATTCTAATGAATTAAGTTATTATAATATGTACCAAAAAAATTATTACGTTCAATGTTATGTACACTACTTGAGGTTTTCATATGAAAAAATGGTAACCGATTTTTTCATATATAGAAGTAGTTAAAGCTTATTAACTGAATGGCTCTTAACATTTCTGCAAGAGTATTTTACAGTGTTTTATTTTGGAATGACAGTTTCATTACAATTAAGTAGCTAACAAAAATAATTATCTGCTGATTATGTAGCCAAAAGATGCTGAGATGCTTGTTCAAACACGTTATTAATGCAAATAATATCTTAATCGAATGTTTATAATTTATGATAAGTCCAGTTAATGTATTTTTTAATTCATATATTAATCTTAGCTTTTTTCAATGTCGAACATTTTTTCAGTGATAAATCCGGAAAATTTCTGACAAATTTTAAATCGTCAAAAAATACTAAGACCAGAGTCTAGTAAGAGTTTGATAAATGAAAGCGTTTTCAAAGTAAAGGCAAACGAAGAACAAGCTAAAATAATCCGGGATAACAGGAACATCGCTCAAGTTGAGCGGTCTGCGTCCTCTTCTCATTATTTAAACGACCATTTCACAGCTGTTGGACGAGCTTTTAAATTGCAAGTTGAGGCCCTTGAAAATATACAATGCGACTATGTTTATATTAGTATTAAATAACAAGTACAAGTTTATTAAATATAATTGAATTTTTTCTAGAATAAAATAAATGTGTAAGTTGCAAAATAAATTAAAATATTTCTTTATTTTTTATTATGAATTACAAATTATTTTATTTGCTAAATATGTATTTAAGGTACCATAGTAAATATTTCAATTTTGTAAAATAGTTTTAGTGTTATATAAAGTATTTTATGATAAAGATTGTATAGGTACCCTTTCATGAATAGCCTTTATTCATGTTAATAACAACACTTTTTTCAAATTTTGTTTCATCATTTATGTCACAAAAACATTATCCTCTTTTTATTCCTGCTATTCACACACTTTGAAGAATAGCAAAGTGAATTCTATTATTATACAAATAAATTGAATATACATAATCTAAAACATTATAGTACAATTAAATTATGTTTTTAAAAAATGGTAATCAAAATTTAATTTCCATTATTGAAAAGAAAATATACATAAGCTTAACTTGAGCGATGTTCCAATTTACCGGCTTATTTTAGCTTGACCTTCGTTTGCCTTTACTTTGAACAACGATTTAATCACTAAAATGTAAAATGTAGGTTGAGCCCTGACTATTCAACAATCGCCTTCAACTTATTCAAAATTGTTACAAATTATAAATCAATTATATCTTAAATCGTATGCATTCCCTCAACCAAACATATTTATTGAGAAAAAAAATTTTGATTTTTTCCGCCTTAATACATTTTTTGCTACAAAAATGAAAACTTTATTCGTAAAGGTTTTTAGTTCATATAAAAAACTACTTACAAACTATATGGTATCTATGAACAAGGAATTTTATAATAAATTGTTATTATCCTCGTATAGATTATGTGTCATCAGAATGCTTTTAGGCACAACAAACTAAAGGTCAGTACAAAACAAAATAGAGAAAGAATGCATGTTAGCAATTAAATGTTGCTCAATTTTTTCATTTGCAACAAATAATTATAATTCTTTATTTTGAATTTAATTAATTTATTTGTATTTTATTCATGCTTATAGATAAAAATTAAAAGTAACCGATATTTTGTTATCGAACGACTTATTCACTGGAAAAAGGCTATTTCAGTCACAACTTTTTATGGTATGTTGGATAATTTGTTATCGTAATCAAAAGAAGGCTGTAAAAAGTTATGCAAAAATATCTAACTTCAGTATAGGTTTGAAGTTTTCAAGTTTAAAATGAAAAGTTAAAAAAAATAAAAAATTGTAAACTAATGTACATAATACTTGCCGAAAAGAAGAGAAGAAGTGACAGCATATTGCACGCAGCACCAGTACTTGGCCATCACAGCACCGCGGACGCGTCGCCACTGCGCCGCCCATGCCACCGCCACCCGCCCCTCACTAACCGCCCAGATCCGCCGTTCCACCCGGACCACCGAAATATCCTAATCCGCTGTTCCACCCAAAACTGTCCAGAGCTTTGGTTTCCACCGTGAAACTAGATCCGAGAAACTGGTTCCGTCCTCGCCAGTTTGGCCGTCCAGATCACCTGTGTCGTCCACTCTAAATCGCCCAAATCCACCGTTCCACCCGGTCCACTGGCGCTGCTGCCCTCGCGATTATTTTTTTGATCCGATATTCCAATTGCACATTCAGTTTCGTCCTTTACTAGACCGCCCAGATTTGGTATTCCACACAGACCACTGGTGCCGTCTTCACTCTCGGATCGCTGCAGATTCCCTGTTCATGTGCATGTCCATTGTAGCCCTCCAATGAACCGCCTAGAGCCTCCGTTCCACAAATCCACCATGCTTGGGTTTTCGTGTTAATATAAAAGTTTACTCCTCTTTTTGTACATAAAAAAACACGATAAAGCTTGAAAAATAAATTATAAATTCAATTTTTGACTGAGTGTAAATAACAGTTTAAAAAATCACCACGTTTACTTTGCAATTCTTGAAACACTTTTAATTGAAATGGCGACCTACCCAGATATGTATTTTAAACAAGTATGAATCATATTTACTGACTATTCAGAATTAATGAGGCAAACTGTTGTTCTAAAACATTCCTTGAAAGAATCAGAGCACATTGTCTGTGGTCTGGCCTAACTGTGGAATTTGCCTTCATTACAATGAATTGTTCATTGCTCTTTCTATTCGAAATAAGCAGTATGAGCAATATAATTTTATATATATTTCTAAATTTAGAGGTCTCATCAATGATGTTTTACATAATTTGAAATTATTAATCGTGCTAAAATATGTTATTTGCCCAATTAACATAAATGTTACGCTTCTAAAATAGCCTAAAATTATTTAGTTATAGGTTTAAAACAAAATTTAGTTTTGAACTTTAGTTTTTACTGTTTAGTGGAGCCCTTTGTAATGAGGGTGGTGAGTGCCCTTTTGCTGCACCCAAGCATCCAAATATCAAAATCTTTTAGGTTTGTCTTTGTTGTACAGTCATAGGAAACTTTTAGTCATCCTAGAGAAAATCCTTAGAGAAAATTGAAATACAACCTTCTGTAATTTTTCCAAGTTAAAAACTTCATTATAAAAATATTTGTTTGAGTGTTAAGGTAGTCAAGATCAATATTGTGTCACCAGGGAAACTTTTCTCCCGTAATACACACAACCCCCCCCCCCTATTTTGCAATAATAAATAAATTACGCAGCCTATAGACATCCATTTTAATGCCATTTAGTGTATAAGTCAATATCCATTTCGTTTTTTTCTGCTATTAGCACCCAAGGTCTTTAGAGAAGAAGAGAAGAGAAGAACAACAGTACTTGTGTCAGGTCATCTAAGTCAAAAATGAAAGCAATTCGTTCGTGACGTCTTTTATAGACCGGAAACTTAAAACTATAGCTGGGATCGTAACGTATTTTATAGACCGGAAACCTATAACCTTAGTTTCACAGGCCTTATATAGGCTACTTGACAGTACAATAGTATTATTATTCTCTTCTTAACTGCAGACCTTGATTACCACCTACAATACGGATAGCTGCTATTAAGGAGGTTGGAGTGTAACTGGAGGTAACGTGCAATAGTAACTCTGCGGCCCTCTGATTTCGTCAGGATAGCAAAATGAGGGGGAGTGATCTCGTTCTTAGTATTACTAACCAAAAACCAATGAACTCAGTAATGGGAGCCAAACTGTTTGTTTGATCGTGCATAATAATAGATTTTCAAATATTCTAAGACATTCAATTAGTTTAATCGTCTTCCCGGAGGTCAAATAACGAAAATGCCCAAATCATTATTGAGATTAATCAATACATTATCATTTAAGACATTTTTTAAGAACTGATTTGGATTTTTGGACATTTTTCTAGGATTCAATTCGCTTTAAAATTATCTTCAGAGAACGGTATCGTATTCATTACTAACTTACTAATTCCTCCTCCTCATATTGCCAGCCTGGCAAAATGAAAGGGCCACTTTTTCATCATTGCATTGTCGTAGTTCCTCTAGTACAGACTCTTACCTACTTGGCTGCAACCATTCAAAATAGTAGTTTTCATTACTAGTCTCGAAAGTGACCTATTGCGGGGCGAGATTGCATTTACGCGCGAGGCGCAGCCGAGCGTGGAAAAAGCTATCGAGCCCCGCAATAGCACTTTTGAGACGAGTAATGAACATTATTTTTTATTACGATATCGAAAAACTTGTAAACAACATGAATATTTTTAACAAACAATCCGTCACAACGACTATAACCTAACTGACAATGTCAGTATTTACTAAGCGATGAAACGGTTTGGTTTGAACAACAATGCAACAGCTGATCGGCCTAATGCAACAGCTGATCGGTCTGCACTGCAAAATCCCATAACGGTTACTTTCCGACCACCACATACGCATGGAAAGTTAACGTTATGTAATTTTGCCGTGCAGTAGCGGGAGGTACAGCAATGCAACAGCTGATCGGTCTGCACCGCAAAATCCCATAACGGTTACTTTCCGTCCACCACATACGCACAGAAAGTTAACGTTATGTAATTTTGCCGTGCAACAGCGGGAATAACCTATTTTCTTAGCTCATTTTACGTTTAGAAAGTGTACTTTCGTGTGTAGAGTAATGAAAACATTTATTTATATAAATATCAGCTGATCGTCGTCAATTTTATTCTAATAATTCCTGCCAATGAATAAGATATTACTGCCTGCAATCCGTTGAGTTGCAGCATACTTGCATGACTTTGTAAACATTTTAAGGCGTTAGATTTTTTAATTAATGGGTTCAGTGACTCTGATGAGCTTAGACATAGTAAAAACTTTATCCCCATCGGGAAACAAAGTATTACTTTTTATAGGAGGTGTGCGAAAACATTTCTAAGTCAATGTAATCTTCAGGTTTTTGACATTTCCGTTAGTGTGTCTAAACATAAACACTAAATTTTAACTTTTCTGATTTCAGAATAATTTAGTAATTTAATTTGTTAGTCATAAAATTTTTCACACAACAGTTTATAAAATGTTTAATATCATAAAAAAATATTTTATATATTAAGTTATCATACATAATCGAATATTTCGATGGGTCGAATTTCATTGTACATTTGGTTTGTCATATGTTTTTATTAGTTTCAGATTTATTTAGCTATTACTTTGAATACAAATCAACCTCTTTTTTATTTAAACTCTTTTTTTATTTAAATTGAAAAGTATGATAAATTATGTGGTGGCAAGTGAATTACATTTTGGCCCCCCTTTTAGGACTGCCCTTTTGCAAATAATTAATGTTTGCCTGAAGTTTCGCGTTTGATTTTAGTTATTATTAATTCAGTTATACCTTTATGGTTTTTGTGACCAAAAAAAGGTTTTTTCGGTATATTTATTACTTCAACATAATACATGTTTTTGACATGATTTTAATGGCATTTTAAACCCACATTTTCGCTGATCATGTTCTCCTCATAATTACATGGGAAGTGCACAACATCCATACTAAACTTCGTGATCTCCCCTGATGATTAACTTTATTACTGTACTTGCAATTCCTTTATGAACGTCTCAAGTTTCATAACTCCGGATTCGATTTGTATTAGTTATCTTTAAGGTTTCTGATGCCCCAAATGCTTTTTAAGTAGACTTAGTTTTCGTACAAGTCTATCTATTTAATACTAAATTGTTCCTTTTAAAACATATTACACTCTTAATTGTATGATATTGAAGTTACCTTATCTACAAATCACATATTATAAATTCTTATTTTGTGCGTTTCTACGCCAGTGGCATTTTCTGCAAGTTTTGATTGAGAACTGTCCAAACACGGGTCTTGTTACTGTCTAACGGCAACTTTTTTTACATGGCATATAACATATGCTATGTAAAATAAAACCTACATATTCATAGTCCAATGACATGTGGCAACTGGACCCAGTTTCGTTCCTGGACAGGATTCGAACTAGCTACACTCAGCTTATGAGTAAATTCGTTAATACAATCGTACGAAAATTACTACATACTTTTTATTCTCACAACTCAGTAACAATAACTGACAAGGAGTTCCGGAAGTATCCCAGAGAATACAAACGCACTAAGAAGTCTAAAAGAGACAGCCTGATCCATCGTCATTGTCGTCATTGGACCTCCGCCAACTACATATTATATTTGTTTTACTTTACGGCTTTGTTGGTTTTACTGCCCTTCAATAAATTATATTGTCTCTACAATGATAGGGACCCTCTCTTGCATAACACAAGTAAGACAAGTTTATTTTGTAGGCTGGTGTGAATATATCTAAGTAGTACATTGTTCCAAAAATACTTTCTTGCGAGTTAACATTTGTTATTATTTACAATTACATTTCACTATACGAACTTAAAGATTAATTTTTTCATGACCCTTTTTTTAAGTATTGCTTATATTATTTGCTACGATTTTCCACAATCCATTTTGGCTTAATATATCAGACATATTTTAAAGTGATAGTACCCAAAAAAAGAAAAAAACTAAGCTTTAGTTATTATCTTTGTGATTAAATTCTTTTCTTCGTGATATATTTTTTTCTGAATATTTCTCTTAAGATAAACTTTATATCTCAACAATTTATATAACCTCATTGAAAAAAAACCTCATGAACTATCTAAAAACCTTATGAAGTATCTAATCATTATTGGCCATGGTACTGTCATATAAAAGGTTTAAAGACACTTAATAAAGAGCAGTAAAGGTTTGACAAAACCGTAAAAAGTACGACGATGTAATCAGATTTTATTCTTTCTTTTTGCATGAGAGGAAGATGCGTCCAAGTCAGACGGTGGATATTTAACATTTTCTTGCATTCATGTCACGTTTGGAGTGGTTTTACTTTCCCCACAACATCAAACAAATAACTGGACGTCCTAAAATATAAAAAAGGTAGATTTTCAATAATCTTACGATTAGGAAGTCTTTTTTTAAAAACTGCATTTTTAAAAGAAGATTTTCTTAGACTTTATTAAACAGGATATTGATTTTAATGCAACAAAAATTTAGTGGGGTGGTTATGAATTATGAATAAATATTATAACCATAATATTAAAACTATTTTCGAATCCAAATGCTTAAGGTACTAATGTTGGATGTTGTTTGTAGACTGTTATAGAAAATGTTATTTTTTGATCAGATTAAAAATGTTAGGAGGTGAGTTGAGATTGTATTTTTATATTTATGAATCACTTAACTCCATAAGTTAAAAAGGAAACAAAGTCTTCAATAGAATCCTAGAATAAAACCAATTCTTCTGTAAATCAAATTATAAGTTACTATCCCCGGCTTAGTCCAGAAGATTATTTTCTTCTTGTTTCTTAGTGCTGCATTCTGTTAGTACTGAGTGAGTCGGTGGCGCACTAGTGAGTCGGTGGCGCAGTTGGTAGCGCACTCGGCCCCGGTTCTGAGGCGGCAGCGCCGCAGGATCGAGTGCCGATGACGTCGCATACTTTTAGCAGTATTGTTCATTCTCGTACTGTACCGGCTCACTCCTTGCTTTGCTTGATAACTTCCACGCACAGGCCTGAGGCCCATGTGGGGGGGGGGGCAAATGCAAGGTAAAAAGAGGCTGCCATCCTTAAAAAAAAAACAAAAAAAAACAATAACAAAAGTAACCATAGTAGCTATTTCCATTTCTCGCTATTCAAAGTACTTCCAAATTCCTTGACATTTCGAACGATCCTGTGCCTGAGTCCTAAAACATATCAAAACTAAAGTGCACATAATGACGTTCCAAGCTTTAATTTGACACCAAGATTAAGTGTTTATGACATGTACTTAATTAGTCAGTAACAAGGCTACAAGATCGCGCCACTATATCATCACGATCATCACACTCATCTTTCTCTCATATTCAGGGTAACGTCCTCCATGAGGTACCTGTCTCACCAAAGAATTAAAAAGAAAAAAGATTACTTTTTGCTGTAGCACGATACAGACCAACACACAACTTTCTTTGTTCAAGGTGGCTGTAAAGACCGCCACCAAACTTCATAATTTGGCTTATTGGATTAAAATAAGTAAACAATGTATATGAAGGTGCATCTTAAAATATATTTTTACCTAGATACTGTATCCGCTATTTTGTACCCTCCACAACATTTTTTCTTAGAAGTTTTTATAATGATTTTATTTTAACTCGATACAGTATATATACCTATAATTTGTTAATTCAAATTTATTAAAAATTAATCATCATGATAAAATCTTTTGCATAATTATTTTCGAATCTAAATACACCAAAATTATGTAAATTAGTTAATTAATAACCGAGTTATGGTCGAATTTAGCTAACGAGGCACCGTAATTGGCCGTGTCAGCGCATGCCTCAGTGCAACCAATAGGTCATTTTGCTCTCAAAATTATGCTGCCTCGTTAGCTAAATTCAACCTTTAAACCTCCCATTCTTCTGACCCACCTGTAGCTAGTTTTGGGTGACCCAGAATTTGATTTTGACATAGTTTGATTGATTACTAACAGAGGGTGCTCGTTTCAACCCCTTATTCAAGCTTTTTAAATTAAGATTTTGCACTCTACAATGTATAAATAAATAATTAATTGAATATTGTTTGTTTTCTGTGTTAAAAAAAATGATATATTACCTTCTCCCAACACAAAAATTAATAGGTGATATTAGTACACTCTGTTGGTGATTCACTATAACCAAGAGCTTTTTGAATTCTGGGCCTCTCAAAGCCCGGTAGACATTTGAGAATGGGATGGAAGGTCTGGACTCAACCTTCAATATGTAAATATGTTGAATTACATTTACTAACTCAGCTATTTACTGACAGATTTTCATAATGCTGGTGTTATTAGACCGAAAGTTAAATACAAAAGATTGTTAGTTTTATATTTTTTTGTAAAACGTACCATCCGTTTTTCAGTGTTTCAATTTTAATATTTTGAACGGCTGCCATGTTGACGGTTAGGATTTGATCATGATGATTATTTTCTAACAATCTCAGCCTGGCACTCTATAGTCACATACCGAGTTTAAAAAAAGGTAAAACTTCGGAGATAAAAAATATCTTGTGAAAAAAACAAACAAAACGGCGTATGAATTTAGCTTGGGTTGGGTAAATATCCATTTTAGAACACAATTTTTATTGCTTATTTTGATCCAGTAAAACCATATTAATTTGGTGGCGGACTTTATAGACACAATGTTTATTGAATTCTTCAAATATTTTACCTGTTATATTTTAAACAAACATAAATTTCTATAGTAGAGCTATTTAGGAAACTTTTCAAAGATTTTAAAATAAATGTCAACAGCATTTTTTATAACGGTGATTACCCAGACTGATTAAGCGGTCCAGTATGAAGCAGCACACTAATTGAGGTTTCGGAAATCCAATTGTAACAGAATGAAAAAGCTTATTCCCGAGTTCAATTAAAACATATTATAAAAGGCGCGGTTAAAATGTTGTTCTTTAAAATATTAATGTAAAAAGTTCTGTATTTATAACCTTTTACTTCTTAAGAAGAATAAACATTTTTATGAAACCTTTTATTTATATTAATTTAATTTTTAAGAGTCCGAAATTTTAAACTAAATCATTGCATGTTCATAAATTTATTGTAAGATTTAAGCACCTCGCATTAAACAACCTGCATCAATTAACCCAGCCTTTGGTTGGTGGTTTTACCTTTGTTTTTGGGCTGTAGCCTTTGCTTAGTAATATTTTTTGTTTCTTTAATGGTTGTGTTAATTGTGTTGAGATAAAACATGTACCTTCCTTTTTGAAAGATTTTGAACAAATATTGTTTTTGGTATGAGATACATGACCTGGATATTTTCCATATTTTCTGTGTTACAACATTGATTGGTGTAATTAAAAATGTGATGCCAAATACTAATATCTTTTAACATGAGATAAATGTATAGTTTTATTGATACTGTATGCTTGTACAATTTACTTATACTCTTAGCGAAAAAAAATGTACAATGTCGTCACCACTTTGATAATTTTGAATGTACAATGTACACCCGGAGGATGAATTATTTCCACGTCGTCAACCCGCTCGGTTGACAGGGACAGACGCGGCTGACTCCTGCCTGCCCCTGGAACCCGGCCAGTCATGTTCATCATCTCTCGCGAGTGAGAATACGTTTATGAGATTCATAACATGACATGCTTTCAAAAAAGTCTAAGTTGAGTTATCTTACTAGTATTAAATTACCTAATAATGTTTGTGAAATTCTTATGTTTGGCTAATATTTTTTAAAGAAATAATAAAAACAAAATAAAGAAAAATATTATAAACCTGCGCTTGTTGTAAAATACACACATATTTTATTACTTAACAAGATCAGAAATCAATAATTTTTAAAATTAAAAGCAACATATAAACGAGAATATGAATTGTACAAATGAATGGTGTTGATATATTTTGATATCCAAAAGTCTTAATAGAATTTTAAAATAAAATTAAAATAAAATAGCTTTTACATACATTATTTTTATACTTAATTTTTAAACGTTTTTAGTTGTACTGCAGTGTTAAAAAATTAACACAATTTTATAAGGCTTAATTGTTTTACCTCTCTAACATATCATTATTTTAGAATTGCATTTTATTTGTAGATGAATACACTTTTGGAAAACAGTGCCTTTAAGGTAACCTGTAGCAAAATGAGTAAATTATTTATTAGATTTCGTGTTAAAAGTCTAAAATTTATTTTACTCTCTTGCAATACAGGGATAAGACTATTGAAGTACCATAAGTTAAAGTACGCTTATGCTTTATTTAAGTTTAAACTTTCTCTAACTGTGCTTGAAATTTTTTGGTAAATATAGGCTACGGCCTTTTACATATATAAGACTGATGCCGAAGATTAAGTTGGGATGGAGCATTTAAATATGTAACAGAATTTTTTTCAGCATTTGTTTTTTTACGGTGCATTATAAGAAGGCATGAATAATTCATAAATATCAAGGTACAATTTATTTGGAAGTATTAAAGTCACATTAGGGAGGGTGCTCGGATTCAACTGTAATCAGGCAAGATTTGCGCGTTGTCCGAGCTTAGCGTAGGCCCCACGATTGCAGGGGTTAGCTTTATTTTACATATGATATTTACAAAGAAATACAGTTTTGTATACGAACAAAGTATTACAAGAATCTCAGAATACAATACCGTAATAAGTAGTATATGACTAATAAGCCTACCCATTCCTTGATGGAAGTAAAATAACCTGTTTTTATTTGATCTTATCATGTTTGGAAGGTATATATAACATGAATAAATTACCAGATATTTTACAAGTAGCATACATCAACAGTATATTCCTAAATGCAAGAAGAGATTTTTTCGTTTCAAGATGGCTGATGGACTGTATTCCCGTGACTTTTGCAAGTTCTGATTTCGTCTTTTTACCTTTAAAAAGTGTGCCCAATTTACCTTTTACGTTCTTATCAAACCTTCAAGATGTTTTATGTCTATATGTCACTAAATGTTGCTCCTGGAAACACCCATTAACTCTGAAACCTCAACAATTACTAGATCCTATTACTCTCAATAACAAAGAATAACCTCAATCTCAGCCATTACGTTTTCTCGTTCCTCTCTGTCAATCTGTCGTCTGTCAATAGCGGCCAAGATTTTGCGAGGAACGGTGGATCATTGTCAGCAGAAATCCACAGCCTTCTAGATTTTGTCATCGGTTAAGGACACATCATACTCTATGAAAAACATTGCTTGTTCATTGACGCCGACTAAAGTTTGTTATATGGCACCCTCCACCCCAACTGCGTGCAGAGTATGTATGAAAAAGGTCCTGGACGGACAAGACTCTATTGCGTGTTAGTCTTACTGTGAACGTTGGTTTCATCGAGAATGTGTAATATCTGAATCTGAGTTCACTAATCTTACTCAAGACCCCAATTCGAAATGGTATTGTGGCAAGGTTGACTATGTACCTTACGCTCAGGATCCTATTGTTAAATTAAATACAAGTGTCAATAAACTCTGGATAAAATTATTAGTTGGTCTGGCAAGACTGAAAAGATAGATGAGGTTTTTAAAGGAATTGAGGAAATCATATCAGATATTGGTCAAATAAAGGACAAGTTGTCAAATCTTGAGCCAAACGTCCTGGCTAATGAACAAAAAATCGGAGATCTCGTACCTCAAGTTGAGTCCCTAAAGGCTAAACCCCAAGAGCCTTGTAAGATGAAAATCTCTTTTGCTGACTTTAAAGAGAGTAATGAATTTTTCAGACAATTCAATGTGGATTTCATTAGAAGCATACTTCCGGATTCTAGTATTGATATTTCTAGAGACCACACTTTGATAGAAAGATCTCAGGTAAATGAACTTACAAATCCTTCTGAAGAGAGGAAGAAAGCTGGGGAAACGGATCTCACCATTAAATACCAAAATGATGTACCAAAAATTTTGAAACAGTAAAAAAACTTGTAGACGCCAATGGAGACCCTACTGTTTATTATCAAAATGTTAATGGTATGAGGAGTAAACTTAGTGATCTAAAGTCGTCTATTGCTATATCTAATTTTGATGTCATAACCCTGATTAAAACCAACCTCTCTGATGATATACTTGATTCTGTGGTATCTCCAGGAAACTTTAAAATTTATCGGTGTGACAAATCACTTATCACTAGTTTCAAGTCCAGCACGGGAGGTGTGATGGTCGCTGTCAGGGACAAGGTTGTTTCTTCTCGTATACTTACAGTAAATGATGATGTTGAACATCTACTCATTGAAATTAAGCCCTGTAAGACGTCACATGGCTATTAGCTGCATGTTCTATCACCAAATACAACAGCTTTATCCACTCAATTGAAGCTGCTTTAGCATCTGGTCGCTTCAAAGAGGTGTTTATCGTTGGCGACTTCAACCCTCCAGGTGTTGATTGGGAAAGTCCTCAAGAGCAATGTTTTCTTAGATGGAAATATTTACCAAGTTAACAAGGTTCGGAACAATAGAAACAAGAATGTCACAAGATATGGGTTACTATGAAAATTTTGACTTACCCCCAAACTAACCCATTTTGGGGGGAAGGGGTGAATATTTTGACACAACAAAAACTTCCTTCTTTGGTCATGTAAAGGTTGCCGGAAGATCACCTTTTTATCTTCATTAATAAAAATTAACTAGGGGTGGAACTTGTAAGATACACGGTACAACTAAATCATGAAAATGAAGAGCAATAAATAACAGTTAAGAAATATTACATATATGTTTTTATGTTGAAAAAGAAAAACCTTAACAACCTGTCACCAGTGGCCAAAAAATCTGTACGGTGAATTAAGGACAGAGAAGTACCGCAGTGGCAGTAGTCACAGAGGCCAGCTAGAGGTGTCCGCCCGTGGATGAGATCGAACCTCCGACGTTTGTCACACAGCGCCAGTGCTTTACCTCTGAGCTTCCACCTCGGTATTAATCGAAGAAGCTCTGACGGAGCTAGTTCGTTTGCTCTTCGTACCTTTTTATTTATTTTTATTAGAGTCGAAATTAAGCTATTGTAATTACAATTATCTGTTCTGAATAAGACAAGTCGTGGTTGATGTGGTTACATGAACTGCCAGTCATTATCACAATTGTTCTTCAATATCGTCTGAATTTTAAGGATTTAAAGATTTATTATTAGCTATAAAACGCAGATGAAATGAATTTGATAACTTATTAACACCAATTTTTCAAGTGTACAATAAGAATACACTTATATGCTTGTGCGCATTTAAACAAAGGTCACGCATAAACCTCAGCATTTCTTATGGTGCTAAAAATGTAAGTGAATATCTCATTTTTTTTTTTTATTTTTCTAGAACAAATGAGCTACACTACTAACAGTAATCCTGAATGTTGCGGATTATTTCGGGTTAGTAAAACTTGATCGTTTAAGAAAACCAATACAAGGAATGGTCGTCAGAGTTTAAAACGAATCAGCCACTATTTTTTGTGATGACTTTTTTTAACTTTATTAACTAATTAGTGTTTTGCTACTAATCGTAAGCCGAATTACAAGTGTAGTAATGAATACATATGTTGGTGAATTATTTCGCTTTCTCGAGAATGCAGATGGTTAAACGTGTATGACTTTTTAAAGTTAGAGGCAGTAAAAGAAAATTGAAAAATGTCACTATAATAAAGATAGTAAGACAAGACAAAATTCCTTTTTAAGACGGCCAATCCCTACTTTATCAAGGTGATTGACAGTTTTTAATAATTTTTCAGGTCCTGTCACATGATACGTCTACAACGAAACAAGGGATTTATAAAAAGTGAAACTTTTTAATTGGTATCGCTAAGAGTCTAAACACTTTGATAGATGCAAAATCTGTCTCCTGATATTATATTTTAATTTTCATACTAGAATGTTTCTGATAGGATTTTTATGGTTCAAAAATACTATTATACACAAAGGTATCATAAATTAATTTCAGTTAATTTACTTTAATAAATTATTTGCGCATATAGAATAATATCATATTACACAGAAAAAGCCATAAACTATTCATTAATATTGGAGCTTCCGTTCAAGCAACTGATCAGCTGAGTCAGCCGCATTATAGAGGAGCATACCTAATTCATGTTATTTTTCTTAAATGGATTTTTAGTAAAAGATGTTTATCTATTGCTTTAGATAAGACACAAACTTCGATAAATCGTTCAGTAAATTATTAACTTTTATTTGAGCTATTGATAAAATAGTACGTATTTAAGTTTACGCACGCACCTTTATTCTAGGTTAAATTTAATGTTTTGTGCATTTAGTTTCATAATCATCTCACATGCATCTGTTTTAAATTATTAATTAGTAAAATAATGGCCGATTTTAAGCATACCGATTCATTTAAGACTCAAACGAGGATCATGTCTCTTTTAAAGCTCCATATATTAATCTGTATCGAAAGACCTAAATCTAAAATATTAAATTTTGTGTTGAATTAATTAAGGAACGTACCTCAGCTTAAACACGTAAAATTTTCTTTATAAATAGCTTAAATGACAGTTTATAATCCACTGAATAATGTAAGACCAGAAAGAAGCTTGTATCATATTTTCCAACAATAGATCAAATTTGTCCACTAAAAATCGATTGCAGAAAAATCACATTTAACGAGGAATCGTAAGACATATCATAACTCATCTCTACTGCGGATGACTTAGTTAATCATTGACCTAAATGGAAGCTAAATATTACTGATTGTTTGAAGACTAGAACGGACCATCGCATGCCTTGATTAGAACCGGACATGGTAGTTCAGTAAAATAATACTTTGTGGTTTACGAAAATTAGGGTAATTGAGATATTTGAATATGTTGTTGGTGTTGAGCTAATAACAAAGGCGTGCCACTTTCTGGTGGTTTTTCAAATTTCAACTGGCATATAAAAGTAAAACATGCATTTTACAAAGACTTATCAAAAACAAATCTAAAAAGACTTAACTCCCTATGATTTACGTGCTCTTGCCGCTCTGTACCTTAATGGGTCCTGGGATATGGGTCTTCAATTCAAACATTTGATTACCATGAGTCCTTTGATTGACATGGGAAATGTTTGACATTTCGGAGGCCACTGGGGCAGAGCACTAAATAGTTTTGACAAAATGGACAGCTTAACAACATTTTACCTACAAATTCATATACATATTTATACCAAATTTAACGCCAGACGGCCAAACTGTCTTAAAACCACTTAACACAAAGTATACTAGAGCTTTCTACATGTTTGAATTTTGTTATAAGGAAACATTTGAGTTTGTTTGACGTTTATTGTCCCGAAAACTAGCCATTTGCCATTAAACTTGGTATATATATATATATATATATATATATACATTTGGGTACTTTGGTATTATACGGAGGCCACTATTTTTAAAGAGATTTTGCTTGTATACCAAAAATAACCACATAATTGGAAAGAACATATTTTAATTGACTTACTGTCCAATTTTGAAATAATTATGATTTTTGTATCACAGCTGTTTTAATTTAGTATCCAAGGTGAATTCACACATTTATATCGCTGGGGTAAAGCGCCACATTTCGAGATAGAGTATTTGTTAAATGTTTTGTCCATTGAAACCGAAACCACTTTATTCTCACATCTGGAGGTGACGTCGACGAAATTATTTGTCCCGAATCAATCCGAAAAGCAATAGAAAATAGTAAACCGGATCGATGAATTCATCTTTTTGAATTTCCAGAAATCAAATACTCTACCTAAGTGAAGTTTGTAATCAAATTATGTAACCTATTTCTAAAACACATAAAATGAGGGCGTATAAAATAAAAGGAAAAAATATCTTTCTGTGTTGTGACTTAACCCCGTAAATCCGGTTGCGTGTTACCGGCAATAATATCATAATTTTTTTAAATACCTTGACTTCAAACTTACAACTTCAAATCACTAGTTTATAATAACTGCAAAAACGTTTATACTGTATATACAGGGTGAGTCAGACCACCCGTCCAACCTATTGTAATGGGAGAACGGTTTAGGATAGTGTTGTATATTCTATATTGGGCTGTATGTGAAAGTATCAGCTGATTGATTTATTCCATCATATGTCATTTAGTTCAATGTTTTTGTTGTTGTTTTTGATTCTAGTTTTTGTTATATTATACAATGTAAAGTGAATAAAGTTACTTGTACAATTAATTGAGTTTTAGTCAACTATAATAACTGGCGAACGATGGAAAAAAGAAGGAGAGGTAGAAGACAAACAGATGAAATAGATAATGCAGCAGTGGAAGGTCGGAACGTTAGAATGCAGGAACAGATAAGATGTACCGGTAGTTGGTGCAATGTAGCATTCAAAGAATTTCAAGAGGGGTATGAGACTTGGGATTATTTTGTTGGGCGGCTGGAGAATTACTTCGCAATCATGAACATAGAGACGAATACTGTTAAAAAGTCTCAGATATTAATTCAAACAATGGGTGTTAGCACATATCAACAGTTATGCGACCACCTGAGTTCTGAGAAACCAAGTTCTAGAGGATATGAGGAATTGATAAAATGTGTAGAGATGATTCTGAATCCAAGACCAAGTATTATAACAGAGCAGTACAATTTTACTTGTAGGAAGCAACGTGAAGGTGAATCGATAAAAGAATACTTGTGTGATCTTAAGAGAATGGCCAAATACTGTTGCTTCAGCTGTAATCGATGCAGTGCCTCGACTCAAGACACACATATTCAGCAGCAGTTTATAGCTGGGTTACGCGATAAGACTATTTTGAGGGAACTTTTGAAAAACCACAAAACTATGAGTTTAACTGAATGTGTAGACTTGGCGTCAGCGATGGAAAGAGCCTCCGTAGAAGCCGACATAATTCAAGGGAAAGAAAGTGTCAGTATAATGAGAGATAAAAGTCCAAAGATCAATGAAGAACGTGTCTTTAAATGTTTCAGTTGTGGATCTACAAAACATAGAAAATATGATTGTCCATGTAAAACTGCTACATGTTTTAAATGTCAAAAAGTAGGTCACATTGCTAGGGTGTGTCGAGGTCAGCTGAACAGAGGACAAACTAAACATTTGACGACTGATAGAAACCAAGGAGATACTAAAGATTATATATCAGATGAACTTGAAGTCTCTATAGGACAACTGACAAGTAGTAGTGCAAATTTACCAGAAGTGTGTCCAAAACCAAAACGAATGATGATAACCTGTAAAATTGAAGATAAATGTATAACATTTGAGTATGATACCGGCTCTACTGTATCGACAATATCAGTAGACGAATTTCGAAAGAATTTTCCTAATAAGAAGATGGAGAAAACTGAGCTAAAACTCAAGACATATACTGGGGAAACAATAAAACCTTTAGGATATGCCGCTGTCAACATCAAGGTGGACAATGCCGAGGCTCGAGGCAATGTATATGTCCTACCAGGTCGATTGCAACCCATCTTTGGTCGAGAGTGGATGGTTTTGTTGAAAACAAATGTTAGTGTCAATAAAATTGAGCCCATTGATGAGAAAATGAGAGAAAAATTAATCACTCAAATAAAACAGGATTTTCAAGGGCTATTTAGGGATGACATCGGAAAGATTCCTGGATACAAAGGGCATATTCAATTGAAACCGGAAGCGAAACCAGTATTTAAACCACCTCGACCGTTACCATACTCTTTGAAAGATAAGGTAGAGGATGAAATTGACAGACTGGAAAGTGAAGGAATTATAACCAAGGTATCGTACGCAGAATGGGGAACACCAGTGGTGCCTATTATGAAACCAGATGGATCTGTTCGACTTTGCGCAGACTACAAAGTTACTGTAAATCGTGTAGTAGAGAATTGTGCTTTTCCCATTCCAAGAACTGACGACATCTTTGCTTCAATAGGAAAGGGCAAGTTTTTTACCACATTAGATATTAAACAAGCATATTTGAATGTGGAAATGGACGATGAAAGTTCAATGGTACAGGCGATTTCAACAACGAAGGGAGTTTATCGTGTAAATAGATTAATGTTCGGAGTGAAATTGGCACCAGCAATATGGCAAGAGAAAATCGCGAAGATATTAGCGTTGGGAGGAGTTCATGCATTTTATGATGATATAATTGTAGAGGGTAGAAATCTAGAGGAACATAACTTAAGACTAAGAAAGGTGCTACAAAGATTGTTGGAAAACAACTTAGGGGTGAACTTGAAGAAATGCAAGTTCTTTGAAAATAAGGTTCAGTATCTGGGACATGTGATATCAAGAGAAGGTATTTCAAAGTGCGCTGATAAGGTAGCAGCTGTACGAGATGTCCCTCGCCCTCAAAATGTAGCAGAACTCAGAAGTTGGTTGGGACTCGTAAATTACTATGGGAAGTTTATCAAGAATTTGGCAATGATTTTGAGTCCATTGTACAAGCTGTTGGAAAAGGGTTCAAAATTCATATGGACTGAAAGGGCAGAATCATCTTTTAATCACATCAAACAGGAGGTTATCAGTGAACAGGTACTAATTGCATATGACCCTGATTTACCTTTGATTCTAGCAACAGATGCGAGCCCCATGGGTCTTGGAGCTGTCCTAAGCCACAAGCTGCCAGATGGTACAGAACGACCTATATGTTTTGCCTCTAGATGTTTGAGTGCAGCAGAGAAAAAGTACAGTCAAATCGACAAGGAGGCGACGGCGATATATTGGGCGCTTCACAAGTTCTTCAGATACTGTTATGGAAGAAGATTTACTTTAATCACGGACCATAAACCCTTAGTGATGATCTTTAGTCCAAGTAAAGAGTTTCCTACCTTAAGTGCCCATCGGTTGCTCCGATATGCATTGTTCATGCAAGGTTTTGATTATGAGATTGAGTACAAACCCACAAATCGACATGGAAACGCCGACGCTTTGTCACGGTTGCCCCAGAAAAACACAGTTAAGGACAACTTTCAAGATGAAACTACCCTGTACCATTTAGACCAAATCTCACAACTTCCAGTGAGTTTTATGGAAATACAAAGAGAAACTGAAGCAGATGAGGAACTAAGTTTGGTATTAGACGAGCTTTTGAAAGGAAAATCAATCAGTGAACCAAAATACGGTCACCAGTCACAAGAACTATCTACAGAACAGAAATGTTTGTTCAGAGGAACTAGAGTGATTATTCCTAGATCTCTTAGGAAAAGGGTCCTTGAAGAGTTGCATTCAGCACACGTTGGAATGTCAAAAATGAAGGCATTAGCAGGAGGTTATGTGTGGTGGCCTCAGATTGATTCTGATATTGAAAACATTGTGAGGAGCTGTCAGTCTTGTTTGCAGTTTCAGCGAGAACCACCAAAAACAATCAATCACCCATGGGAGGAGCCACACGAACCGTTTCAGCGAGTACATATTGACCACGCAGGACCTTTTAAGGGACAACACTTTTTACTGATAGTTGATGCATATACCAAGTGGTTAGAAGTGTTCCCAGTGAGAAATGTTACATCTCAAGTAACTATTGAAAAGTTAAGAGAAACATTTTCTCGTTTTGGATTACCAACAACGTTGGTGTCTGACAATGGAACGGCTTTTACTTCCAACGAGTTTAAGAATTTTTTGAAAGAAAATTGAATAAATCACAGGACCATCGCTCCATACCACCCATCATCGAATGGGCAAGCAGAACGGTATGTGCAGACACTTAAAAGAGCTTTACTGAAAATGATGGATGAAAAGGGCACCTTGAACGTGAAACTGAGCCGCTTCTTGACTGCTAATCGGCGGGCTCCCAATAGCACTACCGGCAAACCACCAGCAGAGTTGATGTTGGGAAGAAACATCAAAACCAGGCTAGATCTGCTTCTCCCATCAGACATGGACAAGAATGTGGTAAAGAAGGACGAATTGAAGAAGGTGCGATCGTTCCATCCTGGAGATGCCGTGACTTTTCGAGTGTATAATGACAGAGGAAAGAAATGGGAAAGAGGAGTTGTCAAAAATAGACTTGGAAGGGTTATGTATGTAGTGCAGAGGGAAGCTGGATCTACAACCAATAGGCATGTCGATCAACTAAGAAATGGACATGTTTAAATAGGTGTGGAGGAGTTTGTTGTATATTCTATATTGGGCTGTATGTGAAAGTATCAGCTGATTGATTTATTCCATCATATGTCATTTAGTTCAATGTTTTTGTTGTTGTTTTTGATTCTAGTTTTTGTTATATTATACAATGTAAAGTGAATAAAGTTACTTGTACAATTAATTGAGTTTTAGTCAACTATAATAGATAGAAACGCCAAATAAAATTACTCACCAATAATTTGCGTACAAAGAATTCATTAAAAATATTTTCATCGCAATTTATCTACAGGGTACTCCAGAAATGAAGGTCATGAGTTCGAATCTTCAAATTTTCTAATATGAACCTATAGCAAACTTTATATAATATAATATATACTCCATTTTCCCTTATGAAGTGCTTGTTATTTATGCAGTACATAATACCAAAGGGTACCCATAGACCGTTTGCTATGGACATGAAAATAGCATGCACTTTATATGGGAAAATGGAGTTTTTTGGCCATAACTAAAAAACTAAAAAGGATAGAATATTTGTGTCCTGTGGCTTCAGGGCCGAGGTCACCTTCTGTTTCTGTTTACTCAGGTGCTATCAACTCTTTTTATAGGCCTACTATTAATCACCAACCTGGAAGATTAATGAACATATAGACTGAGTGTTTTTTCTGAATTATTTTAAATTTTCTATTTTGACCATTGGCCTTAATTTTGTCAATCTAGTGAACTCAAGCACAGTATAGAATCAATATACAAGTTTTTTTTATGGACATTAAATTTTCAACCGCTGCCAGCCATGAAATAATGCCAGACACTACGGCCCACCATGGATTAATTATTTTACTGCTGTTTCCGTGCATACAAAGTGTGCATTGGAGTCTTAGTTGTAATTTAATTTTGTTTAGAGTACGTGACTGATATTTGTCTGTGATTGTAGGTTAAGGTTAGGGTTAAATAAAAATCTTTGGTCTATAGGCACATTTCGATACATTGTTCAAAATTCTATTTTAATTCAGCTTACACTAGCGCTAAATTCTGCCAAATGAACTACAGTAGACCCCCTCTTAACCGACCCTTACGGGACCGGACCTAGGTCGGATAAGTTAAAAGGTCGGTCGAAACGGGTAATCCTTTAAACACATAAAAATAAAAGCTCTGTTGATTTAGGATTCTATTAACATCATTATAAAGCAGTTCTTGGATTATTTAGAAAATAAACTATAAATATCAACCTATTTTCCAAAATTATTCCTGTAGAAATGTCACAAATAACCCCAAAGCACGGTCAAAACAAAACACGTCAATAAACTAAATATTGAACGTAACGTTCCCATCGCCGGGTATGGGAACGGAAATGCCGCAATTCCTAGAAAAGGGCGGTTAAACCGAACTTTTCTCAAAACAGGGCGGGTTAAAACGATCTTTAATATTTGACAAGCAAGGACGGATAATCCGATCGTCGGTTGAAACGAGGTCGGTTAAGAGAGGGTCTACTATAGATTGCCACTACTATTAAATGTTTTATTCAGTTTAATATTGCCTTGCAAAACCAGGTTAAAGAAATGTTCCGTTGTTGTTGAATAATTATGAATTTTGTTCGTCATTTTATTGTGAATGTAATTTTGTCATTATTATTTTGTCAGATTTTTGTACTTGTATTTTGACTCATGCCCTCCGTTGATAATTTATAACATTTAAATTTGCTAATGTAATTTATATATCATGATATGTCTTTGAAGTAAACTGAGTGTGAAAGGAAATTCCTTAAATAGCCTACATACTGTGTGTCCCAAAAGTCCCGGAACGGTTTAATATCTTTTAAAGTAAGCGAGATATCAAAACAATATTTTGAATACCTTTTAGTACTAAACAAAACTACTTTTTGATGTATGTGTCATTTCTGCCCCTGCCCCCAAAATTGGATTTGGGGGGGGGTAGCCCCAAAATTTTAAATGTAAACCCCCATCGTGCGACTGCTTATTTTAAAGGGCTTGATAATAGAAACACAATGCCGCAAACCGGAGGTCGATATCATGCTCCAGTCCAAAATGGCAGCCATTCAAAAATTAAAAAATGCTGTCCGTCAATTAAAATTGAGTATTTTCTGTGTTCGGCAATTCACATTTAAATTGAATAAGAACCACTATAACACATATTAACTACTTAAAAGATACAAAAATAATAATTTCTTGTTGTCATCATCAAGGCACAACCCTCCGAAATTGTTTTTGGGGGGCGGGGGTTTTTCCAACCAATTCCAATATCAGCTCACATCGTCTCGTTTTAATATGCTGAATGAGTAAAAAAAGCCAAAGCTTGTTTTAATGTCAATTTTTAAAAAGCAGTTATTTTTGTGGCAAAAATTTGCTACTTTATGTATGGGGGTTATTCTAAAAGGTAATTTATTCATTTTCTGCCTCCAGGATTGATAATCGACAATTTATAAGTAGGTTTACATACTTATAAATTGTCTAAAAGGTAACGCATAGACGACCCTCCGCAGGTATAGACCTTTTGCCGCTGAGCCAAAGGTCGCATTAAGGCGGATATCTATTAGTATGTTAGTTAAATAATTTTGACACTAACAAAATTCATTTATTTATTACAAGTAAGGTAACGTTTTTGAAATTTAATTAAAACATGCTTTGGCTTATTTTTTACTCAACAAATTAAAATGAGTGGTCATACGATGTGAGTGGATATTAGAATTGGTTGGACAAACCCCCACCCCCCCCCCCCCATACCATTTTGGAGGGTTGAACCTTGATGATGACAACAAGAAATTATTATTTTTGTATCTTTTAAGTATTTAAAATGTGTTCTGGTGGTTCTTATTCGATTTATATATAAATTTCCAAACACAGAAAATACTCAATTTTAATTGACGGACAGCATTTTTTTATATTTGAATGGCTGCCATTTTGGACTGGAGCATGATATCGACCTTCGGTTTGCGGCATTGTGTTTCTTTTAACAAGCCCTTTAAAATAAGTAGTCGCACGATGGAGGTTTACATTTAAAATTTTTGGGGGCAGGGGCAGAAATAACACATACATCAAAAAGTAGTTTTTTTTAGTACTAAAAGGTATGCAAAATATTGTTTTGATATCTGGCTTACTTTAAAAGATATAAAACCGTTTCGGGACTTTTGGGACACACAGTATTTAGCCGCCCAGTATTACTTATTGTTAAGATCGAAATAGGCCTGTGTATTAAGACTGAGGACAATGTATTTCATGAAGAAATATTTATATTAACAAACTTCAGTTGTTGATAAACTTGTGTGTTTATTTTGTTACCTCCAAACCTAAACTTAGCTACAACGATATTTATTTTGTAGTTTTCAGTTATTTTAAGTTTCACAGTAAACTTTGGTTATGGTAACCCAAACATGTTTCAGAGTTCATCTTTTATCAAAAGATTATTTTGACTCCCGAGGTTTTTGGTCTTAATGAATCTCTACACCTTCAGTTCAAACACTGAATCATCTATCATGTTACCTTATGCTTCGCTAAACTTTTACCCTCCTACTATGAAAACAACAAAGGCAAATGAAATAAGCTTTGTTTTTACATCTAAAACCTGCTGCTCTGTAAACTAATAATTTACACTTTTATCTAAATAACAAGTTACTAAATGATGTCATGACGTGAATCAAATAATACCAAGATGATCTTACTTGTTAAGAGAGGACGACTTGTTGTAATCCACTTCTATATTATGATAGCCCACCCAGTATTTATATGAGGTTTAAAGTTTTTGGTGTAGAAAACTGTTTTTCTATAAAGAAAAAGGGAAGATGTCCTTAACAATAGGGGAAATGTTCTGAATCTTAACTGTATATTATCACGGATTGATTGACTGACTGATCACAATTTCTTAAAATGTATTTTTATAAGGCCTTGGGCCATGAAAATTGTAACAAATATTCTTTAGAGGCTCTAGATGCGTACTGAGGAAGGATTTTAAAATGTTTTCTAACAAAAGGCTAAAATAGGATGTATTTTAAAATGCAAAATGTCTGCCTTTGTTCAATTTTCAAAGCTTATGAACTCTTCGTAGGCCGTGAAACTTGGCAAAAATATTTCTTAAAGGCTCTAGACACTATATGCTTATTTGAATCGGCGACCAACCCGAATTGGTAATTTTAATCCAAGTATGAATGTGAGATGAGTGCGGGATAGTTGTGATGCGATCTCGTAGTCTTGTTACTGACTAAGGCCGACATGTTCCTTAGACAGGACTGTTAATTAATAGCCCAACAGTCAATGGCAACTACAGGACCTACATTTTAACGTTCTAAGAACTAGAACACCTAGAAAGTTAAAATATGTTATTTGTCATGTTCTTTGAAACACAATTTTACACATTCAAATACCACTAACCTACTTAATAAAGTAAAAATCACAACATAAACAAACCATGTTATGACAGTAAAACATGTGCTTTAAAACAAAGCTTTATATAATCACTGATCTGTGCTGTTATACTCAGTTGATCAGTAGAAACAATACTAATAAATAGAATATATTTTTTATTCCAGTTCTAAAATATAAAATGAAGGAATATTTAATTTTTCAGGCAAATGGCCATCTATAATTACCCTTCATTTAACACAACCTGCATATAAATCGTTCCGACAGAACTCCAGATCACACTTAAAATAGGCTAAAAACTTTACTTCATGTTATTGTCTAAAATGATTTTAATTTCCGTTTTGAAAAATTTAGTGGAGTAACAGCTGCAATCGAAGCAAAATGGGCAAATATAGATACAATTACCTTTTATTTGGTACTTCCCGTGTGCAAATCGGTCCAATAGTATGGTCAGGCTCGCTGCCAAAAGTTTAATTTTTCCTTATGTTAAATCTTCATAAGAAAACTTTATTTTCCTATGAACCCGATTAACATAAATGTTTTAAAATGTAGCATTCATCGTAGGTCTCAAAATGACATTTAATATGAGTGTGAACCATTTAAACCGACCTTTTACAATTTGCCATTGTAATAAACATTTAGGCCATCAACGTTATTGAAATCAGCTGTTTCACATAATTAAGTAGTTATAATACTAAACAATTTATCAATCAAATATAATTTTTTATTTACTCCTGTAATACTCTATAATTTAAATAATACAAAACCGTTCTTTTTCTTTCTATTTAAAGGATAATACATGATAATTCATACATTTTTATGTACTGACCATGAAACCAAATGCTTCTCGAGCGTTTGCTCTTTTCCTGTCGTTAGACAAAGTACCTCGTGTCTTCACAATCAGCTGAATGAATGACTGTCAAATTATAACATTGCAAAGGTTTGGAAAAGTTGATTTTTTAATAAAAAAATGAGTTAACGTAAAAGTAAATAAAACCTGCAAATATAGAAAAGTTGAGCTTTTATTAGGTACAAACTGCATGAAAATGGGTCCACTGGAAGTCTCAGACGTACTGTCCAAAGGATTCGAAAAGTTGATTTTTCTCCATGTTAAATCTCCATAAGTAAAGTTTATTTTTCATTTTTTTACACATTTCAATTAAATATTTTCAAAATTCAAATAAAACCTGCACGTATAGGGCCAATAACTGTAGTACTGTTTCAATAACGTTACTAGGTAGCGTCAATAACGTTTCAATAACGTTAATAAATGTAGGTTACTGTTTCAATAACGTTTGTTTTGGTACAACACGCGAATAAATCGGTCCAGTAGTACGGCCAGGCTCGCTGTCATAAGCTTCAAATTTCTTCTCCATATTAAATCTCCATAAGAAAAGTTTATTTTCCATTTTTGACCCATTTAAATGAAATATTTTTAAAATTCAAATAAAACCTGCACATATAGGGCCGATAACCTTTGTTTTGGTACAATCCGCTTGTAAATCGGTCCAGTAGAACGGCCAGGCTCGCTGTCATAAGCTTCAAATTTCTTTTCCCATGTTAAATCTCCATAAGAAAAGTTTACTATCCATTTTGACCCAGTTTACATTAATATTTTCAAAATTCAAATAAAACCTGCACATAGAGGGCCAATAACATTCGTTTTGGTACAACCCGCATGTAAATCGGTCCAGCTGAACGGCCAGGCTCGCTGTCATAAGCTTTACAAAAGTTGTTTAATATATAAGATATATATATATGTATATATTTTAAAAGGGTGGTCTATTTTCTCATTAGACTACAGATATGGTACATCATAAAATTCAAAATGGCGGCCATTTTCAGTTTGGCAATAACTACGGATGGAAGGCTCATAGTATGATTGCAAGAGACAAAACGACATAAAATCCAAATTTCAAATAGAATAAAATGTAAAGATTCATTACGGCCAACTACTAGGATTTGTCAAATGTCATTTAGGCTATTCGCGTTTACGAACCGCTTGAAGTACCTATTCTAGAGTCTTGAATCTCTGCATGAATATTCCTTTTAGATTATAAGCATCCACTAGAAACGAAATGTTCTAAATTAAAAATTTAGAAGGGTTTGTGTGGGTGAGGGGGGTTTAAGTTTCAACAAATAGACTTTTTATGTATATATTTTATAGTTGAAAATCCGCCCTTAGCGTTTTTTGGTCGATATCATATTTATATTCAGATTATGCCTCATACTCACATAAGTACTAGGTTGGCTCTGAGCAAAGTGTGATGAAAGTTCTGAGTTCAATAATAAGTGGCAATAATATTTTTTTCTATCCAATCACATAACTTAAAACAATGAGGAAATTTCAATAATGTTATTTGCAAATTGTGCAGTGGTAAATGGTAGGCAACTCTTACCATCTGAGCAATTTGAGGGAAACAGAAATATACAGAGAGGAATCGATACGCCACGTCATTTCTACCTGAGGAGGATCCGCCAGGTTCTAGCCAAGGGAATAACACAACGCTGAAACCTAATAGCACATATATAATATATGGTTGAAACAAATCAGTCCATTTATTGATTTGTAAAAATCACAGCCACCCTTTGAGCGAGCGAAGCCGCAGGGTTTTGCTGGTTTTCAATATAGGCCTGCAAGAGGTCAAACTATCCAAGGGTCAGGCGTATGACAATCGGCTGATCCATCATGGAGGTTGACATCACTGTCCTCTACTTTAGTGAATATTACATTTACCCGTAAATTATAGGTAAAACCTAGTAGTAGGAGTTTTAAAAATGTTCGAATTTGAATCACACATAATTTAATGGAAGTTTGATTTCAAAGTTTTTTATATCTTCAATATACATTAGGACACTAAATGGCTGGTCATGTGTTTAATTTTTTTAGTATACGGTGAAGATTTTTCATATAGATTTGAGACTTTCGTTTGCCTTTATTACTTACTTTATTACTTAATTTTATTTCATTTCTGCAAGAAAACTGAGACAATATCTAAAATCTAATGTAATAAAATCAACTACAATGAGCAGTTTTATTGCCAACAAACAATATAATTTGATTTGGTGATACAGTTTTATCATCACATATCAAAGTGATAAAACGGTATTATAAAAGTTTTACCGCGTCATTTCATCGCTTAGGCAAAGCTATTTTCAGTCCACAATTACTTTATTCTACGTTACTTTATTTTGAGTTACATATTACAGCAAGCGAATAAAGGATTTAACAGATTTTATTTCTAAGGATTTCTATTAATTAAATTTTTGGCATTTAAATTTGATTTTTCTCCGTGATTATTGCAGACGCAAGTGAAATATTTTAACTGAAAAATTCGACAATTTAAAATACCCCCGTTGCAGCAGACCTGCATACTCAGCGAATTTCAAATGCAAAACAACATATTTCAATCCAACATAGCGAGATTCAACATGTTTTGGTAAGCTCCATAAGAATAACATGGGGAATGAGTATGCAGGTGTGCTGCTACAGGTATATTAAAACTGGGTGGTTTTAATTCAATATTTAGTAGATCTGAACTAGAAGAAGCTATTTACCGAGTTTTATTGAGATATGTTGAGAAATAAGCGAGATATAGAATTTTACTTATTTCCCATAAGTTTAACATTGGGACAACGTACTGTGTTTACCACTTTCAATATCTCGATAACCAATGGACATAGAGCAGTGTTTCAAAATACTAAATTGTTTGTTTTTTTGAGCTGAATTCAATGGTGCCCACAAAAATTCGATAAATTTTATTTTTCTATGTAAAAAATTCAAAAAACCCATTTTTGGGGGGGGTTATCCCCCTTTACCCCCCCTTCCGGTGGTCCGATCGGGCTGGTTCACGAACTCGTCCAATTGATTACCACTTTACACGTCCGTACCAAATTTCATAAAGATCGGATCATTTTTTATCGTGCTAACAGACACATAGATATATATATATATATATATATATATATATATATATATATATATATATATATCTATATATATATATATATCTATATATATATATATATATATATATATATATATATATATATATTCAAACGAATAGTGTTTTTTGCTTCTGGGGGCCCCAAAACGAAAAGTTATAGTGGTCCCGAGCTTAAGTCTTACCATGAGACCTACGGTAATAGCTTCTTCCCTATAGGGGAAATTCGCTAAAAATTATCTTTTGTTTAAATTATGTCAACAGCTAGGTGTCTGTCTGCAGGGTTTGGTGGCCTGTCTGAAGTGAAGCAAAACTTAGGAATGTACAGTTAGGTATGGAACTGTTAAGTCTTTTTAGAGCGACACCCTAAAAACGATGTTAAGCAATGTTCAGTGATGTAAGTGGAGCTAAATGGGTTTTCTTCATTGGTTGAAAAAGGTTTGATTTGAAGTTATCCACATTCAAAACGCACTTAATTATAATGATATGGTGCTTTTCATTACTATAGACTAGAGTGACACTTTTTCTCGTACAGGGTCAAGACTTTTGGATGGAATGTTTTAATCAACCGTTTTTTGCTACATAATGAGCCAGACTCGCACTTCTTCCTAGCCCCGTGTCATGCACTTATCTTGTCAGACTCAACCGAATATAAACGTGTGAATACAATTAAATCATCAGCAATCCAACAAAAATTAATATAAATTAATAGTAATAATCAATTACTACTCTCATACAATCAATTTGTGACAGCAATCAATCAATAAAGTGACAGCAAGTAAGAACAAAAAGAAACATATAGAAGTAAAGTTAGAAACGTGTCGGTCATTATTTCATAATTATAACCAAAAGATTTGTTTATAAGTTCCATCGACGCCGACGTATTTGCCTTCAACGTTTGCAGTTTTACTAAGAAAAGCTAACGTTCTCCCTTGGGACAAAAATAGCTTCTTTAGCCCCCGCAACACATTCAATGAAACTGCCGTTTTCGTTGCATTATAACGAAAAGATACGTTCGACCAAGGTCATTAGATATTTATTACTTTTGTGACAAATGATTCCACATATTAGCAGGTGGCAATAGCAGGTGTGGTAAACTTCATACAAAATTTTTGAGCCAGTAAATTTCTTTATTTTTAGCAATAAAAGAATTTTACTGACACAAAACAGAATAATTTAGTTGCGTAAGCTTGGCAGTACTTTCATGTTGACAATTAAATTGTTGTCTTTAACTGAAGTGGCACGAAGAATTGAATTGGAGTTAATATTTTATTTAGCCTTTTGAAATACGTAGGTCTATTTTCAAAATTGTGACTGATGATCATAGTTCAACATCATGTGACTGCGATTGCAATTGCAATTCAGCGCGACATTTGATGAATCAAATTACACTCTAAGTGGAACGTGACCGGGGCGCCGTTGTTCCCCTCTAGTCGTTATTAACTCAATTAGTGGCTAAATATCAAAGTTTACTGATCCTAAGTCGAAATTTATTTAGATAAATTGTAATTGGTGAAAAATATTGTCTATGGTTAAAATATTTGTATAGAATGATTTAGTAGTTCATTTTTAAAATTAATATTCACACAGCTTTGATCATTGGTTACATGTAAAATTTTCATCAGCTATACAATAAAGGATGAATTTCAATCGGCAAAAAGAGATAGGGGATCGGTTTTTTTACTTTCTTAATACCATTGTAAATAATGGGGGATCAAGGGTAATTTAACGCTTGACTAGGCTATATACTTTCTATAGAACCAAAAAAATCAGTTTTACGTTCCATGGTTTACTATGGAGTTTTCAATATATTTCTAGTAAAAATAATCACTCACTACACAGGATCACCAAGCACATGCCATAAAAACCCACTAATAAATTAGTATAATATACTTTGCAAATAATCATTATTAATTGAATGATAGAACATTTCGACATTTTGTACGATAAAGCTATCGAGTTTACAATGCAAGTTTACAGAAACGGGGACATATAAAATCAGTCATATGTAAATTGTATACTGATAAAATAACAGCTCTATTTTCAACAGCTCAGTGTATTGCCGGTTTATGTTTTCCTCCGAGCGACAAGCGCGTGGCACAGGGGAGTGGTGACAGCAGGGGAGGGGCGCTGTAGTTCAGCGACCACATACACGGTGATTGCTCCGGCCTGGCGCAAGTTCAGGGTCAAAATAGAAAGCAACGTGGCTACACTCATTTAAAATGTAGTAATTTTCATACGTGTTTTTACATATATTAGGTCTCATATATTAGATTATTTTGGTTAGTTAGGTGTTAGGTCTTGTCATTAAACTTACGTTATTTTAAAAACAATACTTCGTGACTTCAAACTAAAAAAGTATCGATATTGATCGTGATTGATTTCTAACAAAACAATCCATGGTTATTTCTTTGATCCCGGTTTGATATCTACATAAATTGGCAATCGCTATTAAATATATATGGAGAAGTATTTGCATTTAACAAAGTAGTAAATGTTTCATTGAAGAGATCAAGTTACCTCATACATAACTACCTTCCCAATTGGGTCTATCCTCTTCATGTCGCGGCTGCACTCACCCCACAATCAATATTTATTTAAAATTATAATCCCGATTTAAAAAGCAAAAGCTACCTTTTATTAAGGGAGTCTACATTGTTTGAATAAAACATTTTGCTAAGTAACTTGTGATAATTGATGAATTGATAATTAATATCATTCCCATCAAATAATTTAAATGATCAACCTCTTATAGCAACATTTCACAAGTACATCCAAAAAGGGAAATTTAAACTTTGAAATTTGTTGACAATATTCTACAGAAAAAAACTTATGGTCCAAACCGGTATTTCAAAAGGTTTTCAGACTAAACAATAATTGCTATTATATAACAATAAAATTTACGTTATATTTCCCTAACAAGATAAAAAATCCGCAAATCCAACGTTAACATTATTTTTCTTTTGAACAGGGTGAATTGGTTCCACATATTATTCTATTTATTACAAACACAAATAATATTAAATAAATACTAATATTTAAACACAAATAAATATTTTGCATACAAATGACACAATAGATAGGTTTCAAAAATCCAATCATACTTACTATTACTGTCACCATCATCCACGACGACGACGACGATGACGACCACAACAACAACAACAACCACAACCACAACAACAAACAACGTAGTCGTCGTCGTCGTCGTCGTTGTCGTACCCGTCGCCGTCATCATTGACAGCAAAAAATTGAGAGTAACGCCACGAGTAACGTAATTAATGGTATAGCTATATTTCATCACAACTAAAATTGAAAACATTACTGCAATTACTTACAACTAATGTAAATACATTACTGCAATTGAATACAATTACTGCAATCTTTAATTCTATATTAAATAAAAGACAACTTTACGATTCCGGATGCTAAAAGTAAAATTATGTTTGAGATATGTATTACTTTTCTTAGTCCCGAAAAGTGTTTATAAAAACCAACTCATCTTTCCGTTAGATATAAAAAGAGAATACTACAGTTGTTGAAATGTGCTTGGTAAATTTCATCTACTTGACCTTGAATGAATACTGAGGTTTTACCTTGCTGGAGTGATTGTATTATTTATTAAAAACACAACCTGTAAACACGTTGAAAAAGATGTAACTTTTTTAGAGGCGTCATCAAAAATCAGCTCATTGGCTGAGCGCTTGTTGTAGTCGCTTGTCTTTTCAGTTTGTTTTTCTGTATAAGGTCCCCTTAGAAAAATATCACATAAGATAGGTCTGACTATAGAAATGGCCAGGATAAGGTACAAGAATTACCAAGTGTCCCCTGACAAGGGTAAGTCACCAGAACTATCTCTTGTGTGTATGGCCAGGGGAAGTCATCGGAACCAGGGCCGTCCGAAGGGGGGGGCAAACGGGGCAAGCTGCCCCGGGCGCCACGGCTGAGGGGGCGCCGTGCCGCGGCAAATTTTTTTGCGATCTTGTAGGTTTGCAAGTATTGTGAAGATATGGCGTTAATAAATAGGAATACGAATCTGAAAAAATGAGGCTGTAGCTAACAGTGATTCTCAACACTATAGGTATCATTAATGAAAATATAGTATGAAGTAATAACAGTGTACTATGAAATAATAATAGTGTTGGTACTATGCAAGTTGCGCGCCCATCCAATCTTCTGTTGTCAAACTTGTCGAGACCAGTGTTGCCAAAAACCGGGTATTCACCCGGTTTTTGGGTATTTTGGAGGCCGTCGGGGATTTGGCGGGGATTAAGGGAAAACCGGGTAAAACTGGGGGTTTTAGACTTGGGCTACGGGGATTTACCCAACAACCTGGATATAAAAAAACTGGTAAAACCGGGCATTTTGGACAAGCTTAAAGTAAAAATTTTTTTAAGTTGGTAATATGTATTTGGTATGGTTCTATGAGTTTCAGTGTTACCAGAATCCGGGTATATGCCTGGTTTTCCGGGTACTTTGAAAGCCATTCAGGGATTTTTAAGAGAATTAAATAAAATCGGGATATTAACCGGGGATTATATACTTGAGCTGCAGGGATTTACCCGCCATCCTAAATAAAAAAAGGGTAAAGCCGGGGATTTTTGAATTACGATTTGCTTTGCAAATATCCAATCATTCTAATGTTCTTGTAAGATGAGAAAAATAATTTTTTTCATGGTTTTGAGAACAGTACTTGAAGTAAACCGACATATTTTGGTATGCAGTGAGCAGTTTAATGATGTAAGATTTCCCTCCTTACCTAATTTTGAGGAAACTACCTGGTTTTGGGTGTTTTAAGTTTTGTTTTTTTGGGTGTTTTTAAAGTCATTAGGTGGTTTTTCGGGTAACTTCCCGGTTTTTGGTCCTTGCGGGGATTTTGCAGGGATTATTGCCGAAAAACTGGGTAAAAGCGGGATTTTGGTTTATGGAGTTGGCAGGTAAAATGCCAAATCCTGTCTGGCATCACTGGTTGAGACTTGAAAGTCGGGATTCGGATTCAGGATTAAGGCGATTGTGGGTGATGTGGTCAGTTGTTAATGTTGTTTTGTTACAGTGACAGTTAGTTAATCACGGTGATGAAGTTAGATTTTTTAAGAATAGAATAGAATAGAATATATTTTTATTTTCTCAATAACAATAACAATTTTACAAACAGAAAATATGACTAGCTAACCTATACACAAGATATTTCAACAATGAAAAATTATTATAAAACAAAATAAAAATGTCCTCACTTGCCAGGCTGTAACAAACATTTCAAAAAAGTTAGAGAGGAAATAAAATAGGGCCTCATTAGGCAATGCCTGATTTGAGGTTCCTTCATTTGTAAATAAAAATTATAATAACGCTCAGAACTAATCCAACAAAAAAACATTTTCGGTCTCTTAATCATAAATTAAAAATAAATAATTCAAACAAAAATGAATATTCCTACGTGCTATAAAACTCAATATAATTTTTTATATAACAATTAAAACTATAAAATAACATAACCTAATTATGAATGCTATTAAAAATAAAATTCTTATTGAAATTAATTTTGATTTATTACACATGTTTGATCCTGCAAACCGCACACCGCACTTATGCCACCAGGCGGCTCTGGCACCTCTCTGGGGGCCAGCCTCCGGAGTTGGTCTCCCCAGGTACCGTCAAAGCTCATTGCATACAATGCTTAGTCCCTGTATGGCACAGCCCTCCAAAGTGTGCATTCAAAAATAAGATTGAGAGTGAACACCTATTTGTAATTAATTAATTAATTTTCTTTTGAAATACATTCCGAACATATTGTTGTTTTAATTTTGTGCAGTCCTGGAATTACCCTTTAATACATGTAATTATATACTAACGTATGCTGTGTAAAGTATTGGTGACAGCGCAAAAAGCTAACATATGCGACTAATACAGGGGGGGGGGGGGGGGCGCCGCGACCACGTTTGCCCCGGGCGCCGCCAACCTTAGGGACGGCCCTGATCGGAACTACCGTGAGTCCGTGGCCAGGGTATTCATCAGAGCTACCGTGATTTCCTGGCCAGAGTACGTCACCAGAACTACCGTCTATCCTTTGCCAGGGAACGTTACTATAACTACCATTTGTCCCTAGTTAGGGTAAGTCACAAGAACTACCGTGTGTCCTTGGCTAGGGTGTCAGAAGTTCTATCGTGAGTTCCTGGCTAGAGTAAGTCACCAAAATTACCATTTATCCTTTGCTAGGAATGCTAATATCACTATTATTTGTCCCTGGCCAGAGTAAGTCACCAGAACTACTGTGTGTCCCTGGCTAGAGTAAGTAACTATAAACTCCGGTAAGTCCCTTGCTAGGGTAAGTCACTAGAAATACCGTGTATTCCTCGCCAGGGAAAGTCACCAAGACTATCGTTTGTCCATAGGTAAAATAAGTCTCAATAACTACCTTGTGTCCCTGGCCAGGTTAAATCATCAGAACTACCGTGTGTCCCAGGCCAGGGTAAGTCACCAGAACTACCGTTTGTCCCTGGCCTGGGGGTTCGGTGATGACTTCATCAGAACTATCTCGTGTACCTGGCTCGGGCGGTGTCATTATAATTACCGCCGGTACTTCAAAGTCACCCTAAATATCGTGTGTTCCTGGCCAGGGAAAGCGACCATAACTACTTTTTACTTTCTCCTCCCTATACATAGTATATGGAGAAAGTATTGTTTTCGTCAACATTTTCGAATTTGAGTTGTTAGTGGATATATTCGTTTTAGTGCTCCCTGAATAAAAAAAATGGTTTTTGGCGTGGTGTCTGTCTGTGTGTGTGCGCGCGCGCGCGCGTGTGTGTGTGTGTGTGTGTGTGTGTGTGTGTGTGTGTGTGTGTGTGTGTGTGTGTGTGTGTGTGTGTGTGTGTGTGTGTGTGTGTGTGTGTGTGTGTGTGTGTGTGTGTGTGTGTGTGTGTGTGTGTGTGTGTGTGTGTGTGTGTGTGTGTGTGTGTGGATGTAAACAAAGCTAGAGATGACACCAGTGGTCCGATTTTCATGAAATTTGGCATGTAGGTATAAAACCGTGGTATCTCCAGGCGTATTTTTCATTTTTTTGAATTTTTTATTTTTAAGGGTATTTACCCTATAAAACCCCATAACAAATTACAAAAATTCTAATTTCTCAAAAACGGCTCTAACGATTTTGATAAAGATTTCATGGTTTTTATTGCTTAAGATGACAAACAAGATGACACCACCCGCATGTCTGTGAAAATTCAGGTTCAGAAGTTATGGGGGTTTAAGTGTTAAAAAATTCGAATTTTTCAAATTTCACAAAATCTGTGACCTGTAGAGAAAATATACTTGCAACCATTAAATTTGACTTGAAAAACTAAATAATCTAGTATTTTGAATCATTAGTTTACGTCAACTAGTTGCGGAGGTAATTGATATTTTAGTTCGGCGGTAAACGCAGTACGTTGTCCATTGTTATTCTTATGGAAAATATTTAAAAACCTATATCTCCGTTATTTACTAACCGATTTTGATAACATTTGGAATATATTTGTGTGATAATTGATTGTTAATTTGTTTTATTTCACTAAATATGTTTTCTGATTTTAAATGACTTGAAGGGAGAAAGTATGTGTCAGTTTCCTGATACCGTTTATTGTCACTTAAGTCCCGGACAAGGTTCGTAATTTTCAATCAAAGTAAAATAAATTAAATTTTTTTAAGTTTCAAAAGGAAACCAAGAAGTTTGATGGTGATTAGCTTCAAAGTACCACGTCAACTGTATTACATCACAGTTCAATTCATGTTTTTCAACATAGCTACCTGTTAAATGATGATGTGCAGATCATACGGTAGCTAAAACTAATTTAGGCGCTCTCATTGCCTCACCAATTTATTGTTCAATGGTTGTAATACAAACAAAACTCTTAGGACTGCAGTGTTCAATTAAAAATATTGTGTTTTAATATTTTTAATTTTCAATTATTTTCCTGTGTAAAGCACTATTGTTTAAAATTAAATTGATTGTAATAAAAGCAATGGCTGGAATACCGTAAAAATGTTTCATTCAATTTTCTACCAATTTAATAAATGTGGACTAATTTTAATGTTTCTTCGAGCGAATAAATTGTGGATCTTTTCTGTTACGACAGTGAGAAAGGATCATAATACCCCTACGATTTTTAATTATATTATCCATTCACATGTTGCTAATGAAAAGAGATCCTCTATTCTACGAATTTCATAGCGCAATGGCGTGAGGCCAAGGCTCAGTGAACCGTTCAGTGGAGGACAAGGCTATTACAAAGCTTTGTAAAATACCTCTATACTTTCACTTGTATCCGGTCTCTCCTACTAAAGTTCTGAGTTTAATGAATCCGGCCACTCTTTTCCTTAACATTTCTTCTTACTATTTTGGTGTTAAAAAGTGATTATATAATTTCATGGCATACTATATTGGAGAGATTTAGATAAAGTATTTATTTAGATCTAATAATATTATACATTTTGATTTGGATTTTTGCGGACATTTGCCATCACTGATAAGTAAAAACCAAGTTGGTTTTTACTTATCAGTGATGGAAAATGTCCGCAAAAATCCAAATCAAAATATAAAATCACCATCACCAACAATGAATTTCAAACAAAGAATATTATACAGTTATGTACTCCCAAAGAGGCAAACATAAAGAAAAACATATTTATAAAATAAATAAATTAACATGTGAAAAATGTATAAAAAGTAATAAGAGATTAGATATTTTCTTTAATGAACTGTACGTTTTTAAGAGCTTTGTTCTCTCGGCCACAGCCAGGACTGTTAAATAAATATTTTAACATCGATTTTATGACTTTAAAAATTAAAAAAAAAAATTAAAGATTATTGTTAAATAAATACGTCTTTATTTTGAATTTAAAACGATGTTCAATTCAACACAATCATCACTCCAACAATAATCTTTCAAACCATTTACCAGCTAACTTCTCGAATTATTAGTTTTTTTCTTTTTTCAATAACCCCATTGGGTATGTCTGTTTTAAAACTGAATAGTTGACTCTACTTCCCCTCACAATTATTAAATATCCAAATTTTGTCTACGTGGGAAAACAATTAATCGAAATTTATAATTATTACCCATATTATTAACCTTAATACTGTTTCATTAGGAAGCAATTCATTTAATTTTTCCTTTTTAATACAGTTAGAGAATGATATTGTGCCTTTTAATATCATAAGTTGAACGTTTTATGATGAAATTGTGTTTATATATTTTCCACGAATGATGACGGGATTTCGCCGTCAAAGACACTTCCACAAAGCGATCATATATATTTCCATAAAAATTTTATAAGAATCAGAGAAAAGCCCTCTCTCAATAGTATATATTTAATAAATGAAAATTTCAATTTTGGGTACGTAATTTTTTTATGTTTTACTTATATTTTTATAGTTAATCAAGCCAATCGTATCCGTTCTAATTTTAATGACTCTCGTAGGTATATCATGCCTACGATGGAAGTTGTTATATCTAGTTAACGATTGCATACGTGTCAAGTGTACCCATAGACCCTGACATGATCATTGAACCACATTTCATATTAGACGAGATGCCAGGTTATGACTTTATGGAGACCCTTTGCGACAGTAAAATCATTGCCATTCACTATAAGTTAATCACATCAAAATCCATCCTATTATAATATTATCAAGACTATAGTGTTCAATGAAAATAAAAATACTTCAGAGATCAAGATAAAATATTGTAATAATAATAAGTGAGTAAGCCTGATGAAAGTGAATATTGGCACATGTGACTTTTACTTAAACATTACACATTTTATTGATTTGTATTTTTTATGAAAAGTTGACATTACAAACTAGAGTTTCATTTCTGAAAATGTTTTATTTTAGATTCAAAAATATGATGTGACCAATACATTACTATACATAACTCTAGTGATATTTAGTATTGGTAAAAATCTATGTTTTACTGGCGTATGATGCAAATCTTATTCAGATTCGTATGAATCAATTGTTAGTTTTTTTATTTTTTTAGATGTTATGCTTTATATTAAAAACACCTCGGAGACTCTTTTTCGGAGATCAAAAATAATCTTAGACGCAAAACCATAAAGTATCATACTCTATCAAACGTATTGCCGATTATGGTTAAACAAATTTTGATTTGGAGGAATGTAGTTCATATAAAGACTGAATTACATTTGGAAGAGGTTCATTGGAATATGGACTGAATTTTGGGTCATACATTCACGTCAGTTGCTCAATCTTTCTTATTCCACAAAAGACGAACTGAAATCATCACGTCTTGACTGAAAACGATAAAGTAAGACCTACTTTCCATTGGGAAAAAAGAGAATTTAGTTTGAATTTGGGATTCTGTATTCGCAAATTCAATAATAATAATGAAGCGTGTCTTAAAACAATTTAACTGCAGCCAGAGATATAATGAATTATTTTAAAGGAAGAATTAACAAGCAAGCTTCCATACAGTTACTTTGAAAGGAATAAAACTTAGCAACTTCTCTAGGTCCTTTCCATAGTTTGATTAATTAAGACATTTACAAAGTTCATGAAATTTTCAGTGTGATAACAGGCGACACATAAGAACTCTAACAGATACCCCCGCAGCTTCGCCCGCTGAAAGACCAACTAATTTTAATAAAATCGTTCAATAGACAATAGAAAATAGTCAATCTTTATTGGTCCGTTAGAAATTAACAATGTAATTGGACAGGTCAAGTTTGAAATAAATTGTACATATCGATACATTAAAATTATCAAGATGCAAAATAACATGATTTACATAAAAATAAGGCCGTTCAAGGGAACTGATAGTCCATATATTCAGCCTCAGTATAGAAGGTTCTTTCTAAGTCATGTACAATCTGCAGAACTAATTATTAACAAATAGACTGATTTGGGTCAACGGCGTGCAATTACACCCTTAAGGTGCAGCGACCTCTCCTACCTCTCATCACTATATCATAAAATTTCTATTATTTTTACAGATTTACATAAGAAAGTTAAAGTTTAAAAAGGATGAAAATCTTTGTCCCGTGCCGGATTATCAATGAATCAGAATAACTATGATGTTGAAATCGATAAAAGAGGCAAATGTATGGCCTTTCACATTTTACATGCAGAGGATGGCTTGAAAAAGTCCCATTGTCCAATATACCATCCAGTTTCCAAATGCAAGCAACACAAAATCATGATAGCCAACTTCTAAAGCCAAGCCAACACTCTTATAAATAAGATTGGATGAACGTAGTCCTGCATTATTCATCCCAGCTGCTTACGTGAAGATCCTTATTTTCGTCGCGACAGAATATTTCATAACATCTAGTTTATACAGTTCTCCATAGGCCTAATCGGTTTTTCCGAATGCGTATTCAAAATTACTGTATGATTACGTTTAAAAAATTTAGAAGTTATACACTTTCGCAATACATAGTGTCTAATTAACTGTGCCACTATTGGTATCTCAGAAATTATTAACTTATTTAGAGAAAACGTAAAATGGGAGACTTCACCTAGATTTTTAGACATTTAAATATATGAAATCCACTTCTGATTGGTCGACTCTTTCCAATATTACGGTCAACTTTCATTTTTCTTACAGAACACCCTACATTTTATGGCGAATTTGGATTGTACGCTTAATTTGAAGAACTTTTTACACTTTAACATTTTTTACTAACCCCAATGGTTAAGGAGATATAATCAGTTAAAGTTTGATTTTTCCCCATTTGCAATGCATTGTGTCCATTTTAACCGTGCCATCCCATGTAATCCTTATGGAGTACAAACTATTCAAAGATATTAATTTCTATGAGTGAATATCGACTAAAAACTATTTCTATCATTGAATCTAAAATAAAATCACATTTTAAAGTACTTTTGTTCTTGGGTATTTTTTTGTTTAACCCAACCGTTATTGGTATACCGAGTACCGACAATAACGCAATGCATTTCTTATGGGGAAAATAAAACTTATTTGGCAAAGCCATGCAAATTACTAATTTTCTGTATCTGAATTTATTTAAGACATGATAATAAGAAGATCAGGTGTCATGATTGTTGTTGTTGTTGTTGTTGTTGTTGTTGTTGTTGTTGTTGTTGTTGTTGTTGTTGTTGTTGTTGTTTACTTTAAGAATGAGAAGAACTTAGGAATGTTGATTTTTTTAATGTGAATAGTAAAATTCTTTTAGACTATTTTTGTATTATTTTACAATTATCCTTCTTCATAAAACAAAACAACGTAACTATTGGCTTTAGGAAAAAAAACATCAAAGAGTAATAAGTTCTTAAATTAAGCATCAAATCTAAATACGCCATAAAATACAGTGTGTTCCATGAAAAAAATCAAAGTTGTCCGCCATATTGGAAAATGGCGGCCATTTAGAAGAAAATGGAATAAAAGTGTCATTTTTAAATGACCTAAAAAATTGACGAAGTCCCCATTTAAAGTTTTCTCTAAATCCAATAGTTTCTGAGATATTAATGGTGACACAGTTCGATGGACACCCTGTATAATCTCCAATTTTTGACGTCATTGCATCACTAATGATTTGTAACAACTTTTTCTCTTAAATAATAGTACAGTAAAAGTAAGGGGGAAATTCCATAAACCCCAAAAAAATTAGCACAAGCAAGGAATTTGGTACAGATGTTGGGTATATCTTCCTTTTGAACATACTAAAAGTCCCCTAAAATTGGAGCTGTGCTACGGCCGCCATCTTGGAAAATGGCGGCAAATTTCTGTATTTTTGCCTATAGCTCCTTTATTATTGGAGATACAGAAAAAAGTTTCAAATAAAATTGTAGCCCATTAAAAAGTACACATTTTTTTTCTTTTTTTTCCTCTAAACCCAACGGTTTTTGAGTTATTTGCGATTAAGTATAATTAAATCGTGTCTTTTCCCATTATACAAACATTTCAGAATAATGTCACTCAACTGCAGTTTTTATCAATGTTTTTTTCAGGCTATTGACTTTGAACCGCTATCCATTATTGTTGAGTGATTGGTTCTTAATTTTGACAGGGTTCTCATTTTTGGCCGCCATCTTGGATCCGCCAAATTGGATATAAATTATTTTTCTCAAAAGTAAAGATAGTGTTGTGATACATCATTATAGACTAGATTTTTGCCCTAAACTCAATGCTGAAATCCGTTATTTAAAATTTGGATTCGCTAAAAAGATATGCTCAAATACAAATTCAGCCATATAAATTTCTTATGGATATTTCGTACTTAGAATATTATTTTGGATTATTTATCTTAATATCCGGTTCTAAATAAGATACCCTGCAAGTTTCAATCAAAAGCTCCCTCAAAAGCCATTAAATCACTGAGTATATTAAGTCCAAAACCTGCAGCATATCTTATTTAGAACCGGGATACTGTATAAGATAAATAATCAAAATATAATATTCATAGTACGGAATATCCATAAGAAATGTATAGGGCTGAATTAATTTTTATTAAAGCATATCTTTTTAGCAAATCCAAATTTTGAAAAACGGATTTCAGAATTGAGTTTAGGCAAAAAATCTAGTCTGTAATGATGTATCACAACACTATCTTTACTTTTAAGAAAAATAATTTATATCCAATATGGCGGATCCAAGATGGCGGCCAAAAATTAGAACCCTGTCAAAATTAAGAACCAATCACTCAAAAATAATGGATAGCGGTTCAAAGTCAATAGCCTGAAAAAAACATTGATAAAAACTGCAGTTGAGTGACATTATTCTGAAATGTTTGTATAATGGGAAAAGCCACGATTTAATTATACTTAATCGCAAATAACTCAAAAACCGCTACATTTCATTCCATCGTACGAGTTGCTTGCCAAACAGTTCCAAGTAATGACCACAGTATCTTCCTTAAAATCACCGCAATGGCAGTTCATATTTTGATTGGAAAATTTTTTTAATAGTTTGTATTGAATTAAAATGTCTGTTTATTACAAGATTCTAGTTATAAAGATTGTATATTCGTTTAATCACCAGCTCGGAAACAAATCAAAAGTTCTTCTGCTTTTAGATAAAACAATAATACCTTCATTCCTCCTAGGGTACTTTAAATCAAAGTTCCCCTTTCACTTTTTGGAACGGTTTTTAATTTTGAGGGCGTGTTTTATGCTTTTAGAGTAAAATGTTAATGTCTGTCTGAGTAATTTAGATTTCTAGGACCTGTTTGTTTAAAATTGTATTGATACACATCTTTCCAAATGTGCTACGAACCTATTTGAACAGTGTGCCGGAATGAGTAAGTGAGTCATGAATTCATACCCCGGTCAGGGATGTGTAGGCGAAAACGGCAACGTCGCATTCGAAGCTTCCCTCTCGGTGGGATAAGCCAATGGCACCAGTCGACTCTTTCTCCAGGCGCGGGAGAAAAAAGGGTTGACAGATAAAATTCTGTTTGAAAGGTGATGATTCTATTCCGATTTCAACAATGTAAAGTTATTAAAAACTTTCTTTGTAATGGCAGGTACGTTGATCTTTTTAACGGAATCTTTGGTCAGTAAATCGTGGTTTTCACAAGCTTTTTTTAAAATTGAAAAACAAAATAATAAAAATTTATCATTTAGAATAAATGTTATAATACTTTTATAATAGGCTGTGCTCCTTGTATAAAAATTTGAAAATTCGTGAGCGGTTCGTGAGCGTACGACCTTTCCCGAAAACCAATATTTTTTGTGCGTTTACCCCGTAAATTTTTTCCCGCTTGTCCGAAATGTTTTGAGTGTCGTCACATAAAATTATTTAAATCAGCTTCAATTTAGTTTTTGTTTTAGCTTAGTTGGATGATCCGTTTGATATTTTGGCTTTCAAACTCAGGGGCCTATACCTTTTTCCCCGATAGTAGTAATGTCGCACTTCATCCGTGCCTTTATGAAAGGAATAATATAAATAATTATTTTATGAACGGGTTTTTTAACTGTAACCTAATCATTCAGAGCAAAGAAAACGTTCATTCTAAAAGGTTTTTAATACAGACATTTAAGAGCCCCCTGGCTTAATTAAAAAAGTTTATTGTTCAACATTTAACTTCAGACCATTCTCGTAAAAACCTTTCTTTTAAACTGAATATAATTGGATGAAAGTGATAGATACTTGATTAGAAGCTTTGGAATACTTCGGTCTAAAAGATAAACTTTCCTTACCTATATTTACAAAATGTATTGATTGAATGCGATTCCCAAATAAATATGTTTTCATGTTAGCTATGATATAGCTTGTTTAATTATTTAAAATATTTTTTTAATTGTAACATTAAAAATATCAACAATTTAATTATTAAAATTATTAATTTTAATTGTTTAAGTTGTATTTTTAATTAAATTTTTGTTATTAAAAGATTAATTATTAAATATGTGTGTCTATATATATATATATATATATATATATATATATATATATATATATATATATATTGAAAACATATTCAATTTCTCATATTGCCTCAACTTATTTGTGTGAATGTATTAGATCAACGGCAATGTCATTTCATAACATTCACATTTTTGCTTACTATCACTTGTCTCACAACATGACATGCAATGCAGGAAAGAAAGAAACGTCTTTTCTTAACTTTACAAAACTGTTCTCTCTGTTCAATGAAATTTATGCAAAATCTCTCGTCAACGGTATCTATGTTCGTTTGGCTAAACAATGAATTTTCATTAGCTGGTTTATGTTTTTATAAATGAGTCATTCAATGCAGACACCCCTCAACTGCCGGGCGGTCACTATAATTTCGGGAAATAAAAAAATACTTTTTTTATTGCAATGCATTTACTTTCCTTACAACTCCATGAGGTTTGAACCCCTTTTACATTAATATTAATACTGTACAAGGTTACCCTTAAAAACAAAAAATAAAACTTCACATATAGAGGGTTTTATGCAACAAACCTTATAGTAAGTGTATTTTTGTAATAAAACCCTAATATAACCTTAACATTTTATAACTCATCGTTTTGTTGTGATTTATGAGAACCTTTGTAATTTTGGTCACCGAGGCAACCTTTCAAAACCTAACTTTCTTCAGTTCTCTACACCTGAAGTAATATGAGGGACAACCAATGTTGTGAAACGAATGATTTTTAATTTCAAATGTATTGATTAACAGGCCATTTATATGATGAAACCACAATCGTTAAATATTGATCCATGTGTTTTTCATGGGAAAGTTAGTTATTAATTAATTTTTAATTAATTGTAAATTTAATTTTTTTAGCCTCTCAAAACAAATATTAATACCAGTTAAATGCTATTCTAAGACTAACTACTAATTTTAGTTTATTGAAAATTATTGTGTTCATTGTTAAAACATAAATAGTATCTATCACTGAACATTGTTAGTATATACTTATTTTGCATTTTTATGTTTTAATGAGCAATTTAGAAAACGAGAGCAACAAAGTAAATACATCATTCGGTCCACTGAGTTAGAAGTTAACGTAAAGAGGAAGTTCTTCATTTTTCTTTCATTATTATTATTGTTATAACAGCAAGAGAGGTTGTTATCATAATAGTTTCCGGGCTGCTGCACTCAGCCATGTTTAGAACTTTTAAACATCTTCATATAAAAATTCATTCCATCAATCGTTTTTGTTTGAAATATTACAACTGCACTACTTAACTTAATGGTTGACAAACTAAATTTATTACAATAGAGAGATTTTGCAATCTACGGTAAAACAAAACAATAAACGTTAACAGTTAAAATCAGCAGATTTTCTAAATTTAGCATAATGTTACAAAATACCGTTTAACGTTTATTGCCAACAAATTTGACGATAATGTTGGCTACTTTGTCGGAGTGGAAACACCCAAAAATAGTCGCCAATAATGTTAGCGATAAAGTTTTGTAGGTGACAGCTTCCTGGGACGACACTGTCGCGGACTGTGTTGCAAACATTAGGTTTTTGGAATGAAAGCAGAAAAATTCCGGCGAAATTGTCAACTCGTCCCCGCGCATGAGCACTGAGAGCACACACGCTCTCAAGGCTCCAGGGTCAAACTTTTGAAGTAAATAAGAAGAGAGAGGTAAAAAGTGAGTTGGCGAGTGAGTGAGTGTTTCTACTAATTGATAAATAAAGATTCATAGCAAAACTAATTACATTTTTAAATCAATTTACTTCTAAATCCTAAAACGATTTATTTTTGGATCACTTGAACAGGTGATTTAAAACACAATAATTATTAAATAGTAATCAGATGGGTAAATAACTGAAAAATAGCGTAACCAGTTGTGCCACACGATTTCTGTCGTCCTCATTTGATTATTCTTTTATCTTAAATATAGATCTTATAGATTGAGTAATTCACCTATTTTTACTCGCCAAGTAATATGCAAATGAATAAAAACGTGAGAATTGACATGAGCAACCTTCTTTTTCTTCTGAGTAAACTAACAGTTTATAAACACGTGTCTTAGAAGCGGTTGCGTCGGAAAAAAATTCCCCTTTCCAGTTCCCCAACTTCAAAGTGGATTGGGAGGGTGGGAGATTGCCCTTTTCACAATGCCCCACCATGTGTATATTAACGAATGGTGTTTTTGGTATCTGGGGACCACTCAACGATAATTTATGATAGTCCCATGTTTAGGCCTTACCATTAGACAATTGGTAATAGTCTTTTCCCTATAGGGGAAATTCACTGAAATGTCTTAAACGATTTTCATAAAATGTTGCATGAAGATGTTGAAATGATAAGGCAGATGTAGTTTTCATTTTTAAACTCTGGAATAGAAGGAATAGAACAGTGTAGTCATATCACTTGTAACAGTAGCAAATGCTTATGTTTGCTTAAAATACGTTAGGTCCAAAGAATTGAGAAACGCATTTGCTATAGGAACGCCAAAACTTTTAGAATTATTTAATTCTAAATAACCATAAGTACGACACCCATCAATCCTATAATAGAATGAAAGGTCTCGATGGAAGAGTCCCAGGGAAAAATTAATATTAAAAAAATGAATCTAAGGTGAACAAAGTAAAGAAAACAACAACAAAAGTAAGGTGAACAAGGTAAGGGGAAGGGGGGGGGGGGGAAGGTGAAAGGTGTGTTGGTAAGGTGAACAAGGTAAGGTCTTGTGAATCTAAGGTCACAAGTATAAAGAAAAGGACTGAACAGCATACATTTGTTTCTATTTACAATAATTTCTTTGTTTGAAATTCATTGTTGGTGATGGTGATTTTATATTTTGATTAGGATTTTTGCGGACATTTGCCATCACTGATAGTAAAAAACAAGTTTCACGACGTTTCGGGATCTGGAATCTGATCCCGTCTTCAGGTGGAAGAAAACCTAGAACATAACAAGATTAGTAACACATAGCCAGGAAAACCTGGACAAAAACACAGCTAAAACAGAGAACTGTAAAAGGAAAACACTAGCTAAAAAGAAAAACAATAACACAAAAAAACACAGGAATCACAAGTATCAAGAATCACCAGACAGGAGAGAGCACGTCCACACCCAATCAGAGCTGAGCTGAGACTGGTGGGAGGAAAGCAAATGGCGGCGGCAACGGAAATGGCGACGGCCACGGCCAACCAAAACACGGCAGTGATGGCAGTGAATCAGTGATGGCAAATGTCCGCAAAAATCCTAATCAAAATATACAATAATTTGTTTTCTTTTTCCAGAGGGACACCATCAGCTAGTTTAGATATTTATTAGTTATTTATTCAAAACTCAGTAATTTTTACAAAATATTCAACAATTTATTATTTAAAAGAAATCTTAAAATTGTTTTCAAGCGACAGTCAAGTTAAATGTGTACATTTTTATAAAGAATGTCTACAAATACAATGTGTGTACGTAAGACATTCTGTATCGTTATTGATTGAATCGCTTACAAAGGAAGGCTCGCTGAATCTCTCTATGGAAAGCATCTTTTGTATTCCCAATGTATAAATAAAACGATTCTGTGAGTCCTCGGTGCCTAATTTAAAGGACCAACGAAACAGTGAGGAGCTGAAATCTTTATAAAATATGGGACTTTGTATATGACGTTGTTATCAACTATATCGTAAACCATTTGTCCTGTTCCTTTTTGTGTGTTAGATTTTCGAAACTCCAGACAATAGGCCTACAGTCAACTCATCATTATAAAGCACGCTCAATGTTGCATATGATGATGAGCAGCGCGACTAATGTTAACTTTAGCACTGGACTTCAGGACGGTATGCTGGTTTATTCCTTGAGCAACGCATTTTTAGCATTTTTCATTGCTTTCGTTAACTGTTTAACATACACATCGATTGAATGATTTGGTTTTCTATGTAAAATAGGACTTAACAAAGAACTATATGTACCATTCAAGAAAGACGTAGGTTAAGGTAACTCGCACCGGCCTATTAAGGTTCAATTTCCAACACGGCGCGAAGTCAGCGCGCTCATCGTCAACGTCGATGACACTGCGCTAGAGACAAATGTGACGCGGGCAATTGTGACTGTTTCGTAGGCTCTGCGTGCACTGATTGTAGACGCGTCGAGCCGCGTCACGGATTGGAGCGTGGCACGGATCTTACAGCGTTAATTTTTTATTGAAAATATGCTCATCCTTCAGTTCTTTTACAGTAATAATTTTCTATAAGTAGTTCTTTTATGCAGTATTTCCCAACCATTGGTACGCGAACGCAGTTTATGAGCTACGCGAGACGTAAAGAATCAGTAAACAATTACAATAGTAGGTAGGTTTCAAAACGAAAGCTATTCTTTGACTGCACAGTTGCACGTAATATTGATAGATGTTATTAGGTTAGCAACGTAGTCAATTTCTACATCGACTATAATATGCCAATTTCTTACCAACATGATTTCTGAATCCTTACAAGCTCATTAAAGTCCGATTTCCGATCAATGTGACTGATTTAGTCATTATTAAATAGATTTTTTAACTTATTTTCTCAGCAAGTTCTAGTTCGTTTGCATTTCATTGCAATTTTTATGGCATCTAAGTTTACTTATCCAATTCAGTTAGGCCTGATATTGTCACTTTTTTTCTGAGATTTTTTGAGTATTTATGTTTTAAGAAACATATTTTGGTATAGGATCTTCTTATTGAAAACATGTGAACCGATGATTGTTTGGAGGTACTTAGATAAGAATTTTCGTAGTAGGCCTACATAAAAGTGCATTGATTATGAGTAATAATTACATTGTACTAAACCACTGGTATCACTTATCCATTTGTGTTTTATCGTTTTTAATAAAATATATGAATAAACTGTAAAATTAAAATCAGCAGAGATGGTTCTCCACTTTTGTTTCTACATTAGGAAGTGAATAGTAATTGTTATTAATGAACCTACTAAGAGCAAAGCAGGACGGGACCCCTTAATGGTTGTAGAAAAAGGGAATCCTTGCGGTTTTATTGTTAACGCCTAGATTCTAGTCTGGACTGTTTTAACATTACACTGCTAGGAACGGACCAAAGCCAAATTGGAGATGTAATGAGTGCGACTCCAGACTACATTGGTTTGCCGCACGTCGCTGGGTGTAACGCCAAGAATCATGCGAAATCAACATTTACTCGCAATCTGGAGCTCTGATTTTTCTCAGTGTGGTACGCAAAAATATTTGATGTGTTGTAGATGGTGCGCGAGCTCAAAAAAGTTAGGAACCACTGTAGCAGGTAGTAGTTGTTTATTTTTAAAGTAGTAGTAAATGGTAATTAGCTACTTATTTAGTAGCAGTAATGTCTCATTTCATTCAGAATGAGATAGCCTATATTATTAATTCACCTATATTATTAATATTCACTATTAATAATATAGGTGAATATTAATTATTCACCTATACTATTAATTCACCCCTTTCGAGGAAACCCTGTGCTTTATGATTTCTTTTTTAATCATATCTCATGGAAGAAAATTGTTTCAACGCTTTGGAAAGATGGAACGAGAAAAAAAATATTTCTTTTGATTCACAATTAAGTAAGAAAATAGTAGGCATATTTCTGCAGTACTTGCGAATGTAATTAACATAAAGTTTTATGTGTTATTACAAATAGGCCTACGTTAAAATTAGTATGTGCTGCAGTATAACGTTTCACAATTGGTTTGAATATCGCAACAAATTCCAGGTATAACTTTAGGGGTTTTATCCTAATGAGAGTGAAACAAATTCAATCCTTGCAAAAAATAGTTTTTTACAAATTTAAATTTTGTACAAGGTACAACTATAAATCTTGTAGCCAATTTCGTTACTGAGTTTAAGATAATAATACAATATTTTAACTTTATATCTCCACAAAGCAATAACACAAGGTAATTCATCCAAACCGCTCACTGTATTCGATGATCTACATGTGTAATTTCATTTTTTTACCTAACTTCAAACTAGGTATGCTGTTAACTCTAAAATTGCTAAATGTAAAAAGGAACAGAACCAAAACTATCACATAACGTGAACGTACTTACCGACTATTATATTTCTATTTTGGACACAGCACATGCAGTTGTCCTGCTTTTATAAATACGGTATGAGGTTAAAGATTTTGTTTCATCACCAAGCAAATGTATAGTTAAAACTTAAAAAACACCCTTCCTCAGATCTTCTTTTAAATAATTTTATTCGGCGTGACCCTCTTTATTGCCAACAACATTTCCTCTTCCTCAGCATCTTCTTCTAGCATCGAACCCACTGCAACTTTTTTTTAATCCATAGCCGTCACGGTGCGGCACCTCGTTGCTCGATGTATCGCTTCTGATTAGCAAGGCGCACTAAGGAGGACACCTATCATCGGCAGACAGCGCGGGCGCATGGTCATCACGTCGACGCTGTGTAGGAAATTGAGCCTTAACAAATCATATTATTGTGTATGAGTGTAGATGTACTTATTTACATCAAACCATGTAATTTTCGCTAACCTTTTAGCTAAAGGATGACATAATTATTCCTCTTTTTGATAAAAAGGATGTTGTTATCTACGAAGCGATTAAGAAAGATATTCTTACTTTTTATAAGCCTTATAAAGCTCCATAGCTTTTAGATAATGTTATATTACAACCATATAACCGTTATATAATTCATGACTTTCATATAAATTTGAAAAAACTGCAAATTATGTTTTAATACCTACAAATATCTACAAATAAACAACCAAAAAACTGTTTAACTGATTAAAAACTTTCGTGGGATGATTCCAAACGACGAGCTGGCCTTGATATCGTTGAGTAGGTCAAGTCGAAGATGAGTAATCACCTTACCCAACCAAACATGACGGAGAGCCAACTCCGACCGGGCAGAACATGCGCTGGACATAACAAACTGGGATTTACGACTGCCATCTGCTTGGTGCAGGATTTACATGAGCTTGGCGTTAAAGGTTGTATATAAATAATAGACAATGTAAACCCAACAATTCTTTTTAATTCAATTTTACAAATAAGTAGTTGAGTAAGTAAAATAGTTTCACAACGTTGCATTTTTGTATAAGCTACAATTACTAGGTTTTCAACCGGGTGCATATGAAATAAACGTTTCAAAATAAGCTCATACACACTAAACTAACTACATTTAAAGTTAAAACACAAAAAATGTCTCTCTTTTATTTTTATTTATACCTAGTCAGTGTAACTTATTTATATACTTAGTTATAAATGGACTCAATTTAATTTGTACCCAAAACTACTCTCTCTCTCATATAAAATAAATCACATAAAAATCATATTCAGAATTAAATACCTTATTTAAATTATTCCATAATCAATAAGAATATATATTGGCCAAAGAGGAGAAAAGGATTTCGTATTCATGTAAAAAATCTTGTAATAAATAAGTCTGGAGGTTAGGGATATCCTTGCTGAATGCAACTGTTGTAGTTCATGTTGTACAAACAATTTATAGCCAAGGATAACCTGAAGAGAAATTGCATTGCTTTAGGAAGAGTAATGCTTTGAGATATAAAAAATTCTCAAATATGGCTAACATCCAACGCTGTCCTTACAGTTTTTAAGCTGAGTACTTTTCAAAAATCAATGTCAAAAATCAAAATCAAGCCTTATCTTCCTTTACCCCGAATAAAATAATATATTTTGTTTTATTTGCAATGGTAGCACTTTAAACGAGTTGAATGTTAGCTACTCTTGTTTTCAAAAACTAAACTAAGGAGAAGCGGACCTCCATTAAAGTCCATGAGGTCTCCGGCATGAAGGTCTTTTGGCAAATACAATTCGGCGACCTTTTGGTCACGCCCGGTGAGTCCACGGGTAGCGAGCCCGCCTTCAGTCTCGGCCTTCGGACTATTTCGGGGGTGAGTGCGACGGTGCGCGCCCTCGAGGCTTCGTCCACCCTAACAGTGAGCGATCACGACGAGGTTACACACGAGAAAGATGTAACTGCTATAGTAATATCCGTCCTCGGCGAAACCGCCGAAGTTAAGACCTTCACGATGAAGATGGATTCTCGGGGGCAGAGGATAGCGATCCTGACATTGGGTGTCAAGAGACGCGGCTAAACTACTTGTGGAGGGCCACTGGATGAGCTGTCGGATACGCGCGAAGCTCATAGTCCCCTGATGTTTCAAATGTCTGGGGTGCGGCCACGTAGCTGATAGCTGGGACGGCTCCTGTAGAAGCAGCCGCTTCAAGCGCGACGACAGGAATCACACGGCTGGCACGTTTACTGCCGCGCTACTCTGCATCTTTTGTTCCGAAGCCGGATTGTTGTTAATAGTAAAATACTCTTAAAAATCAAAAATTCTGGAAAATGTAAAAAACCTGGAAATATTATGTCTTCATACCTACATGCCGAACATCAGACCACTGGTGTCGTCTCTAGCTTTGTTTACACTCACACATAAGCTAAGTTTACACTAGCATGTAGCAGTGTCATCACTTGAACACACTAATAACTTAGTTGTTATAAACAATGCAGGTTTACCAAAGACCATCGTGTTAACACATCAATACTTAATTTACTGTTGGAGAGATGCAATATTGAGTGACGACACTAATATTTGTTTTTACAAATATTAGTGTCGCAACTCAAGATTGCACCTAACCAGTGTAATCAATGAAGTAATAACAGTTGAAGTTTTAACATAACGGAGGTGTTGGTAAACCTTAATTGGTATAACAACAATGTCATTAGGGTGTTCAAGTGATGACACTGAAACTTGCTAGTGTAAACTTAGCTATACATCCACACTGACACACATCCACCCTGGCACACAAACACATCCACACGGACGGACAGAGATTCAACACTAAAATAAAGATATTTCGACTAACAACTCAAATTCTAAAATTTCAACAAAAACACTTTCTCCATATACTATGTGTTGGGAGCGATTATAAAAAATTACTTATCACTATAGTAAAAAATAAATTACAAAAGTTTTATGGTTTTTTCAATACCATGAAAGATAAAAGAGTATTTAAACTTTGCGTGTAAACGTTTGATTTGAACTAACTCATATTTTCAGCTAAGATAACTCCAAAAATAAAAATACATCTAAAATATATTTCTCAAACCGCTTATTAAATGTTGGTGCCTTCAAGATGCAATAAATTGTATTTTTTAGTTAAAATATTTCTAACTAAGCTTCCTCTGAAGTCAATACAGAAAATTTTACTCCGTAAAATTATGGTTACTATTCTATTTCCCAGTAGAATTATCAGACCACATTTTACACTGTAAATAAGATGCAGCCCAATATTCCTAACCGATTCGTATCAATCTTAAAATAAGCAAAACTTTCTGCTCGTTTGTGCAGTAGGCTTATAAACAAGCAAGAAGAGATTCAATCCTATACTCTTATATGAGTAATGTTATCGTGCTTGTATCGTGCTTGTATGCTTACACAATTATCTCAAAAACGGCTCTGAGGATTTCCTTCAAAGTCTGGAAATAAGTAATTTATGACCCAAAAACGTCTTTTATGCAGACAACTTGGCCAGAGAAATCTAATAACGTAACAAATCGAATTTTAAAGTTGTAAAATTTTAACTTTGGTCTTATGGGTTGCCGTGATAGCAACGAAAATAAACAAGGAAAGTGTAAACAAATGAAGTAATCATAACAGCTGTTTGGAATCTACAGCTATCAAGGGAAAATACAGCAGGTGGAATGAAGAGTCCATGGAGCAATAAAAAAGGTTTCTATCTATCAATTTTATGACTTTGAAATATTTTATAGTAACTGGATGAACTGGTAAACATGAAATAACACCGAGCAAGGCTCGGTCCACCAGGTACTTTATATTTATGTTTTTCTCTGACATAGACGTTGAATTGGAAATACACGATCAACCAACCAGTGACGCTCTATTGACGATCTTCGATTATATCTTCACAATAGGGGATATTTCACTATGTTGATGTGATCCTGGCGTAAAATTCACCACAAACAGAAAGTAGTTCCTTCTTTATTATAACCATTTTTGACCTTAGAATCAATTAACATCATTTAATTGGTGACTTAAAATGTTTTAAAAATTATTTTATACTTATCAAGGAAATATTTCAAGCTTCTCACAAACTTTTTTAACGTTAACAATAAGCAAACATGTGACAAAGCACTCAATTTAAACTGTAATAATAAGTTCAATGTTTGAAAAGTTTTTAAACGTTTTTCTTCACTTTTTATTTCGTATGCTAGTGAACTTTTTCTCCAATCTCTTCTCTAATAAAATATTAAAACGAGTGACTCAATCCTTGAGACCTTAGAACTGTTATATAGCGAAACTCACATTTTCGTAATTTCCTTTGAGTTCAGCTTATTAATTTCTTCACCCGATCTTTTAAAGAACTGATAACTTTAACTGATAATATAATAAACACCAAAAAGGGATTCTCTTCTTTTCAATTACAGGTAACAATTTATATGCAAATAAAAATTCTGAAGATGAATTATGTTTATTGAATTATGAAGAAAGAATAATGAATTATGAGTATAATTCATTATTGAATTCATTGATATTGTTTAATTTATTTGTTATTATTTATTTTATTGTTATTCATTCATTATTCATTGAATAATGAATTATGAATATGTTTATTGAATTATGAATAATTATGTTTATGAATTATGTTTTATTAGATATAAAATTTACATTCCTTAAGTTTTTGGGGTGAATACCCATCTAAATTCTATAACAGCTAATGAGCGGAATTGAAAAGACAAACGTAGACTTGAAAAGATTCATTTTGGTGTATGGTACATAATATTATTAAAATTAGTCAATTACTATTGCATTTTTGCCTAATCAAGTCAGAAAATAAAAAACCTTGCACTCATAAAAAAACATGTTTTGAGTCCACGATTCATAGGAAAAAGATATTTATTATAACAATCTAAACTTAGACATTCAATACTTAAAATTAGTCTACATGCACTTAAGTGAAAAAGTGTAAAATTAGAACAAAAACATAAATCATTTTCAAAGCAAGAAAGCTATAACAATGTACATGTGTACTCATTACACACTTAACCATTTATAATTTTCAAACCATTAAGTTTTAATTTTAACACCGTTCATGATACATGAAAATTTTCAAATAATATATAACGATCCACTCTTATATCCTTTCACAAATCATTTCTTATACCCAGTTTGACAGTTGTAGAAAACAAATTAAAACGCCTTCCTCTCTGAAACTTATTGCTCTCTTGTTTCGACTGTTAAGGAGGGACTTTGTTTATCTTCTGAGACGAGTTATCCACTTACCTTGCTCTTCACCCTCCCGGTTGTTCATTAAATTAATTTCAAATTAACAAAACTTCGCCTTACATGTGGAAAGTTATAACATTTGTATGTTTGGGTCATGTAATGTAAATTTATATTTTCTTAACCTTTTCCATTTTGTAGAGCAATGAGGAAATTATTTTTTTTTATTTAATAAATGAACTATGTACAGCAAAAGAAATACTGTATTAGATCCAGCTTTTTTGGTCAAAACAAACCGTTAATAAACCAAGAAGACAGGCTTAAGTCAATCAACGGGCATCCTCATTTTCTTTCCATTTATGTCGACATCAGAACATTATGCAAATCTCCTTAATGCTTTGTGAGGAACAGTATAGCGTAGAGTTAGCTAATTCAACAATTCCTCTTACCTTAGGAAAACATGAGAGCAGTTGAATAATTATTGTGGCACGAAGACTTTCCGAGGTCCGTGTATAGAAATTTGGACTGGTTTTAAGTTGTCGACTATAGTTCTGAGATTCGACAAAAATTCTGTTTCATATGTGTTTTTACTGGTTTATTGTTAAAGAAAGCGACAGCAAGTGTGAGAGAAGAAACAGGACCAGATCAGCAGCAGAACAATTTAAAATCTTTAAATTCAGTTCTCATACCTAGTAGAGCAAACTGCAAAGTATCCACCCACGATTTGTGTTGTATGAGGCAGGCATTTAAATGTTGCCTTCTTTTTCTATTCTGTCTTTCAATTAACCCATTCGACTGAGGATGAATCCATGTTTGAATCCAAAATATCTTACTAAAGACTGGAAAAGTTTGCTTTCAAACTGTCTTTCTTGATCAGTAGTTATTAGTAAGGGAATCCCTAAGCGAGAAAACCAACAGTTAGTTGATAAGTGCTTTTGCAACCAGCTAATAGATCAACGACAGGAATAGCCTTTATCTATCAACAGTATTCAAAATACTGTATAGCGGAGTCTGTTGCCGAATGTCAAAGGACCTACTATATCCAGTGCTTGATTTGCGGCGTAAAACTTTGCCGCAAGTTATTTGCTTGTAACTTTGCCGTAAAAGACGATTGCGTGGAATGATTTGGCCATGAGTGACGGTTACATTAAGAGCGAAACTAAATTTTAGCAAATTAATGTGATGCCATTATTATTAACACTGAATACGTGATAAACCCCGGTGGAGGTACTTCCTGCAAATGACGATCGCGCGTAGTGTTCGGAGGATCTGAGGTGATGTGTCGTTTTCCGGGGCAAAATTATCTGCCAATAGTCAAGGAGGTCTGTGCAATTGTGAGACGACCACCTAAATTAAAGTGATTTTTATGGTGTATAAGGATGGGTGAGAAGAAGCAAACTTTTTAAATTGAAACTGTGATTGTCTTTGTTCTGAGTGTACATTTGATGAATAAGCATGTTTGCAGATCGATTTCACCTCAATTGACAATTCAGACAACCTTCTTGTTCTTATAAACCTTATTTTGGAGGGTAGGTAATGTCATGAGGAAATAGAGTACATCTATACTAGTGCGATTAGCACCATCATCCACAGTTGATCCGGATGCAACCTAATTGCATCTTAGCAATTTTGGTTGAATTGTCATTACTAACACTTAGAATGGTTTTAGCATTGACTAAGAGACGTTACAGCCTAAGTGCTTAAAAAACTCTTCGCTGACTATTTTGGGCGAGTGATTTCATTTTACACAGTTTATATTTTATTGTACTGTTCTTATAAACTGCTGGTGGGTGTATTGTAAAATCAGAAACCTATATACATGTATACTAAAATAAACGAACAGTGCTTTTGGACTTTAGGGACCACAAAACGAAAAATAACATGATCCCGGGTTAAGTCTCACCATGCCGCCTACGGTTATAAATACTTCCCTACGGGGGGAAATTCGCTAAATTCAAAATTAGATGGTAAATTAAAAATATTTCACAACAAATATTGCTTTGTAATCACTATACTGTATTATGATTTGTTAATAATATAGTATTATAACATGTAAACAAAATATAAGAGAATAAAGATCCAATTGCCAAGTTGATCGTTTGAACCAATTGATAGTTTTACAATACATATACGTTAATATTAGGCTACTTTGACCATGGACATTTCATGAGTTTGAACTCCTACAAAGGCACATAACTATTTTTTACCGTAATCATACAGGCCTACATTACAAATTACTTTTTCATTGCATTGGTCAAAAATTGGCAACTTTGTCTTCGGAGAGAAAGCAAATATTTATCTATTAATGGTTTAAAATACCTTCTTCAAAGTAATCCAAATAAGTTACAGTGGCGACAAGTTTCGGTTCTGGTGAACCGTCATCCCAGGGCCATACAGGGTGACTTCATTTACTTCAATTGAAGGTCGTCATGTTTTTTTTAATTAACACTAACACACACGAACACGGACACATTGATACGATTTTTACGAAAAAAATTAAAAAACAACGAATACACGGACAGGAGCGACGCGGCCAGGTGGAAGTGAGTTCGTCTAAGTATAGACTGCAACTTATTTGGATTACTTTGAAGCAGGTATTTTAAATCAGTAATACGGAGGCTAAACAACTGCAAACAAATATTTAAGTGTAGCCACAATGTGATTTTTTATTTTTAAGTGCCAACAATGTGACTTTTTATATTTCACAAATTTAAAAATCGTATTTAATTTATTTATTTACCTTGATTGAATTAATGGTTTCTTGTTATAAAAAAAATTTACAACACTTTAACAAGATAGTATTGTAACACTGATTAGTACAGTAAGTATTATAATAATTAGTACAGTTGCTGAATCGAAATGGTATCCTCAACTGGATTTGCAGGAAAACGTTTAAAAAGTGTAACAACACATATTTATCAAATGTAAAAATTATCAACTTTTTAACTCAATTTAAATATTTGTCGAGGGTCTTGAGGAAATAAATCAGATTTATTCAAATTAAATTAATTTATTTTCAACTAATTGTCTTTCTAAAGAAAAAAATCAGCTTTATTAAGAAACAACCATACACTACTCTATGAAGTTAAGTGTAAAAAATTATAGTCATTTGCCGACTGTTAATCTTAATCATATTTTCATTGTTAATTCTAACTGTATTGTAAAATTAACTTTTCAACTACTTTTTTTCTTATAGTAAATCATTCGTTGCGTACTGAAATGCAGACATATTCATTTTTTGTACATACAATAAGTTTACCATTTAGTAATTACTAGCCCTCAGTCTTAGTAAAATCACAGCTTCCTGACCATAAATTAAAAATGTAATGCAGCCTCAACCGCAGGTTTGCAGGCAGACGCAAGTCCGGCGAAGCAGAAGAACTCTGCCCCAGTTTAGAGTTATTTATCGCTCAGCCATATTTAGATTTAATTTGTCGTCTTTTTTTCATGAAAATTAATTTTACATAAAGATCAACACTTGATTAGCTACCAAAACCGGATTAGAAGAAAAATGTGGGTATAATTTGTCTTTATAGAACTGAGACGTTAATTTTGTTTTATATCTTAAATATTTACGAGCTGCTGTAATTAATATGGAATTTATATTGCGATATTATTCGTTTTGTTTTAGGTTTTGGATATCGTTACATTTCAATACTTTACAATCTTTCTTGAAAGTTTTTTCTCTGTACAAAAATAACAAATGCGATGTTTATATTTTTTACGTCCAGTTCTGTATGTAAACTTGTAAAAGACCGATCGCTATTGAAGACATCTTTTTAATTCAATTCTTTATTTCATCATATCGGTTTACAATGTTGAGTAGTGCTCAGGTAAACATATGTATTGTCATTTTGTCTTATACTGGAATATGACAACAAATATACAGTGTACAAAATTTAACAAAATACTTTAACCCTTAATATAAAAAAATACTTCCTCCGTCTACCCGTTCAAAAACTCATCAACCTAGTAGTAGGCTCGACTCAGGAGATGGTGTCTCAGGGAAGCCCTGCAGCAGTGGATTGGTTGCTGAGGTTTTGAGGGAGTTTCTTATACAGCTTTGGAGCAGAATAGTAAAATCCTGTCTCACAAGTGTGAGCCCGTGGACTGGGTATTGTCAAACTTGGAGTCTCAGCTGATAAATATGTTGGATCTGGTCTTGGTAGAACCTTTCCCTGTTATAAACATACAAACAGAGAATTTCATATATGAATAAGGATGCCAAGTCATGATTTTTAAATTGATGAAAAAATATTTACAGGACAGTTGGAAATCTAATTTGAATATGATTCGAATGATTCTTTTGTGTTTTGAAAATGTTGCCACTGTCAACAGAATTCCCCCAAAACACCACCCCCTATACCTAACTGAGAGTGAGAGAAAACAAATTCTGAACAGCTAGCTGTGACTCCCTATACCTTCCGCTCTTTTTTGGCAAAATAAAATCAAGAAATGGGTCTCACAAGCATAAATCTTAAATCATAATCATAACTCAGATTATCAATAAAAAACCTTTTTTTTACCATAAATAGTAGAATTATAATTTTTTAATCCATTCAACTTTCCTCAATAGAAAAACGTATCTGCCAGGAAGTAGTCAATTATTACATCGCGTTATGGAAAAAAAGTCATCCATAACAACGCAAAGCCCTATAAATCTTTAAAAACAAAAGTAAAAACCAAATGTCTTAAACAAATGAAAAACCTTTTAAATTTAAGAACATTCTTGGTATACAGTTTTTTTAAGTGTCACCCCTAATACTTTCAAGTTGATGTAGTTCCTCTTTCTTTGAAAACATTAATCGAATCTGTAAAGTGTATTACTTCTTCAAGTTTATTAAAAGTTTGTATGATAAGAGTAGTCTCATCACAGATGGTTTGCCAATTAAAATAACCTCCAGATACATAATTCATTATACTTTTATGAGAAGTCCTTTCTAAAAGTCTGAAATGTCTTAGAAGAAATTTGAGAAGGGAGAGAAAAGTAATTTGAAATAAAAGAAATTTGTAGTAAAAGAAATTTGAGTATCATATTAGAGAAAAGTAATAAATACGGCACATCAGATACTAAATAATTCTCAGTATTAAGTTTGAGTGATTGATTAAACCACGAACAATGGGGGTGTGGACGTTACAATATGACTTTAACGTACTGTCTTTATAAAACGAAATTTAAGACAAGATCAAGTTAAACATTCTTAAGCTAGAGCTAGACCAAGGCCACACTACACTACAGGCCGGAGTCTCCCCCCCTCCTCCCTGATGCCACGTCACAACACCGGCCGAACTACTAGCGCTGTGTTGGAAACAACAACTAAAATCATACGAAAAACGTAAACATTTACCAAAAAATTATGACATTAGAACATTGAAATGTAAATAATAAGAAACAAAACTGTCAAATTTCCAATAAAACATCTGATTAAAAGTAAACAAATTACTTGCCTGTAATGTTTACCGGTTTTTAAGATTATGAAATAAAGTCATGTTTTCTTTAAAAATATTTTCGACCGCATTTGGTTATTCATTAATTAATGCAGATTTGAAAAAATAATGGTTTCTACACGAAAACTGAAACGAATTACTTAGGGCACGATAGTTTTAAGAGTGCGACAGTGAATCGCCATAAGAGTACATTATAAAAGCGTCTGCGATTCCGTCCGATAATGTGACGTCACCAAAAAAGGACTCCGGCCTGTAGTGTAGTGTGGCCTTGGCTAGACTCAAGAGACAGGTTACTCTCTGTGAAGAGTTTTTCTAATGCGATTAGTCAAACCAAACCAATATCTCAGTTATGATAACTATAAATAAATCCCCCCGTTGCAGCAGACCTGCATACTCAGCGAATTTCAAATGCAAAACAACATATTTCAATCCAACATAGCGAGATTCAACATGTTTTGGTAAGCTCCATAAGAATAACATGGGGAATGAGTTTGCAGGTTTGCTGCTACAGGTATATTAAAACTGGGTGATTTTAATTCAATATTCAATAGATCTGAACTAGAAGAAGCTATTTACCAAGTTTTATCAAGATATGTTGAGAAATAACCGAGATGTCGAATTTTACTTATTTCCCATAAGGTTAACATTGGGACAACGTACTGTGTTTACCACTTTCAATATCTCGGAAACCAATGGACATAGAGCAGTGATTAAAAATACTAAATTGTTTGTTTTTTTGAGCTGAATTCAAAAATGCTAGCAAAAATTGGATAATTTTTAATTTTCTATGTAAAAAAACTCCAAAACCCCATTTTTGGGGGGGTTTACCCCCCTTTACCCCCCCTTCCGGTGGTCCGATTGGGCTAGTTCACGAACTCGTCCGAGTGATTACCACTTTACACGTCTGTACCAAATTTCATTAAGATCGGATCATATTTACGGCCGCTATCGTGTTAACAGACATATATATAAATAGATATTTATATAAAAATTCGAACGAATGGTGTTTTTTGCCTCTGGGGGCCCCAAAATGAAAAGTTAACATGGTCTCGGTCTTAGGTCTTACCATGGTAATAGCTTATTCCTTTAAGGAAATTCGCTATAAAAAGGTTAAACAAAATAGCTTGAAAACGCTGGAAATAAACTAACATATTTTTCGTTTTTGAAACATATTTCATTATCGGTTGAAAATTTATCATTTCTGATGATTCATTAGTGTAATACGGTAATAAAAACTAATAACTATTACAACATAACCACACAAACAGGTAGATGGTAGGTATACAAACCTCTTCCATTATAAAATGTACTTTTTCTGAAGGTCTAATTCATTTTCAAAAACGTAATTCATTTAAATAGTAAAATATTAAATAAGAAATATTTTACCCTGATATGCTGCAGAATTTATGTATGATATACCTAATTATTTCACCACTGATACACTGTATTGCTTTTAACTACAATTCATTGTAGAATGCAAATACGAATACATACTTAATAATACCTGAATGAATTACATACAAACAGGTCAGTAGGCTGAATGCTACGGCCACTAACACTCTCTTAGAATATTATTTACGTTTTATGCTGGATCCATGTAGGCCTACGAAGTATATCTAATATGTCAACAACATATATAGTGTCGATATATGACAGAGATTGTTTTGAGTGCGTTTAGTCAAAATAACTGTTACCTCTTCCGTGTGTTTTTTTAGCAAAGCCAACATCTAATAAATACCCCCGTTGCAGCAGACCTGCATACTCAGCGAATTTCAAATGTGCAAAAACATACTTAGATCGAACATAGCAAGATATGACATGTTTTTAAAATATCCATAAGAATAACATGGGGAATGAGTATGCAGGTTTGCTGAGACAGATGTGTTAAAAGTGGGTGGTTTTAATTAAATATTTATCAGATCTTAATTAGATCAAACCATATACTAGGTTTTATCAAAATATGTCAGGAAATAAGGAATACATCGATTTTTGATTTCCCATAAGGATAACATGGGAAATGAGTATACAGGTTTGCTGCCACAAAAATGGAAAGGGGATTTTACACTAAAATACATTATATCTCATCTAGATGAAGCCACAAACCAAGTTTTATTAAGATATTTTGAGAAATAAGCGAGATATAGACTTTTTATTATTTCCTATAAGGTTAACATTGGGACAACGTACTGTGTTTACTACTTACAATATCTCGGTAACCAATGGTCATAGAGCAATGATTCAAAATACTAAATTGTTTGTTTTTCGAGTTGAATTCAATAGTGTTAACTAAAATTGGATTATTTTTATTTTTATATGTGAAAACTCCAAAAAACTCATTTTTGGGGGGGTTTATCCCCCTTTACTCCCCCTTCCAGTGGTCCGATTGGGCTGATTTTCGAACTCATCCGAATAATTACTACTTTATACCAAAATACTTACTTAATAAATTACTTTTATGCCAAATTTCATTCCGATCCGACCATTTTTGCGAGCGCTATCGTGCTTACAGACACACACACACACACACACACACACACACACACACACACATATATATATATATATATATATATATATATATATATAAATTTGAACGAATGGTGTTTTTGGTATCAGGGGGCACCAAAACGAAAAGTTATGATGGTCCCGCGCTTAGGTCTTACCATGATACCTACGGTAATAGCTTCTTCCCTATAGAGAAAATTTGCTAAAACGCTATTTATTATTTAGATAGTTTATTATTATTGTTATTATTATTATAAATATAACTATGCATTTATTCACAGTATTTAATTTAAAAACTGAAGCTAAATGAAGGAGAGAAAATTGGATTAGCAAACCCGTGAAGTAGAAAGAAATATAATTTCCTGTGTTCCCAGGATTGATTTGGCAAATTCCACTGAAGGAACGGGAAAATATTTCCAATTTTCATTTTATAAAAAAGGGGTGGACAAAAATTAGAAGTTAGGGCCTAGCTTCCAAAAATTGACTAGCAAACGAATATATGGTATTTTGCTACTAAATATTAACCCTACTAATTTAACTTTTCAATAGTCTTAGTATTGTATAGCTTTATATATTTCCTTACATCCCGTCATTTATGAGTATTCATTTTCAGCCAAAGGTTAAATATAAATCCATACTAAAATGGATGACTTAATATTTACTAGAGGTCCCACGCTGCTCCGCAGCATTGAATTTTGGTAATAAGAAACAACTTGATTGTGTTGGGTATTTAGTACTGTGAACATGCAATATAATCAATCCAAGTAATCGATGGCGTACATGAGAACATGATAGGAACTGGAATTAGATAGATCTTGAATTGAAGGTCAAATAAGGCAAAATTAAAGTTTGAGTTGTTTGGTTGTCTGACATTCACATTATACTAAATAAACTATGCCTCGACTGAAAGCCTATGAATCACTGAGTGGTCTCATACCTATTAATATAAATAACATAAATAATGCCTAGACATATACGATGGATATATCGATCTTAATTAAAAAATAAACCCGTTGCAGCAGACCTGCATACTCAGCTGATTTCAAATGCAAAACAATATGCATCCAACATAGGTCCAGGGACCAGATTTCCTTTTAAAAACGCGAGCGACCTCTTGAAACGTCTGTTACTATCGCATATTGACACGTCACGCAATGTTCATGGGCGGATTGAGGTAAATATATTTGGTAGTGATATCTCCCCTGACATATGAGGTCCTTACTACATGCTCGAATCAAAAATTCAAACTTCTGTTCAAATGGTTATTTTTTTGCTCGAATCCAAGTTGCTATGAATAAATTGCAGATTAAACTCATTATTACAGATGCGCTGTGGCAGTGCATCTGGTGGGAAGCAAATAAACGCTGGGGAATAGATTTAGGGCTAGGAGTACGCGTCCATTAGAGGCAAGAATCGGTAGGGAAACCAGTTGGGTCTCGCAATATCAAGATGAAAAAATGTATTAATCAAATATATGTATGTCTGGTGAATAAAACTAGCTGACATTTTTTACTAGTCATTTACATTTTCAACTAATTTTATTTCCATAATTTTTGTTAAATAAAGTTCGAAAACAATATTTTTAACTCCATCCAAATTCCTTTTCATATGTTCGTTTTGTACGCACAATTAAGGTTTATGAAATCTACACTGTAAATATAGAAAACACATAGTAAACTTACGTACCCCCATATTCACTGGCATACTATATTTCAAATAACTCTTGGAAGTAGGTCTCACTGGTTATCACAGCAGAGAAAATTCGGTTAATGTACCATTAAATGATCGCGATGGTCGGTTAGGTTATGCTTCTAGGTATGCATGAAAATTAATCAATATTCACTTGAGAGAAACCCAATCAATTGTCAACGACCCGCTGGGAACCACACAAGAGCGATCTGATTAATACACTCAGTACAACAATGGACGCTTAGGCTGCTAATTTGATGGCGACCTTGGCGACAAGGACTTTCTATGGAACGTGGATATGAAACACTTATGTCAAATCTACAGTGTCTCATAATTTAACGATTTTCGTTCATCTAACTAATACTGTGAAGTGACAAATTAAAGCGCACTAGATACTATACTACTATATTAGACGGAATATCTTTTAAGATTAGTCAAGCACATGAATACCCTTACAATACGTTTTCATGTTACGGTTAAATGGCTGAAAAATAAAATATATGACTATACTTCTTTGTTTGAAGGGATAAATAGCTACAATTTTATACCTGTTCATTCGAAGGTGAATTGATTACTGTCTATATATTTAAAAATATTTTTCTGAAAAAGTTTGTGATGGTATGAAGTATGATTAAATTTGACATGTTCTTATTAATTAGTAATCCTGAAACCGTTCCACTAATATTGTCGGGTACTGCCCCTTTTCCAAAAGCAACTATATTCTAGAATGTTATTTAAATATATACGACCTCCATTCAGATGCTGAAAGAGAAATTTTAAGATGAATCCATCTCGAATTCCTTTACGAATGAAACCATAATCCTCTCATACGCTTTCATCCTCTAGCTATGAAACACGAACAATTCTGAATGTTTATGTAACGTGCCATTTTTGATCATCATGTATCAATTGGTTGTGATAGTTTTTCTGACGACAGGTTAAAGACATTTGCCGTAGCCACTTGCTAACCGGGCACTTCATGAAGTGCCCTGCTAGCTGTAATTATTTCCTTTACACCATGTGTCCAGCTCATATATATATATGTACTAGTTGAGATGTGCTGGATATAGGATGAATATCCATTTTCACATTTCCGACGCTAGACTTCCTAAGTTATTTTTCTGAAAATATTTTTGCACTCTTATTTACTAATCTATGGACGTGCGTTGATTTAACTTAAGGTAAGGCTTCTTTTAAATAATTGTTTAAGGGTTTTAAATTCACTGAGTATGCAGGTTTGCTAAATGCCCCCGTAATTATTACTTTTGTAACATTTTCTTAATATAAGAAGGAAAGATAAACAGTTAATTATAAATTATTAATTTTTTTAAATTGTAATTAGATATTAGTGATTGTTTTTTAAGTCTTAGCTCTATGGCTAGTTAAAAAAAAGATCTTTCATCCATAAAAATACGTTAAGACCTGAAGTAAATATGCAATGGCAAAACTCGCAAAGCGAGTTAATAGAATGAATATAAATAACGGGGATTTTAAAAAGTTCCCATTATAAGGTCTTAGTTTTAGAGGACTGTAATCATCGGATCAGTGCGTTTGCAGATCGCAGGACTACATCCTTGCGGGAGCGTTAAGGCAAGAACAGAAACAGCGGCCCACCCGAGCGGAACTTCTCTGACCTGGATAACGAGTTATTTATCACCCAACTATATTTATTTAGTTTAGGTATCCAGTAATTAATTTCCATAGCAAAGTATCTCGCGCATTAATTATTAGTTTAAATGTTATTATTTACAATTTTTATTATTTGATATCTGAAAATCGGTCGAATATTTTCGGCTAAAATTGTAATTCATTTTTTACCAGGACATTTCACAGAATAATTTACCCTTAATTGCATATTTTTATTTTTTCAGAAATAGTAAATGTAGGATTGGCTTATAGGCCCACTCTAATGGAGAAACTACCAAAAGATAAAGAAAAAAGGTTTATCAGAAAATTAATTATTTTTTTTCTATTCCACTTCTTATAGAGCCTTTAAATTCTTATTAAGATTTTAATTTTGAAAACTATTAGATGGATAAGGAGTAATTTTGCATAAAAAAACTGTCTAATTAGTTTTATATGTTATACAGTTTACGTGCACCATGGAAATGGTAATTAAGAAATCTTCTGTGAATATCTTCAAGCTCTCAACCATGTGAGTATAAACCAAGATAGGAGGAATATTAAAAGACGTAATGTTCATGACAAACATTTATAGTCCCACATTCATAACAATTTTGTTACTCAATGGATTAACGAACCGCATTTCTTGATTGTTTGTCACATAAACACTATTCATATGAATTTCCGTTTATTTCACCAAAATTTGGTCTAAATTCTGGCTGAGAAAACACTTTTACCTAGGACGATTTGATCCAGATGCTAATTGTTTCAACTATTTTTCAAGAAAGTCCAGCTAGTTATGACGTAATTTTATGTTAAACAGCCCTATGTGATTTTTTCCGTAACTACGCCAAAACCAACAGTACCAACAGTTATACTAGTAAGATGTAATGTGCATTTATTATTATTTTTTTTTTACTTTGTTAATGATGATTCTCAAGAAAGGTTTGATTTACTAGACGTCGACTAGATTGATATGACATAGTTTTGCGTCGCTTTAAACATTTAAATGAATTTGTCTAGTACTAAAACAATTAGCATTTTCGCCCTAGTAAAAAAGTAGTAAGTAAAGGTACAACAAGAATACGAAAGCATAAACTTGTTACTGTAACAAAGAGGATTCACTATAACAAGGAGAACGGAGAGGAGAAGTTCTGAGCCATCTATCTTTGTCCATCCCACGGTCACTTTGACTGCACTATGTCAAACATTACCGAACTGAGCTTGCAACTTTTTTATCAACGTTACGAACAAACACATTGACTGAGATGTATAATATAACGAGAATTTTTATGTGGGCCCAGTACAATAAAACTTTTAAACATACAATACCCTTTTCAATGAAATAAAGACACACCATCGAAAGTAAACTTTTTTCTTTTTGAAGTCATTATGAAATATCTTAAATTGATTTTACTTTTAAGCGTTCATATAGACAATTCTTGTAAACGGTGGAGGATTAGATGCTACCAAGCTAAAACAAACCTTGATTAAGAAACAAAACAAACAAGGTTAAAAGCACTAAAATAAATGACCTAATTTTAAGTTTTGTCATAACTTTATTTTATTCGATATTTGGGTCGATTTTAGACTCTTTTGGACGGACTTATATATATACTAGCCAAAATAATGTTATAATCAGCTGATAATTCTATAATATTATGTAGTAAACAAATATACTCAATAGATAAGTTTTAATGTTACTTCTTTTAACACAAATGGAGTGTAAAGATCACAAAAAGTTATCTCTACATAAAGATCAGTGAAAGATTACAAAATCTAATATAAGTATTATTAAAAAAAGAAGCGGTTTCTGCTTTCTGTTTGAGCCGACTGGGCTGAAATGTTACATAAAGGTGGAACTTGAACTGGCCAATACATAGGCTTGTTCATGTTCTTAAAATCTCCTGCGACTTCACTCCGAAGGTCTTATAAACACACTAGATGTTACCCGTGGCTTCGCCCACGTTCAAATTAATTTGAAACAGCTAGCGTTGCTCCTTCACTGTTTTTTTTGTATCTATCAATTGTAATTGGGTTTATTTGTTTACATTCGTCTGCCTGGATGGATACATTATTACAGCTGACTTACAAAATGTAACAAACATCGTTTATTTACATCGATGATGACAAACTCACAAACTTTCACACTTATAATATAACACTATTACAGTGCATCATCAGCTGCCCTAAAACTATTTATATTTCCACTCATAAGTGGTTGTGCTTTGTCTTGCTGAATTCAAAGCATAATAAGTAAATAATTGAAATTTGAAACACTAAAATATTTACATAGTTTTTACACATAAAATACAAATAAAAGACTTATTATCCCGGCACAGTCAGATATAAACTCATGACAGTTGTAGGCCTATATCAATTATAAAGGTGTCAAGGCTAAAAAATCAATTTAATTTTTTGTTTTAATAGTTTTTTTTCTTAGTAAATATTGTTATTCCTCCAGCAATTATACTGCTAATATTCCCGCAATTATCCAGAAAATGGAAACAAACTTTAGGCCAACACGTAGGCCTATTCCCCTGTGACTTTACCCCATAGAAGTTATATATAATATCTATAAATTTATACCATAGACGACTAACTTTTACCAGACTAATTTTTGTGATTTTGATAGTTTTTTCCTTAGGAACTATTTCTATTCTTCCGGGCCATTGTTGAACTGTATGCGTAATGGGTACAAAGCTAGCAATACAATAAATTTGATTTTAAAAACACTTGAGAGAAATTTAAAGTGGTTTCGGGCGATTTTTCGGTCATTTTTATTAAAAATTGAGACCAAATTTTAGTGGGAACCAAACGGATATTAGCTAACCATATAATAAGTACGAAATATTATAGTTTTTTCTTGGTTTTGAAGGAAAGATTTTATAAGTTAACAACACTATCGTGTCTTTAAAAATATAAATGGAAACACGGTCTAGATTATAGATATGATATCCGAAGTTACAAATTACCATCAATAATTTTGAAGATCTTAATGTTCTATAGTTTAAACCGGGTGCAAAGGAAAGTTGTAAATACTATGACTTTTTTTAAGAAAAATAATCCTTTTTTCGCATCCTTTGCGTTCAACTTTAGATTGAGATAATCTTTTACAATTCAGTTTACAGTCAAATAGGCTTTCCGTTCTTCATTAATCACCTGTATAAACAACGGAAAGTTAACAAGATTATTTGCTTTCAGGTTTTCCCAGTATTACCTTTACATCTCTATGTAATAAATCACTAATTATTATTTCAGCCTGAAATAATCCCTTTAATCTCTTAAATAATCTTTGTTGGAGTTTTAATACGTCTGAAGCTTTTAATAATGACTTTAGATTATAACCAGAGTTAACGTTCTTCAGGGCATCAGAAGATAATTCTACTAAGTAACAAAAATCAACAAAAACCCGTATCTTGCGAAGAGCAATAAAAATTTGTATGCCTGTTTTTAAACCAGTTTTTTATGCCAGTTTTTAAACTGTTATCGATTAATATGCCCATACATCAAACTAAATCATGCAGTGAAAGACGACGTCCTTGGTGTCTTCGATTTGTTTATATTTCATTTACGACAACTCAAAGCCCCTATGTTTATCACCATTTACTCTGGGATTTTTTCATTGTATGAAATTTACCGATGGATTATTGATTTCGGGTTAGTTTTTCTGTGGTCCCTTTGCTAAGTTTTAAGCTCAGGGGGATGGCATTGCCAAATCAAAATCCTCTCGTTAAATATATTATCTATAATAATGAAAAAGGTTCTCGTTAATAAATGAAACATTTGTTATTGGTGTAATAAGCATATTTACATTTCCTTCACATATATCTGATTATGTTACTTTATTAAGTATAACATTGTCTGATGAGGGAAACTGCTGTCAGTTTTCCCAAGGTATACAATGTACTTTACGCCGTAGAACACAACATTTCCTTCTCCTTTTTTTAAAGAGAGCCATTTGACCGTGGCGTTGCAACTCAGCAGAATTAGCTTATTGTGCACCCTCCGCTCAACAGGCCTTCACTCTCTGTCAAATCCCAAGGTCCTTAACGAACCTTGAGATCTTCTTGACGAAGGGACCTGAATGTCACAGTATTTCCGTATGATAAAACTGCTTAGAGCCGCGGCTGGGATTTGAACCCGGGCCGGCTAAGTGAGAACTCAGAACGCTACCAACTAAGCTACGGCACTGTCCTTTCCTTCTCCTACTTTAGTAAATTAAATAAAAAATCCAAGCTTTAAGCATGCATTTTATTACCAACACTTTTAACAAACTATAAAAACGTTGAAATTAATATTTAAAAAAAATGAGCGCTTTCTAAGTTTTACGTAGACATACAAATATGTTTGAGCTCAACGAAAGTATGCGCCAACATCTGATTGGTGTCACTAAAAACCGAAACAGCTGTTGCTTTGCGACATTAATGTTTGAGGCTATGTAAATCAATACAATACACTCAATTACAATCGTGCTTTTTTGTGTCAATATAATAATTATTATTGTGTTTTTATTTATCGTACACATAGGGACAAGACTTTGTGTGTATCATGGAAGTAAAGTAGATTGTCTCCCTCAAGAAAATTGTTCATTTCCCTCTGGGGCCGATATTCACTTTACTCCCTTGATAGACTAATAGCTCATTTTTCTGCTGTTATTGTCTGCAATCCGAGTAGCCATTCATGCACCTGCGTTCTGCTGAATGTTGTAAACATTTAAAGGTTTAATTACCTTGTGATTGATGTCAATGTTATTCTAATGTCATTATTCCTGCTATAAAATCAGTTATTAGTGCCTACAATCGACTATTACATTATTTTTATACAATGTATCTTATGGGTTGACTTTTCTCCCTCCGCAGGAGGCAAATTATTAATTTAGGCTAACTCCTTTTTTCAGAGATTAGAAAGACACTAAACATAGCTATTGGGGAAAACAAGAATTAAAACTAGGAATACCACCTTATATATATTTTTAACAAGTATCAGTTTTTGTATCCAACGCCAGAATAAAGAGCAAATATAACAGTAAAGTAACTTAAATTAAATATTTTGACACCATACTATGTGCATTATAAATGCACATAGAAATATATTAGACAGTAAATTTTTAGTAAATGCTTTGAAAGAGTCTGTTTATTGGGTACCAGAATAGTCCGTTATAGCGACCCGAAGGCCAACCGTTCACCGCAAATTACTTTCTTTTTTAAATAACAGATTTGTTGGCCTTGATAAATTGTGCCAATGTTTGTCCTTTTGCCAATAAAGAAAAGAGGCTGAACCATTAACGCGGTATGATTATTCAATTGCAACTGTTGACTCTTTGTATAGATTACGGGATTTATGATTTAATATATTTATTCATAATCAATTACGGCATTAGCATATTTCTATAAATGGTCTTCCATAAAATAAATAAAAGTACAGAAAATTAAGTGTACAAGGACCAACATTCCAAAAGATCTTTTCTCAATGGTTTGCAGGATTATAAAATTATTCTTCCCACTAAAACTAAACTGTGTGGTTTAAAATCAAATTGTATCGATAAAGTAAATATTTTAAGGACAATTAAAGAATACATTTATTTAAAGTCAATGAAATTATATAAAGAATATATGGCAGTAAAAAAAAATTATTATGAATTTGTAGATTCTTATTTTTGCTGTGTTTATTTAAGTTCATGAAAATATGCTGTGTTTGTGCAGAGCAATGCACCAATCTACACTAAGAATTTCATCCTTAAAATGTTGCCCTAAACTCAAAATGAAATTTCTATGCTTCTGTCGCAAAAACAATTCCAACAGTTTGCTTCAGTGTTCAACATTCCAACATTCAAATGTCTCAATTTGATTTTCTGCATGAAATGGCTGAACCTAAGTTTGTAGACTTAAAAATCCGAAACAAGTCCAATAGATTATTTTCTGTAGCTATTAGGTCTTTTAAGTTATAATTTCTTAGGAATGCTAATACTTAATTGTGCTCATGATAAAGATTACTTACTGTAAATGAACTATTATTTTTTATGATATCTATTCAAACTAAGTTTATGCTAAACTTATCATTAAAATCTTTCTATGCTTGACTATCCATTACCTAATTTGTGATTTAATAAGTTTGAGAGCAATTTTGGTTCCCATTGTCGGCATCAAAGATTGATTAACGAGTATTTACGCAGCACGCTGACATGACGGAGAGAACTTCAATTTCAGGGCTTAAATCGTCGAATATAGACCCGAAACCCCGATATTTTAGGTTTTAAGCCACCCTAAAATGGGGATAGGGACTTCCAATTTGTTACCTCAAATTACTACTGGCTAATCAGATCACAGGAAAAAATATCTACTAAATTTAAACTAAATTGGATGATAATTGAGGCCACAATAGTGCAAAATCCTCCTTGAACAACGTTCTCCTTTGAGTAAATTCACCTTTTTGTAGTTAAATCGGTTGCGATTGATGAACTTTGGGAAAGGGCTTAAAATGTTTGCATTTTCTGTCTTTATTGAAATATATATTAAATTTACATTTGGGGCTTCTATTGCCCTTTTCGGCAGTAAACCAAAATCAATAACGACTTAAAACGACTATTCTAATTTTACAATCCCAGCTTATTTTCCTGCATATTTATAATCATAAGTCGATATGTTATCTCCCCCTTAATAGTTTGCTGAATAAATCAACATTCTGCTTTATTTCGATAAATAACAAATGTAACTTGATAGTTTGGTAGCTAGATATATGGAACTTGCTAAAAAAATTTACTTTACATAGGGTATACTCAATACATCATTATTTAATGCATTTCAAGCCAGATATTGCAAATATACATAATTTTTACCACATCCTTTTTCAAAATGAAACTTTTCTTCAAAAACTAAAATGCGAAAAGTTTCCGCCAAACTATAAGGCTTCTGACAAAAATAATTCGTCAAACGCCGTTCGAAATGTCTTTTTTCAGTTTTCCAGTGAAGGGAGAGCCTCGCCAGTCAGCACGACGTGATTGATACTTGAACCATTCGACAAGTGAAAGATTGTTGTTTCTTTACTCTTCCAATTGTTTAAGTCAAAACTGTGTAGAGTTAAAAGATAAACGAAAAAAATGATAATCCCTCAGTAATCGATAGTTTTATTTGGTTTATATATAAAATATTGCGTTTTACGAAAGCACAATTTCTTTTTATTATATAACTCTTGTGATTTTCTTTAATTTTATTAATTAAGTTCTTCTTTTCATGATTCTTATTGATAGAATCATAAAAAGAAAACTACCTTCTTCAAATAACGATCAATGCACGTCATGCAAAGTACGTAAATCATTCATTGACCTTATGAGGAAAAAGCACAACTTGGTGCGCAAGCTAAAGCCCACACAAGTACGGCACGACCGCGACGGCGTGCTTTTGCTCATAATGTCAATAATATTCACTTTGGATAGCGTGCAATGCACTACTTGCGGGTACGAGCGTGAATAGAACAGAATCTGTGACAATGTCAAGTAAGGATACTCTGAAATTAATTTGGTTTTTCCTGATTCTTTCTCAATTTACATTATCTGCCATTTAGTAGCATCAACACAGAACCAACGTAAAAACGTAAACGTAAATATTGGAAACCTACGAAAAATTCTGAAAAAATTATATTTGTTTTTTAAAGAAGGCTCTCACAAAATTCACGTGCCCTTTTAAAACGACATTGCCAACCAACTTCATAAACTTCATATTAAAAAATTAACAAAAGCCAAGAGTTAACATACCAAGGTTTTCAATGTAAAGTAATTCTCAAAATTATTTTAATATTTTGGAAGCGACCTATAAAAGTTTTATTATTGAAAATATTTGTAAACAGAAAATATACTTTAATTTAGAAATATAAAATGACTAGAATATTTTACGCTTAAGGGGAATAATTTTCCATTATTTAATTAATCAATAATAGTTGGATACAATCAAGATTTCGCAATAAATACACTATTCTGTATAGTGAAATACTATATATATGTATTTCACTTAATATGTTTTTTTCCGAAAGCACATCAAAACAAAGATATGTTATAGAAAATTCAAAGCTTGAAAACTAAGAAATATTACCGTGTAATGTTTGTTTAATCTCTCTAGTAATATTCAGGTGTTTGAAGAGTGGCCCAGAACAAACCTCTTGCCCACACTGAGTTGTTATTTGAGTTTAATTGGTCTCCGTTAGCCATTTATAAGCAACTGCTATACTGTAAAAAATTTTAAAAACAGTATTGCGTGTGTACATATGAGATGTAGAACACGAAGACAATGAGCATATTATTTTTAATATCCTGGGCTTAAGAAATAATAATACTCACGCCAAAAATGAATTTGAAATATTAATCTTTAAATACGCAATATATCATAAAGAAACTTCACGTAGGAATTTTAGCTTCTGTAATTTTAGGTATTATTTTATATGTGTTATGACTGTTTTTATTGGGGGTTGGAATTAATTATTATACATAATAAAAATAATAATTCCATCAAAGCCCTTAGATAAATCTGTTTTCATCCCTCACCAATGGATTATTGATTGAAAGAATTGGAATGCTGAAATTCTTACAGTATTTGTATCTTTTTTTAAATAGAAGGTTATTTTATCATGTTTTTCCCTGTAAGACATTTTTAAATTAACTTACCAAAGCTTAAAATAATAAATGGCGTTATAACACTTGTTTTTTTTTCAACGATGCCACGAATCACAAACCCATAAAATATGGACTTAGACAATGCAGTTGACAGCAAAGAGTTAACTGCGGAAAATTTGGTCAAGTATTACAGTCAAGTTTGTTTATTAAAGAAACCTCTCACAAAATTCACGTGCATTTATTTAAAAGCCCTTTTAAAATGACATTGTCAACCAACTTAACGTCCATCATAGTCAAAATATTAATAAAACCCGTGAAATAGGTAGTAAGATTTTTAATGTAATTCTATTATGTTCACTTTGGACAAGTGAAAGATTGTTGTTTCTTCGGGACTTGAACATTCAACATTCCAGCATTCAAATGTCACAATTTGATTTTCTGAATGAAATAGCTGAACCTAAGTTTATAGTCTTAAAAATCCGAAACAAGTCCAATAGATGATTTTCTGAAAAAGGACCTTCCAGCTTATTTCCCGAAAATGTTTACATATTTTGAGTACGGTATTTTTTTTTGGGACTGCGCGCGGCATTGTACCTTGCATATAATTAAAAACGGCAAACACAATAATGTCACGAAAAACGTAGCTAAAACTACCGGTATATAAAATAAAACTTTAAGGGGAAAAGGTAAGAATAAGTGGGGTCGGCCCGTTAACTGAAATGTTACATTATTGGTTTTTTACCGTAGCTTATTAGTGATCCAACCAAAACCTAAATATATATATATAATATGGATTAGAATGTTTTAAATATTTGATAACATTAAATTAAATCGAATAATTTGTAGAAATACTCTATTTATCTGTTTGAAAAATTAAAGCAATATAATGAGGAACATTGCAGCACCACAGAGTCCGATGCCAAATAAGGTTCCAAAACGACTCATCCTTGTCGGTCGTCTATTGTTTCCAAATAATGGGTTTCAACGACTTGAATTATGTTTGATTATTCTGGTCTTATTCGTTTTTATTTTGAATGGATAAAGTTTCAATTCCTAAGCATCTTAGTTACAATTAAATTTAACTTAGCTTAAACATTTTGCCATAATAAACAATTATGGTAAAAAAATAAAATTTTTTTAATTTATATATATACAGGGTGTCCCGAAATTATGGTAAAATATTTTTGTATATGATAGTACAGGTAAAAATAAGGAAAAAAGTTCATATAAACATAGGTCCAAAAGTGCTTAGTTTTCCGTCTGTGTGTCTGTTTGTGATTTTTACATAATTAATCATATCTCACGAACCTCTTAACGTATAAACTTCAAACTTGGTACATGGATGACCACTATTAAGACCTATTTTTGTAAGAAGTATCAAATTTCTACTTTGTACCATTTCGAAATGGCGACTGTTTTTCGTTTTCAAAGCTAAATATCTTAAAAACCGTAAATTTTAGAAAAATTATACAAGAGACAAAAAAGTTGTGAAATTTAATCCAATTAACGCTGATATTAAGATTATGATGATCTGACTACTAATAACTGAGAAATTTTAATTTTTTTCAAATAAAAACATGGAAATTTCTGTCAGTTTGTTCTAAAGGACCATGTTTTTATTCAGAAAAGTTAAAATTTCTCCGTTATTAGTAGTCCGAACATTATAATCTTAATATCAGCGTTAATTGGATTAAATTTCACAACTTTTTTGTCTCTTGTATAATTTTTCTAAAATTTACGGTTTTTAAGATATTTAGCTTTGAAAACAAAAAACAGTCGCCATTTTGAATTGGTACAAAGTAGAAATTTGATACTTCTTACAAAAATAGGTCTTAATAGTGGTCATCCATGTACCAAGTTTGAAGTTTATACGTTAAGAGGTTCGTGAGATATGATTAAATATGTAAAAATCACAAACAGACACACAGACGGAAAACTAAGCACTTTTGGACCTATGTTTATATGAACTTTTTTTCTTATTTTTACCTGTACTATCATATACTAAAATATTTTACCATAATTTCGGGACACCCTGTATATATATATACAGAGTGAGTCTCTACTGACTACATTAATTTTAACAGTTGATTCTACTTATTAAATGGAACACAAAAATGTATATAACCCCTTATCTGACTTTAACCGTTTAGCTGTAATGGCGTATTTTGTGATTTTTAAAAATTACACAACTTGGTACTATTAGTTTGACGGTAAAAACCAAACCAATGTATGTATGACATAGAAATTAATATAATTTGAAAGAGAATTAAATTTCCTTCAAATTAAACATAGTACCCAAGTAATAACTCTTTATAAAACGTTTATTAAATATCATTAAAGTTAAAAGTTGTTGTTTTCAGAATTTTTCCTTTAAACTTCAAGGCTCAATTAAACCAGTTAAATTTGCCGTTTTCTTATGTCCAATTACATAAAAAACTTCCTGATTTATTTATGTTTTAAATTATGTATAAATATTAAGGGGTCATAAGAGGAAAAATTTGAGAATTTCATAAAAATGTTGTTAAGGTACTTTATTACGAGTGGCATCATCATTCGGTATTGGCTCTTAACACCAAATTTATCACTGTATTTGTCTCCAATTTCTTTACCAGCTGAATCTGTTGACTAAATCAGCTGACTGGGAATTACAATAGTAATAATCAACTGATTTTGTTATTGTTTTATTGTAAAACTGTTTATTCATGTTCTTTTCAATTGTACACTCCAAGTAAAACGTAACTCATGCCGTTAATGATAGATATCATTGTTGTTTCAAGTTGTCATGTCGCTTACCAATGAAAAATAGGTGGACATTATGTGGTTTACGGGTTCTGTGAAAAAATGCAGCGGGAAGTCGTCACGATTACCGTCGCGTCGCCGCTATCCAAACAGAAGGCTTTTGAATGAATGCGGTGGTCGCAAGTGTAAAAATGCTGGTTTTTATTGATAAGAATGTTGTTGATGTACATTATTATGATTCATCGCATTGGTTCTAAACATGAAATAAATTATCGTAAATCTGTATTTTGTTTAACAGCTGAATCTGTCAACTAAATTAGCTGATTGGGGATTCCGATAATTGTGATCAGCAGATGTTATATGAAAAATAAATACATAATTTATCATGTGTTTTACATATACTTGGTGTCTCATCTGTCAACCGATTTTATCATTTTAGGAGATTTTGAAAGTGTCCACCGTTTACCCTGATACACATGCGAAACCTATTCCTGAATTCCCTCACAGTAGCCTTCAAGTTCAGTTCATTAAGTAGAAGTTCATAAGCTTTCAAAATCCTGTTCTTTAACTCTTCTACATTTCGAACTGGTATGCGAAAAACTAAACTTAGTAGTCAAGGGGTATGAGGTCTGGAGACCACGGAGACCAAGCGATTGTTCATCATCTTCCGATCCACATGTCAAAAGTATCACTGATGTGCTGACGGACCTCAACGCTGAAGTGTAGGAGTGCTTCGTCTCCTTGGAAGATAATAAGCTGACGAAAATCCGAGTCTTCAAGGAGCGATGGTAATGTTTCAGCAAGAAAGTCCAGGTACTGAATGCCATTTAAGGCTGTTCAAAGGTCTACATAAGGTCTTATGAGCCAGTTTCCAATGACTCCGATCCAGACGTTTAATTCAAACCTTACATGATTAGAAGATACATGTACCAGGAACAGCAATGAACGTTAACAAAGGTAAGTTCATTCAGAGGCCTTCTGTTTGGATAGCGGCGACGGCAATCGCGACGGCTTTCCGCTGCATTATAGTCACAGAACCCGTAAACCAATAATGTCCACATATTTTTCAAAGGTAGGCGACATGACAACTCGAAACAACAATGATATAATCTATCATTAACGGCATGAGTTACGTTTTACTTGGAGTGCACAATTAAAAAGGACATGAATAAACAGTTTTACGGTTTTACAATAAAACAATAAAAAAATCAGCTGATTATTACTATTGTAATTCCCAGTCAGCTGATTTAGTCAACAGATTCAGCTGGTAAAGAAATTGGAGACAAATACAGTGATTAATTTGGTGTTAAGAGCCAATACCGAATGATGATGTCAATCGTAATAATGTACCTTAACAACATTTTTATGGAATTCTCAAATTTTTCCTCTTATGACCCCTTAATATTTATACATAATTTTAAACATAAATAAATAAGGAAGTTTTTTATGTAATTGGACATAAGAAAACGGCAAATTTAACTGGTTTAATTGAGGCTTGAAGTTTAAAGGAAAAATTCTGAAAACAACAATTTTTAACTTTAATGATATTTCATAAACGTTTTATAAGGAGTTATTACTTGGGTACTATGTTTAATTTGAAGGGAATTTAATTCTCTTTCAAATGATATTAATTTATATGCCATACATACATTGTTTTGGTTTTTACCGTCGAACTAATAGTACCAAGTCGTGTAATTTAAAAAAATCACAAAATACGCTATTACAGCTAAACGGTTAAAGTGAGATAAGGGGTTATAAGCATTTTTGTGTTCCATTTAATAAGTATAATCAACTGTTAAAATTAATGTAGTCAGTAGAGACTCACCCTGTATATATATAAATGAAAGTATAGTTGTAGTAGTAGTAAGTAAGTGTATATATATGCACATATATGCACCTGTATATATGTATGTAGGTTTTCACCATGGAAAACTTATGGACTTTATTCAATTTATTCTATGGTAAGGGTACGTTCATACCGGAGCCGGGAGGCAAGCAAACTCGCTCCATCGCTTACTAGACGGTTCAAACCAGCCAATCAGAAAGCGTTCTACATGGGATAGAACGCCAGGGTCAGAGCAAGGGAGCAATCCTGGATGGTTATTTGTAAACAAAGCCTATATTGTAAAATCAGATGGAAATTGTAAAAACGAAGGAAAACGTGCATAGAGGAAAAAAATTGGGAACAAACTGTTGTCTTATGAAAGTAGTTTATTTCCGTAAGTTCATTTTATTACACGAAGTTTTAGTTTCATGCAAAGTAAGTAAATATAAGGGATAAATTATAAAAGGGCCACCGTATAAATTAATATTTATAATAACTCTTATAAATAGATAAAAAAATGTAAAGTACTATACATCGATGTAATCAGGAAAAGGATAATTAAAAAATCTTTTTTGGCTATTATGGACCCCACTGTTGTCATTTTGGGTTGCACAAAACTTGTCTCTTGCGTCTTCTCACAGAACGTGACGTAATATTGGATGTGCGATCCTAAAAAGAACATAACGTAGACGGAGAAGATAAGAGTGTTGAGCGCATTCTACATTTAAGACATAAGAACTACCTACCGTACATTTTCTAACTTAATTAAATGTTTAATTCGTAACTAAAGGATGTTTCTTTAGGTTAGAGGACGCTTCGTTGCAGCGCGGCATTTTACGCAAGTTTCGACCTAGTTCACTTTATTCCGTCATGCTTTTTCCGTCATGCTTTTTTTCTTTATGAAATTTATTGGTGGTTGTAAAGGGCTGAACTATTTTTATTTCATGACTATTCAATCCACCTTACTTGCGTTAAGAGCTGGTAATAAATGTAATCAGCTGTTTACAAAATTCATTTTTGTTGACTTGTTATTGTCAAAATTTTTAACCTTTGTGGATGCTTTTAATTTTAATTTGGATGATTATTCCATTAAAAAATTACTTTTTTAGCTTTTATTCTGCATTAGCACAATTAACGTCATTTTGAGGTTAATTAAAGCTAAAAAAGTAATTTGATAATGGAATGATTATACAAATTAAAATTAAAAGCATCCAAAAAGGTTAAAAATAATAACAAGTCAACAACAATGAATTTTGTAAACAGCTGATTACATATAATACCAGTAAGGTGGATTGAATAGTCAAGAAATAAAAATATTTTAGCCCTTTAAAATCACCAATAAATTTCATAAAATTATTTTTAACATTTTAATACTTTTAATTTGAATTTGGATAACTATCCCATTATCAAATTACTTTTTTTTGCTTTTGTTCTTTATTAGCACATTTAGCGTCAATTTGAGGTTAATTGAAAAATGTTAAATAGCTTTGTTATTTATTAACCGATTTTAATAATCTTAGTGTCATTGGATTTGGCTTAAAAAGTGTTTTAAATTTGATCATTTGTAAAATTTAGTTTTACCCACTAGTTTTCATGAAAGTTGACTTTGAATTTTTTTAAATGGCCGTCATTTTGAAATTTGATAAGTTTGATAAAAAATATTTTTGGAAATTGTAATGTTAAAAGACTTAAGGTTTATACCAAGTTTCATGAAAATATCTCCACGGGTAGATGAATTGCAAAATGGCGGATTACAGCAAAACTAAGGCGAAATCGAAAAAATGTTACTCTACATTTTCGACTTATTTTTGTATGTAGAATCTGGTTCTGCATAGCACGCTACGCATTTTTGTGACACCCTGTATATACCAAATTTCAGCTCTGTAGGTGTTTTGGGGATTTGCTGTCCGTTAGGAAACCCCTCCTTCTTTGTGCGTAGTAACGATAGATATAGATAACATATTCATATTCTTAAAGTGATACAAATATACAATTTAATAAATATATAAAAGATAATTCAGATATATAAGGAATGTTTAAATATATTACACGGTATGAAGTAATCGAGGAATTTGTGTAAATAGCCGTGCATGTTTCAAGGCCATTATTATTATTAGTATTGGAATAAAATCCAAGATGGCGGGAGTTACTGCAGAATCTTAAGTTATCAGATTGTAAAAGGAAATAGAAAATCTGAAGTAAAGCAACTTTTGATCAAAAATCTAAGGCTTCTGCGCTTCAACTGCACTAAGTACATTATTTTAAGAAAATTGGCATCAACAACTATATCTTAATTATTTTGATGTCGCTTGTGATTTTTGAAATATCAGTTCTGCCATTTATTCCTGTTCTCGACGTGACGTGCACAAACTCGTTTAACTTTTGATTGGTTATTGGAACGTTTTCAAGCGAGGTGTTAATTGCGATGTTAGCAGAGACACAAGGTTCACCTTTCTATCAACCGAGGATTTCATAATTTTACAAACACATCTGTAATCTCAATTATTATTAGAATATACAATTAGTATTCATTATTCCCCGGTACTACATACTAATTAATAGTTATTATTGTTAATTATTACTCATGTCCAATATTGCAATAAAAACATTAAATAGCAAATAAAAGTGGCTCCTGTCCAACATTTAAACTTTAAAATGTATATATACTTTTACATGTATACTTTTGTACATATATATACAAGTACTTTTTAAGTCTACATTTGTCAGCATAAAAATTCAGTAAACCTACCTAAAGTTTTATTACAACAATTTTATAATCAAATATTTCCTTCTTAAATTGATAATGTTTAAATATGTCCAACAAATATCTACTTCTGATGGACATGACATCGTTCATGATAAACTTAAAAATAACTTACAGGCCATCCAATGCTTAACAAAAAATTTAGTTTGGAGGAAAACATTATAAAGAGAAATATTTCTTTTTTATAACCAAAATTGTTTCACACAACGGTAACTGACACTTCTGAGTTATTAACTCTAGTTACAAAATTAGGTCAAGTTTTACAGCACTGTGCTTACGACAATTAATTATGAGGTTTATCGAAACAAGTCTAAATCCTCTGGAATCTAATAAACTATCCTGATGTACTTCCATTTTTATGAAATAGGGATTGGGAAAATACATTAGTCTAATGCTAATTTTACGATACCTGTTGGAAAATCTCACAAAATACTCTTTTACTACTTGCAAAGCACAAAATGACGAATAATATATTTCACTACTAGTCATGAAATAACACCTTTGTGACAAGTTATGAACGAGTCTTTACATTACAATGCAAATACCATGAAGCTTTTTGAAAATTCGTCTGATATCACATAGTGTAGTAATTTTTCCATTAGTAACAACCATTACGGCTTCACAGTTTATTATAGTTCCAAAGTCAGCAGGAGAGAGGAAAAACTTTGTTCGGAGATGGTAAAGCAATGTTTGGGGTCGGGGAAGGAAAAGTAATGTTTAGGTCATGAAAAATCAGCTGATCATTGACATGACTGATTTTCCAGACACGAGAAATTTGAGGGTTATCTCAGCTTTATCGTAACGGGCTATTTTCGTATACGGAGTGATGAAAATAGTTTTCCCAAACATATTTACTAATCGATCAGCATAATGTATTTCGTTTTGTTTACAGCTATTCAAAAACCAAACGGGTTGATCTTAGGTTAATTGTTTTAAATTGCGTGGTAATGATGTTCATAAAATATATTTCCATAACACATATAAATGTTTTAGTTTTACGTGGAATCGACAAGATTTCACAACAGAAAAAACGTACAATCCTGATCTTTCGGATTCCTGTTAAAACACCTGAGCCGAAAATCAATTTGATCTTGTTTATAAAAAAATAGTCGTGAAAGCCTGTTGATATAAGAATGATTATTTGGGACAAAACTGTCCTCTTTTAATCAGTTAATTTTTGGTATTCAATATATTTGTCATTAAAAATATATTAATACTTTTAAACAGGAATTCCTCAGAATACCAATAAAATCTGTAGATGTTAATTTAACTGTATTTAACTCCATTGTTAAATTTTAACAACCACTTTGTTCCTTAATAATTACTAATATATATACTAAGCAAAAACCATTGTGACAAAATCAAGCGAATATAGTTTGGAAATATGAAAAGAAAAATTTACAATGACGCGTGCATTTTAGATGAACGCTTATACAAAATCGAACGGAGAGATTAATGGCTTTTAAAGTCGACAATAATTGCTTCCGTACACTAATCCTTGATTAAAATCCGCTCCTTTTATATGTAGTTTTAAATACCTGGATTAGCTCTTTTTCATTGGAATTTCGTAACTTTGAACCGCTTAATATTTGTCTACAGCTCTATTTAATTTGTTAGAGAGTAACCAAAATGTAACCAAAATAATATTCAAAGCACAGAATTTCCCTAAGAAATGTATAGGGCTGAATTTTTATTTGAGCACATCTTTTTAACGAATCGAGATTTTTGAAAACGGATTTCAGCATTGAATTTAGGGTAAAAATCTGAATAGGTAATCGTTGATAATGTTTTAGAGTTATATTATGGATGTGCTTTTTAGGTTTTTTTAAGAGGAGAACTGTATAAATTAAATCAATTCGAAGCTGTTTTTAATGTCTCAATGGCAAAGAATTCAAGGTAAATATCATAGCTAGTTATGAAAAGGTTGTGTCGTCGGCATGTAGTATGTATGGTTTTGAGTTTTATATTGAAGTTGGAAAATCATTGAAGTTATCATCATTATTAATAATCATATATGGTACATTAACACTAGAAGTTTTGTAGAAGTTTACTTCATTTTTTATCGATAGTTAAAAGAAAAAGAATTCATATCTAGTGAATATCTAGAGGTTCATTTGCAGGTTTAAGATTATCATTCTTCTTTATTTGTCAACTGATGAAATGAAAATCGTAATACTACAATAATATATAACCCTTCTCATTAAAACCTATGTTTACTATGACAATGTTTTATAAAAGTTCATTCTGTTTCTACATTTTTCTTAAACAAGTTATTCATCTTGTTACTATCTGATACTCCTATAAATTATATGTCTGCATAAATACTGCAGAATTATTTTTACCTGTCAATGCCGGTAGTGTGTTTAGTGTTTTTCTCCCACTTTACTACTTAAATCTGGATTTCAGATTAGGTGCTGTCAACTGTAATTAGATTAACTTTGGAGTTAAAATGTGTCATTTTCCAAAGGGAATTAAAAACGTTTTTGTACTGAGTTGAAAATGCAAAATGCTCGAGTAATACAACCACGCTGGTCGTTCAAACTTGCCACAACTTCTAGTTGGGCAAAGTTTAATCTTATTGTTGAAAACAACTGATAGGCTCTTAACTCAAAATATTACTCAAAGAATGTGTTATTTGTTGTACTCATATTTGAGGTATTAGCTGATTGTACCACTTAAGTACATTTTAATTTAGTTTATGTGCATTTTTACTTAAGTTAGCTATTGGAAAACTTTAGGCTGGACACCTGGTGCATACATAAAATAATAAATTAAATTTATTGAAATAAAAATAAATATTGAATTGGTTTAACATTTACTTTACTAATAACATTTGATATTTGATCTTTAAAAGTCGCTAATACAATTCTAAACGAGTACATACAAAATTGACTAATAGAGTAATGGAGTACTACGAAATAGTGCACTAATTGAGTCGTATGTACCAATACATATTCTTTTTTAATGTGATCCAAACAACGAAGATTTTTCTACAGGCATAATTTAACTCAATGTGATGCTCAATCCATATTGCATATAGATTCTCTTTTTAACCCTCTGTATTTTTTAATTTACGACATTTATATCGTAATTTTTTAACTGAATCAAACATTATTAAAATAATATCCGTATAGTTGTTATTATAGCTTCACCTTAAGTAGGATTAAGGTTAATTTTTATCCATGGTAGGTTATTTCAACGATATTTGACATGAAATACTGCTGAATTTATTAATTTTACTTGATATTTATAAACACCAAATCATGCAGCTTTAAATTTTATAAATTAAATGTCAATTAATCTAAATGACAAATATTATTAAATTGTAAAAAATTATCAAACCTTTGCCTTTGTACGAATGTGAAAAACATTATTTATATTCTTAAAATAAACTAAACGTAGGTGACATTGTTATGACGTAAAAAGGTCTAGCAGATAATTCACTAATGGTCGCAGATTTTAAAAGAATTCTAGAACCAGCTCACATGTTTCCTACTTGAATTCCTGGCACCTACCCAGTATGTTGAGCATACAACACAGAAATGATGTTTTTTGTAAATATGAATTGTTATTCTCCGCATAGCGGTTTATAAAGTAACCAATGTTTTTAATATTTGTCTGTGTTGGTTCCTGAATCCTATATGGTTTTAATTATTTAATTGTGGTAAGAGATGCAATTCTGATATATGTAAATTAAGGTAAATGCTATATTCATATTGAACCAAAAACAATTTATCTGTCATTTTCCCTGATTCAAACAGTTTTTTTATTTTTTTATTCAAACAGAAATTTTAGTTAATGTGTTCCAAACACACATATGCCAATGTGATTACCGTTTCGTTTGACACACGACAAATTTAATTTTTTAAGATAAACTGTGAATGACAGATAGTAATGTGACTAGTCAATGGTTTACTGGATCATTGTTAGTAGGTCTGATAGTAATAAAATGAAAAATTAATTCATTCATTACCGTTTTTTATAATGATTTATAATATTATTAATTTTATAATAAAATTAATTTCATTCATACAAAATTTATCATTCCTTCAAAACATGTTAAATACGAAATATCAACCATAATTGATCATTTGATCATTTGATCAGCCATGTTTGATCATTTAATTTGTTCTGAAAACGTAATGCATTTCTTTTTTATTGCTTTTATTAGTTTAGCTTGTTATAAAGCCAATAATTTCAAACTAAACAAGTTTAATCAAACTCAGAAGGTGTGAGTATGAAATGTAAAATCATTCGCTTTATCTTTCCTGGCGACCCTAACAATGGAGGTCTAAAATCAAAGCACTTTAAAGCTAGGTATAAGAGCCCACGTGGGAAATCGTGTAAATGGATTTTCTATTGGTTCTATCGTGTCAAACTTATGCTATTTGCCTATATTCTGTCCAGTTCAAGTTGGCCGGAGGACCCGGGACTACCTGAGGCCATCCTTGTACTCCCTCGCCACGTCCGGCGGGGCTGCCCGCTGCCTGGGCGATGAGTCACATACTGGCTGTGATTATACAGTGGTACACTTTTTTAACAGAATAATAATTTAACATTTTTATAAGAATATTTGAAATCTACTAAAAAATGTTATGAAATAAAAAAATTATAAAAAAATTTCAAAATGATATAAAAATTCGACCTTGGTATTAAAACCCAGTCACCCAGAACCGGACTTATTACCAGATTTTTTCGTTTATAAACATTGTCATAATTAGATTAAATGTTATAATTCCTAGGTCGAATTTTGTATCATTTTTCATAACCTTTTTAGTAGATTTCAAATATACTTTTAAAAATGTTAAATTATTATTCTGTTAAAAAAGTGTACCACTGTATAATCACAGCCAGTATGTGACTCATCGCCCAGGCAGCGGGCAGCCCCGCCGGACGTGGCGAGGGAGTACAAGGGTGGCCTCAGGTAGTCCCGGGTCCACCGGCAAACTTGAAATGGACAGAATATAGCTTACTCTGGCTTTCATTTAAAAGATCAGAACTTTTCAATTCCTCGCAATTGAGAAAATGTTGGCCATCAGCAGATTTCAAAATTAATTTATGTATGCTTTTTAGTCCCGTGAATCTGCTTACCCGGTGCAATAAATAAACTGTCAAGACGTAACATTTAGTTAAGCTTTTATTTCAATTTTTCCATGTCCCACCTTTACATCCCAGGACACTAGAACTAGCCCGGGACTGTTTTGCACATTACTTCAGGCTAGGCCTTGTGGGTCACGGCATTATCACATAGGGGAAAGGTGATATCCCGGGCCTCCGGGATCTAAGTCCCGCGCTCTAACCACAATACCAGGCCGATTCCCAGGCCACTCAATTTTTGCTATAGCATTACTAGTTATTACAGGCATATTTTCCCTCGGACCTACAACATTAATTTATAAATGTCCGGCTAGAATAAACTACGACTATGGCCCATTCATTTTTTCTTCAATTTAACCTTTATTTGTAATGGTTTTTTACATTTTGCAAGGAGTTTATTTGAAAGCTCTTCAAAATGCGATTCAATGTTAACATACTTTAGAGAATTTTATTTAATTTACAGTTATTTATACTTCATGTACGGTTATTTCTTAATATTTGATATCATTCTTAACAATATAATTGGGTGAAAATTAAAGTATTATATGACATAAAGGATGCATTAAACTTATTGACTATTAAATATTTAAAAACATAAGAGTAAATATCTTTTCGTTATACTGCTTCAAAAACAGATGTTTTTAATGCATGACTTCCGGACCTAAATACACCCTTTTTATTCCTAGGAATTAAAAGCTGATGTACTCGATACCAGCTGACTCTTTATAGTCCTAGGACTATAAAAGTCAAAAAGTGCCGAGTACGTCGTAATAATAGAACAATATTCATTCGATTACAAATAATCGAAACATTCATCGTTATTATCGAAACATTCATTGTTGACAGTTTAATCAATTTGTGAAACTCGATCATTTCACCAATCGATTATTATATGCGTTCGATACGTCGATAGTTGTTCATTGTTGTCAGTCTACCCTAACACAAATGAAACAGACAATCAGCTGATTGCTTCAAATAGCAAGAACAAGACGGTGGCATCTTTTGAAGGCATCTTTAAAGGTAAACAAGCTGTAACATTTTGGTTTTCTTAAGTAGTTTACGTATTGTATTGAGCAATATAACGAAAAATATAGTTCATCACACGGACCTAAAGCTGCTTTTCGTTACTCGGTCATTTTTCAACCTCGGCTTACAGCCTCGGTTGTAAAACTTGACCTTGTACGAAAAGCGTCACTTTAGGTCCTTGTAATGAAATATACTATTAAAGCCCACTGTAATTGTTTATTAAATAATGGCACTAGCCTAGTAAACTTACGATTAAACTTTTTTATTTATAAAGTGAAGTTGTGGCTTTTTTAGGGAGAAGTAATTTCACAAATTTTCGTGATTTGTTTGAAAATTAATAATCATGCACTCACCCATCCATCATTGTGCTGATATTGTCAACACATTCGTTAGATATGCCTCTACATATTTATGAATCACCCTAATACGAACAAAATTTTCAAAATAGTACCGATTTTAAAGTTATAACTACACAAAAGCTTTGTTTATTATTATTATGAACAAAAGAGCCATTTTTATCAAAACTGTAAAAAAAACTGGTTAAATGTTAAAAGTTATATCTGAATGCCAGAAGACGCTCATAATCAGTTAAATATTATTTGACTGTAATCGCTTAGCACTTTCGACAAATTGCATTTACAGAATTTAAAATTTTTTAAAGCTTTCATATTTTCCCCGAATGGTCTCGTTCAGGACCAAATTTGAACATTTAAGTATAAAGGCAACAGGCAACTTCTCGATAAACTATTTAAAAATACAATTGCTTTTCTTGATATTTTATATAAAATCCTCAAGCAGTTTATCTTGTTTTCTTTCAGTTAAAATCAGTCAATTTGTTCCCCTGGTGTTTTGTGACATATCACGTTATGCAACAACTGATGGAAGCTGATGACGGAGTAGCGTTTCAAGAAGCAAGTTGATGTCCCTTACCTCCTAACTTTGGCCCACAAAGTTGACTGACAACTTGATGTAAAAGGGCCGCACATGTCACTTCCACATAAACACAAGTAATTATAAATGTTGTTTGCAATCAAATTTTCCTGGATTGTTTTTCTCTATGTAGGCTAGATTGCAAAAAAACACTACTCGTTGATATATTTCATAGATAAACGAATGTAGGCTCGAGTTTCATTTATAAAAAAAACGTTTTAAATGTGTTTATACACATCTGTTTGAGGATCTTTTTATTTTAATATTCAGTCCACTGTAAACTAATTCTTTGTCAATCGTCGTTATAACCGCATATTGTAAGAATGACAATATTTTGTAAGATTTAAATTGTATCCTGCAGGTACGTTTAGATCCCGTACAGTTAGACTGCTTGTTTGAAAATATAAAACTACTGTAGTGCTTTTAGAGATAAAAATCAACATGAGCATCCAAAAACATCATTGCAGTTGTAATTTGATACGTTTACCATGTAAGAGTAAGATTATTAGACAGGGTTCCACTGTCTTAAAACACTGAATTAACTAAACGCACTTGCTAAACACCTCCGAATCAGCTCCAACTGCTGAACTGAACTCCCACTTGTAAAACAAGCAATCAGTGACCTTAGTTTGACAAACCCTTCTCACATAACAGCCATTTCAGAATAGATGAGCAGGAAGATTAAAATCAAGTTTTTCCTGTTTATTTTAGTGAAAACTCTTTCGAAAATAGTAACCCTATCTTAATCCACGTAAGAACACTGTTAACATTTCACTTTCAATGATTTTTTAGTCCTCAAACTTAAATCCGACCATTATGTATTCAATTTTGCTTGTTTTCGTTGATCTGTCCCTAGTTTTGGGACAGGGGATGTTGATCTGTCCCTAGTTTTTTGTTTTATTTTATGTGCAATCTGAATTTTTATTTGCCACATAATTATTTATTATCAATTGAAGGAACATCCAATTTAGAAATTAATTTGAAAATCCGCAACCGCATTTGAACTCATTTGAACTCATTGAACTACATTTTTTAGTATTATTTTTGCATGATGAAATACCTAAACAGGCAAAATGCCTCAGGGACCCTATTTTCTTCGTTAGATAAATATATATGCATAAGGATAATTTTTAACTTAACTATTATGTTTTTTAAATATTTTTGTTAACATTATTATACACTGTTGTAAAAATAGAGGGAATAAATAATTTATTAATTAATTTATTTATTTATACAGTTTTAGAGCCTATATCAAGTTATTTTTAATCATGAAAATGTTGTACATAATGATTGCATTTGCATAAAATTTAACACAAAATACAAATAAGTTCTTAATTTGGTATGTATTAATAAAATAACAATACTCCTATGTTATAACATAAAAATTACTTTATTTGAAACCTCCATTCACACGAGTCCCGTGCGGAACCTTTACATGTCCCATACGGAACCAGAAAACCTCAATATAAGTTGATAAGAATTTTATATTTATATTTATAAAGTCTTAAAATTATTTTTCTGAAGATCAACGAACTACAGACATGATAATGAATATAAAGACAAATTGAGAAACAGGGATTTATATATTGTACCAAGACCTACTTGTACCTTTTTTATGATGACGGATAGTTTTTTAGCTCCAAAGCTCTTCAACAAATTACCTCCTTGCATTAGCCACGAAACAAGATTTCGACTGTTTTTAAAGAAGTTAAGAGAATGGCTATTTAGTATAAATGATGTTGAAAATACCTTGTATAATACAAATAGATAGAGATTTTAACAAATATTAAGCTGGTGGTACAGTGTGATGATTTCTGTTTTAATTTTAGCATTGTTCGTTTTATTATGAAAATATGTTGATACTAGGGGCCCCATGCGCAAATTGCGAATTTTAGTATTATTATTTTTGTTTCTTGAGAAACTCGCCTACGATAAGAAGACGTAGGAGAAATATTTACTAAACAGGCGAACACTATGATGGATATTAAAACTTAAATACCAAAACTCACTTCAAAGCCTGCAAAAAAGGCTCCTGTTTAAAGGTCCTTTCATATGTGTTTTTGGTTTTTCAAGTTTTCTGCGCGTTAAAGCTTTGAACTGACATAAACAAATAAAAGCTTAGCTGAAAAACACACACACATTGTTCATCACCTTAGCATTAGGCATTTTAATTTGTCTTCTGGCACAACAGTAGTATACTGGAAGTTTTTGTTCGCGTATTCATGCCCTAACATCTTCTTTAAGTTGCTTCAAGTAGATAGGTGGTGCAGTGTCCCTCTGATGTTCTATCAGTCTTTGTCTCTCGGCAGTTCTCTGTTCTTGACAAAGGATACGTATGTTTTTCGCTAATCTCATCGACTCGGTTTTCTCTTGCCTTCCACTTCTATCTGCACCATTAACAATGATTTTCCTACCTCAATTAGTCTACAATTGCCAAAAGAGTGTTCCATTTAAGAATTAGTTTTCATCAAATGAATCAAATCTTGTAGACTTTCTATTTTTGTTTACAATCTGACTTAGGTTAAAAATCGATCTAAAGGTAATCAGCTGTTAAATTACAATCACATTTTAAAACCATGTTAACGCAAGTTTCTCAGCACTGGAGCGTTGAAAGCGCTCTCTAGAAATAAATCAAAGGCTTGGGGGTCGAAGCCGTAAAAGAAATGCCAATTTTAATTATCAGTCGCCGGTGCGCTACATTATAAGCTTTAAAATGACACCTCAATCGTCAAAATCGGTTAAGTAGGATGGCTGAAATGCTGAAAAAGGGATCTAACAGAAAAAACCTTATTGTATTAAGTATATAGATTGTCTGTTAGAATTAAAGTTAGAAAGAATTAAAAAATATAGGTTTCATCACTAGTTTTTATGTAGTTAGGTACTTTTATGTATTTAATTAGGGTAGTTGGTGTGATTGTTAAGGTTCTTGCTTATAAAATGTGTGTATTTTATAATGTATGTATATTTATCAATATGTTATGTACTTTTTATAAAGCTTAGGAGTTTGCGAATTAATATTTGTTTAGAGATATTTGAAATTGTCTAACTGCAATTTATAAAATATTAGCAAGTGATCACCTCCAAACAGGCGTAGCCTTGGAGGAATTTTCTCAAAACAAACTAAATCCTATAATTTAATTTAATTTAAAAAAGGACAGCCTGGGTATACATATTGCTAATTTTGTAATGAATATGAATATATGTGTTACACAACATTGTATTTATATATTTATGTATATATGTTTTGAGAAAATAAAGATTATTATTATTATTATTATTATTATTATTATTATTATTATTAATATTATTATTATTATATAATTCTGAAGTAACCATTGATAAACATTAGAAATTTTAGCGTTAAGAGGTTTAAGTCCATAAACTAGTTGTGAATATGGTCTAACTGTCCCGTACGGAACTTGGAATGGCTAACATAAATAATAATCTATTCGACTTTGATTGCCTCTTATTCTCGAATAGTGAACTGTCTTTTTAAAATTACTTCAATTGGATATTCTGTATACACGGTACTTGATACATCAATTCTAATTTGCTGAATATTTCAGCTAGGTAAACGTAATTAGTAACAAAAGAACAGAAAATTAAGGGTTTTATTGAAACAGTCAATAAACTGTTTCATTGAACCAGTCTTGTTGTGGCAGTTATTAAAAACAAAAAAACGTGTTTTGCCGTAATTACATGGGTGTTTCTTTTCTGTTATAATCAGGCTAAAACTGCTGCAAGTTTTATATTGATTAAAATGATTGTGAACTGAGTCATTTCACTCTCTTTTAACTCAAAAAATACAATTAAATATTGGTCAACAGCATACCAATCATTTGTCCGATCTATTTATTCAGACGATCACGCTTTTTATTCCTGAAATAAACCTAACAAGATTGAACGATGAATTAAGCAACGGTCCAATAAATCCTTATCATTTCCAGGGAATCTTAGATTCCTCGATTTGCCTTTCAAATATTTTATGGAAAATTGCTCTTTTTAGCCTTCGAATCAATAATTGTGTGCAAATTTGTTTTTTTCCAAGCGACTAAGCTCATTGAAATCTATTGTGAACAATCAGTGGCAAAGATTTATTTGAATTTTATCGTATCCAGCTTAGATTTATTCCCAAATACCTTTGGAAACCCCATAAATTGTGTTTTATATGAATGCAGTTTGCGGTTCAAAAAATCAACATCTTTAACTACAATTTAAACCTGTGCACTTATACTTAAAATACTCTGAATTATATACACGCCTTATTAAGAATAATTTAAGTGTAGAACACATTTAATTTAACCCTTCAGTACAAAATTACTTTCCTTACAAATATCCAAATTAAAGATATAATCAAAAAGGATAACATTATAAAGATATTAATTATTTTCAATAGTACATATTTATAAGTTTGACTATGTTTTGGCTCTAAATAAAAAACCTTATTAGCAATAATACAAACAAAATAAGTGCTAACTTTTGGAAATAGAAGAAAACGCCTTATAGTTTCGTATTCGTTCAGAAGATTTAACATGGAAATATAAAATTCCCATAAATGACAAATTAATAGAGTAAACGCAGTTTTTCAGCAAAGCGGTGTTATTATTGACATTGTAATCACTGATACCCGGAGCAGACTTTCTACATCTCATAAAATTCTGCCCTTTAGGCCAGTACTTCGTATAACATGTTTTATTATAATTATAACTTTTTTTGTGCAATTTACTTTTTCACTACTGAATGCAGCCTAATGCACCCCCTTAAATCCTGTGCTTTAATGAACCCTTTTTATTTTTTTATGTCTTACAATATTGGAAAGCAATTATCACAGTCTGAATATCTTAACGCATGTTATATATTTTGTTCAATTGAAACAGTGGAGTATCTTGAATAGGTTTATACATAACCGGTAAAAACCCTCAAGATATGAAGTTCACTTTTAGCTTAATTGAAAGTCGATTCTTGGCATTGCTACAAGTAACCAAGTTCAAGCCGGCGCCCGAATGATTCCCAATTGTTTTGTGTCAAGGAAAGTTTACAAATGGAAAGTAAGTTGGAGGAGGAATGTGTACAGAACCAATAGGTTAGTTATTTCAAAGACAAAGATTTAACTATTTCACAGCACAGAAGTTAAATTAATAAAAAACTCAAATGGTTTTTACGTTTTTGTAAAAAAAATTTCGTATTTTATATAATTTGCCCTTCCGTCTTTTAATTTATTAAATTTTATGTCACATATTGTCATCCATTAAATGGATTTGTCAGATACAAAGAGAGAATTCTGTGTTGACATTATTGGATTTTTAGTAAACCCGTTCTATAATCAAAGACAAAATACATCACAAGTCAACCGAAATACCTGTTCGAAGTTGAACATTTTTATATTATATAGTTTAAGAATAATAACAGTGGCAATTAAAGTTAATATTATTTGATGAGTAAAAAACAGAATTCTAAACTTTCCTTTAATGACACTAATGTTCCAGCATTCTTGGAGTGACTAAGTAAATCAACTTCTTGAGTAAATAAGTAAATTGTTTCTCAAACAACATTAACTGTTAAGTGTTCGCCTGTAAAGAGTACTCATTAGAAATACTCTGAGGGAAACCTCCAGAATTGGATTAGGGCCGTTTAGTATCGATCGTCAAAATGTGATTGAATGTAAATTAAAATGTTTAAACTTTATTTCTTACGATCTGGGTTTCAAAACTATTCATAAATATTAACCTAATTTGGAACATTATAATTGTTTATCAAATTACTAAAAAAAATTGACATTGTCTACGATAAATCCAATTTAAATTCAAGTCGAACTTAATAAACAATTAAGGTCCTGATAAATTCCTACTTCTTTAGTTCTCTGGAAATTAAATAAGTAATCTAATTTTATTAATTACTCATCTTCACATAAAACTATATATGCATTCTTTAAAATAAGTTTATAAAACTCATTTCCATGAATGTTACTTTAAATTGAAAGGGTTTTCAATATTGATACATCAACGAATGCATTATTCTTTAACTTATTCTTACATCTTATTCTTCTTTAACTTTTTTATCTTATTGTTATTTTTATTTTTTAATTTTATCTTATATTTATCTCTTATTCTTTATCTGTAATTTTATTATATAATCCCCAAACACTTTCACTACATGAATTTCTTGTGTAAAGGCCAATATGCCCCAACACGAAACAAAACAAAAAAAAATGTTGTTGTTGGTGGGGGGGTGATAAGGTGGTTTGTCGGATCTATCTGGCCTCTACTGATATCTGAAATCAATAAAAACGAGTTAATTCAAGAGAACTTCATCAATATAAAAGAGTTTTCACGCAGAATAAAAAAGAAAATGTTGATCTATATTCGAGGATAATTTAAACCATTAACAGTTATAACTTATTTATTATATTTATGTCATAGTTTGCCTTAGATGTTTCAAATAAATAGTAATAACTGTCTCAAAATATTTTTTAAAATAATTTATTGCTTACTAAAGTTCGGCCTCTTGACAAAATACAACAATGAATATTGAACCAATAAACGTGTTTGCGTATGTTCAATTAATTAGCGTGATTTTTACTCTTTAAATGTATCCACATTTTAATTTTGTAAAGCAGTCCTAACAATAAAAAAACGCGGGCCAAAAGCAAAAGAGCAAAACATATTTTTTTAACCGGTTATTGTAAAGATTGAAAACATTCGCATAGTACTCTAAACCCTCTCCATATTTTTCTTTCGTTCATTTTTCTTACCCTAACTCAGATTCATGCGAATGGTAAGGTATGGTTAAGGTAAGGTTAATGTCTGTCTTCAGTTTTCTATGGCTGAAGAAATCCAAGGGACAGCTAATGTAATAGAACGTAAATGATTTTTAATACAAAATTTCAGTTTGATTGTTAAACAAGCCATTTAAATGATGAACTCACTATTATGAAAAATTGATTAAAGGTTTTTATAACATTGGAAAGTTTAATTAGAATATTGCTTCACAAAACGGGAGACTGATGACAATTCCACGTTTCGCCACATCGACGGAGCATCAATCATCGATATGTGCCATCAAATGTGTCTATAACTCATATTTATAGACTTTACAACTTTTACAGCCGCCTGCCCAAACGTCCACATCCAGTACGATTTTGAATTAGATACATGAAATCAAAAATAAGACTTTTAAGGGTTATTAATGGTATTGGAACGCTGGCGTGTCCTGTAATCCAGCTACTTGAATGTCACGAATTGTGGATAGTAATGAGCTATGGCTTGTGGACGCTATTTTCTCTAGTGGAGATTAACGTCCACACTATTGAGTACTACGTTCATAAGACCGTCCTCATAAATACCAATTCGTAAATTATAAAGCAGGTGAAATTGTGCTTCGAATCCCACGTTAAAATGTAGGTCCCTTAGTTGCCGTTGGTTGTTGGAATTAACAGTCCTGTCTAAGGAAAATGTCGGCCTTAGTCAGTAAAATGACTTCAAGAAGGATGAGTGAAGGATGATTGTGGCGTGAAAGGAGTTATTATTCTCCAATGGTCATAGCATTCATTTGTTTCTGAAATTAATATTTAAATAAGGTCTCATGATTCGTCTCAACCTCAATAGATTCAAGTTATGAATAGCTCAAAAGGAAATTATTTAGCAATTTAGGACGTGAATGACTTTAGAATGGACGTGAATGGTGACTAGTTTAGAACCGGAGATGTGTCTCTGATTCAAGAAGAATTTCAAAAAGAACCCCAATAATTTTAGAATTTTTTTTAGAAGTCCAATCATTGAAGGATTAAATTTTTTGAACAGTTTCCTTTTTATTGTAAGTATTTTTGCAAGTATGTCTCGCAACACCACCTCCACATTTAATCTTTTATTCAATCTGGTGGATCCAATATGATGGCCAAAATCTCGTCAAAAATTAAGTATGTACACCATTTATTAGTGGTGGTCCCAAGTAAATATCCTAAGATATGTTTATTTCAATACCTTATACCTACACGTATTCTTCTCAATATTGATTCCCTTCCCAAACTCACATCTCCATAATAAAGCTGTACCTCCACTCTCCCAATCACTAGGGAGTTTTATATTGTTGAAATGTATGCCGCAACGAACTTGCAAGCAAAGTCTTATAAGCGGACTATTTTTCTCCTTTTCGCTCACCTTTTTGGTGAAAAGTTTCCTCTACTGTTTATAGTCTTTCACTCCCTTAAACAAGCTTCAATCGCCATAACGTTTGGCCGTAATCTGAGGGCCCTTGTGCCTGTGCGGGTAACACAGGGGACACAAGAGGTCTGGGGCTGGCACGGACGACATACACTCCGCCCTACACAATACTGCCTCCGCTACACTGATTAAACCTTACCCTTCTCAGATGGTTTTAATTAAGAGTTTTAACAATAAATAAACAAATTGGAATGAATACATTTTAAATTGATTTGAAAAAATAAGCTTATTGATTCTACTTCAAAAAGGACAAGAGAAAGGTAAAAATGTTCTTGGAAATTGATATCACATGGAAAGTTGGAATCAAGCACAGACAAAATTCTGCATATTAAGCATTTAAGTTTAAGACAACAGATATTTTGGATTTTCGTATTTACTATTCACTAAAGTTTTAACAGCGCTACTTGAAGTGACAAAATTAAATATAATTAAATTCCAGGAAGTCTAAGTTACCGGCATTGAAGTTACGGCAGAAATTATTTTTAAAAGAGCCAAGTCTTAAACAACTGTTTTCCCCCGACGCTTCATTCATGAAGAACGCGTGACGGAGTAAATTGTTTTGAAAAGTAATTTAAAATCTAATAGACCTCTGTGTCTCAGTCATAAGAAGGTTTATATCATAAAAAGTAAATACTGAATAAGGAAAAAGTAAGTTAGTTAAAGTTTCAAACTAGTGACATTGATTAAACAAGTAAAATGTATGCATTCGTACTTTTCAATTGTAATTTTATTTATAAAATAAAATTGCTGCATTATGAACAAAGTTTGTAATAGATATTATGTCATCGTCTTATCGCCCTCAGATAAAAAAAATCGAAAATTATATTACATTAAAATTTTGTAATGTATTTTACCTATCGGTTTTTCTTTTCCAGGTCCGTTTGGCTCTCTTAGCCGACCGATTTTTACGATTGAGATCTTAAATTTAAGTCATGGACGCATAGATTTGCCATCAAGCATCAGCATACATTTATAAATCGAGTGCCCAACGTATACTCACACGAAAATTCCTTCCTTTTATTTCTTATGCGTGTTTATAATTCGAAGCAATGTCCTATAATTGTTTTCCAAATATCTGCGGATTAAATCTAGGTATCAACTTTAAGTTAGGTTTGGACTTGACGTACTCATTGAATATAAGGTTAGGTAAGATGCAGATGATTCAAAACAGTCGAGTTTAAAGAGTTCATAGACCACCAAAAATCATGAATTTGATTTGTAATATGTAACTTAATTTAAAGATTTACATCTCCAGTTTCCATTAGGTAAACCAACATTTTTCTGTCTAGGAAAAATAGGGCCCAGATAGGAACCGCCACCCAGAAGCCCTCCATGCTGCAGTGGAAAGCCTCACAGCAGTTTTATTTCAATATGTTTTATTTTACTCAAATAAAAAATAACCAATAAATTAAAAAATGAACTTAAAATAGAATCAAACGTAGACTGCATATTCACGTGTGTTTTATCCTACTTGCGTAAAACACCACTAAGGTATGAATACAATATTCTATTGATGCAATTCATTATTCCTTGTTTACATTGCATTGTAGTTGCAGTTAACGACAGTTTGATGAGGGAAGTAGCAAAGTGTAGCGAGTGATAATTAACAAAGTTGCTAGGAAAGCTAAACACTCAAAGTGTTGCGAACTGAGCCCATCACCCTGCGGACACACCGCGTGTTGAGGAAATTGACTATAGCCTACAGCAATTGCTTTTCACTGGATGTATGAAAAAGTAGCTTAAGCTTAAGTAATTAAAACCCATTTTATTGTTTGTATGAAAAAAGTAAGACAAACATCGATTAGATGGATGTGTACACAGGAAGTTTTAAAACTTATCAGAAAGGATTAAAAGTTTATCTGATAAATACATAATCTTGGGGTAGGCAGAGAAGACGATTTCAAATGTAATTTCTAGTTAGTTTTTATAGTTATAGTTAGCTTTTATATTAATCAAATCATTATTTTATTCTTTTAATATTTGAAATCCAAAGGAGAGTTGAATTTTACATTGAACACTACTTACTGCATGTACGGAGTAGTGCAGTTTGTAATATTACAAATCATTATTTACAACTTTTACCTTACGGCATTGTTGCAGTGATGTATAAAATTAACTATCTTGAATTGTTCCAAAATTTAAAGCTTTTCTATAAGTTTAACTCAAATTTTACAAAACAGTATACGTGTGTCGGATGATCTCGTGGCATTATCGCGGCAGAATTGTCTCGTCTGAGTTGGGAGATAAACAAGTCTCGCCGCCACACATCGCGTCAAATCACGGCAGATTTGCGATTCAACTGTCGAATTTCGTATATCGAACATTTCCCGAAGGGTCGGATTCGACACATGGCAACTATGTCCAGTTATAACGTTACTTTACGAGCACATTTCGGATTTGCCGGAATGTCGGTTGCGTCAGAGCCTTAAAAATGCTAATATGGAGAGAAAACCCGCAGTGTTTCTCTCATTCTAGACTTAGGTTAAATATCATTCTTGCTAAGTTAATATTTAGTATTTAAGGTAACGTAATGTGTCGTCATTTGATATTTTAGTTTTTGTAGTACATAACTAAAGGAAATGAAAACACTTCCGCCCAAGAAAAATAAACTATCTGTACAACTCATTATACTCTCCACGACTGGAAAACGTAGGTATTACCTTTTAGATTGGTTTAAAAACTTCATACAATAACGTTTTCATACAATAAGGTTTTCTAAGCCTTATTTTACCTTCAAAAGTACATACCGTAAATGTTTTTGAAACTAATGGTTTAAAGTATGTATAAAAAGAAAATCCTAAAATAGGAAAATTGTTCTAAATGATATTTCTACAAAAGGATATTCAACGAGACACCATGTGGGTAATATTTTCATGTTAGCACAAGAGCTTATCTGACCATCTATAATATTGGATGGAGGCCAGCTATGAAGTGGTGCACCTATGTCCGAACTGCTGATTGTGATGCAATATGCTTGGTTAAATTCCTATTTTAAATTCTTAAATATAATTCTTCGTACCACCGACTTCACTGAAAGAAAATTATGGTAGTTTCTGTTAGAAATTGATTAATTTTAGCCAAACTGAATGTCTAAAATTAGGACAGTTATAAGTTTGGCTAAAATAGCTAATCATTTTTATCTAACTGAAAACAGCTAAAAACAATTGAACTTTTTAAGTGATTTTGCCAGATGTATCTAGCTATAATAATGGATTGGTTCGGCTGATTCAGTTATAATTTGTAGCCTTTCCAGCTAAAAGTTTAACTGAAAATGCTAAATGAGCAAGGCTTTCCCAGCCAGAATCTGGCAGAAACTTCAGCATGTTTTAGACCACCCAGCCAGACAGTAGCTGTTTCAGTTAGAAATGTTTCAATTCCAGCTGTGTGTTTAGCAGAAAAAGCTCAGTGAGCCAATTCAAAGTGAGGCTGTCCCAGCCAAATTATGGCAGGAACAGCCAGACAGTCTAGCTAAATCACCTGAACGTTTGACAGTCCTTATTAGATTGTTAGGCTGTTGTATTTCTATTTATTACTATTTTGAAGTATGAATAGTTCACCTCTCATGAGGAATAATTTATACAAAATGGAATTTCAAAGCTTTAAGAAAAGTTATGTTTAGAGCATGTATTTTAAATAAAAAATATATTTCAAGACTAAACCCGCTTTAATATGATGGAATAATATAATAACCATTTTGTTGTAATTGGGATTCTGTACAGAGATAATAAAGCTCAATTAATGACTACCAATTACTGAATAAACTAGGACTTGAACTGTCTGCTGAGGTATTACTGACCATGACGAAGAAAATCACCCCTATTTTTTGAATTTAATACACTTTTACAAGTTGACAAGGCTGACACAAGTAATACTTTCAAGGAGGAAAATAAATAATAGACATTTGTGCGTTAAGACAATCAAACATTTTATTACAACTTCATACTTTACATATGCCTATCGTATCATTCATAAGAATAATCGACAAAAATAATATTCCAGGTCCACTTTCTTTATACACAGGGTGTTGTGTCTTAACACGTTCACTAATTTGAAAACATGTTAGAATCAGCGTTAGAATACTTTGAAAAGTAAGAATTATACTAAATTCAAATCAATTAAATTAAAGAAGCTATACCTTGAACGTTTAGAATAGATTGCATAACGACTCCTCATGTCAAGAACACACTTGTGAACACGGTGCAATCGACCACACAACACTTACTTGCAATATTTATTATTTTTAGACCTTACAAAGGTAGTAAGTGTTCAAAGTGTGTAGTAATAGTGTAGACAGTGTTCTCATTATAACACTGATACGTTATACTCAGACTTTTTAAAATTAGAGTCAAAGAACTTCTCTTTAGTCTAGGTACGGATGAGGCCGACGTTATCATCACGGCTGATTACCGGCGCGACTGACCCCGACCCTTGTACTGTGCCCTCCCGCCGGGCGCACCTCGCTCTCCGGCTGGCCGGCATGAGTCAAGCAAACGCGGCTCTCACCTGAATTTTTGCACTGAAACTGTTGTTCCCTGGTTGTTTTTGACTCCTTAATAAATTTTCCTACTTAATGAATGAAAAGTAAAACTCTTAATTTTACGTTACAATTTTTCCTCCTTGAATAAATTTTGTTCATTCAACTACTTTTTCCATAATAAATTAATTACGGTCTTAACTTTTTCTTAATGCAACTCAACAGCAGACGCACAGGCAGCTCCTGCCTATGTCTGCTGGTTCCTTTTAGGCCATCAATAGATAAATAAAGGCTACATAATGAAATGTTTTCAGTTAAAGCTGCCTGCATAAGAATATTTTTAGTTAATAAGTAACATTTCATTTAATTTGTACTGTGAAGTAGCTTAAGTTCTTTATGGAATAAACAATGTTTTTCATTCATTCATTCATTCACGTTCGGTAGAGTCCTTATATATCGGTCAGGTTGTATCAGCCGTTTTTTTAAGTAAATGGATACTAGGAAATATGCCACATTAAAAATGTATATACAGTAATTTATTTGTGGTTAAAATGCAGTTAAATACTGATGAACAAGTTTTAAGTTTAAGCTCCGACAGTATAGCCTTGAGTAAAATACGAGAGCGAAGTTCCATTGCCACCAACTCTCTTAAGAAGTGGATAGTCCCAGTGACACATCTCAAGTTCATCTTCCTTTCTCGTGCGATATTGATGTATATTTTATTTTGCCTTACAATCTGACGTACAATGCCGTAGAAAATCAATTGTTTAGATTTTTATTTAAGTTGAAAATTCAGCCAATTAGCTTGTATTTTTATTTTTAAATACACTACGATACTATTGTAACATAAAAGGGTTTTACCACTTGCATAAACTACCTTTTTCATTCTCTGTAACATCGACAACCATGTAAAACATCCATCATTCCTAACCTATACTTTCCAGCAAATGTGTCTATAACTCATCTCCCGTCACGGTACCTCGAATTGCCTGCCACATGTAATCGAAACCGCGAGAATATACACATTATTTATTGCATTTACCGATGCAAGTTTTTAATTCCTCAAGACCTAATTTATTATGTAAGATCAACGTTTTCTTTTAATTATAACTCAATCAGTTCCTGTAACAGGCATGCGTAGTGTAAGTGTTTGACATATTTCGTCCAATTAAAGTATATTCACTTATTGAATGAATATACTGTATCGTGTTTTTTTCACCACTTTCTCAAGCTGAGATCACAAAATAATGAATGCAAAAATAAAACTTATTTGTTTCGGACGTTTAATGAACTATTAGTGGTCACATTACTTGCATATCATTTTGACATCACTTCTGTATTGACTCATATATCTCTTTCCTTATGAAAACTGATTTACACATTTTATTAAAGACGCTACTTCAAAGTACACTATTTTATTAAAGATTCCAAAGTACACTATTCTTACAGTCGATACAAATTTGTGAAATTATAATTCGTAAAATAAAGCACTAAATTATAGCAACGTTTAAAAAAAATAAAGTAAGTACCTTTAGTATAAGTTGGGATTTAATTTTGTCACTTTAATCAGGATGTCCCTCAACCATTGTAACAAACATAACTTGCGTTATTCCGTGGGTCAAGGCTAACATTTTTTACATACCAAACTTGGGTTTCACGAGCTTAGTTTTCCATATATCTGTCTGTATTTTTTACATGATTTATTGTAACTTAGACCTATTTTATCTTAACTAATCGTTTTGGATATAAATGGTGTCTTTGAGACCCATTTCAATTCATATTAATTTATACTTTGTACCAAAGGTTCACGATTATGATGGGCGAATATTACAGTCTTAATATTAACTATGTGATATAAAATTTAATTTTAATCTTTTTAAATACACATTATACGTCTTAACCTTTTAATAATAAAAGTTTTTAATATATTCCTATCCCTAAATATTAAACTTTTTATATTTTATTGAAACAACAATAGCAATATAGTCTGGTCACAGGACAACGTTAAAATTAATTCAAAATACCACCGATCCAGTAGACCTGCATACTCAGCGAATTTCAAATCTTCAATTCAACTTAACAACCGATATGACATATTTTTGCAATCTCCATGAGAATGACGTGGGGAATACGTATGAAGGTCTGCTGCAACAGGTATTTAAATATTGGATAGTTTAAATAAATATCCTTTAGATCTTAATTATGAGAAGATTTAACTATTTATTGTTTTAAAATATGCTACCTTTGCTCGATCTTCTCTCACCCACGGCATACGAAAAATGCATTTAATATTATCCCTAATAGAACGCGCTTTTTGCGATTGTGATGGGCAAAAAGTGGATAAATATTAAAATATCTGTCGGACCAAAAGATTTTAGTGTCTTTATTTTTTGCTAAAAATGTATACACAAATTTCTCAAAAACAAAAATACTATATTGTTGCAGTCTTGGAAAAATGTTAGAATTGTTTGAGGAGTTTTATCCTCAAAGGGTAATTTTTTGCCATTTTTAGATTCCAAAAGTATAATACGGTATTGTGACCATGACAAACTTTCCTAACCTAAGTACCCCTACGTATTCATTGATAGAATATCATCATTTATTCTTAAATCCGAGATAGGAACGGGAAGAAACCTCTGTAGAGTTTACTGTACGACCTCCCTTTACTTGTATACAGAGTGCCATTTCGATATATTTCAGCGTTATTTTCCCCCTATCGGTACACAATCTTAAAAAGGTATGAATTTATATATTCAAATCATTCAACGAAATATGTAAATTAAATCCAAGGGTCTGTAAAAGAAAAGGTATCTCTGCCTTAAACTTCTACATACACTATTTTAAAATACGGTGTCATATTTTCCTTTATTGTAAAATCAAAATTCACATTTAAACTAAACTTTATGTAGTAATAGTGAATAAGCTAAATAATGTATTATAAAAGTTATCGACAGTAAAATTTAAATGACGACTTTGAGAAACTTTTACGATTGAAACCTCCCGATCAGAAATAAACAAAATGTATTTTTACAATAGCTTTGCATTGTGAAAACTCCTCACGTTTGAGTTCGGAACTTATCGCCTCTGCTAAACCAGGCAACTTGTTGTTTTATCATACCACTGCAGTTTTTAATGTATTGTTGAAACTGAAAAATTGTCCCTGATTCAAAACAAGTATATATAGTGCTTTTGGCCAGATCTGGCTATTAACTAATTGACCGATACGTTCTGAATGTTAAAAAGTAATTAAATGTTGCAAGGATTTTTGAGGAAGCCAGTAAAATTTTAGAAAAGAGGCACTGTGAATAATCTTACGAGGTTATCTAAATTAATTCTGTAATTTTGGCCGTTAATGTTTTCACAGGGATTGATTTTACATGCTCCGGTAAAAAAACTTTATTCTAGCAATAGTCTTTAAAAGAGGTGCATAGTTAAGAATAAGAAAAGTGAAAAGGTTGAAATAACAACTGTATTTAAAACTAAATTTCAGCATAATTAGGAACTGTCTTAAAAGTAGAATCACTCTGGGTGCTACTGCATGTAAAAAGTCTCGTAGTTATTGTTTTTAAATATAAATTACAATATTTTATCCTCCTGTTTGTTTTAGTACGATCTGAATAAAATGATTAGTCTAAATCTAAAAATAAGATGATTTGGATGTTTTTCGTTTCGTAATGACATAAATTGTCGCAATTTAACCATTAGACTCTGTTTGTATACTTAAACCTGTACAAAATTGGGAAGGGAGAACACAGGTTACTTTTGTTTGTAATTGCTATGAACATTCGTCCAAATTTGTTTTGTTTTTGTTTTTCATAAAGAGGGTGGCGGCCTCTTTTTACCTTGCATTTGCCCCCCCACATGGGCCTCAGGCCTGTGCTTGGAAGTTATCAAGCAAACCCAAGGAGTGAAGCGGTACAGTACAAGGATGAACAGTACTGCTAAAAGTATGCGGCATCATCGGGACTCGATCCTGCGACGCTGCCGCCACAGAACCGGGGCCGAGTGCGCTACCAACTGCGCCACCGACTCACTAACATACGAATAACATTGTTTTATATGCCGATAACTCAACTTTTTTAAATTTTATATTGATGTATTCACTGCTCAAACTACATTGAACGATACGCTTTTAAAACAACATTTTTAGTTTGAATCAAAAAATCTAAAAATACATAAAGAGAAGACTGAAGAAATCGTTTTTTAATCTCAAAAACTTATCTCTTGAAAACAAATTGGTCAAACTGCTAGGGTTATATTCGACCAATAAACTGACCAGTGATTCTAATAAAAACATGTAATCTTCATATCGTCTAGGGTTTTTTTTTATTAAGACAGTTTAAATCATGTAGGGCCTACATGTCGGTCATGACTTGTTGATCACAGCATACTATGCTTTTTATCTTTTTAGCGAATTTCCCCTATAGGGAAGAAGCTATTACCGTAGGTCTCATGGTAAGACCTAAGCCCAAGACATGATAACTTTTCGTTTTGGGGCCACCAGAAGCAGAAAAAACCATTCGTTCGAATTTATATATATATATATATATATATATGTATGTGTGTGTGTGTGTGTGTGTGTGTGTGTGTGTGTGTGTGTGTGTGTGTGTGTGTGTGTGTGTGTGTGTGTGTGTGTGTGAGCACGATAGCGGTCGTAAAATGGTCCGATCTTAATGAAATTTGGTACAGACATGTAAAGTGGTAATCCCTCGGACGAGTTTGTGAACCAGCCCGATCGGACCACCGGAAGGGGGGGTAAAGGGTGATAAACCCCCCCAAAAATGGGCTTTTTGAGTTTTGTACAAAGGAAAATAAAATTTATCAAATTTTTGTTGGCACCATTGAATTTAGCTCAAAAAAACAAACAATTTAGTATTTGAATCACTGCTCTATGTCCATTGGTTACTGAGATATTGAAAGTGGTAAACACAGTACGTTGTCCCAAAGTTAACCTTATGGGAAATAAATAAAATTCTACATCTCGGTTATTTCTCAACATATCTTGATAAAACTTGGTAAATAGCTTCTTCTAGTTCAGATCTATTGAATATTGAATTAAAACCATCCAGTTTTAATATACCTGTAGCAGCAAACCTGCGTACTCATTTCCCATGTTATTCTTATGGAGCTTACCAAAACATGTAAAATCTCGCTTTGTTGGATTGAAATACGTTGTTTTGCATTTGAGATTCGCTGAGTATGCAGGTCTGCTGCAACGGGGGTATTTTTATGTTTCTGCACAGAAACAACTGTTTTCTGTGCCTTACTCTTGGCTGGAAAGTTACTCTTTGCCGATCACTGCACGGAAAATTTACCGTGCACTGCACAGTAAGGCTACCGTGCTCTAGGAAACGGAAATTACGGAAGTCAACAATCAAAGCAATCAGCTGATTGCAGTAAACCAACGTTTAATGCATGTTTATTGGTTTCTTCAGAGGAATGTCGTGGCAGCACTGGTAGCGGTAGCAAATTTTTGTTTGTTTGTTATAGGTTAGGTATAAAGAATTGAGAGATGAGAAACGTAATTGTTTATGCAAGGAGTACGATATGATTATAAAACATGTTTTTTTCTGAGCAGTATAGTAAGGTGTAAAGTATTGTACTTCACACGCCCGGTAAATTTTACCGTACTCGCATGAAAATCCCACACTCGCCTAGCTGCTCGCGCGGGAGGATCATGCTTGATCGGTAAAACGGTACTTACCGGGCAAGTAACAATATACTATTTCACTCTCATCTCATTTACGGGATTAGGTTATGGGGAAATAGTACAGGTGCTGCAAAGGCTTTTATTTGTCAAAAAAATCTATACCAGTTATATTGGGGTTAAACGATACAGACAGTTGTTTTGAGCATTTTGAATCTAAGAATTTTAGTGCCATCAAGTTTGTTAGTTTATCATCCCTTAATTCATGTAAAAGAAAATCTAGGGACTTATAGTAATCGATTAAGTGTTCACACATACAATACAAGAAACCAAGAAAATTGGACCTTTCATGTTTTAGATCAAGTAAATCAATCATTAGTTATTCATATTTAAATTTGCCAATAAAACTTCTATTTAATAAACTACCAGATTCTTCCTCAAATGTGTCACTTACGAAACGAAAAACTATTCTCACAAACGGGTTTTCCTCGATGCCTTTTTACAAAGTAAACGATTTTTTAGAAAGTCATCGGACCAGTTTTAAATACGTTCAAAAGTTTTTTTTAATTGGTGCTTGGTTTTGCCTATATATTACTATTATTTTGTTAATTTTTTTACTAGCGAATTTTGTTAAAGGAATAAGCACAGTAAATTTACCGTGCACTAGAAAACGGAAATAACAGAAGTCAACAATCAAAACAATTAGCTGATTGCAGTAAACCGACGTTTAATGCATGTTTATTCGTTGCTTCAAACGTATGTGGTGGCAGTACTGGTAGCGGTAGCAATTTTTTTGTTTATTATAGGTTAGAGTGATTGAAGAATTGAGATCGAAGGTCAATTTAAGACCTAAGCCCGAGACCTTGGTAATTTTTCATTTTATATATTATTGGCGTTAAAATTGTTAAAAATTCGATATCCTCCTTATTTCTTGATAAAATTTGGTGAATGGCCTCTTCTAGTTCAGATCTACTATAGTAGAATCTCGATTAGAAGACATTCGATGACACAAAAACCTCGATAAGAAGTGCATTTTTTGAGTCTCCTTGAAATTGTAATTGCACTTAATATCTTTATAAAACGAACGTCAATAAGAAAAGTCCCTTGATAAAAAGACTGTTTTCATTATCTTCTTGAGAGTCTTCTTATCAAGGTTCCACTGTAAATAGAATTAAAACCACCCAGTTTTAACATACCTGTTGCAGCAAACCTGCATACTCGTTCCCCATGTTATTCATATGGAGCTAATAAAAACATGTCAAATCTCCGCTATGTTGGATTGAAATATGTTTTTTGCATTTGAATTTCGCTGAATATGCAGGTCTGCTGCTACGGGGGTAACATTTATCAGGAAATTTGGACCTTGGTTTTTACTCATCTTTTTTCGCTGAATATACAGTCAAATGTTCATATAGTAATTTAGAATTTTTAGAATAATTCAAAGACTTTAATATTATGACGAAGTCTATAGTAATACGTTGTATTATCTAATGACGAATAAAGATCTTGAATCATTAATATGTGATTGTTCAGCTCTAGCTATAACTACTCCAATCATTACAGATTCACTTTGACAAAGGCGCAAAACAATGGAGGGAAACTGAGGGCAATAAGTTTTGTCATTAGATTAGGTGGATGTAATCATTGTCCAACATAAAAGCTTCTAATTTACTTTCCATCCATTTTTCGGATAAATACCCAGACTAGATGCAATCGAATATAGACATATTGTTTTATCCCTAAATAAATGTGTTCCTTTTAATTTTCCTGAAAGCCGTACCCGAACTGAATAAATAGCAGCTATCAAATTTTGCTGCCAACTTTTTTTACCGATACTTATATGATCTATTTCTCTACAATTTATCTTCAGTCAGGCCTATAATGGTACATTTTCTTGAACTATCTTATCTAATTATTCCTCAGTCAACATTATTATTAGGTTTTTCTCCGATTGAATCTTCGAGTTAATGTACAGATAGTTCTCCTTAACAGTAAATTCGACAATATAAAAGCGAATAAATTATAATATTCTTACTTAGATGGTGATTTTAGAGATGAACCCTTAAGTTAAGCGTTTGATAAAACGAATGAGAAAATGTAAAATCCATTTAATTAACGAGGTGCGGCACCCAGTAACCGCTAAGTGCTTGTTTGCGTTTTCGTTCTGTTTTCACTTTTGAAACATTAAAAAAATTGCTTCTACGAAATGACGTTAATCAATTACTTTTGTATACTATTCCCGAAAGTTTACTCAATATTTAATTTAAATTAAACATCGCCTTGTCGTATTCGCGATGCATAATGGTTTTGGTTGTATTGTTTTCTTTTTTTTTTATTTGTCTTCGCATAAAAAACCATAACCTCAAAAAACCACGGCCTCATTAAAAAGTCAGCTTTTCATTTAGAAGGATACAATAACATTGATAATGGTATACGTACTAAATACTTTTAAATTACAAACTAATGTGATATAAACTGTTTTCATTATATATTATAATCAAGTATTCATTTTAGATATATATACATATATATATATACATGTATATATATCTCAAGTATTAATTTTTTTATTATTATCATGAGTACCCTTTTATTTTAAAATTATTTTAAAACAAAAGGGTACTCATGTTAATTTTAAATATTTATTTAATAGTAGCCCTTATTAGTGATCTTCATATAAATTACAATAAAAACAAATAATCAAGTTCATCTGATTTCATTGTCGTGTAGTGAAAAATATAGTTCAAAACACGATTGAAAATTGTTTGCATTCTCTTGACCATATGAAGTGCTTCATAAATCTCGCACTTCAAATATATGGTCTAGAACATGGTAATTCCACACTCACTTTTCACTCTTTTCCTAAAATATACCATACACACTTATACAAGTACATAAGTTACTACATTGCTACTAGGCCTATAATGGTCCATTTAAACCAGGCCTATAATGGTACATTTTCTTGAACTATCTTACCTAATTATCCCTCTTTCAACTCTCAACATTATTATTATCTATTTATCCAGTTGAATCTTCGTATTAATATAAGAGTATCTCTCCTTAACAGTAAATTCGACAGTATAAAAGGGAATAAATATGTAATACTTTTACTCAATTTAACCTTGAGAGTGCGAAAGCAAATTACTTAATGTTGACAAATCAATTATTTCATTTCTATACTGTAAGTTCGATTTAAATTATTTTTAGTTTAATATTAATTAAACATGGAATTAATATTAAATTCGTGTGTTTACTGTTTTCTGAATATTTAAATAATATATAAATGTTCGTATTGTTTATTTTCTTATACTGTAACAATAACGTACCCGTTCTTCGGGTGTGAAGGAATTAATCAATGGTCTATGGAATTTGCATATAAATTACCTTGAAAAAATGTTCTTACGTCTGTTCTTTGACAATGACTAATGTCAAATTGTAGTATTCGCAGCTCCCTGTACTTCAAAGTCTGAATATTTAAATTCTTTTAAAAATCCAACATTGTAACCTCAGACGTCTTTGGGACGTAGCACGTAACAATTTTAAGGAAGTGAATAGGCTCATAACCCGGGTTTTTAAGATTTAAACATGTAAAATTTCAACCCAGTCACTTCAGTAGGCTATTTTTGGCCATTCACCCGTAACATACAGATAGAAAGATCACACGCAGAAACCACACATATATATAACTTTATCACGGTGATTTATTATATTCACTCTGGGAGAATATTTGAATTTAAATAGAAAATGAATTTTTTTAGCGAATTTCCCCTATAGGGAAGAAGCTATTACCGTAGGTCTCATGGTAAGTCCTAAGCGCGGGACCATCATAATTTTCGTTTTGGTGCCCCCAGATACCAAAAACACCATTCTTTCAAATTTGTATATTATATATATATATATATATATATATATATATATATGTGTGTGTGTGTGTGTGTGTGTGTCTGTAAGCACGATAGCGCTCGCAAAAATGGTCCGATCGGAATGAAATTTAGCATAGGCGTGTAAAGTAGCAATTATTCGGATGAGTTCGAAAACCAGCCTGATTGGACCACTGGAAGGGGGGGTAAAGGGGGATAAACCCCCCCAAAAATGGGTTTTTTGGGGTTTTCACATATAAAAATCAAAATAATCCAATTTTAATTAGCACCATTGAATTAAGCTCGAAAAAACAAACAATTTAGTATTTTAATCATTTCTCTATATCCATTGGTTACCGAGATATCGTAAGTGGTAAACACAGTACGTTGTCCCTATGTTAACCTTATGAGAAATAAGTAAAATTCTATATCTCGCTTATTTCTCAAAATATCTTAATAGAACTTGGTTTGTGGCTTCATCTAGATAAGATCTAATGTATTGTAGTCGAAAACCCCCGAAATTTCCATTTTTGTGGCAGCAAACCTGCATACTCATTCCCCATGTTATCCTTATGGGAAATAACAAATTCTATATCTTCCTTATTTTTTGACAAATCTTGATAAAAGTTGCTATATGGTTTCTCCTAGTTCAGATCTACGAAATATTGAATTAAAACCACCCAGTTTTAACGGACCTGTTGCAGCAAACCTGCACACTCATTCTCCATGTTATTCTTATGGAGCTTACAAAAACATGTTAAATCTCACTATCTTGGATTGAAATATGTTCGTTTGCCTTTGAAATTCGCTGAGTATGCAGGTCTGCTGCAACTGGTGTATTTTTGTATACTACTGTAATAGTATATTACGTTACTAGACCGGTAACTACTGCTTCCTGATGAGCATGATAGTTCCCGCGCGAGCCACAGGCGAGTGCGGGATTTTCATGCGAGTACGGTAAAACTTACCGGGCGTGTGATGTACAGTACTTTACGGAATACTAATCAGAAAAAAAATCATTACGTTTCTCAGTTCATCAAACCTAACCTATAATAAACAAAAAACATTGAATTTCCTTCTACTACTAGTTCTACTACATTCATCTGAAGAAACCAATAAACATGCATTAAATATGCGTCGATTTTCTGCAAAGAGCTGATTGTTTAGATTGTTTAATTACGTTATTTCTGTTTCCTAGTGCACATTAAATTTACCGTGCAGTTATTGGCAAAGAGTAACTTTCCAGCCAAGAATAAGGGACAGAAAGTATATGTTTCTTTGTAGTATGATGTAAGGCATTTTTATCCGTCCAATGTTTCATTTAATCAAGGCAATTGACACAAATTTCCTACAAATAGTATTGTCTTTCGTTAGTAAGATCATAGTAAAAACTCGTTCTTTAGTAAAAACTCGTTCGTTAGTAAAAACTCGTTCACTAACGTCAAAATTGAAAACTAAAAAAAATGCATTGGGGGCATTTATGGAAATGAACAGTGTAGTTCCCATTAAAATACAATACAAATTCGTCAAGCGATTCCGGATTTGTAGGTGATTGCAGAGTTTAGAACGCGAAGTGCTCAATTATTGATTTTGCCAGTTTGAGTGACTAACAATTAAGGCAATTGTCTTAGATAAATGCAAACTCTTCTAGCAATGACTACAAGAATAAATTAAGCGTTCTTGTTGTATAAATGTTTATATAATTTCAGCTCAAAATGCAATGCCCAAAAACCTTAAATGTTGACTTAAACGCCAATGATTTTAGTTAGCAATGTAACGGGTGTTATACATATGGAATTTTAAACAGAAATCAAAATTAATTCTGTATGGAAAAAGTTGATCTGAAATAGCTGAAACAAAATGTTCAAGTTTTTTTAATAAACCAATTGGTTTAAAAAAAGTGAAATACAGTTGTTCTTAGCTCAAAATTACATTTTATGAATGCTGATTATTAATATTATTTCTTATTTGTTCCCTTGTGATAAGACAAAATTCTAGCTCTCTCGAAATAGTAACAATTTCAAAATGTCTTTGAATAGTCTTCTCATTCAGAGGTTCCAGTAAAAACAAACTCCTCCATTTATGAACTAAAATTATGCAAAAATTTCAAAATGCAAAATAGAAATGTAATACATTTCTACTATACGTAAAATTATGAGGTCAAAATGGATATTAATCAATAGATAAAAATCACATTATTATTAATTAATGTTAATAGATAATATAACTGGTGCCAATTCTTGGGGCCCAGTCCGCGCATGGGGCGGGGAGTGGGTAGGCTGGGAGGAGAGGGGAGTATTAGCGGCAGCGGCGGCCGACAGTGTACTAGCCTGGCTGTGTACATTCGGCAGCTCGCACATAATTACTACTTCTCTGTCAATCGTTGTTAAGAGTATCAAGACGCTTTAATAAATACTAATGAAACATCATTCTTAAATCTTATGCTGTATTTTACTTTAATTGTAAATAAGAGTCAATGTTCCGTCGGTCAATGTTTTTAGGACGACATTTAGTGACACGCTATTGTTGACGACTGAGAGCTGAATGACAGTGCTGCGCTCTAGCAACGCGTTGTCGCGCATGCGCACTAGCCGTTTTTGCTACCGCGCATCCACCGCACTGGGTCCCAAGAATTGCCGTCAGTTATAATTAATTTGACATGAATAAACAAATTTTATACGAACCTTTTATAACTCCGGCTGTTTGGTTTTATTTTTATAAAGATTCAAATAAGTACAATCAAGTAATATATTATGTAAGGTATTACTACGATAATAATGTACCATAAAATTCTTGAGAGCGCGAAAGCAAATTATTTAATGTAGACAAACTAATTATTTCATTTCTATACCGTAAGTTCGATTTAAATGATCTCATTTTATAGACTTTCTACTTTTGTAACTGGCAAAATTAAGCTAATAAAACTGCGGTAAACTTGTTCAACAAATTATTTCCATAGATGAACTTGGGCCAGCGATAAATTTTAATGACGCCAATATCTCTCTGGAGGCTCAGCTGTTGCTGCTAAACACATTTACTTACAATGATATATTGTTTGCGGGATTGGATTTCCTTTCATTGCCATTCCATTAATTTGTAACTTTTATTAATAAGATTCTGAATTACTTTTCATTCTTTCTCTTCATTGTAAAGCAAACAAGTTTGCTCGGTACTGTACATAACATTTCTTTAATTCGTTAAACTCAAGAATGTACAATTTACAGAAAGGGTTTTGGAAAATTATTATAATGAAGTGAAGCGAAATCTCTTATGAGATGTACTTGAATATGTAGTTGTAAACAGGGCGTCAGGCGTTTACTGTGCCACACGGTTCAGTTTTACTCAGTAATTCAAACCGAATAAGACATAATATACTCTCGTTCAATGCAAGCTCTAGCAAATTCGTTCACAGAATGATGGATTGCTCTGCGGTTGATTTGAAGTGTTGTTTTGAACGTTACAATTTTTTCTTCTGGCAGCTTTAAGCAATAATTATGCAGTTGTTATTTCGTTACCCCTAACGTGGCAGTATATATGATCAATATTCTTTTAGCGAATTTCCCCCTGTAGGGAAGTAGCTATTACCGTAGGCGGCATGGTAAGACTTAAGCACGGGACCATTGTAACTTTTCATTTTGATGCCCCCAGACCTCAAAAACACCGTTCGTTCATTTTCATATATATATATGTGTGTGTGTATATATATATATATACCTGTCCGTAGGCATGATAACTTTCGTAAAAAAGGTCCAATCGCGATGAAATTTGGTACATACGTCTAGAGTGACATTTACTACTTCGAGTTCGAAAACCATAAAAACATAAAACATAAAAACATTGTTAAGTTAACTCTAAGGACAGTTTTTTGACAAAATACAATTTATTTTTAGGATTTGATATCTTTATATTAATTTTTTGGAAATTTAATTGTCGAAATTGGATTCAGCTTAAAAAAAAAAACAATTTAGCATTTTGAATTATTATTCTATGTCAATCCGTTGCTGATATATTGAAAGTGCTAAACACAGTACGTTGTCCTATATTAGTTTTGGTTTTACGCTTAAAAAAGTATAATTACCCTGTTTTCATTGAAAATTCCCCAAAATTTGCATTATAATTACCCTAAATCCCTACATTTACCCTAATGTAGGGTAATTTGAAAATAAAAGTCTGAACATATGATAATATTTTAATTTTCAGGTGAATATTTTATTTGTCTTTATTTTGAATGGTTAGAGTTCATTGATCATGATTTTGCATAAAATATATACTATATTAAAAATGTAAATTATTTTTAAGTTTTATGAAGAAACTATGTGCATTGGGGAGGGGGGGGGGTGTCTTGGTCTAGACTTCCTGAAAATGTAGCATAATTATGGTATGTTTAAAAGTCTGAGGAATGATATTTTTTTTAATTGGCAGGAGATGCAGGTCTGCTGCAACTAATAGGGGTGTTTTATTTATAATATTAACCATATGATTGAATTTAATTTGTTCATGAGATTATATTATTTGTTTTCCAGTATTTTGAATTTATTGATTATATGTTTCCTGTCATTTATATACTATAACAAGACTACATTTATTGAAAATTAAAAGGCCAAGAACTTATAAAATACAAAAAGTTTATATATTACTAATAAAAACCAATGTGATCCCCTTGTAAATTGTCCTCATGTTTGAAGCTTATGAATGATTAAATATAAGTTTTAAATATATAATTTACAAAACATATTCAAACGATATTTTCCTTTACATAAGTTGAATGCTCACATATAAAAAAATAAAGCCTATGGAAATTCGCTGAGTACGCAGGTCTGCTGCGACGGGTGTATTATTTACTATCAAATTCATTTTGATGAAACCGTTATTATTTATGAGATCTACATAAATTCGTTTTTGGGTCATAACGTAGTTTTTTTCCTCATCAATAGGCTATACCAGCTCTATTTTGATAATAGAGCTTGTGATAAAAAAGAGAAAGGAACGGAACGGATGTATCCTTCTCTGTGGCATATATTACTTAAAGGTTACTTAGAGAAACCCATAATACCCATAGAGAAACTCTAGACCAATCCTAATTTGGTATAAATTTATGTTTTTAAAATATACAAAAGTAGTTATAAAATGTATAGATTTACAACCATCAGTATTTTGTACTCTATGAACAATGATCTACAAACAGCATTCCTTTTGGCACCGGACAAATTATGTTTTTTTGTGCTAGGTTTTTTATCTTGGGGTATCCATTGTACCGTATCAAAGTATCCCACTACCATAACCCATAACAGACTGAATGTCGTACTCATAAAGCATGTAACTCATGCCAATGTAAGTTTCCGACCTATGTATTAAAAGATATTCCGGATATCTTAGAGGCTAACATTCTAATATGGGGGTTCCATGATAGATTGTAATAGTTGACAATAATGCTATTGTCAACTACTATCGTTTTATTATTTAGAATTTTTCATTTAAGCGGGTAAAACCTTCTTAAACTCCCTTCTTGATGGTCGTATCGTTTGCTGATTTTTGAACTCGTCCAAATATTTACCACTTTACATGTCCGTAACAAATATCGTGGAGATTAGACCATTTTACGAGCAATATCGAAATAAAAGTTATTATATTAAATTGGACGAATAGTGTCTTTTGGCTTCAGGGGACCCAAAACGAGAGGTTAATGTGGTCCTGGGATTAGGTCTTACCATGTCACTTTCGGTAACAGCTCCTTCTTTAATTTCCTCTTTACCTAAATGTATCTTTTTATAAGTTTAAAAAGTAGAAAATTATGATGAACTCATGAGTTTGTTTGTATAAGGTTTCTCCCAAAAGGCTTTTTAACAATGGATATCCGAAGGAATGCTACGAAGAAGCGATTCACAGAATTCACAGAATGATGGATTGCTGATCGCTCCAGTTGATTTAAGCGTTGTTTAGAATATTAAGTAACTGTTGTTTTTCAGATACTTCCAACAAGTACAATGTACGTGGATCATATAGAACCGCTACAGAACTTTTGAATAATTATTGGGTGTAAGATACTAGTCAGCGTAATCAAATCAAATCGAATAATAACAGCATGGGCATGCATCAGTTGAAGGGTCCAAAACAATAGTATACTCCTCTAGAAAATCGAAATTCTATAAAAAGATTTACAGATCAAAAATGTCTTATAGTCTTAAATTTGGTCAGATCAGATTCAATCCTGAAGTCGACGAGGAGGGCGTTGAAAAACACTACGGCATTGTATAGTTCGAATCAAAATACAAGGCCCACGCCGTCCATAAGCCAATACTAAAATTAACATTAGTCTTACGGACGGACTGAGCCTTATGATTTGAATTGGCCTATACATCATCTGGTTTTTAAAATGCCCCCGTTGGCGTTGCAGCAGACCTGCATACTCAGCGAATTTCAAGTGCCAAAAAAATACTTCCATTGAATATAGAGAGATATAACATGTTTTCGCAATCTCCTTAAGAATAACATGGGAAATGAGAAAGCAGGTTTGCTGCTACAGACATGTTAAAATTGGGTGGTTTTATTTAAATATTTAGTATATCTTATCTTTAAAAAGCCATGTGCCAAATTTTATCAAGATATTTTCAGAAATAATGAAGATATGGAATTTTTATTACCACTAAGGATAACATGGGGAATGAGTTTGCAGGTTTGCTGCCACAAAAATTGAAATTTCGGTGGTTTTAGATTAAAATATATTAAATATCATCTAGATGAAGCCACAAACCAAGTTTTATTAAGATATGTTGAGAAGTAGGTGAGATATAGAATTGTACTTATTTCCCGTAAGGTTAACATTGGGACAACGTACTGTGTTTACACTTTGAATATCCCGGTAACCAATGGACATAGAGCAGTGGTTCAAGATACTAAATTGTTTGTTTTTTCGAGCTGAATTCAATGGTGCTAACCAAAATTGGATTACTTTTATTTTTCTATGTGAAAAACCCAAAAAACCCATTTTTTGGTGGGTTTATCCCCCTTTATCCCCCCTTCCAGTGGTCCGATCGGGCTGGTATTCGAACTCATCCGAATAATTACTACTTTACACCCGTGTGCCAAATGTCATTTCGATCGGACTATTTTTGCGAGCGCTGTCGTGCTTACACACACACACAATATATATATATATATATATATATATATATATATATATACAAATTTTAACGAATGGTGTTTTTGCTTCTGGGGGACCCAAAACGAAAAGTTATAATGGTCTTGGTCTTAGGTCTTACCATGAGAGCTATAGGGGAAATTCGCTAAAATGAGGTTTTATGGCTGGAAATGTTGGATTTTCTCCTGTTTCTCAATCACAACTGAGAAACATAGGAAAATTTAACAAGCCCCGCCATAAAACCTAATTATTTAACCAGGGACTTAAAATATATTTGAATAAAAGATAATTCAAGCATATCTAACCGTGATTCAAGCCGTAAATGCCTCGACCACAAACTCTGCTCATTTATACTATCAGAATGAACCAATTAGATCTTAAGAAAATTATTCAGACTTAGTAAACGGTTACATTCTGAGTTATGTTGTTTTCATCCCATGTATCTCTAAGATAAATGGGTAAGACTTCTAACTAGTCTAAATGCTGGCCTAAAACCTTTTGTAAAACTATAACTAATTTAACTTAACTTAGACCTACTTTTGAGGAATCGATACAGTACTTCGTAGTAATAAATGTTTTGTCTTACTGTATCATGAAGTGCATTTGCAGATTTCATCGCCGATATTTTGTATTTTAACTATAAAAGAAAAACCTACTAGGAAGATAGTTTCAGATAACCTATAAGGTTCATCTTTTGATTCTGAACCAATGCCGATAGACCTCTGCTGAACTAGATTGATAGTAGTACAATAACAAAATAAACATTTACTGCCGATAGTTTCAACTTACATTTTACAGGAGTAAAGAAGTAATAAGTTTAAAAGGGTTCGCAATAAAGAACTCAACTGAAATTACCTCGGTGTAAAACAGTTTCTCATTTAATGCAATTAAAACTTTAACAGCTTTCTAAATCTGTTATTATTGCAAACTTCAAGAGTATTGAGATAATCTTTTAGCTAATTATCTCTATTAATAGCTCCTCAGCGTACCGTCATAATTATTCTGAAAGATATTTAAAATGATGTTAGACTCATCAGCTTTTATATATATATATTTGCACATGGACAATTCGTTCGTGCATACGTAATCCGGATAAATATCACTCTGATTTACTTATGAAGGTGGAGGTTTAGTTGTGGTCAAGTTTATTGTAAAAATAATCTGATAAAGTAAAATGGTAATTATTATAAATCTTATAAATATTGGGTTTTTAAAGTTTTTGAATAACACTGTTAATTAGTAAATCAGAGTCAATATTTTACCTAATTATCCCTATTAATAGCTTCTCAGCGTACCATCATAATTATTCTTAAAGATATTTAAAATAATGTTCGACTTATCAGCTTTAAGTATATATTTACACAAGGACAATTCGTTTATGTACGTAATACGGAAAAATATCACTCTGTTTTACTTATGAAGATGGAGGTTCAGTTATGGTCATATTTATGGTAAAAATAATCTGATAAAAAATTATATTGGTTACAAATCCTATAAATATTGGGTTTTATGGTCATATGTATCGTAAAAATAATCTGATAAAGAAAAATTATAATTATTATAAAATCCTGTAAATATTGTTTTTAACGTTGTTTGCATAGCACTGTTTATTGGTAATTTAGGGGAGTTACCTCGTGAATACCTTAACTGGTTACTTCTAAATCTCAAGATCGCCTTAAAGAAATAATAGACAAGTCAAAAACAGAGAAAGAGACCTCACATTAGTTTTAAAACTTTAATATTTTTTCTACTGAATATTTTGAAATGGTCCAAAAATTACAAATTATATTTAGAGAAACTTTGTTTTTCTGTTATCGCTTACCAGTTCAACTACAACATATTACTTTGGCACTGTTATGAACAAGAAATCCCACTAATATTATGAGTCTGAAAGTTTGTGAGTTTGTTTGTTTGTTTTGGATCGCTTTCCCTAAAAGCGTTTGTAATCTCTTCTGTAAAAAACCACTGGCGTAAACACAACAAAAAAACCATCATGCCTAAACTACCGATACAATTTACCTGATATTTAGAAGGGAAGTAGCTAATGACGTGTATAGGTGCATTTATATGCCTAAGGTCTCTTGAAAATACGTTTTGTGAGCTTCTAAGTTTCAAAATTTAACCTAGTAGAATGTAAATGAACCCAATTCAAATTTAACCAGATGTAAATACTTCTATATACTACATAAACAGTTTTAAGTAGAAATAGTATGGGAAGTAGATACTTTTAGAGAGTATAAGATTTTTAACAAATTAAGCTTTTCTTCAAGAATTTTTGAATTTTTCTTTAGTTCTTTTAAATCCAAAACAGTTGTCTGACTGACTGACTCGCTCACTCACTTACTGATCAGTTTCACAAAAACTATAAGGTTTTGGAGCATGAAACTTTACTCAAGTATTCTTTATAGGCTGTTGATGCGTTCTAAGAAAGGACTTCAAAACATTTTCTCTCAAAAGGCTAAAAGAGGGCACATTATAAAATTAAAAATGGCCGCTATTAATAAATTTTAAAAGGTTATGAAGGTGTCCTTGGCCATGAAACTCGGCACAAAAATTCTTTATGGGCTCTAGGTACATACTATAGGGTTTTAAAATATTTTCTCGTGATAGGCTAAAGCAGAATAGATTATAAAATTCTGAATGGCGGCCATTTCAGTTTTCAAAAATATGGATGGAAGCCCTAGAGGATAATTTTTGAAGGATAGAAAAGGTATAAGATTCAATCTATTAAAAAAAATAAATGTAAAAATCTATTACGGTCACCTACTATGGGTTTTTTAAATATCAGCACTTAAACAACTTGCGTTGTACGGACCACCAGAAGTAGTACTCTATTGTATTACCACTTTGGTAAATTGGGTTATCTGTCTAATAAACAAATAAATAAACAAGTTACTCAAACTATAATCTTGAAACTCGCTGTGGACATTCAATTACGAGAACAAGTATCCACTAGAAACGGGGTTTCAAAATTAAAAATTTTAGAGGGGTTTGCGTACGTGATGGCGATTCCAATTCCATTAAATACTCTATCTCTATACATTTTCGCCTCTATCAACTAAATGAGTGACTTGGTCTCCGATGTGAATGAGGAACGTTTTGGGGAAATAGTATTTTGGCCAATGCATTTACTGTCTAACATTTCTTGCTGTTTTCTGCCTGTTTTTAAAATATTGTACTAAATTCAGATTTGATGTTAAGTCGAATACTCGCCCTCAGCGTCATTTTTTTATATTATGCCGGGTTAGGGTTTATTTTCTGTATGGCAAATGGAAGCTAATTCATACAGCGAGCAGAATACCAGTTGCTAATCTTGAGGGAAAAAGTTTTAGAGAAAACGTTACACCTTTTCATTACAATCCACGGCGCAATGACCAGTTACACTTTAAATTACACGCCTATAGGCCGAAAGCCAAATCAGACTATGATATAATATGCTCATTGCATAAAATGATTTATTAAAAATTAGCTATCCTTTCAGAGGGCGAAGCAAAATTAATCCGCTTTATAATGACCGGCCCATAGATGGATTACGGCCACTCAATTGAGTCGTGTCAAGGCGTTCCGAGCGACTACGAGACCGTTATCCATCTACCAGCCGGTCTTGATAAAGCGGTTTGTTTTTGTGTCCGTGAAACGTCAACCATAAAACAAACAGTACATTTTCCAGTATTTGTGTACTTTTTGTGTTTTTTTATGACCCCTGGACATCTGGAAGTTTAACAGAACTGACTACGGTGAGTGAATGCCCAAAAATATTTGATAATAAGGTCTAATCGTTACTAAAAGAGACGAGACCCCCTTGACTGAAGACTATCAGTCTTAGTCTGGGGCGACAATTCCATTACAGGATGTTCGCATTAATGATGAGCCCAGCGGTGTATAGTGACAGATTGACACTGATATATGGTATCGAATTCATAAGAGTTATCGGATATACCCTGTCATTATGATTTTAAATTTGACGAGCCATACATCGCAGGCTTGCAGGTCATGCACTACCTTAGCCTCCTTAGTCTAAGGTACTATACATCTTACGAACGCGGTTCGCTCACGTCTGATCGTGACCCACGGCCGGGAGTTTTTCGTCCAGTCTATTACACGAGTATTTTGCGCAATCACAAAATAAACCTCAGCACAATGCGCATCGAGACCGTCACGGACCCAGATGGAACGGACGGATCCAGGTCCGGATCTCTCGCGCCCTGCATCGGTGCTCATCGTCCGGTCCCTAAATAACATCGCACTTGGCGACAACTTGTTTTCATGGCGGATAAATTTGATTATTCTTATTGTACCTCCTCTACTTTACGGTGCTTTGGGATTTTGCAGATAACTTGTAATTTGGATTTTTTAACCAACAGTCATGGGTGGATTTAGGTAATAATGTTTGGGGGTGCCCACCTAACGTATGAGGTACTGAATGCTCAAATCAAACTCCCATTTGAATTGACTATTTCAAGAAGCTATTTTTAGCGAATTTCCTCTAGAATAAGCTACTACCATCGTTTTAGATTTCCACTGAGGTCATATTTTGTATATGAGGACTCGAGCATAGCAAGGAAATATCTTCTTAATCTAGATTTTTATAAAAAGCTAGATGATGTTTGTTCATGAATCAAACATATTGATTTAGTATCCCCCGTCCTCCCTATATTTAGCATATAAACCTTTCTTTAGTTTATGAAATAAATCTTTTTCAATTAATCTAAACAAACACAATTAATGATATCAAACACAGTCATTAATATCCACATATAATAAATAAAGTTACAATTGTATGAATATTGAGTACTAAATCATTACATAATGTATGAAATTGGACTAAATATATTAATTTGTTTATATTAAAATTGAGCCTACATATGCAATAGGGATCCAAACCACTGCATAGTCAAACTGAGAAAAACAAGGTTAAATTTTCTACTTCATTATTAATTCCTGTCTAATTTTAAAGTTATAAATTTGCATTGTATGTATAAAAGTGACTCTCCTCTGTTTATAAATGTTAGGTTTAATGTCGTAGTCCATATATTCCCTTTGTTATTAATTGTTTTGTGGCTTGGATCCTTTTTGAATAAAGACGTTTAGGGCAATGTATACATTGATTAGAGGGTCCAAGCCACAGGTGTTGTGTTGTGTCAGTTTTCAGGTGATTTTGCAAACAAGATCCAGTCAACTGAAACCAAAAAACAAGAAACAAGCTACAAATACAAAAAATAAGTTACAAACAAACTCAATAATCTTCTTATGTCATTCACTAGTTATTTGTAATTTACTCTTGTACTTGTAATTGTAAGTAATAACTAAGTAATCTCTCAAAGAACAAGCCATTGGATCCTTATTGCTAAACCTGAAAGTATCATTACAGATATGTGGGTTGGTTCCAAGCAAGATTTTACTGCTTAAATAAGCTAAATTTGGTCAGATCATTTTTGCATAAAATAAATCAATGTTTCTTTTATTTGGAAGTTACCAAAACACAACATTTTAATATTTGTGGGTTGGATCCCTATTGCATATGTAGGCTCAATTAATTCTAGGGTAATTTGTGATTGTTTAGGGAATTTAGCAATTTTGTGAAGAATTTAGGGAAATTGGTTGGTCATGGCCGTGAAGACACTCCCAATAAGCGAACAGAGCTTGCTTAAAACCGGAAAAAGGTCAAAGATTGACGTCACAAGCTTTGGTTCCACATGCATGCAAAGGTCTTATATGAGTAAGGCAACCTAAGTATAATATTATTCTCTCAGACCCTGGATTACCCAAGTCTGTAAGTAAATAAATACGAAAAGAATAATAACACTATTATACTGTGGAACCAAGGATATGAGTTTCCGGGCCGTGGTCGACCCTTTTTCGGGTTAAGATATTGCCTGGCAGACCCCTGGCAAAGAAGACACCTAAACCTACCGTTCCATGATAATCCTGTCTCTGATTAGTTTTCCTTATATATCTATTAACTGAAATAAATTAAACACAAACATAAATTCTTACAGTTATATTCATACATAAATGTGTCACTAACTATTGACTTTTTTCTTTCATTTCCCAGATTTCCAACCAACAGCCAGCCTACTCCCTACCATAGATAAAGTATACCCGTTTTATCTATGTCCCTACCGATTATGGAATGGGATGTGCAAAAGAGAACCTCGTGGCTTCATGGATAAATTCCAAGCCGCCAAATTTTGGCAGTGGGGAAAAAAATGTCCGGTCTATAAAAGACGTCACGATACCAGCTGTAGGTTATTGATTGGATCATAGAGACTATGACCCTATTTTAAAATAAATACTAATATTCAAGGTTCATTTACACTACTGATCATAGTCTCTACGATCCTTTTGTAAAATATCAATTTAGATAAGTGGTTCATTTGCACTACTGGCTCATAGAGACTTGACCCCTATTTCAAAATTAAAATCAAGAATAGGTTCACTTACATTACTGATCATAGTCTATACGAACCCAAAGGAAAATTAAAGAAACAATTTTAAGTCCATGTAAGGTCGTAGAGACTACGAACCTATAAATTTAATAAGGAGGTTCATCTACTCTACTAGGGTTCTTAGAGACTATGACCCTTTATAGTTATTAAAACCACAGACAAATGAGTAGACATTATAACATAGGGACTATTATATAAAATAGGGCCGTAGACACTATGTCTCGTTTTAATCATTTAAACCGTAAATTGAAATAATAGGTTCGTTTACACTATTGATCATCTAACTACTCCTGCACTCACGGCATCGTGATAACTGAAGGCACTAGGCATATCTCGGCCTCTAGCGCTCACACCGTACGGTACCGAACATTTTTTTCTTTTCTATTTTAGTTTTCTTGTTTCCAGTTCTGATAAGTACTTTAATACTGTAGTAGCTAATCTGTCAAAAATAGCTGATAGTTTATTAATCTATTTCGGTTATAAAATATTAAAGTAATAATCATTTGTTATTAAATTCTTTGTATTGAAAACAATTGGCTTTTATATTTTATAATAACCTGTTATTTATAATTTATCCACAAAGCTAATGGTGATATAGAATTTGTTTATAATTGATCTAGTAAATTAATTAACGAAATATCTTAAAATCAAAAAAATATATAAATTAAAACAAACTGTCAAAGTACTGAGTATCGAACTATCGAATGGTGACAATATTTAAACTAAAAATTGAAATTGCAATGCTGTCTTCCGGAATCAATTAATTACTAGAGGCTTGAAGGGGCTAATAGCCCCTAAGCATAATCCTTCTTTACTATAGTACAAAATACCTTCTTAGGAAATAGGCTTTTCGATCCACAAAATTATGATTATATCTAGCATTTGGTTTTAAGTAAACAAAGAAGATCTTTATACATCTCAATGGTTTTTAAATGACAGCTATTTTACATTATTTCTCATTTTATAGTAAGCTTAAAGCGATTTCAGTATTTTCCCCGAGTCCCTGAGATGGAGACCTTCAATTTCAGCCCCCTCCCATCATCCTGCGACCTTCCAAATGCCCACAATTTCGGCGCAAAAATTTCCCTTACGTAATTATATATATGTGTAGATCATTTGGTAGTAAATCTGCAACTTTATAACATAAACTAAACAAACGTACCTAACTTTTATAATTTTAAATTATGAAAAAGCTCAAACCCTTAGTTAATATAAAATCAGAAAATCTTAAATTTAAAATATTTTTTTATAGTACATTGAACGTGCATAGTTAGCTGCATTTTGAAAAAAATCCCACATGTCAACATCTACCAGCTATAGCTTTGAATCAAGCATTAGCACCACATGTTTAATGTAAACAAAGCAGACATTTTTCAATCCCAATGCATTTTAAATGGATGATAATTTTCGTTATTTCTCATTTTCTGGTATATTTGGACATAATCTGCTATTTTTCCCGACCCTCTGGGACCGAGACCTTTCATTTGAGCCATCTCCCATCATCCTGCGAGCTGTCTAACTCTCACAATTTTGATGTAAAAAAATCGCTTACAGAATTAGTAATATATAGAAGAAATTACAACTAATAAAAATACGGGCGCATACAGACTAGTCGTTTAGTTATGTACGGTAACTAGACAAATAAAGCTGAAGCTGTGAAATAAGTATTACCGGTAACGTGCATTAAGGTCAACTTAAATTTGCACAGAATTAGTCTTCATCGCTGACGATTTCAGTTGGCAGCCACGCCAAATTATACAAAAGACACATAACATGCTATTAGATTTTCATGTGATAAAGTTTTCATGTTAACACGCTCATCATACTATTTTTCTTTTTCAAGATAAATGTCAATATATGTAACGAGTTAAAATATTAAAAGTAAAAAGGATTATAGTGGAATATTTTCTTATAAACCACTATTTCACTCACATTAAGACTGTTTTCTAAATTTTTACACATAAATTAGAGCTAATATAATTTGTTACACAAACTAAATGATAGGATAATAATAATCAGTATATCAGCATAGTGGAAACGCCCCTTATAAAATATCCAAATGGGTCATAGTGTCTATGGCCCAAATTTTATTATTTATTTTTCTTCTTTATATTTATAGACAAGCATTTTTTCCATAAGGTTTTTGTACTCCTTTTTGCTCAGCCTGTGTGCAACGTAGCAACAATCTAAGCACACCGATAGAATTTGCAGATACAAATTTTCTGATAAAAAGGGAAGAAAAAGTACATTAAATTAAGTTCCTACCATCCAATGTACTAACTGATCGTCATGCAACCGGCAGGGCCAGCGACGGGGGGGGGGGCAAATGTACAGGGGCCTGGACTCACAGAGGGCCCGGATCCACAAGAGATTAGAAAAAATGGGGCCCAGAATCGAGATAAGTAAAATACCCCCGTTGCAGCAGACCTGCATACTCAGCGAATTTCAAGCATAAAACAACATATTTCAATCCAACACAGCGAGATTTGACATGTTTTTGAAAGCTCCATAAGAATAACATAGGGAATGAGTATGCAGGTTTACTGCTACAGGTATGTTTAAACTGGTTGTTTCAATTCAATATTTAGAAGATCTGAACTAGAAGAAGCCATTTACCAAGTTTTATCAAGATATGTTGAGAAATAAGCGAGATATAGAATTTTACTTATTTCCCATCAGGTTAACATTGAGACAACGTACTGTGTTTACCACTTTCATTATCTCGGTAACCAATGGACACAGAGCAGTGATTCAAGATACTAAATTGTTTGTTTTTTTGAGCTGAATCCAATGGTGCCAACAAAAATTTGACAAATTTTATTTTTCTATATGAAAAACTCAAAAAACACATTTTTGGGGGGTTCATCCCCCTTTACCCCCCCTTCCGGTGGTCAGATCGGGCTGGTTCACGAACTCGTCCGAGTGATTACCACTTTACACGTCTGCACCAAATTTCATTAAGATCGGACCATATTTACGGCCGCTATCGTGTTAACAGACATATGTATTGTTAGGTGTTGGTCTATCACTTCCTATGTCCTTGTTTTAATATTTTTCTTTTTAACTTTATTTAATTTTACTTTGATTACCATCTGTTAATTTATGCAAATGTTTTTTATTTTTGTTTTGGTTTCATTGTTCACAAAAAACTGCTCTAAATTTATTCTACAATGTCTTAAAATTATTTTGGAAAAATAACGATTAAGTGAGTTTCAAAACCTAATGGACATAGCATAATGTGCTTCAAGATTATTAACAAGATGAACAAAGATGTATAAAACAATTGGAAAGGCAATCTATCATCACAACCAAAGTAAGAACAATGAAGACAAGTAAGTGATATTCATTCATAATTATATTTGTGTTCCTACTAAACAATGATTGTGTCCAGACTCTTCAATAATAAATTAAATTAAATATACCTAAAACATGTAAAGAGCAGTTTTTTTGTTATTAATTATCATTCATACATTACCTTAATAAATTAACTATACCTACAAATAGTCAACAATTTTCTGACTTGAATATAAGTCTGGTCCTCCTTTTAGCATAACAACTTTTGGTCCTCCGGGCCGGATTATTTGAATTTCAGACTATGTGATACAGTCTAGGCTCATTTTAGCCGCCTTTTCTTTATTTCAACCGCATTTTTCCTTGCTACCGCATTTTCATTTCCTTCCCATTTGTTATAACGCATTTATCATTTGCCCTTTCGTGTCTGACCGCACCTAGCATACTGTGCTAATTCCATAATTATGCCACGCACTACGGACTTCAAGCCGTCTACATACAACCGTCTGACGTCCTTAACTCGATCACGTTTTGAAGCATTAAAGTTAATTGTAACCGAAATACAAGATCAGACTGATGTTGTCACAAGTTTACAACAACGGACTCTTAAAGGGTATGCTTCGGAAATACAGCGTAGGTTTGACGATTTTGAGTCAAATGTTAACCGCGCACTTGCATATGACGAAGAAGATGCTGTAACTGACGATAAATTAGCTACAGATCAATCAGAAATCTCAAACTTGTATGCGTATTTGATGTCGACTATTTCAGAGATCGTAGGTTCTAATGTCAATCCAACCAAACAGTCAGATCAACTTGTAACAACGATTAATCTGGGGGGCAGGTGTGCAGCTCGTCTTCCAAAACTTGAGTTATCCAAATTCAATGGAGACTATGCGAGCTGGACCACATTTATAAATCTATTCAACATGACAATCCATAATAATCCAGCTTTATCCAAAGTAATTAAATTTCAATATTTAATAACTGTTCTTTCGGGCGAGGCTCTTAATTTAGTCAAGAATCTTACTGTGACTGATGCAAACTATGACGTTGCGTATAAAATTCTCACGGATCGCTACCAGAACGATCGTAGACTGCAGTTACTCCACATCAATCAAGTCTTGGACCTTCCTGACATTTCCAGTAAAAATGTCACTGGCATTCGTCATTTCTTAAATTGCTATACAGAAAACGTGCAGGCGTTAACAGCTATAAAATGCGACATAACTGGCTCTAATCCTTTCCTTGTAGCAGTGCTTTTGCGTAAATTAGACTTAGACCTTAGGAAAAGGCTAGAAACAATGCGCGATGTTAACGCTACCTATAATCATTCATTACCCACCGTGTCTGAAATCATAGAGTTTCTCAATAAAGAGTGTAACAGACATGAGGACGCACTTTGTTCGGTAGGAACACGCAAGCAAGAAAACACATATTTATCACCACATCGGGTAAAATCTAACAATCCAAGGAATTCGGGACATAAAGATTTTGTAGCTTCTGCATCTTCAAACACTAACCAGTTATTAAAATGTGGTTGTTGTGGTGCGACCGATCATCGAACTTACGCCTGTCCTACCTTCTTGTCAAAAATCCCTCAAGAACGGTATAAACTCATAAAATCGCGACAATTTTGTATTTCATGCTTAGGTATGCATGATCTTAAGGCGTGTAAATCTCAATCCACATGTAAAATTTGTCACAAACGCCATAATACACTTCTGCATTTTCCTTCAGACAAGTTAGTCTCTAGTTCTGATCAACTCACCGCTAATGTTCAATCTAGTGCTCATAAGTCTGTACCTGATGGAACTACAGAAAAGGTTCAACAGCCCAAGTCAGAATCAGTTAATATATGCTCCCATAACAGTAACATGAGTAGTAACAAACAGGTCACAGTGTTGTTAGGGACCGTACTTGTAAATGTACGTACAGATACTGGTAATGTTCATACGTTTCGAGCGCTTTTGGACACTGGTAGTATGTCCACTCTCATAACTGAATGTGCCGTAAACTTACTAGATGCAAAACGCCATATGTGTAACGTTCAAATTGTGGGTATTAATGAACATGTGTCTAATAATAAAGGTAAAATTTACGGGACTATCGAAACTTTGACTGGGATTCCTGTAATCAATAATCATGCCATGGTGATTCTGGACAAACTGACAACACATTTACCCAGAGTTCCCATTGCACGGGAAGTAATTCATTTAGCACAACAATATCAACTAGCTGATCCTAATTTTCACAGTCCGAACCGCATCGATGTGATTTTAGGAGCTGCCATTTGTCCGCATATATTCACAGGTCCTCACATTCAGCTAGGCCCTGATCTTCCGCACATTATCCAATCCCAGTTTGGTTATATTGTTATGGGCACTTCCCCATGTGTACCTACTACATCTTCTGCATCTTACCATACTACTTCTCTCAGTACATGTTTTCACTCAACTCCTAGTGATAATTTACATGACGCAATTCAACAATTTTGGATACAAGAAGAGGTTCCAACGCATAATAAGCAATCGCAAGAAGATGACGCATGTGAACGTCTGTTCTCAGAAACGCATACACGAGATGATAATGGTCGATACATTGTTCGTCTTCCTTTCAAGGATTCTAATCTTGTCCTAGGTTCTTCTCACACTAACGCAGAAATCAGATTGAAAGCCATGGAACGTAAGTTTGCAACTAACGAATGTTTTGCTTCATTGTACCGTGATTTCATGTCAGAATATATCGCTTTTGGACATATGACTAAATGTGATTCTCTAATTACTGGTAGTCATTATTATTTACCTCATCATGGCGTTCTAAAGGAGTCTAGTTCGACTAGAAAATTAAGAACAGTGTTTGACGCTAGTTGTAAATCGAGTTCTGGGGTTTCTTTAAATGACTTGTTGATGACAGGTAAACGACTTCAGAATAATATTGCTGATATTTTAACCCAATTTCGGCGTCATTCTATTGTGATCTGTTGTGATATCAAGCAGATGTATCGGCAAATACTCATCCATCCTGATGATCGCAACTTTCAATTAATTCTTTGGAGATCAGATGTCAATCAACCAATTGATTCATTTCAACTCAATACTGTCACTTACGGCGTTAATTCCTCTCCATATTTGGCAATTCATACTTTGCACCAATTGGCAATAGATGAAGGTCACGATTTCCCACAAGCATCGCATGCGTTGTTGCATCACACGTATGTTGATGACATCATAACAGGAGCTGAATCAATTCAATCTGCTACTGAGTTACGGGAACAATTAACGGATTTACTCAAACGTGGAGGTTTTGAGCTACGTAAATGGGTATCCAACTCTGATACGTTACTTAAACAAGTTCCAGACGCACATCGTGAGTCACCTAAATTTGTCTCTGAGTCCACTGATCCACATTTTACCGTATTAGGCCTTCACTGGTCCCCTGTAACTGACACGTTTTCATATACAACAAAGGGCTTAGAGAATGTAAACAAAAGTCCAACCAAGAGAACAGTACTTAGTGCGATTTCTAAAATCTACGATCCTTGTGGGTTTTTAACTCCGTTTATCATGCTTGCTAAGTGTTTCATGCAACTCATATGGACGTTGGGTTTGGCTTGGGATGCACATCTACCTCCTGATGTACATGCCCAGTGGACACGAATCGTGGATGAAACTCACGCATTATCTCAGATATCAATTCCACGGACTTTGAATCTTGATTCTTTATATAAGATAGAGATACATGGATTCTGTGACGCGTCAGAAAATGGTTATGCTGCGGTTATTTATTTCCGTTGCGAGAGCTCTGACAAAGTTGTGAAAGTAAGTTTAGTAGCATCTAAAAGCAGAGTTGCACCATTGAAACGAGTTACCATTCCTCGTCTTGAATTGTGTGCCGCTCATCTCTTATCCAAGCTAGTAGCTCATTATGTCACACTGTTTCCGCAAATGTTAAACACATCAAATATTTTTCTGTGGAGCGACTCTACCGTTGCATTAACTTGGATTCACACCCCACCCTATAGACTTAAAACTTATGTTGCAAATCGAGTTGCCCAAATTCAAGAATTCACTTCATCTCAGTGTTGGTTTCACATTGCATCACAAGATAACCCAGCTGACTGCGCATCACGTGGTTTACTTTTATCTCAATTAATACATCACAATTTATGGTGGAACGGCCCACAATGGCTTTCATTCCCATCCTGTGATTGGCCCTCAAAAGGGTTTACTCCCATCTCTTTGAATGATCAAACTGAATTAAAATCAACTCCCTTACCTACATTTACCACTTCCTCCACTGAAGAATGGTCCCTTCTAAACAAATATTCATCATGGTCCAAACTGCTTCGCATTACAGCTTTGGTTTTACGTTTCATAAATAACTGTCGAGGTAAAACTTATCAATCTGGTTATATTACGAGTTTAGAAATAAAAACAGCACGTTTGAAACTGTTTTTTATAGTACAGCAAGCTACTCTCATGAAGGAATACAATGAAATTAAACAAGGTAAATGTCCCAACTCTTTAAGCAAACTCAATCCGTTTATTGATGATCAACAACTTATTCGAGTCGGAGGTCGTCTTAGTAGGTCTTCACTGAATTATGAAACCAAACATCCAGTGTTATTACCTAAACGACATCACATCGTTGATATTCTAATAGATTATTTTCATCTACAGTATCTTCATGCTGGGCCACAATTGATTCATTCAATGATTGTTCAACAAGTGTGGATTTTAAATGCCAGAAATGTTATACGCTTGCGCATTCACAAATGTATTACATGTTTCCGACATCGGCCTACAAATACTGCTCCTTTCATGGCGGATTTACCTGCAGTTCGAACATCACCAGCAAAACCATTTGCGTCTACAGGTGTTGATTACTGTGGTCCTTTCCCAGTTAAAGTCGTCAATGTGAAATTATGTAATATAGTGAAGGTTTACCTTTGTATATTCATTTGTATGGTGACCAAAGCAGTTCACATCGAAGTGGTCACAGACCTGACCACAGAAGCATTTATCGCTGCGCTCACTAGATTCATTTCGAGACGCGGACGATGTAATGACATATTTTCAGACTGTGGTACGAATTTTGCCGGAGCTGATGCAGTGTTAAGCAAGATTGTTAAAACTACTATCACCAACCCAAAGTCGCAATTGGAAATTCAATCATTCATGTCAAATCTTTCAATAAGGTTTCACTTCAATCCACCATCAGCACCTCATCACGGTGGACTTTGGGAACGAGCTGTACGCAGTGTTAAACATCACCTCAACAGAGTCATGGGAACCACCATCCTCACGTTGCCTGAATTAATAACTTTAACAACGCGCATCGAGGCAATACTTAACTCTCGCCCACTTACACCAATGTCCAGTGATCCCAATGATTTAAATGTATTAACACCAGGGCATTTTCTTACAGGAGCTCCACTAGTCACCCTTCCTGAAACAAATCTTACGTCAGTTCCATCAAATCGTTTAAAACATTGGCAAGTTGTTCAACAATACGCTCAACGTATATGGAAAAGATGGAGTCTCGAGTACTTGCACACTCTACAGCAACGTGTAAAATGGACATCAAATCGACGTAACTTAAAGATTGGGGATTTAGTATTAATGAAGACTACTTCAACGGCGTTACTGTGGCCACGAGCTCGAGTCATTGAAACATTTCCTGGATCAGATAATATCGTGCGAGTTGTCAAGATTCAGACGCAAGATGGGACTTATGTTCGTCCAGTGACCCAACTATACCTCCTTCCAATCAATGAGAACAACTAGTTGAAGTACTGGAGTACTTCAAGGAGGCCGGTATGTTAGGTGTTGGTCTATCACTTCCTATGTCCTTGTTTTAATATTTTTCTTTTTAACTTTATTTAATTTTACTTTGATTACCATCTGTTAATTTATGCAAATGTTTTTTATTTTTGTTTTGGTTTCATTGTTCACAAAAAACTGCTCTAAATTTATTCTACAATGTCTTAAAATTATTTTGGAAAAATAACGATTAAGTGAGTTTCAAAACCTAATGGACATAGCATAATGTGCTTCAAGATTATTAACAAGATGAACAAAGATGTATAAAACAATTGGAAAGGCAATCTATCATCACAACCAAAGTAAGAACAATGAAGACAAGTAAGTGATATTCATTCATAATTATATTTGTGTTCCTACTAAACAATGATTGTGTCCAGACTCTTCAATAATAAATTAAATTAAATATACCTAAAACATGTAAAGAGCAGTTTTTTTGTTATTAATTATCATTCATACATTACCTTAATAAATTAACTATACCTACAAATAGTCAACAATTTTCTGACTTGAATATAAGTCTGGTCCTCCTTTTAGCATAACATATATATATATATATATATATAAATTCAAACGAATGGTGTTTTTTGCTTCTGGGGGGGCCCAAAATGAAAAGTTAACATGGTCTCGGACTTAGGTCTTACCATGACTACTACCGTAATAGCTTATTCCTTTAAGGAAATTCGCTAAAAGGCGGGTTTCTCAATTGCACAGGGGCCCGAAAATCCTGCCTGTCACCGGGCCTGGCAACCAGAGTACATATGGACACATTTTATTCAAATTTTGTTTATATTGGTGGATAATTGGTAAAATATAAATTAAATTTTAGTGATATTAATAGGAAGAGAGGGAAGGAGGGAAAAGTTCCAAATGGTAGGAAAGAAGGGAGGAGAGTTGGTACGAAGAGAATGAGGGAGAAAAGGAGGGAAAAGTGGAAAGAATGTCGGAAGGATAGGAAGTAGAGAGTGAGGGAAGGAATTAATGGAGGGAGGGAGAGAACTGTGGTAAGGGGTGTTCAGGGTAAACTAATTTGATGACTGAAGTTTTACTTTCCTCTGATTCAATAATCATTCTTAAAAAAATAAACATGGAATCTTAATAAAATAGTCACTATCTTAATAAAATACTAATTACTAAAACCCATGCCATAAACCAGAAGTGAAGTGAATAATTAGTCAAGGATTGAGTCTTTCTATTTTGTTTTTGGCCCCCAGTTTGGTTATATTCTGTGTTTATATGGAAAATATGTACTATATGAAATGTATTTAGAAAAGCATTGGTTTGTGCGGGGATTATTTATAAAATTAGCTATCCCTATTTGTCACTTTGAAAATTGGTCGAATTTTCGACCACTGGCGACTTCTATTTTTGTATAAATAGGTTCATAGTGACCACGACCCGATTTTATAAATATCCAGTAATAATTATTTTTTGGACTCGTAGTGTATACGAACCTTACTTTTAATTTTAAATATAAAAGTGGGGTCACAGTGTCTACGAACCAGTAGTGCAAATGAACCTCATTTTAAATTATTTAGAATGGGTCGTAGAGACTATGATCAGTAGTGTAAGTGAACCATGTTCAGGGCCGCGACAAGGGTCATGCGAAACATGCGGCCGCATGGGGCGCCGACTGGGAGAGGGCGCCACCGAAGCCGGCGCGGGGTTAAGTCCGCAGCGGTGCCCGAGGAGTCTTTAAAGTGCTGAACATGTACTTTGGCGAATTTTGTTGACACCCGGGTAGTATTTTACAATTTTGTTTAACGTGCAAAATATTCGTCTTGGGAATGTTTTCCGGCGCCCGTGGATCATTTTCAGTATGTTAAAGAGCTAAATTAATTAATGTTTTGTGGTGTTTGACGACTTCAGGGAGTCTATCAGAATTGTTCAACTTGCCGAATTTTAATTTATGTGGCGTTCTCCAACTCCCGGGGCTCGTTGAGCATTTTTAAAGTGTGGTTCAAAGTGTAAATCATGTAATTTGGCGAGTTTGGATGGCTCCCGGGGGAGCATTTACAAATCGTTCAACACGCTATAACATGATCGAGTTGTCGCCATTTTGGAGGTGTTAGCCAGCCCCGGCGCCTGGAGCCCTTTTGAAATTAATCAAGGTGCGTAATGTGAGTTTAGGAAGCGTTTGCCGGTGCCGGTGGAGTCGTTTCAAACTATTCAAAGGGCAAAATTTTTTTAGCATACTAGCACCTGTGGCGTCTTTTAAAAGTGTTTAAAACTCGCAAACATTTTAATTTGGTGGCCGTTTACCCACGCCCGTAGAGTAGTCATTGTTTTCAAATATCTCAAAATGTAAATTTTTGGGTATGTGAATTGTAGCTGCAGTAATGAACAAAATAAATGTCAATTTGAAAAGAATGGGTGAAGTAAATGAGTTCCGTTTTCACCACAGTTTCACTTTAGCAATCCCTTTAAAATTAAATTAAATTTGCAATTCGGTTTGCAAAATAAATTTGAAGATTCAAAACCAAGACCTGGGGAACTGAAACCTTCTAGAAACTCAAACTCAACCCTTGTCCTCAGGGAGTTTTTACAAGTGGTTTAAATGGGCCGAGTAACGAACAACTGTGACATTTTTTAGTCGTTTAGTATATTCCTTCTTAGATTGGTCACATTGGTCTAATTTGACTGGGCTCTAATGTTAATTTTTTCAAGTTGAAGTAAGAATCGCCCGATTAGCGGTGTGCTTGTTCTTACTTAGATAATTTAATTTGTCTTAATATATCCAGCAATACAAACCCGTATCCATCAATAAAAAAAACCTTTAAATATGTGATTTATAAAATTCAACACAGTAACTTCAAAATATTCTTTTAAATTTTGCAAATGATAGCTTTAACCACCCTGGGTGGTGGGTAACTGATACCTAAATCTAGTGAAGGGCGGCAATGTAGGCTCTCGCATGTCCCAGAAAAATCCCTTGTCGCGGCCCTGACCATGTTAGTTATATTTCATATTAAAAGAGGGTCATAGTCTCTACGAACCAGTAGTGCAGATGAACCTCTTTTTAAATGAAATATCTTTCAATTGGGTCATAGAGACTATGATCAGTAATGTAAGTGAGCTGTTCTCAACCACAGAAAAACTCAGGGAACAGTGCCAAAATCAGTGACATTTAGACTTCATGGATTATATGCCTAGTCTTGCCTGCTAGGCTTAAAGAACAAAAAAATGCCTGACTGGCTGCTCATGATAGAAAAGAACATACGCACATGGCATGGCGTCCCCTTCGCCGCAGTAAAAAGGGTCAGGACTTTGAGTCTCGCCAAGAACGAACGAGGGAACGACTCCCGTTCTTCTGATTAAGCTCTTTAATCATGAACGGCTTTCCAAGCATGTCGTTCTTGTCGGTTGCCATAATTATTTAGGTATTAACAACAATTAATTCTTTTTGGAAGTAGTGAAAGTATGGACAGTTATTTAAAGGTTTTTGTTCTTTTGACTTAATTGACTGTACTAGCTGATGTTAAATGCAGTCTTTTAGTCTATCTTTAAATTTGAAACCATTCGACTAGGCATAGTCACTGGTCAATAGTGAAAAATAGTCTACAATATAGTGGTGTTTACATTACTATTACTTACTTGATAGGCCTATTGATTGAAATAGTATTCTTAATTCACGGCTGATAAATCTGGCATGTGTCCCGATTTGAATCACTAGTTGTTGCAGTTGCAGGTTATTTTTAATCTAATTGTCAAAATTTAGTGAAAAATAAGTGTTTCAATAAAATTAAAACTTACTTTTAAAGCAAGCAGTCATGTTCGACTAGGAAATTTTAAAGGGTTTTAATTCCGTACCATATTTTAAAACCGTTTTAAGAATTTGCTCTCTGTTAATCGTCTCGTGTTAAATGTGTTAGGTTTATAGGCAGTCCTGTAAAATAATATTGTGTTAGGGTTCATTGGCGAACATTAATAATAGAACCTGTTACTATAGTTGCAAGAGCTGAGAGTCAAGTCATTGTCGTTCACGGTTCTTGAATCATTACTCTTGCGTGGAACAAGGGAAGGGAGTCGATCGTTCTTGATGACGACTCAAAATCCTGACCCTTTAGACTTATTTCGAAATAGTTTTCCCTAAGTGCTTCAGCGTTTGTTTTCAACTCGTTTATTGATTCGGGATTACTGAATTACATAAGAAGTTACAGTCTGCAGAAAACTTTCACTAAAATTAATTTAAAGAAAGAGGACCAACCTCAACTTTCCTAAATTAAAATTTAGGAATGAACTGTACGATTTGAATCGGTTCAATTCACATGTGTAAATCTTGAAGCCCATCTAAGCAACTCGGCGAAGCCCGCGGCGCCATGGAAGAATTTTTAAAATAATCCATTCCATGTTATCTTATGCAACCCATCCAAGCCAGCCTGCGGAGGCGCAGCGCGGCGCCGAAAAACCGTCTCATCGAATCCGGCACTGAGAATTTGGAGCGGAAATTTTCCCCTCGTGTTGCCGCGCCGCGCCTCCGCTTAGTTGCCCAAGTGGGCGGGGCCGGGGTAGCGCCACGGATAGCGCTGGAACCGCCGGAACGGCGTCTGCATTGCATACAATTCCGTGTACTTCGACCAAAAACGTTGCGATTCATTCGCTGCACCACGCCACGCTTCCGCGAGTTGCTTAGGTGGGTGGGGGATGCCCTTGAGAAGCTGATGGAACATTTTCACTGCGCCGCGCCTCGCCGCGTCTAAATGGGCACTAACCTTAAGTCAGAATATGGCCTTATTACCAAAAACTAAAATTTCTGTATTTAATATAGTATTTAATATGCCGATCACAGAAATCCTGACGTCATCAGCACGGTACAATGTTTAGGGTGTTGCCGTCTGACCATGGCGGCGGTAAAAAATCCGCCAAATGTGTACGCTCCCATTTAATTGCATACTCCACTGTGGTGAGAAAGCGGAAAAAAACGCTTTCGATCGGCGTCAAAACTACCGCCAGCGGCAATATTATCGCGCGGTTTTTTTCCGCCCTATGTGTACGCGTCCATTTAAATCAATGCAATTTGGGCGAGCGGTTTTTTTAACGCGCGATCGCGCGATAAAAAAACGCCGTGTGTGTCCCGGGCCTTATACCATAGATAAAAAATACCCCAGGAGTATTTTTTATCTATGGTATTTTTTATCTATGCTTATACTACGGCGACGCGGACGTCAATCCGTCAATCGCCAAACGCCAAACATGAATTGTTCACGGCTGCATGGCTTGTCCTTAGCCGGCCAATTTTGACAAACAAGAAAAAAACAGAATTGTATTTTGATTATGATATGAATGGAAGATTTAATTTTTAGGTTATACATTGCTTCAAGCTTGAAGGTTAAGTTCAAACCTTGCTTTTGAGATAGTATTTTCATAGGTTATTAGTGGTGAGTAAAACTTTTGAATCTTCTTTAGGCTAAGTATTTAGTGAGGCCTATTTTTGGGGAAGACCTATGCATGAAGACAAGCCTCACATAGGCCTGTCTGTGAACTGTCATTTTTAATATTTGATACTTACTTATACTTAGTACTTTTCTTGAAATGGCAACCTCACCAGGTAGGTATTTTAAGCCAAGTATGAATGACAGATGTCTATTTTGCCGATTATGACAGATGTCTATAACCGATATCTATTTTGCCGACCTTGTCTTAGTATTTGGAGAAAGCAATTTACCTGCAACTCATGTATTACCTGGAAAACACTAACTCCCTTTCTGAATACCAGCATGGGTTCCGAAGAGGAAAATCCGTTAACACAGCTTTAAACCAACTCTGTGAATCAATAACCAACCACTGGGAAGGAAAGAAAAATACATCTGCTCTTTTTTTCGACTTACAGAAGGCTTTTGACTCACTTGACCGTAATATTTTGATATCTAAACTTGAAACCTTGAATATAAAAGGCAGAGCTAAAAATTGGATCACAAACTACCTACAAGATAGACAACAAGTCACAGAAATAAACTTCCAACTGCACAACATCGAGCCAAAAGCCAGATCTTCTATCCAAAATACCATCTATGGAATTCCACAAGGCTCGATCCTTGGTCCTTTGATTTTTCTCATTTAGCCTATATAAACTCCTTCTCAACAAATTTTCAACAAAATAATACCTGCATAATGTTTGCCGGTGACACTACCATCTTTACTCCTCTCGATTCAAAAGTTAGCTTAAAACTTCAAATAGAAAAATCCCTAAATACAGCAATTGAAACCTGTCCATCTCTCAAACTCCGTATCATCAAAAGCAAAACTAACAGCATAACTTTTACAACTACAAACCGAACCATCCAAAACTCTGAAACCAATGACGAACCACCTGTCTCAATAGTCCAGCATACAAAATTTCTTGGAATTGTAGTCGATTGCAATCTGAACTGGCACGCTCATATTGCCCACCTACTAAAAAAATTATCATCCGTTCTTTATGCTCACAGAAGAATAAGAACCATTACAGACTACAACACTACTCTCAGTGCATACCTGCACTTGGGTCTTATATGGGTCACATATCCGCTACGGTCTAATACCCTGGGGTTCAACTAGCAGCACAGAAGTACAGAAGATCCTCATCCAACAAAAGAGAGCTGTCAGAATTATAAATAACTCAAACTTTCAGCAACATTGCTTGCCTTACTTTGTATCAAACAAAATCATGACAGTCTTCTCTCAATAGGCTACATATTTGAAACAATAAATTTTATGAAAACTCAATCTCCATCTGAAAGACAAGACTGCCACAACTACCGTCTAAGAAATGGGAAAAATATAAACATACCACAACACCGGCTTTCTAAAACAAGTAAAACTCCAGTATATGCAGGCTCGACTTTTTTCAACCTACTGCCACAGCATCTCAAAGAAATTAAGCAACAGAAAATTCTTCAATAGTCTCAAACAATATTTACTGGATGGGCCCTATTATACACTCACGGAATTTTAGGAAGAACACAACTACCACATAAGACCACCCTAGAAGACGAAAAAACAAATATGATGAAGGTAAAAGGTAAAAGATGAGTGAAGGATGACCAGGGCTGTACTCAGGCCGGTTTTTTCGGACAATTTTACCGGGGCCCGGACTCAAGGGGGGCCCGAGCCGGGCCCCAAAAAACATCTACTTCAAGAAACCGTCGGCCTAGACGGACGGAGTTACTAAATCTGATATCTATAATGTTAAATTGTTATAATAACAATCATTGTAATTACAAATAATTTATTACAAATTATTTACTTTAACACCACTAAAAGACTAAATTTAGCGTTGAATTTATTCCTTCACTCTTTAGGTATATGTCAAACTTATTCTATTTTGGGCTTCTCTCACCTTGGTAAATTTTCTGCGGTGCTGTATGTTCAATTTCTTGTTGAAATGATGGAATTCCAACGCCTTCAATTGTTCTTGTAAACACTTAAAACACATAAAACACATATATACACACACATAACAGTCTCACGCTACCCGATATTTCGCGGAACAAACGTAACGTCCCGCGTCTTCAGGGGGGATTTTCCCTAATTTTTGATCGGCAAATACGTGCGATTAAATTATATTCCCATTTGTCTACTTTGCAAAAGATGTTCACAGAGTTACATCGACTCGTCGTTTTTCCAGAATTGATAAAGACTACACGATCGTCTTTGCAACCTACTGCCGCGCCTAATACGCGTGATCGAATTGAAACGGTCATTTGCTTATTTTACAAATTTGTTTCTATGACGGTAAATTTCTTGGTTGTTCGCTATTTTTACAACTTTATTCCTACCATTACCAGCGACCTATAAGTTTCATCTACCCTACTTACCCGCGGTTGGTAAACACGTGGGATTGTCGTTCGCAAAATTACTCCCGCAGTTTCCGTGCAATCGAAGTTAAGGCTATTTACATCCTTAAACATAGCATAGTTAACTATCCTTGGCATAGTTTCACCTATTTTTTACTCAGGATTTGGGAACATTTCCCTTCCCAATAGCATTTCGGATTAAGCGGGATTTCGGATTACCGGGTTTCGGATTTTCTGGACTCAACCGTAAAAATAAAATTAAAACAGCACATCTTGCAGAGTTTTTTTTTCAAAGACCTAAAGATAGATATAATTTGTTTGAAAAAGAAGCTTTCCTTTTGTTTGTCCAAAAATATTAGGTAGGCTTCCAAAACAAATTGTTAGAGTTAAAGTGATTTTGTTTTAAGCAACTATAAATTTTTGATGATAAATCATGATGACATCAACACCTTTATAATTGTACGTATTTAAAAATATATTAAATGTTGTATTGTTCTCCATTCATATCAAGTTAGTCACATGTAGTAATTAATTACAATCGGAATATAAAACTTCTTTACTGTCAAGTTCTTTGTTTTATATTTCTATAATTTTAGGCCTATGTTTTTTTGCTTTACAGTGCATATTATGAATAGGCCCTATTTCAAATGTGAAGGAGAGGTACCTTCATACACAGGCTATGTCTTTCGAGGCACTATTTTTTTTAAGACTGTCAAAATTTTTGAAAATATTTCACTAACGTTTGACAGTAGATAGTAATCGTTATATATTACTGTAAGGAATTGCAATATGTTTGTACAAGAATTTATTAGAGTACATTTTCAATATAGTTGGCGACTTTGGGGATTCTGTTCAAATGAAAATCGTATATCTTTTAGAAGAAATAAATTGTATTATATATTTTGTATTTTGAATCGCACAATTAATAAGCCAAATTTGCGTTTGCAGAACTAATTCATGATTTTAATTAAAAACAAAGCTGAAATGGTCCGACTGAAAATAGTTTTCTGATTTATTTAAGCAAAACATAGATAAATCTTACTTTATTAACAAAATTAAAAAATGTGTCTGAGTGGGTTCGCAGCAGTGTGACAGTTGATGGGGGGGCCATTACCGGGACATGAGGGGCCCGTTCTAATATCTTTACCGGGGCCCGCGAAAGCTGGCCACAGTCCTGAGGATGACTGAGGCGCGATCTAGTAGTCTTGTTATACGATTCCTGGACCTAATCAAAGAATGGTTTTACCAAGGAACAATATTAGTAAAACTCTCTCTGCTCTATTGGCTGGGATGATGTGCAGTATCGTTGCAATGATGGCGCAGCTTTGTTTTCTGTAATTTTTTAATAAAGTAATGTCTGTTATAGACTATCATATGGTACTGAAAAAAATACCTATGTGAATAATTGTAAAAGTAATGAAAACCAGAGACCTTGCATTAATGAAAGAGTCAATGCTAGCACTTAGCCTAGATTATAAAATCACTGGATCATAAGAAGTAAAAACCTAGTTAACAAATTTAAAGAAAGAGTATAAAAGAAATATAAATTCTGCAAAACTAGCCTAGCCTATAATAGAATGAAAATAGAATCTATTAGTAATAAGTGTAAATCAGTGTGGACTATAATTAAGCAGAATAACAGTTTGTTCACTAAAATTAAAAATAGACCAGGAATATCCCCCCCAAGACTTTAATGAATATTTCATTAAATCAGTCCAAGATATCAAAAACAGTATTGATCAAACTACTCTCACACCCTGTGACGTGGTTAAAAACGTAACTGCTCCTCAGGTTGAATTTGTTTTGAAGCCTGTAACAATGCCTGCTGTGCTGAGAGCTGTTTTTTTGAAAGGGCTAGGGTATAACTACCCTTTGCTACTTTGACCTAAAAGGTCTTTTGTAGCACCCACCATTTAGTCCCCTAGCTTTAGGCTTTTAGCATAGCCTACTAGATGGTTGACACCCATTTCTTTTATTTCGTCAGGCACCAGGAACGCCTTTCCCAGGAATTTCAACCTCTTTTGGGCTAGAGCTGGACAATCCAGCCAAATGTGCTGCAGATTCCACATGCGTTACACAAAACCTGCACTGGTCTGTTTGGCTAAGCCCTATTGTGCTTAGGTGTTTTTTCAACGGGCCGTGACCCGTGAGTAACCCTATCAGCAGGCTTATCTCCTTCTTTAGGAGGCTCAATATGCCTCTCCATTCCTTCCTGAATGGATTTATTAACAGCTTAGACTGTCTAAGCCCTGGGCTGTTCCTCCAAGCTTCCGCTTTTTGATCTTCCGCCTTCCTTGGCCTTTCCTTTGCTCATGGGGACGCCGCAGTAAGGCTCCGGCCCGACGAGGTGGGATTCGGACCCTTTCCTCGCAGGTCATCGGCCTTTTTGTTGCCCTCATGCCCTGAGTGTCCCGGGATCCAAGAAAGTGGAACACGATTATGCAGGCCTAGATCTTTCAGTGCCCCTTTGCAGCTCTCCACCACTCTTGAATCTACCTCATATGAGTCTATTGCTTTGAGAGCTGCTTGACTATCAGAGAGGATGAGAACTTTTCCTCTTCTTACCCTCTTATCAAGCTGTGCTCTTGCGCAATGTTCGATTGCCAGGACCTCTGCCTGAAAAACTGTAGGAGTCTGTCCCAATGCCTTGGATACGTGAGATCTGTTCCCATACACTCCTAGGCCAGACCTTCCTTCTTTTCGTGATCCATCAGTGTAGAACACTAGGGTTGATTTTCCCATGTCAAACCTTATCTGTTGTCAGCTTCCTCCCTCTCCGAAGGCTACTCGAAATCAAAACTTTTGACCATTAAATCGGGAACAGTTTGTTCCATGTCCAGACTAGGGAACTCCCTCAGAATCGACATGTGTCCCGATTGACTTGAAGGTATGATTTCACCTTTGCTTGTCATTTTCAGGGCAGCAACTGCTGCTTTCTTCCTGCTGTCCGTACTCAGTGGGAGTGTGTTCAGGATTGCCTCTAGCACCGCAGTAGGACATGACTTTGTGGTGCCACAAGCCCCCGTGCAAGTCAGCCTTTGCAGTTGTTGCAGTTTTATGGCTGCTGTTGACTGTTGGACTTTTGGCCACCATATCAGGGAAGCATATTCCACCATTCGCTTAACTATGACCTCGTAGGTCCACCAGATTAAACGGGGGTTCAGACCCCATCTTTTCCCAAAGGTTCTTCTTCTGCAGGCCCCAAAAGCGCCCGCTCCTTTGGTAAGTATGTAGTCAAAGTGTTTGTTCCAGGTTAACCTCTGATCCAGATATACACCTAGATACTTGGTCTCCTTTGTCAGTTTGACCTGCACTCCTCTTATCCATGAAGGGGAGATTCTTGTTCTCCTTTTCCCAGTGAAGGCCACCATCTCTGTTTTGCTCGGGTTTATGGTCAGGCCCTCCTTTGAGCACCAGGCATCAACGAAACTCACTGCCTCTTGGGTAAGGTCCTCAATGGTTCCTTTGTATTTCCCTCTTACAGTGAGCACTAAGTCGTCCGCAAATGCCTGAAGACTTATGTCTGTGTGGCTTCTTCCAATAGGTCGTCTACCACAAGTGCCCACAGAAGGGGTGAGAGGACTCCCCCTTGTGGGCATCCCCTTTTTGCCGTTATTGTCACTGTATGTCGATTCTCAGTGGCGGTGATTATTCTACTGTGTAGAAGAGCCACTATCCAATAGGCAGTTTTGTGAGGAATTCTCCTATTTTCCATTACTGCTTCTATGGACTGGTATTTCTTGTTATCAAAGGCTCCTTGGATGTCCATGAAGACCCCTGCAAGGATTTCCTTCTTCTCTAACGTGTCCTCTATTTCTGTGACCAGGCTGTGAAGCGCTGGGGTTGTTAATTTCCCAATCATAAAGGCATGTTGTTTCGCACTGAGTGGGGACCTGGCCAAAGTTGCGTCCCTTATGTGCCTGTTTACGATCTTTTCCATTGCCTTTAACATAAATGAGGATAGGCATATTGGCCTATATGATTTTGGGTGGGTAGGATCTTTTCCTTTCTTTAGTAGGAAAGCAACTCTGGCCTTCTTCCAATTACTTGGAATGTGACCTAGGGCATATCAGCCCCTGAAAATCACAACCAATAGTGGTGTGAGGACTTCCAGTCCTTCTTGTAGGAGGGCAGGGAAAATCCCATCACCTCTTGGAGACTTGAAAGGGCGAAAAGAGATGATCGCCCACTTCACTGTCTCCGGTTTGAAGAGAGTACCCGAAAGCCTTCTGGCTTCTGCTATTTCCCTCAGGGACTTCCTTCGTAGAGGGCACACGCTGTTCTCCCCCCCAGAGGACTGTTCCCGGGGAAATGGGTATTCATTAACACCCGTAGGGTGTCCCCCATGTTGGTTGTGAGATGGCCGTTTTCTGCCATTACTGCACCCAGGGGGTTCACTTGTTCTCTCTGCAGGGCTTTTTGGAGTCTGGCTGTTTCCAGCAGGCTGTTCAGCCTCTCACAGAAAAGCCTCCAGGTCCTCCTTTTAGACCTTCTGATTTCGAGGTTGTACTCCGTAAGAGCCCTCACGTAGGTGTTCCAAACACCTATTCTTTTTGTCAGGTTGAAAAGTTTCCTTAGTTTTTTTCCTCAACCTGTTGAGTCCCTCATTCCACCAGGGTACGTCTCTCGACACCCTTTTGGTCCTGATGGGACAATTTTCTTCGTATGCCTTAAGGATCGCGGTTTCAACTGACTCCGTTAATTCCTCCAGGCCTTCGATGGACCTTGTGTGAGTTGAGTTCCCTTCTAACTCCTCCTGCAAGGATGCTCGGTATCCCATCCAGTTGGTCAGTTTAGGAACTCTGTAAGATAGCCATTTCTCCAGGTTGGCCTCTATGTCAAACCGAATGTAATAGGGGAAATTATTAAGATTAAATTATTATTTATAATTTAAAATTATTAAAAATAATGATAAGAGCGTCGCAGTGAATCTTGATAACAATTATACCATATCACAGAAGAATCAGATCCAGAATGGCAAGGCTGGCTAAAATCTTGTAACAGATTTCTTGACGCCGCTATAGCTAGTTCGCACGGCGTTGGGAGAGAGTGCGCTGAGTGCGTACTGTTTTATCGACATTCTAACTGTAGTGCACGGTTCAAAGCGTGGCGAGCGTTGTCCCTTACACCCTGCTGTGCCTCTCCTATTAAATGTAATCATAACAAACCCTGTATATTTCTTTTCACAAATAAATGTAGCATCCAACGGTATACATCTTTTTATGGTTAAAATTATCTTTAATTTATAAACAATAAACTATTTTAAGTTTGGATTTACAACACGAAAATTACAATAACGTAAGATTGTTTCGTTTTATCGGTACAAAAAATATTATCAGAAAGAAAAATATCGATGATTAGTTCATCTATATTGTAGTCACAAATTTTATTTTCATAAAACCCTAAGTTTTCTTTAATAATTGAGTGTAACACGCTGGGAAAAGCCATTTATGATCGCACCAAGCGCGGTGCGGCGCAAGCTAAACTTTCGCTTTTATTTTAGATTCAAACAAATGAGCAGGAGGAACATTTATTTACTTCGAAACATTTTTTATTAATAAAGTTTTGTGTCAATTCCTTACAAAGATAAACCACAATGTTATGTTTATTGGATATCATGCTATAAGATTACGGTGGCAAAGCAGATCAAACTTGGCCAGATTATTCTATAACATATGATGAAGGAATGCTCTAATATAAGTGAATAACAAATGGCTTTAATCGGTTTTTTACTGGCAACAAATAATCTTTTTTTTACAGACAACAAATAAATACTATAAGTATTCACGCAGCAGTAACACGTTTATCAGCCATGATGCCAAGATGACAAAATTACATTACATAGTAAAATGAAAATGGAAGAAGAGTAAGTTAGAAGCATCGGGAAATTTACAAATCTTACAACTACAAATTGAAATCATACCAAACCTTAACTAATTTCTAAACTTAGAAGTAATAATGCAAATTAAAAAAACATATTTACATCCTTTATTCGCTAATCAATTACGAAGGTACATTTACAAATAAAATTAAAGGCACAAAAGGTTTTCACCAAAAGCATATCTGTAGTTACACATTAATATAATAAATAACATTCAAGATTGCTTAATGACAATTTATAAATGGTTTTTAAAAAACAAATTAATTAAAAATGTTATACAATGACCATACAGTGATTGTAAATTTAAATTGATCGTTAATAAATCAAACATTTTATTTCTAAACTGTTATAACAATTTTTTAAACTAAAACGGGTAAAAACTAAAATTTTATCTTTAATTGCAGATTTAAAACTTATATTATAACAGAATAGAATATTTAGGAAATGACATATGTTTTACATTTACACTAATGGAATATTAATTCCCGATTCATGAATATTTTACATATTAAATATACCAACATTTGTACAATTTTATTTTAATACATACAACACTTTACCTTCTGGTTATTTGGTTTTAAAACCAAAATTTTATTAAGTTATGAACATTAAGTTTCATTCTGTCCATAAAAAACCTGAAATACCTATTACAACAATACCTTTTATCGTATTCATATGAACCTTGATAAATCTAAGGCAATTAAATTAATAGTTAACTCCCAATATGCTGTTAATTCTTTTTAATAATGTACACAATAACTCTCAAGTTAATAACAAGCACATATTCTGAATTTCCGTCCGTGTGTATAGATGTGTGTGAGTGAATGCATGTAAACAAAACGAGAGAACCTACCAGTGGTCCGATTTTCATGAAACTTGGCATGTAGAAATAAAGCCATGATGTGTATTTTCGTCATTTTGTATTTTTAAGGGAATAAAAACCATAAAAAGTACTAAAATCCAAATTTTAAAAAACGGCTCAAACGATTTAGAATAAAATTTTACAGTGTTTTGTGCTTAAAATGATAAGCAAAATGCCACTACCCGCAGGTCTGTATACATTCTTGTTCAGAAGTTTTAGGGATTTAAATGTTTAAAAAATAATATTTTTAAAAGTACTTAAAATTATAATTACAAAATAAAATATACTTGCAACCATCAAATTTTATTTGAAAAAATAAATAATTCAGTATTTTGAATTATTAGTCTAAGTCGACTAGTTGCGGAGATAATAGATTTTTTAGTTTAACGGTAAACGCAGTTCGTTGTCTAATGTTATTATTATGGCAAATATTTAAAATCGATATCTCCGTTAATTACTAACCGAATTTTATAAAATTATGTATGTATTTGCGAAATAATTGTAAATTTATTTTACCTCATTATTTAGGGTTTCTTGCTTTAAATGGCTGTAAGGAAGAAAGTGCGTGTCAATTTGCTGATACCGTTTATTTGAAATAAGTATTAATTCTATACTGTCATTTGACCTATATTTGAATGCTTCCTTGCTTGATCGTTAGAATGGTTGCACTATTATTTCGTTAATGGCTACTAGAATGTGGAGATGACTAATTTCAGACAAAACCCTTGTTTCATGCAGGTTACTGGGCCAAAGAAAATGTAACAACGTATTACAATGGATGTTAAAGTCTAAAAAATTTAACATAGGGCCTTGTGAGTTGCCATGCTAGCAACAAATGTATAGCGAAAATAGAAAAAATAAACCAATCATAACAGCTGTTTGCAATCTACAGCGGTCTAGGAAAAAAGGGCGTTTGAGTTGAAGATGGCATGGAGTAATATTAGGGGAGTGCGAGTAGTAATTTTTTAAGTCGAGTCGAGCCGAGTTTTAAAAATTACTCTCGAGTTTCCGGATATTTTTAGAGTCGAGTACTTTTATAGTATAAGATAATAGTTATCGTACTTATTCTTTATCACATAAAATGTAATATTTTTTAGTAACTAAACTGGTGGAGTCAGGTTATTTCTATGAGTTAAAAGCAAACCTGTTTTCAAATTAAATGTAACGAGAATTCAGGCCATCTTAACATATTTTTTATATTATTACTCAATATTTTACTAAACTTTTAGGTTGAGAAGGTAAAACCAAGCTACATCTGCACTTGTTCGCCTTAATAGAGTTTTTGTAACAAATTTTTATAGGTTTGAAAATGATAAGTTAAATCAGGATCATTGAGTATAAATGAGTAAGAAGATATCTCAAATTACAGAAAAAATATTAAATTAAATTTATTGTTATTAATAACTGAAAAACAACTTTAATTCAAGTAAAATAAAAAAATTTTATGGTGGCTGTTCATGAATAGTTTTGACTGAGTGAAAACGGCCGTAAAATGCGATCACGCTTACCAACTTCGGGTAGAAAGTGGGAATAACAACTCAACTCGAACTTCCGAGTATTTTTTAAAACTTCGGGTCGAGTAGCGTAAACTCAGCTTGAAAAAGCTCGATATTCGAGTACGCTCACGCCCCTAAGTAATATAAAATTGTATTTACAAATAAATTTCGATACTGAAATCTACCAGGTATTAAGTATTGAGTCATTATACTAGATGAGTATGCATAGGTCTGAAGATCGCTGTAGAAGCTAGTAATTAAGGAAAATTTCAGTTGCATAAATTATCATGTCTTAAATTTAAACCTTACGATGTTGCCTATTTTTGACAACTGGATTGCTGTGCAGTTGCACTTACCCCAATTCACGAATTTACAATAAAACGGATAAGGTAAATACTAAAACACATTTTAGAGATGGGTTTGTACACTACAGAAACACACGCAAACACCACTGATCACTCCTATGCTCCACTATGATTGACGAATTTTGAGGAGTGCTAAGATACCACCCCTTACAGAACTTGAATCATTGTTGAGAGATGCGGACGGTCGGTGTTTATAAACAACTTTATTTATAAATATGTCATCAGCTCTGAACAGTGGAGTGTCTTGAGGGTGGGGTGGAGTCAACCCCTAAACTTTGTTGGTGATAAGAAAGAAGGACGCCACTAGAGTTCTGTGGAAATTAAGACCGTCGCAGCCACCGCGCTGGCGTTGTGCGTTGTCGTGCTTTTCGTTGTGCACTTACAGACAGCAAATTCGTATAATCAATATGTTATTTTGAATGAACTAACCGAATGTCTAATCATCCTTCGGTTCACATTTCTTCTTGAAAAGTTTAGCAGCTCAGTAACAAAATAATATTTAAAAAATATGTTACAGGATGGAGAAACCAAACAACTGCAGCCCACCATTGAGTACAGGAATAAAATTCCCTAACACTGTGCATTAAACTCTTGCTTGCCACAAATTAGTTAATTTAGTTGTTAACCTTTGAATTTCATGTGTTATAAAAGTGAGTAGAGGAAAATATGTACTCTAATACTGCGCATATTACATTCAAAATGGACAAAATGTACCCAACGCGTGATATTTGTTTAGAATAATTCAATTAAGTTATCAGCTTACACAGACTCTAGTCTCTTATAGTGTGATCACATAATAGTTTTAATTTGAGAGAATAATAATAACATATTAGGCCTACACAATGTACTTATATCTATGTATGATTAAACATGCACATAGACATTCTTAATTTGTGGAATAAACACAAATCATACGCATATGTCTCACTCTCAATAGTATGATACAAAATAAAAACTAACAAATATAAATTACAGCTCATTAAATCTAAAATAATAATGAGATAGCGGTAATAAAATGCAGTAACAATGTTGGAAATTTAGCAAACACAAGATAAAAATTATTGATCAGTTTTCTGTACCTTAAATACGCGTGTATTAACTCTTGAATAACTATTTAATCAGACAAAATACCAATTACATTAACTAACTATTAATTCAAATACTTATCACAGTTACATATATTATTCTGAGAATATTTGGATTATACATCATCGGATGAAAATATATCTTAATTTTAAAGTAAAATAAATCAAAACAACAATATATTGTAATTTTTCTTACTTTAGAGAAATTAGGTACTTTTTAAATTAAAAACTTTTTTATTTTAAACGGTGTAATGTAGAAAACGGCATCCAACTATTTGCCAAAACACTCAATTTGTGGAGCAGTTAGGCATTCCAGTGTGGCGGAGAAGTCGGACCATTGCAGTGGACCAGTCAGACCCAAATATTGTTGTTGTGACAGCGACAAGACAGGAGGCAGTGATAACACGCGGCAACGTCGCGTCGCGACAATTTGGCAACGTTTATTTCCGTCCCGTGGTAAAGCAGTATGCTTGGTTCCCAAGGTCTCCAGTAGATGGAGCAACGTACTAAGCGATAATACCGGTTACCAGATGTCCCATATGCTTGCTTATCTGTAGTATACTTCATCTGTGACCATATCAAAAATAAGGCCTCTTTGAAAAATTTTAAACGCTTGAAAATATTAACTGACACTTATACAGAAGTGTAAGATGGCAAATAACTCATCAAACCATGATTACTTGGACAACAACGTCATACAACTGGTTTTTCTTAGTTATACATTTGTTATAACTGATCGGAATAATAGAAAACATCGATTTTGCACGTAAATTGATTATCCCGAAAATCCCGGGATTGAGCCTGAGAATCCTGGGATTGAATATGCTCTAAAATCACACGGGATCCCGGGATTGGATTCCCTAAGTACAGGACAAGATCCTGCAGTTGATCTGGGATGATGAGCATCAGGGGGTATTCCCTGGCTTCAACAGCCAACACAGGAGACGAGGCTATCTAGTACTGGTGTGCAAGGATGAGGCCACTGCGAATTGGCTGAAATCCAAAGAACAACAGCTAGGAGCCTGGGAAGGAGCATCGCTCCAAGTCCACCCTTGACCACGCAGCCCTCGGCATATGCTGTTCCACCTTGGCATGGGTTTTATGACTTCACTGTTTAGGTTGTTTCCTTGATGGATTCCTCCCGATGATGTGAGACGGATCGGCCAAAGCCTCCCCAAACCACACACCAGGTCTCATCCATCTAGGTTACTTCCTTTAACAGCTAATTACCAGAGACATGATACGGTTCTGCCAAGGCTTCCCCAAACCACACTCTGGAGGGAACTTCACTGTTTAGGTTCGTTCCTTTGACGGAATCCTCCCGAAGATGTGAGACGGATCGGCCGAAGCCTCCCCAAACCATACTCCAGGCCTCATCCATCTAGGTTGCTTCCTTTAACAGCTAATTACCAGAGACATGATACGGTTCTGCCAAGGCTTCCCCAAACCACACTCTGGAGGGAACTTCACTGTTTAGGTTCGTTCCTTTGACGGAATCCTCCCGAAGATGTGAGACGGATCGGCCGAAGCCTCCCCAAACCATACTCCAGGCCTCATCCATCTAGGTTGCTTCCTTTAACAGCTAATTACCAGAGACATGATACGGTTCTGCCAAGGCTTCCCCAAACCACACTCTGGAGGGAACTTCACTGTTTAGGTTCGTTCCTTTGACGGAATCCTCCCGAAGATGTGAGACGGATCGGCCGAAGCCTCCCCAAACCATACTCCAGGCCTCATCCATCTAGGTTGCTTCCTTTAACAGCTACTTTTCAGAGACGTGAGACGGTTCTGCCAAGGCTTCCGCAAGCCACACTCTGGCGGGTTCTTTTTTCAACAGAACCACAAGTCTAGATCCGCTGCCTTTCGAGAATCAGAGGCACCCCGGGAAGGCTGTGGCACAACCACAGTACGACTGCCAGGCAGTCGATTCACAGCGGACTTGGAGAAGGGTTTCCCCTACTCCCTGAGGCGCTTTCGCTGACCTCTCGCCCCCGAGAGCTGTTAAAAAAATTTAAAAATTCCACTTCTGTTGACTTTTACAATATTTCCAATAATCTTCTGAAAAACATTGTCATGGGTATTTTGAACCGTCTTACAATATGCATAAACAACTGTATGCAGAATGTTTTTTTGTCGAGTTAAAAATATCAAGAATTTGTCCTATCTATAAGAAAGGGCCAAAAGATATTCCTGACAGTTACCGACCAATATCAATATTCTCACCAATATCAAAAGTGTTTGAAATATTAGTTTGTGCACAAATAAATGATTTTCTTGAAAAAATAATATTTTATGTACATCTCAGTATGGTTTCCACTTGGGAAAGTCTATCTGTGATGCTGTTGACAGTTTGGTCCAGGAGGTTATTAAAGCTTTTGAGGGTAAGTCCTTCGCTCAGGCCACTTTATGTGACCTGAGCAAGGCATTTGACTGCATAAATCATGATGATCTTCTCCTAAAGTTAGAGCATTATGGAATCAGGGGGTCTGCACTTGGGTTCTTAAAAGCCTATCTCAATGATCGCAGGCAAAGTGTGTATGTAAATGGTAATTGGTCAAGTGAAGAAATTGTAAAATACGAAGTCCCGCAAGGATCGGTACTTGGCCCGCTCCTGTTCATTATTGCTACTAATGACCTACCTGCTAATATTTCAGGACTTACTCAGACTATTGTTGGAAGTCATGTGAGAGTATGTAAATATTTATGTTTATGTTTTCCTTGGTTACCAATTTAGTTTGAATAAAAAAAGTCTTCTCTTGTATCTTAATTTTATTTAATTAATTATGAAATGAATTCCACTGCTCACTTTGCTGACTATCATTTATTTTATTAGGTAAATGTGCCCAGTTACAGAATTTTCAATGTATTTATTATTTTTAATGATCTAAAAAAGAAAAAGATTATGGCAAATGTAACCAATCTTCCTATCTTAAGTGACAGCAATTTTTCAAATTGGAAATTCAGACTAGAATGCATTTTGGATGAGAAAGGTGTAAAAGAAATAACAGAGAAGAAATATTCAAAAGAAGAATTATGCAAAACTCCAGAAAAGCTAAAAGAAGATGCGAAAGCAAGGTCCATAATAGTCCAATGCATAACTGATAGACACTTGGAATACATAAAAGATGCTAAAACCTCATTTGAGATGATTAAAGCGTTAAGAAATGTATTTGAAAGAAAAAGTACGTTATCAAGACTGTATATAAGAAGACAGCTCCTTACTCTCAAATGTGAAGAAAGTACAAGCCTGCAAGATCATTTCATGAAGTTTGATGCCCTGATTAGAGACCTTGAATCATCAGGTACACATCTAGAGGAAGATGACAAGGTATGTCATTTATTATTGACTATTCCAAAGAAATATGATACCGTAATAACAGTTTTAGAGACAACTTCTTCCTCACTAACTCTTGATTTTGTAAAAAGTAAGTTATTAGATGTTGAGTTGAAACTTAATAACGGTCAAAACTTTTCAAAGTCAGAAGTTGAATGTTCTTTTAATATAAATTCAAAGAAAAACAATGCAAACAAATGTTTCAAGTGTGGTAGCTATGATCATTATCAAAATAAGTGTCCCAAAAGCTATCACAAATCTGATGGGTTTAATTACCATGAAAAGAAGTATCAAAATAATTCTGGGGGGAAATTCAGAGGAAATTTTCATGGAACAAACCACCAGAAAAGGTGGAGTAACCGTACACAAAATGTTAATGTAGCTGAGCAAGACTCAGATAACAGTATTTCATTCAATTTTACCGCTTTTTCGACAACAGTAAGTAGTGTCAATGAAGAAGGTGAAGTCAAGTTCATCATTGATTCTGGAGCGACTAATAATTTAGTATGTTCCTCAATGGAAAAGTATATGAGGGACGTGACTGATATAATTCCAATCCAGTTAAAAGTTGCAAATGGGCAAACAATGGAGGCAAAACGACAAGGTAAAATGGTTGTGTATTGTAATCAAGGAAATAAAGTACCGAAACAAATATCTATTGAAGCATTGATTGTTGATGGACTGCCATTCAATTTATTCTCAGTCCAAAAAAATAAATAAAGCTGGATTTAGAGTAACATTTGATAATGAATGTGCACAAGTATCTAAGAAAAATAACCTACTTTTTAAGTGTGATCTTGAAAAAAATCTTTTTGTAGCAAGATTTGGATTAGGTAATTCAAAGGTTAACACTGGATTATCAACATCATCAGAGGAAAATCTATGGCATCTACGACTTGGTCACCTAAATCGGAGAGGACTTCAGCAACTTCGTCTGCCCTATACGAAGGAACCTTGTGACTCCTGCAAAAAAGGTAAGGCGACCAGAAATGTCTTTCATAGTGTCCAGGGACCTCGGTCAACTCGTATCGGGGAACTTGTTCACACTGACGTCTGGGGACCTGTAGATGTACCGACTCTTAAAGGTAATTGATACTATGTAACTATTACAGATGATTTCTCACATTTTTCACAAGTATTTATACTTAAACATAAGTCTGAAGCCGAAAGTTATCTAATTAAATATGTAGAGGAATTAAAATCTCAAAATATTCGCGTTTCTAGATTAAGATCAGACAAGGGAGGTGAATTCACATCAAACAATTTCAAAAAGTTTTGTTCAGACAATGGTATTCAATTAGAGTATACTGCCAGCTACACACCTCAACAAAATGGAGTCGCAGAAAGACTTAACAGAACAATTCTTGATAAGGTAAGATCAATGTTTGTGGATACAAACTTACCTAAATTTCTCTGGGGAGAAGCAGTATGTTCAGAAATCAGAATCAGAATCAGAATACCTTTATTCAATAAATGTACACTCAGATACAATGAATAGTGTCAAAAAATCTACAAAGAATGATAAAAATTTATAATATAATACATGGGATCTTATTTTATGCTAAAAAGATTACAGTTTATGTTTGAGTACTCCTTTATCCATAACTCACTGATTTTAGTATCTAGTATATAATTACTATTGCCCACTATTGTTTCTATTATTTAAAAAATCATCTATTGAGTAAAATGCTGCATTGACTAAATATTTTTTTAATAAGTGGAGAAAGTTATTATTTTTCCTCTCTTTTTTCAGAGAGCTTGGCAAACAGTCAAGGAACTTATTACCCTGATAGGAAGGTTTCTTTTTAAAAGTTTCCAGTCTGTGGCTTTCAACATGTCTTTGGGTCCGTGTATTGTAGGTGTGACTTTTATTTTCTGCTGCAGGGTTAATAGTTAAAATATATTTTATTGTTTCATAAATATAAAGCCCATAAACTGTAAAAACTTCAAATTCAGAAAAAATGTGCTGAACAGAGTCTTTATTTTTTAAGTTAAACATGATTCTTAAAGCTTTTTTTTGTTGTATCAAAATTCTATCCATGTTTTTCTTTGTGGTTGCCCCATAAATACATATCCCATAGGCTATGTGTGAATGTATGAGAGCATAGTAAATTGCTTTTAACGCAGCTACGTCACATTGTCTTGCCATACGTCTTAGGGCAAACAGCCCACGGGAAGTTTTACTTAATATTAGATCTACATGTTTGTCCCATTTCAGATTTTCATCAATAGTCAAACCAAGAAATTTAGTGTCTTGTACTTGATCAATAAAATCAGTGTCATTAATAAAAATACTTGGATTGAAATTATTTTTTGCATGATTGGTAGAAAAGGATATAAAACTAGATTTTTTGAGTTAAGAAGAAGGTTTTTACTATTTAAGAATTCTTTGATTAGTGACAAGCCAATATGAGAAGACATTTCAATATTCTCCCCAGTTTTTCCAGAAACAACGATATTTGTGTCATCTGCATATAAACAAACTGAATTATTTTCTCCCACTGCAACCCCTGGCAATCCTTTAATGTAGCAGAGAAATAGTAATGGGCCCAAGATAGATCCTTGGGGAACCCCAACTTTAACTGGTAATAATGTTGTACAATTTATCAGTTGAACAGATCACCAACTAGAGCACTAAATGGAAAAATACCAGCTCATATTTGGTATGGTAAATCAAATGGAATATTGGATAAATTAAGAGTTTTTGGTTCTAACGCATGGATGTACAATCTTCCAAAAAAGGGAAAACTTGACCCAAGAGCAACAGAAATGCGTATGGTAGGGTATTGTGGTGCTGGTTACCGGTTGTGGAATCCAATAAACAACCAAATAGTTATATCTCAGGATGTTAAGTTTAATGAAGCTGATTATAGGTACCAACAAATGTCAAAAGAAAAGGAACCTAAGTTTATGCAACACCTTGAGAGTGAAACAGCCGAAGACAAGAGTGAAGAACCATCAGGGAATACTGAATCCCAAGAAAATGAAAATACTGAAACCCAAGATGAGCAGAACCAACAAAGAAGCAGAAGGAAAACTACTATTCCAAAAAGGTACGAGGACTATGATATCTATAGTGCTTATTATTGTTTGATATCTACCGAAAGTGACCCTTCAACATATAATGAAGCAGTAAAGTCAGGGAGTGAATGGCAAAAGGCTATTAAAAATGAATTAGATAGTCTTAAAAAGTTTAAAACTTGGTCTGTAGCAGATTTGCCAGAAGGGAAAATGGCAATAGATACCAAGTGGGTTTTCAGAACTAAACAGGATAATGTAAGAAAAGATAGATTAGTAGCTAAAGGATCTCAGGAACAGTGTAATTCTGAAACTTATTCTCCTGTAGCTAAAATGACCACTGTGAGAATGACAATTTTTAATGCACTACAGAATGATTGGGAACTTAAGCATTTAGATGTTCCAACTGCTTTTTTAAATGGGGCTCTAGAGGATGATGTCTATATTAAAGTACCTCAAGGTGTGAAAGCACCAAAAGGTAAGGTATTAAAGCTTAATTGATCTTTGTATGGACTTAAGGAGTCACCCCGTTGCTGGAACAATCGGTTCAATGAATTTGCCGAAAAGAATGGACTGAAACGTTCATTGCATGATGTTTGTTTATACATAGGAGATGATGTACGGTTAACATGATTTGTTGATGATTGTCTAGTAACAGAAAAGCAAGAGAAAATTGAAGATCTCACAAGTAAATTGAAAAGTGAATTCAATGTAAAAGATTTGGGTAGTATTAAAAAGTTTCTAGGAACAGAAGTAATGAGAACGGGTGATACAATAATCTTAAGCCAAACCGATATGATACAAAAAGTGTTAGAAAAGTTTAATATGACTGAATGCAAAGGAAAAGAAACCCCAATGGAAGTCAACTTTAAAGTCAATCTTGGTGAAGAAATTATAACGAATGTTCCATATCATGAACTTATCGGAAGTCTAAATTATTTGGCGATGATCTCAAGACCTGATATTTCGTTTGCAACATCATTTCTCGGAAGATTCCTTGATAAACCGACCAATTCTTGTCGGAAAGCAGCAAAAAGAATCCTGCAGTACATAAAACACACCAAGGATTTAAACCTTACTTTCAAGAAAGAACGAAATGCAAGTTGTGTCGAAGGCTTCGCTGACACAGACTGGGGAAATGACGATACTGACAGGAAGAGTATAACCGGTTGGCAGTGTATTACTATGGAAATCTAGTATCTTGGACTTCAAAGAAACAACAAGTTGTTGCATTATCAACTGCTGAAGCAGAATAATCAGCAGAAATCTTGTTTGTTAGTGGACTAGCTGAAGACTTCAAACAAACAAAATCAAGTTCAGTTCTCAATGTTGATAACCAGAGTGCAATCACAATGATAAATAACTATGAAAACACAAAGCGATCAAAACATATCGACATAAAGACACATTTTATCAAAGACTGTCGCAAAGGGTATTGTCAAGATCAAGTATGTGCCATCTAAGAAAAATGTTGCTCATATATTCACAAAAGCACTATGCAAAGAAAAGTTTGTTAAATTCTCCAAGGACTTGAGTTTGTTTTAATTTTTGTTTTGTGTCAATTTTAAGTTGTTAATTTAAATTAATTCCAATTAACAGACTTAAAATTGAACGGGGTTGTTGGAAGTCACGTGAGAGTATGTAAATATTTATGTTTATGTTTTCCTTGGTTACCAATTTAGTTTGAATAAAAAAAATGTCTTCTCTTGTATCTTAATTTTATTTAATTAATTATGAAATGAATTCCACTGCTCACTTTGCTGACTATCATTTATTTTATTAACTATATTGTATGCGGATGACACCACCCTGTTTTTAGTTGACAATAACTTGAATCAAATGAATGAGCAAGTTAATATAGCCTTGGAAGAAGCAGATACCTGGTTTGAGGCTAAAGGCTTGAAACGGAATGAAAGTAAAACTCAACATGTTTTATTTAGCTGCAAAAAAATACCAGAGGATGGGACTAGTGCTAAGTATCTGGGAGTTGTTATAGATAGTCAGCTCAAATGGGATTCTCACATTGACCAGGTACTGACCTGACTCTCACGGCTGGTCTATTTGTTCAGAAATCTTAAACTGCTGGTGGAGCCTAGTTACATAAGAATGGTTTACTTTGCACTTTTTCAGAGTGTTTTTAGGTATGGTCTAGTGTTTTATGGTAACAATAGTAGAATCACAGAAATTCTCCTCCTCCAAAAAAAGGTCGTTCAGATCCTAAGTAAGCTAGTTCATCATTTCATGCTCATTGCAGGCCTATTTTTATAGAATTGAAAATTCCAACAATAATTAACTTATACCTGTATGAACTCTTAGTATGTTCAGTTAAGAATTTATCTAGTGCAACCCGTTGTTACAACGTTCATACCTATGATACCAGAAGCAATAACAATATTAACTTAAATTTTTAGAAGATTAAGTAAGACTAACCTAATAAGCCGTACTGAAATGTCCACTAGAATTTTCAACAATTTAGTAAACAATTTCTATCTTATTCAAATAATCCAAAAGAATTTCTCTCAAAGTTCTATGAATGTCTAATTCAACATCCCTTTTATTCTGTTGATGAGTTTTTCTCAGAAAAAGATCACGTTGTGGCTGACAACTCGCTCACTATTTTCATGGCTTACAACTCTTTCAAACTATTCTTGTGTCCATCACATCTTTTGACCAAATCAAATTCCAAAAATCGGCCGTTTATATAGGCTACAGCATATGGCAGGCATATTTCCCGGTCACTCCGCGGCTGAAAAAGTCTATCGCCATTTTGCAGCTGGAAAATCGCCTGCTTGTTTCACGGCCAGCAGATCTACTGATGGCATTGAGGCCGACAAGTATCTTGTGATCTTTTCGAGGACGTCATGTCTACTGGACACATTGTGACCGGAAAATCTGTCGCACATAGCACGGTTGGCAAGTCTCTTGGTCACACTAAAGCCGGAAAATCGCCCATCGTTTCCGCGACCAGCAAATCTCGTGATCCCATTGGGACCATAAAATAATATTTTATTTTACAAATAGGCCTATTGTGTTCAAGAGTTTGTTTTTTTGTTCAGTGACATGGCCAATGTCACTGGTTGGAAATTTTTTTAAAGAGTTGGGAAGGCAAGAGAAATTCCCTCATATGTGAAATCTGGCAGATACTCTGCTTTAGTTTTACATCGGCTAGCTAATTTCTTGTCATGTTGTGGCAATAACAACTCTTGGTTAGGCTGTATAGTGTTCTCTGAACATTGGCTCTATCTTGGCAAACAAAGCTGTTGGTCGTATCGTGGTCATTAAATTCGTTAGTGCTATAGCATCCTTCAAACCTATCGGTTGTATTGCAAGTGGAAAATCTCTATTGTATTTTGAGACAAATACCTCGATTATTTTCAGCCGACAAATAATGGTTTAGTCACAAAACAAATCTCTTGGATTTGCAGTGATCGGCTAATTTTTGGCTATAATTTCTTGGTAGTAAAATTTGATTGTTGTATCGTGGTCAGTAATCTTTGTTTGTATCATGGCAGGGGAATTTCGCGGTTGTCAAGTCTCTTGATGGTATCACAAACAAAATCTCTCAGCTGAATCGCTGTCAGTAAAAATCTCTCGGACATTTTGCAACCATCATTTGGCATTTTATATTCAACAAAATACAGTGTCTAACACATTTATAAAAGGGGGGGGGGGGGTGTTGAAATTTAGCGCTAGAACAGAGCTCTGGAAACCATAATTCTGCACTTACGCCCACGATTAACAGTTTTCAACCCTTTTTATGATAGACACCTGTCTTCAACCAATTAGACCATACCACTTGTATGACAGTAGTTTTAGACATGTAGAAAGTGATACAACCAGAATACTTGGTAAATCCCCCAGAAAGCGACACTCACAAAAAAGCTACTGAATTTGTCAATAAGTTTCCAAAGATTTTCCCCATACTTTCCCTTCTCAATTGTGCAATGTTTAACCGTCATTTGAAAAGAATCTCAGAAAAATAAAAACAGTAAAAGACTTGGTGGAACTTATAATTTTTGATTATGATCATAATAATTATGACTCTGGTTTGTCATCTTCCAGTTATCTAGATGTTACCACAGCGTGCATCATGTACTTAACTGTTTCAGTAACCATGGAAAGGATGAGCGATCTTTTCTTCAATTAATAAACAGCTATTTAAGAAGCACAATGGCACAAAAAGACAAAGTAGTTTACTTCTACTCTCAATTGGAAGTGACTGAGCTCAAAAATATATTTTTGATTAGTTTTAGATGACTTTGCCTCCTAGAAGGCACGAAGAAGGAAACAAATGTTTCTTTGTTGTTGAATAATGTTTAGATAAATGTGTGTTAAACATAGAATCATTAAAAAGATTGTAAAACATTGAATTTTTTGTTTACTGAATTTTACTTTCAGCTAACTCCCTACACTATTTAGTTTTATTGATTATCCGTAAATTAGGTTTATTATGACAAAAAAACAAAGTATATACGGCTTGTAAAAAAATGCAATGGAAATTAAAATTAATTTTAAGTTTCACGAACATGCTTGAGTAAGAAAATTATTACTTTTGATTAGGCCTATTAAATTTTTTCTTCATTATTTGTTTTAAAAACTCTAGATGTGGACACCAAGATTTATTCGGCGTTTCATCAAGAGGCGTATGAAACCAATGCATGAATATGATGCTGCAATATGGCAGATGAGGCTATCTTTTGTCTACGCATTTTGTGCTTGGAATGCTCTGGGATTAGTTGCTTACTATATTTATTATGGCAGACATAATGTATCTGACTACTATGGAATAACCATCGAGGACGACAAAGAGAAACGCCCAGGTAAATAGATAATCTAAGTTGTTTTATATCATTAACCCTTTGCGATCAGGATGGATATTTGCCGCTACTCCTCAGCAATTGCATGGTCAGCTCTACTGGTTGCCTCAATTAACGTGCAGAAGTCTGATTTTTTCCACAGTAGTTGTCCTATGCGATGGGACAGCCAGAAGTGCTGGCCAACATGAAATCCAACGAATGGTCGGGCATCTAGCAGGACTGGTCAATGAATGTTTTTTTTTTGTTTTTCTAAATTTTGTATGTTGCCTGTAGAGTGATGGAACCTAGTGAGTAGTTTTTTAACTAAATGATCAGCAGGCTTGTAACATTTACCATAAAAATCCCCTTTGCTAACATTTCTCGATTTCAATAAAAACCACTTTGAGCTGCTGGGAGTGAAAACAATTCCAAACTGCTGAGAGTGAACCACCATGATGAATGCCGAGCTGACGCGGAGTAGCCAGTAGAGCTGGCCGTCCGATGGTCGGAACCAAGTCGTACAGAAATAATTCAGACTGGCTATTGATTGCATTATGGCCACTCCTGCTGACTCTAAGGATTAAAAGAATTTATTTGATTTTTCTTTGCATCATATCGACTCTTCTCTATCTCTATATATATGTATAACCACCCTAATACGAGGTACGTTCGGAAAGTAAGTTCCGTTTGGGAGTAAAAAAGTTCTCAATGCATTTACAACATTATTACTATATACATCTTGAAGACCGTACCTTAAACTACATTTCTACATAGTTCCCACAATATTTAGGCTCTTGTCATATCTAGGGAGAAGCTTTTAAATTTGTGTTGAAAAGAATTCTGCCGCCAGTGCACACAGCCACCCCCTGACGCCATCTTTAAGTTCATAGTCATTCACAAACCGTCAAAGGTTACAATGGTTTACAGAAGAGTTCGTGAAGTTTGTGGGAAACACTCAGAGGGATCAGTAATTTTGAATTTCCTTTTTTCCCAAACTGTAAAGATGGTTGCACTAATGTCCACAATGAAGAGAGGAGTGGCCAACCATCTGTCGTTACTGACGATCTCGTTGCCAAAATCAACGATACAGTTCGGGAAAAAAGAAAATTCAAAATTACTGATCCCTCTGAGTCTTTCCCACAAATTTCACGAACTCTTCTGAACACCATTGTAACCTTTGTAGGTTTGTGAATGACGATGAACTTAAAGATGGCGTCAGCGGATGGCTGCGTGCACTGGCGGCAGAATTGTTTTCAGCACAAATTTAAAAGCTTCTCCCTAGATATGACAAGTGCCTAAATATTGTGGGAACTATGTAGAAATGTAGTTCAAGGTACGCTCTTTAAGATGTATACAATACATATGTTGTAAATGCATTGAAAATGTTTTTTTTCCCAAACGCAACTTACTTTCCGAACATACCTCGTATATATGTGTATATATATATATATATATATATATATATATATATATATATATATAATAGGGTGGTTTGAAAAACAAAATTTTGGAATTTTGAATCGTAATAGATATCAAAAGTTGCGAAATGGCATGTTGAATACTGAAATATAACTTTTAAAAATCATATAAGATCTTCCGAGTGCGCAATGATATTCAAGTTTAATAATGGTTTTTTTAGTTTTATATGTAGAAAAAATAATCCAATTTTTGTTAGAAACATTGAATTCAGCTGAGAAAACAAACAATTTAGTATTTTCAATCATTACTCTTATGTCCATTGGTTACCGAGATAATGAAAGTGTTAAACATGGTACATATTGTCCCAATGTTAAACTTATGGGAAATAAGTAAAATACCTTATCTCGCTTATTTCTCGACTTATCGCAGTTAAACGTTGGTTTGTGGCTTCATGTAGATGATATCTAATGTATAATAGTATAAAATCCCCAATATTTACATTTTTGTAGCAGCAAACCTATATACTCATTCCCCTGTGTCATCCTTGTGGGAAATAAAAAATGTCTAGGCCTTTATATGTGAGGTGGAAGTGAAAAGGGACCTCTTGTCGAGAATTTTCGATTTTGAGTTATTAATATTTTTGAATTCCTCATTTAATTCTTAACAATTTGGCGCAAGTCCCATGAGTCTTATGATTTTTTTTTGGTAAAGTTAAAGGACTTTAAAATTTTGTGAGGGAAATGGGTCATTTTTAGAAAAATCTATCAAAATTTTAAATGAGTATAAAACCTACTAGTGGCTTGAAGGGGCTAAAAGCCCCATATGAGGGGAAATTCAAACGATCCTTTATTATAGTACAAAATACCTTCATAGCAATCTCAATCTACCTTATATTGATATCTAGCCTACCACATGGTTTTCAATCAAGTATCAGCATCACATGTTTTACGCAAACAAAGCAGACATTTTTAGATCCCAATGCTTTTTAAATGGCAAATATTTTATGTTATTTCTCGTTTCCTGGCAAATTTCATTATTTTTCCCGCCATCATGTAATAGAGACCTTTAATTTAAGCCCTCTCCCATCTTTCTACGACTTGCCAGACGCTCACAATTTTGACGCAAAGAATCTTCTTACGAAATTATATGATGATATGATGATGAATATGATGATATTTTTTATATTTAAGAAATGATTTTAGTATCCAAAGAAAACTTATAATGTCTTCTCTCAAGGGAATACCAATTTTTGCCTTAACTCACAGTAGCTTTAAGGAAAATAATATTTTTATCGAAGCGTGTCGTAAAAAGTCGTATTCCAGAAAAAGGACCTCTTGTCGGCCCTTTGTTATTCTTCATAACGACAAGAGGCCCCTTTTAAAAACTGAATATTTTACTGTTATCTTATTGTTTTATAAAGTTTTTTTATCATCAAACAACTGAAACCAAACTTTAATTTGAAATATACAAAATGAAAAAAATATATAATAAATAGTATATTTATATAATTAAATGGGTTATTTTACGTCAAGTCAAAAGCAAAAGTAGTCCATTGGTATAAAAATGCTCCTCTTGAATTATTATTTTTTGAACAACGGGCAAAACAACCATAGAACTGGCACTGATAAGGCATCCCCTACCGTGATAACACTGGTTCACCTGGCAGACTGCATCGCTATCAGTGCTGCAGCCTCAAAAACAATCATTCCCAACACTATCTTTTGTAATTTACCCTGTTCATATTTAATTTTGCTCATCATTGAGGCATTCAAGGAGCAATAATATTTAATTAATTGTTCATTTATTACAATAAAAATAACTATTATTACCCTACACATAGTCTCTTGAAAAGACAAAGTTTATAGTAGCCAAAATATCGTTTATAAAAAGGGACCTCTTGTCGGGACCGTATGAAATTGGTGAGAAATTTTGTTCTCTTTATACCAAATTTCGTTGTAGTTCTCTAAAATTCCACTAGAATTCAGGAGACTCATTTTTTGGACCAAAGTCTGCTTACGAAGTGCATGTTGGAAATGGGACCTCTTGTCGTTATGGCGAAATAACACTGAACGACAAGAGGTCCCTTTTCTCAAGCCATGCAGAGGCTAACAAAATGATTTATTTCGACCTCGATTCAATATTTTAACCGATACAGGCCTGTTCTATGATAAATGAAGTATAACAATCGATAGAGATCCGGATTTTGATATTTTTGACCCTAATCGGTTATATCGGCCGTATTGAAAATTTTTGTTCGCCGACAAGAGGTCCCTTTTCGCTTTCAACCTCACATATCTTCCTTATTTCTTAACATATTATGATAAAACTTGTTTATGGCTTCCTCTAGTTCAGATCTATTATTTATTGTTTGAAAACCACCCAGTTTTCACATACCTGTTGCAGCAGACCTGAATACTCATTTCCTATTTTATTGTTATGGAGATTACTAAATCTTGTTATATTTGACTCTGCTGGATTGAAATATATTTTTACGCATTTGAAATTTGCCTAGTATGCAAGTTTGCTGCAGCGGGGGTATTTATTTTTATGACTTACAATGCAATACCCTGTTGTGAGAATGGTACTTTCGATTATTTTGACAACATCCATTACTTATTGTTCCATGGGTCTAAAGACTGATTAGAAGATGTATTAAACAACCCCTTGTTCATGTGGCTTAGCTCGAAAACATCAACGAAGACACACATGACCTCTGACCGCAGAGGAACACGCGAGATCTGTTGCCCACAGACAAGGCAGTCGAAGCCTGGTCTGCAGAACCATCGCCCTTGTACACCTATAGGTTTTGCTGCATTATTTGTAATGCTAAGTATATTAATGTTGGAATTTTTTCAGGTGAATATTATGCTGAACTTTTGAAAGCACCTAATGCAAAAATTATTAGGATAGATGGATTAAGAGTCACTGAGACTTATGACTACAAACCCACCGACTATGAAGCTAAGAAGAAAGAGGAATTTTAAAGAGATAATTAAGTATAAATGTAAATGAAAATGGTCATGATTTTTATTGTATAGTACTATTTGTAAATAAACATCATAGTGTGGCCAAAAAAACAATTTAACCACTACATTATGTTTTAAATTTCCCCCTTTATTTTACTCTAAGGGAGTTCTCTAAAGTTCCTCTACTCTCACCGACATTAAGAGCCTCGAAGGAGATACAATCACCCAGTCTGCTACAAACACTGAGAAAGTGTCACAGTTCCAGACTTTATTAATCAATTGTATATAAAATGATATGAAACTAGATGTTATGAAACTAGTAAGTAGGCTTTGCCCATGTTTAAACTGATAGCAAGATATTTTCATAATAAGATTCCATTTACATGGGTTCAATGTAAAATATTCTTGATATTTTTGATGGAGAAATAATTTAATTTGTTAACATCAAGCAGCTGATGGTTAAGCTTTTTTGTATCTTTCAAGTGGAATTGGGTTTATTTGTTTACTTTTGTCTTCCTACACTTGACACATTATATCTTGAACCATGGCCTAATCCATTGCTGGAGCTGTCAGATAGTGTTTGTTGTCAGTGATTTTGGACAGCAAAAAATTTCTAACACACACAAGTGTATTTTGTTTACAAATGGCAATCAAGGTATATATTGACAGCTGTTGGAAAATGCTAACATGTCAGGCTAGTTCAACTTAGCATATCAGCTGTGGCAAGGCCACACTACACTACAGGCAGGAGTCTCCCCCCCGCCTCCCTGATGCCACGTCACAACACCGGCCGAACTCCTAGCGCTGTGTTGGAAATAACAACTAAAATCATATGAAAATCGTAAACATTTATCAACAAATTATGACATTAGAACATCAAAATGAAAACAATTAGAAACAAAACTGTCAAATTTCCAATAAATCATCTGATGAAAAGTAAACAAATCACTTGCCTGTAATGTTTACCGGTTTTTAAGTTTATGAAATAAAGTCTTGTTTTCTTTAAAATTATTTTCGACCACATTTGGTCATTCATTGATTAATGCAGATTCGAGAAAATAATGGTTTCTAAACGAAAACTTAACGAATTACTTAGGGCACGATAGTTTTAAGAGTGCGACAGTGAATCGCCATAAGAGTACATTATAAAATCGTCTGCGATTCCGTCTGATAATGTGACGTCACCACAAAAGGACTCCAGCCTGTAGTGTAGTGTGGCCTTGGCTGTGGTGTCCTGATGCTTTCACCAGGGCTTGTAATAGGTTATTTATTTTTTATTTTTTTGTTCTTGGTTATTTTAGCGAATTTCCCCTATAGGGAAGAAGCTATTACCGTAGGTCTCATAGTAAGTCCTAAGCCCGAGACCATGTTAACTTTTCATTTTGGGGCAACCAGAAGCAAAAAACACCATTCGTTTTGAATTTTTAGATATACGAGGGTACAGTCAAAAAGTTCCCGGAATGAATTTTTGTAGACATTTAGCGCGATCGCCAGAAGGAAATTCGACTTGCATTAGTTGGTACGACTCCTGGGGAGGGCATATCGGTAGTGGGGGTATAGCTAACTTTCCGTAGTGCAGCACTGGAAAGCCCTTTTCGTTGTTCCTGCAAGTCTACATTGTCGAATTTTGAAAAATGGTATTTCATGATCAGCGCGCAAACATTAAGTTCTGTATTTAACTTAAAAATCACATAGTAAGACTCTTGAGTTGTTAATTCAAGCTAATGTAGAAGAGGCGATGAAGAAAAATCAAGTTTATGAGTGTCACAAACGGTTCCGTGAAGGCCGTGAAAGCATTGAGGATGACCCTCGTAGTGGACGACCTTCAAACATCAGTTAATGACGAAAACATTGAGCGGGTACGACAAGTTGTGCATGAAACTCAGAAAATAACGATCGATGAAATTGCATTTCAGGTAAATTTATCACATGGAAGTGTTCCTTCATCATCATTTGAACATGCATCAAATTTGTTCAATTAATAAACAAATCCGACATTTCATGGACATGCAGGTACACAAAAAGCGCTTTCCAATGCTGCTCTATGGCAAGTCAGCTATACATACTATATGTATGTGTCTGTTGGCATGATAGCGGCCGTAAAAATGGTCCGATCTTAATGAAAATTGGTACAAACGTGTAAAGTGGTGATCACTCGGACGAGTTCGTGACCAGCCCGATCGGACCACCGGAAGGGGGGGTAAAGGGGGATAAACCCCCCAAAAATAGGTTTTTTGAGTTTTTTACTAAGAAAAATAAAATTTATCGAATTTTTGTCGGCACCATTGAATTCAGCTCGAAAAAACAAACAATTTAGTATTTTGAATCACTGCTCTATGTCCATTGGTTACCGAGATATTGAAAGTGGTAAACACAGTACGTTGTCCCAATGTTAGTCTTATATGGGAAATAAGGAAAATTCTATCTCGGTTATTTCTTAACATATCTTGATAAAACTTGGTAAATGGCTTCTTCTAGTTCAGATCTACTGAGTATTGAATTAAAACCACCCAGTTTAATATACCTGTAGCAGCAAACCTACATACTCATTCCCCATGTTATTCTTATGGAGCTTACCTAAACATGTCAAATCTCACTATGTTGGATTCAATATGTTGTTTTGCATTTGAAATTCGCTGACGGGGGTATTTTGTTATTTTTTTGGAATTCAGTTATTTTTGTTATTTTTAGCGAATTTCCCCTATAGGGAAGAAGCTATTACCGTAGGTCTCATGGTAAGACCTAAGCTCGGGACCACTATAACTTTATAACTTTTCGTTTTGGGGCCCCCAAAAGCAAAAAACACTATTTGTTTTATATATGTATACTAGCTGTTCCCCGTGGCTTCACTCACGATTGAAATGATGGTGAGATAGTAACCAACATCTCCTTGAGAGCGAAACCACAAATCTGTATATTAGCACGTGAAGAATATTTTTTGTTGTCCTATCTCGTTCACGGCTGGCCGAATTTTAACGTATTAGACGTAAATTTAAAGGTATTTCTTAGTAAATTTGCCAATAACTCTCAAAATTTCAACTTAAGTACAGTGTATGGGCGAAGGTTCTTAATTGTGGTTCTATCCGTCGATGTCGTAGACACTGGATCAGATACACACTTTGTTTGCACTTGTTTACTTTGTGGGAGCCAATCTAATCCGGGTTATTTTTATATTTAATTCCAACATCTAATTCACTTTGAAACCACAAATCTGTATGTTAATATGTGAGTAATTTTCTGTTGTAATAATTCGTTCACCGCAAGACGCTTTTCATCAATTCCGTATAACGATTTTAATTATTACTAGAGGCTTGAAGGGGCTAATAGCCCCTGAGCATAATCCTTCTTTACTATAGTACAAAATACCTTCTCAGAAAATAGGCTTTTGGATCCACAAAATTTTGATTATATCTAGCATTTGGTTTTAAGTAAACAAAGCAGACCTCTTTACATCCCAATGGTTTTTAAATGATTTTTTGGTTTTTAGCGAATTTCCTTAAAGGAATAAGGTATTACGGAAGTACTCATGGTAAGACCTAAGTCCGAGACCATGTTATTTTTTCATTTTGGGGTCCCGAGAAGCAAAAAACACCATTCGTTCGAATTTATATATATATATATCTACGTGTCTGTTAGCACGATAGCGGCTGCAAAAATGGTCCGATCTTTATGAAATTTGGTACGGACATGTAAAGTGGTAATCAATTGGACGAGTTCGTGAATCAGCCCGATCGGACCACCGGAAGGGGGGGTAAAGGGAAATAAACCCCCCCAAAAATGGGTTTTTTGAGTTTTTTACATAGAAAAATAACATTTATTGAATTTTTGTGGGCACCATTGAATTTAGCTCAAAAAACAAACAATATAGTATTTTGAATCACTGCTCTATGTCCATTGGTTACCGAGATATTGAAAGTGGTAAACACAGTACGTTGTCCCAATGTTAACCTTATGGGAAATAAGTAAAATTCTATATCTCGGTTATTTCTCAATATATCTTGTTAAAACTTGGTAAATAGCTTCTTATAGTTCAGATCTACTAAATATTGAATTAAAACCACCCAGTTTTAATATACCTGTAGCAGCAAACCTGCATACTCATTCCCTATGTTATTCTTATGGAGCTTACCAAAACATATCAAATCTTGCTATGTTTGAAATATGTTGTTTTGCATTTGAAATTCGCTGAGTATGCAGGTCTGCTGCAACGGGGGTTTTTTCTTATTTGAGTTATTTTTTATTTTTTTCAACCTCAAGAACTGTTACAAGCCTTGTTTCACTCCACTCCAACTGCTTCAGGTGTAAAGAGTTCCCAAGTGTCAAGATATGGGTCGTTTGCCAATAGTGCAAGTTGTTTCGCGAAATACTGTACTGCATGGTTCATATTGTGTTTAAAGTGATTGATAAAAAATAAATACATAAATGTTTACAAAAAAAGCACTTAATAAAAATCAATAAATTAATTTTTATTAAGTGCTTTTATATAAACTAGTCCTGCATCTGACAATGTTATCTGTGTGCAAATTTTGTACAAAGAATTTTAAGTTTTTATTTTGGTATATGGGTCTAAAGAGAGATTTTCCACTCGGGTGACAAGCACGCAAGTGGTACGTTCTCCAGCTATGACGTCATCAAAATGGCGGATAAGCAATTTTGAAATGTGTGTATTTTGAAAACTATTTGTCCGATCGGAATAAACTTTTTTTTGTTTGGAAGATAATTTCTTATGCTAAACGATTTACATTTACACATTTATCGTATTAACAATACTTTTTAAGTAATTTTGAAAATACCTTTTTTTTAATATAATTTTTACTAAAATTCTTTATATAACTTTTTACCTAAAAACATGATCAAAACATGCCTATCGTAAACTTTTTACAGAATATAATGACCTTTTTAAAAATACCATATATTGTATACTTTGCTCGAATAATGATGTAAATAAATTGGATTAATGTTTAAAAACACAGAATTTTCCGTGCGGCAGACCAATCTTACCCGGACCAGTGTTCTTTGTGCAAGTCAGATAAAGAGAACTTTTCTGGTTTACTTCATAGTAGATGTTAAAAGAAGCGTTTTCCACTTGGGTGTGAAGAATGCATCTTAAACGTTTTCCGGCTATGACGTCATCAATATGGCGGAAAATCCATGAACAAAAAAGGCTCTATTTCACATACCGTTTGCCCGATTTTAAACCTTTTTTTGTTTGAAAGACATTATTTAAGACTACAATTTTTGTATTTGAACACTTATTCTATTCTTAAGAAGTATTGAGTAATTTTCAAAAAACCCGTTTTTTATACATTTTTACTCATTTTAAAATGTTTTTAAAATGCCTATTGTAAAATTTGTAGAGCGTTTTAAGAGCTCTTTAAAAATACCATACTTTGTATGGTTAACTCAAACACTAAAGTGAAAAAACTTGATAAAACTTAAAAAAACAACGAATTCCCCGTATTTCCACTAGAAAAGTTTCAATCTTAGCCGGGCCAGTGTTTTTTGTGCAAGTCAGATATCAAGAATTTTACTGATTTTTTTTTAAAGAATGTCTAAGGAAGTATTTTCACTTGGGTGTCAAGAATGCACCTAAACCGTTTTCCGGCTATGACATCATAAAAATGGCGGAAAATCCATGAACAAAAAAGGCTGTATTTCACAAACCATTTGTCCGATTTGATTAAACCTTTTTTTGTTTTAAAGATATTACTTAAGGCTACAATTTTTGTATTTGAACATTTACTCTATTCCCAATATGTATTGTGTAATTTTCAAAAAGTCGCATTTTTCGTACATTTTTACTCAATTTTCGCATATAACTTTTTTACTGAAAGAATTTTCTGAATATGCCAGGTGTAAAATTTGAAGAGCGCAAGGTCTTAAAACGCTTACGTTTTTATTTTGTTATATGGGTCTAAAGAAAGATTTTCCACTCGGGTGTCAAGCACACAAGTGGTACGTTCTCCGGCTATGACGTCATCAAAATGGCGGATAAGCAATTTTGAAATGGGTGTATTTTGAAAACTATTTGTCCGATCGGAATAAACTTCTTTTTTGTTTGGAAGATCATTTTCTACATTTTCTATGCTAAACGATTTACATTTATACATTTATCCTATTAACAATACTTTTTAAGTAATTTTGAAAATACCTTTTCTTCAATATAATTTTTATTAAAATTCTGTATATAACTTTTTACCTAAAAACATGATCAAAACATGCCTATAGTAAACTTTTTACAGAATTTAATGACCTTTTTAAAAATACCATATATTGTATACTTTGCTCGAATAATGATGTAAATAAATTGGATTAATGTTGTAAAAACACAGAATTTTCCGTGCGGCAGACCAATCTTAGCCGGACCAGTGTTCTTTGTGCAAGTCAGATAAAGAGAATTTTTCTGGTTTACCACATAGTAGATGTTAAAAGAAGCGTTTTCCACTTGGGTGTCAAGAATGCACCTTAAACATTTTCCGGCTATGACGTCATCAATATGGCGGAAAATCCATGAACAAAAAAGGCTCTATTTCACATACCGTTTGCCCGATTTTATTAAACCTTTTTTTGTTTGAAAGACATTATTTAAGACCACAATTTTTGTATTTGAACACTTATTCTATTCTTAAGAAGTATTGAGTAATTTTCAAAAAACCCGTTTTTTATATATTTTTACTCATTTTTTGCATATAACTCTTTTAATGAAAGAATATTTTTTTAAAGGCCTATTGTAAAATTTGTAGAGCGTTTTAAGAGCTCTTTAAAAATACCATACTTTGTATGGTTAACTCAAACAATCAAGTGAAGAAACTTGATAAAAGTTAAAAAAACAATGAATTCCCCGTATTTCCACTAGAAAAGTTTCAATCTTAGCCGGGCCAGTGTTCTTTGTGCAAGTCAGATATCAAGAATTTTACTGATTTTTTTTTTAAGAATGTCTAAGGAAGTATTGATTAAACCTTTTTTTGTTTTAAAGATATTACTTAAGGCTACAATTTTTGTATTTTAACATTTACTCTATTCCCAATATGTATTGTGTAATTTTCAAAAAACCCACTTTTCATACATTTTTACTCAATTTTCGCATATAACTTTTTTACTGAAAGAATTTTCTGAATATGCCAGGTGTAAAATTTGTAGAGCGCAAGAAAACGCTCTACAAATTTTACATTAGGCATATTCAGAAAATTCTTTCAGTAAAAAAGTTATATGCGAAAATTGAGTAAAAATGTATGAAAAATGGGTTTTTTGAAAATTACACAATACATATTGGGAATAGAGTAAATGTTAAAATACAAAAATTGTAGCCTTAAGTAATATCTTTAAAACAAAAAAAGGTTTCATCAAATCGGACAGATGGTTTGAGAAATACAGCATTTTTTGTTCATGGATTTTCCGCCATTTTGATAACGTCATAGCTGGAAAAAGCTTTAGGTGCATTCTTGACACCAAAGTGGAAAATACTTCCTTAGTCATTCTCTAAAAAATAAATCAGTAAAATTCTTGATATCTTACTTGCACACAGAACACTGGTCCGGCTAAGATTGAAACTTTTCTAGTGGAAATACGGGGAATTCGTTACTTTTTTAAGTTTTATCGGGTTTCTTCACTTTAGTGTTTGAGTTAACCATACAAAGTATGGTATTTTTTCAAAGCTCTTAAAATGCTCTACAAATTTTACAATAGGCATTTTAAAAATATTCTTTCATTAAAAGAGTTACCGTATATGCAAAAAATGAGTAAAAATGTATGAAAAACGGGTTATTTGAAAATTACTAAATACTTCTTAAGAATAGAATAAATGTTCAAATACAAAAATTGTAATCTTAAATAATGTCTTTCAAAAAAACAACAAAAAGATTTAATAAAATCGGACAAACGGTATGTAAAATAGAGCCTTTTTTGTTCATGGATTTTCCACCTTATTGATAACGTCATAGCTGGAAAACATTTAAGGTGCATTCTTGACACCCAAGTCGAAAACGCTTCTTTTAACATCTACTACGAAGTAAACCAGAAAAATTCTCTTTATCTGACTTGCACAAAGAACACTGGTCCGGCTAAGATTGGTCTGCTGCAGGGAAAATTCTGTGTTTTTACAACATTAATCCAATTTATTTACTTTATTATTCGAGCAAAGTATACAATATATGTTATTTTTAGAAAAGTCATTAAATTCTGTAAAAAGTTTACCATAGGCATGTTTTGATCATGTTTTAGGTAAAAAGGTACATAAAGAATTTTAGTAAAAATTATATTGAAAAAAGTTATTTTCAAAATTACTTAAAAAGTATTGTTAATACGATAAATATGTAAATGTAAATCGTTTAGCATAAAAAATTATCTTCCAAACAAAAAAAAAGTTTATTCCGATCGGACAAATAGTTTTCAAAATACACACATTTCAAAATTGCTTATCCGCCATTTTGATGATGTCATAGCCGGAGAACGTACCACTTGCGTGCTTGACACCAGAGTGGAAAACCTTTCTTTAGATCCATATAACAAAATAGAATCGTAAAATTCTCTGTACAAAATTTGCACACAGATAACATTGTCAGATGCCGGACTAAACATCTATGTATTTATTTTCTATCAATCGCTTTAAACACAATATGAATCACCCAGTACAGTATTTCGCGAAACAACTTGCACTGGTGGCAAACGTACTTATAATGCGTCAATTGTAGATAAGTTGTTTTAGCTGACTTACAATATCATGACGATGAATATTACACTTATAATATTAGTAGAATGATATAGTCCAGCTGATTGAATCTTTCAGTGAAGGTTCCCAACAGTATATTTCACAATAAGGGCCAAAAATGAGATTCTGCAGGCTCGAGATCGTGATCCAAATTCGAGAATTTGAAACGATTGAGAGCTGCAAAACACTTTCGACCGAGGTGCAAACGCTATTTTTCACCATACTACACAATGAAATATACCCTATATATAACACTAAAAATCTAATTATTATTTGACACATTTGGAAACAAAACTTTGAGGTTATGAGCAACGATACAAATTTTTTGTCATAGTTTAAACAAATACAGCTATGAAAATCATATGATCGCAACTATCCTGGAATCTATTAAATGTCATATAATTATGTGATGTTCTCACGTTGTTTCAAGCAAATAAACGATCAGCTGATTTTCGGCCCTCTGGCAGAAAAGAGCTGGTTTCAGCCACGAAATGACATTTGAAAAAGAGGTGATTACTTAGTAGAGTGGTGAAAAATATTTATTTTATTTTATGAGCTGTTGGAGGTGTTCAATAAAATACTAATGACAAAATAAAATATTTATTTTAACTAGCAATAACAATATCTCTATGTTTTAAATCTAAAGTCTTCAACAAACAGGAGCATACTGATAATTATACATTGAAAATGTTTAATTGTAGAGAATACATCCTCTTACAATAACGAAGAGACAGCAGTACAGATGGTGAATGTAAGCATTGAACACTTTGATGATAATGATTGATTTCTGCCTCAAAAATTGTAGGTTACAGTGTTTCAAAATTGTTTGGGATTTCTTAAATACTCAGGGCTTGATGCATAATATTATGAAATGGGTTGGTGTGCTGTTATTTAAAATGACCCGTCTTTGTGTAGTGAAAGATTTGATTTGTTTTTCAAATATAAATGAAGATGTACTAGTATTATTAAAACTTACAAATGATAGTTCAAAATATAAGAAGCACATGAGTTCCAATACATTTTATCTCATTTAAAAGCAATACATTTTTATTATTTTTAATCCAAATAAATTAGATAAAAAAATAACATACCAGTACGTCAGCAAAGATATTGGGCACTCAGCACTTGACATACGGAACGTCATCTGATGCAAATGGGTTAAAAATCTTCTTTTTTAGGTCTGATAAATCATGGGGCTATCACAATAACAAATTATATTATTTTGTTAAACAATTGTTATAATTATATTAGAGCAACAGCCCAGGATCTTCAGACCTTTGTCACTTCATAAAAGCCTTAAGTTTCTCTGCACCAAGTTCCAACGAAGGTAAGAATAACCAGCAACCACAAAATTCAGATAATGACACTTTCCCTAGTATATACGGAGTCGTATCATTGCGATCTCTGACATTACTTGAACAGCTTTTCTCAATCTCCTCTGTATTTTTAATGGATTGTCCAGCTGTATTTAGTATGTCGAAGCTTGCAATTATATGACGCTGATTCTTCTTGCCTGTGTTGGGGACTTAGCACAGAGAAACTTAAGGCTTTCATAAAATGTCATAGCTCTTGGATCATTGGGAAAATACAGTAATACCTATCAAATTGTTATTCAGTACGTAAGTACCAGTCATAACAAAATAAAGGACCATCAAGAAAGATACCTGTTATTTTAAAACTAATCATAAAAAAAGTTTGTATAATAAACTAAATTATGATATTTTTATCATTAAAGCATGAAAATAAACACAAAATTTAATTCTTTTGACATGTTAAAATAGAGCAAGAGACCATGACCGCCAGACCTTCGTTACTTTATAAAACCTGAAAGTTAGTTCCTCTGAGCAATGTTCCCGACGCAGGTAAGAAGAATCAGCGATGAAGTCTGTTTAGTAGTTAATTTGACTGGTATTCTCCGATTCTTATCATTGCAAGCTTAAATGTTACCAAAACGACTTATTACTCCATTAATTTAAAATATAGGGAAGGGACCAGCTTTTTAAAGCTTGCAACGATATATCGTCAAAAAACAAAAAGTTTACTGAAATTCTGATTAAGTATAAAGCTCAGTTTTTATGTAATTTCAACTTGTAAATTTTGATAACTATTCTCTCTTCATGGAGTTTTGAGAGCAATATTTATTTGAAATATAAGTTCGATTTTCAGTGTGTCTGGCAGGATGGTAAAACCATCAAAATGACTGTTTACTGAGGAAACTCTTATGATTGTCTCCCAAGTATCATTAATGAAATTCAGTTTTTATAATTTAATGTAAGCATATAATTACAACTCATTAAAGTTAAAGATGTCGGGCAAAGGGGGTTCAAACTGCACTAAATGTTTGGGAATGGATGATGTGATTAATTTATATTATTTAAAAGAAAATATGATGAAACTAAACTTTTTCGTTCACTTGTACTCAGAGTCATACCATTGAAAGCTTCAACAATACTTAAACCGTTTTTCATTTTCCCATATGAGACCCCGAAAAGCAGTGTTAGTCCATTTTTACTTTCTCCCCCCTATACATAGTATATAGAGAAAGTATTGTTTTCGTCAACATTTTCGAATTTGAGCTGTTAGTGGATATATTCGTTTTAGTGTTCCCTGAATCCAAAAAAGTGGTTTTCGGCTTGGTGTCTGTCTGTCTGTGTGTGTGGATGTATGTATGTGTGTGTGTGTATGGATGTATGTATGTGTGTGTGTGTGTGTGTGTGTGTGGATGTAAACAAAGCTAGAGACGAAACCAGTGGTCCGATTTTCATGAAATTTGGCATGTAGGTATAAAGCCATGGTATCTCCAGGCGTATTTTCATTTTTTTGGATTTTTTATTTTTAAGGGCACTTACCCCATAAAAACCCATAAAAAATGACAAAAATCCTATTTATCTAAAACGGCTCTAACGATTTTGATAAAAATTTCATGGTTTTTAGTGCTTAAGATGACAAACAAAATGACACCACCTGCATGTCTGTAAAAATTCAGGTTCAGAAGTTATGGGGGTTTAAGTGTTAAAAAAATAATAATTTTCAAATTTCACAAAATCTGTAACCTCTAAAGAAAATATAAATAATTCAGTGTTTTGAATCATTAGTTTTCGTCAACTGGTTGTGGAGATAATTGATATTTTAGTTCTGCAGTAAACACAGTACGTTTTCCAGTGTTATTCTTATGGCAAATATTTAAAAACCGATATCTCTGTTATTTACAAACCAATTTTGTTAAAATTTGGTATATATTTATATATGTTTTCTGGTTTTTAATGACTTAAAGGGAGAAAGTATGTGTCAGTTTCCTGATACCGTTTATTAGCTCTTAGGTTAGTCCATTCTGCTCTTATTTTTATATAAAGTTACAGGTTAATCCATTTCGCCTTTACAAATTTTTTTGTGTAACACTTTATTTAATTTACAATCTGTTCAGTTACAAATAGAACAATAAGCAAATATGATACATTTTTACAATCAGTAGTCAGTCTTCATCCTGCGATAAAGCCAACAAACAAACCTTGCATTTTTTACAACAAAGTGAGAAGTCCATGTAAAACTAAAAACGATGACTCAAGTCCCAAACGTGGCACCTCTTTACAAAATATGAAAAATTTGTTTTACATTAATCAAATTGAGGTTAGTCCAAAATTTCAGTTAATTTTGTGGGTTGATTCTGTAACAAAATATGTAAACAAGCATTTTGGACCAACATTTTCCCCTTAAATAAAAAAACAGCTGATAGATGTTATTCCATTCTAATTTTTCTTCTGCACCAGCTGATATATAAATCTCAATATTCACGATTTGTGTGTTAGTCCACTTTGCCTTTCGAGGCCTCACGAAGTGACCAGCTGTTAAAGTGAATTCGAAGTTTACAATGATATCCAAATTTCATAGTTGCTAATAATACTCCTTACCTGTATTAAGAACAATTGAACAGAGGTACTTTTAGCTTTTATAAAATTACGTAGATCTGGCAGTCGTGGGCTCTTGGGCCAAAAATTTCAGTATCAGCAGACCCTTAAACATGACAGATGTGGTGCAGTAGCAGGTTTTTATTCTTTGTTAGACGATACAATTTTTTTTTAATATGGAATTTTTTGTTGATATTCAGACTAAAGTTTTAAGTATTTGCATTGTCAGTCAATATTGAGGTCAGCCAATTACTGGCCCTTCAAGCCATGAACTGTAACACAAAAATCACAACTTTTGTTTTAAAAGTCAGTTTGATTCTTGGTGCCACTGATTTTTCTAATTTTTGTTTGTCATGTAAGGTAGCCAACTTGAGGCAGCCAAGATTAATCTTGAGCACTTTATACTGTACAATTAACTAAGCTTGCAAAAAGGTATACTAGGGAAATGGTCCAAGGCTATTAAATGAGGAGTTCTAATGCTACTGCTGCAAACGACTAATAAAAAAATTCAGTGCACCTGGCTAGAGGTTAACTGTCGTACTAAGGGGAAACTAATATGGAAACTGTTATGTAATGTTTAAAAATGGTAATATTTTCTGCATATTTTGGTGTCCCAATAAATATTATGATTGTCTAACTTATGTTTTATTTTAGGTTCAAAATCAAGGACACCTTTTTTAATGGCCCGGTTTATTAAGGAACATTTCTCCTTGGAAAAGATAAACATTGACACAATTCTTGTACATTTTATAAACATTACCAACAATGCTGTTGTAAAGGCAAACAAGAAAACTTAACTGCTCCTCTTAGATGCATGCTGATTCCACCCATAGATTTGTTACTTAAAATACAATAAATATTATTGACCATGTGTCTTTTCTTATAATGTTTACAAAATAATATCACAAACAGTTCTTGTGAATAATTATTTTAAAATGCAACTGTAGTAGGCCTAATTTATGATTAATTTAATCATCATGGTTGATGAAAAAGCTGACTGACAGCAAAACACAATTCATAAATGGTGATTAATGCAAATAATGACAGTTGATCATGTCGTATTGGTTAACCATACAACAATAAACCAGTGAATTTTGAAATAAATGAAATGCTACATAAAAAGACTCATTTTGTCCTTTAAATTACTCGAAAATAAAGTCTAACCGACCCTATAGTCCATTGCGGCAAACTACTATCAAAAAGTAGTTTGCCTGTGAATGAGCAAAGTTTACAATAACATGAATCTTCGATACAGGATGGTGTTTGATTTTTAATGTGTTTTTTATTTATTTGTATATGTATCTGACCTTACCAGCATAGCTGGTGAAAGCCACAGGAACTAAAATAATTGACAGGCACATTGGTGTGTTTTGATTAAAAATTATAAACAGGACTGTCAAATTCTTATTAAATAGTATCACTTCAAAATGTTAAACTTAATTTACACTTGATTTATCTAAGAGAAACACCAAAGAGAGTTTCTTTAAGAGTAGGCAACAGTAAGGTCACAAGGTCAACAGTAAGGGCACTTAAATTTAAGGCTAAACTATCAGTTAATAAGCGCATAAAAGTTGGAAATAATTCTTCATACAAGAAGAATTAAAATAACAAGACAATAAGGAAAGCATTCATGAAATATTCATATGCAGTGAAAAATAAACTAAAAAAAGTAAACCACATTCGACAAAGTATGGCTTAAACACAGGTAAGCAAATCGTGTATAAATAATTTCTGTTGGCCTAGGCAAATCAGACTTAGGGATTTTTTTTTTTTTTTTTTTTTTTTTTTTTTTGGTAGGAGGTGGAATGCGTTTACGCACACTGAGGGGCTCGTTGTCCCCTCAGTAGTGTCGGACTCCCACGAGCTCGATGTCCCGTGAACTACCGACTAAACCACCTCCCTCGGCACCGAGGACACTAGCCTGGAACTGTTTCACACATTACTTCGGGCTAGGCCTTTGATATTACGCCACTAGGGCAACCTCCTTGGGGAAAAGCTGAGGATTAAGGCCGATCGAGGTCGACCTTTTTCGCCCGAAGAATGGCCTGGACGTAGTGCTTGACACAGTTCCAGTTGCCCTCTCCCTGGAGCATAGCTCCGACGATGTTGTTTGGGCTGACGATCACGCCGATCTCAGATGAAAGCGAGGCTCGGCGGACGTGCCAACGGTCGCACTGAAAGAAAGTGTGCTCGGACGTGTCTGGGATGCCGGGGCAATACAGACAGTCCGGGCTGGCGACTTTGCCCATCCGGTGCAGATAGGCTCGGAAGTACCCGTGCCCAGAAAGAAACTGGGTCACGTAGTAATCGACCTCGCCGTGCTGCCGTTCCACCCATGGTCGGACGGAAGGTATGAGCTGGAAGGTCCAACGTCCCCTCAGCTCGGCTTCCCAGTCGCGCTGCCAAGAGTCGAAGCTGCGATCGCGCTCTTCCCTGGCAGCTGTTTCCCGGCCCACTTCAGGCCTCCTCCGGTAAATCGCCTGCCTCTCCCTCGCGAGGAAGAGGACGGGAATGACTCCGGCGATCACCATCACAGCAGGCTCGGAGACTGTGCGGTAGGCCGAAGCGACCCGCAGAGCTCCTCGGCGCTGGACTCGGGCAAGCCGGTCTCGGTAGACTCGCTTCTCGAGTGCGTGAGCCCATACCTCCGCCCCGTACAGCAAGACTGACTGGACGGCAGTCATGAGCAAGCGGCGCTTGCAGGAGCGAGGACCGCCGACATTGGGCATAAGCCTACCAAGGGCAGCGACACCCTTAGCGGCTTTGTCGGCGGCGCGCTGGATCTGCTCGCCGAAAGACAGTCTGCTATCGACCATGACTCCCAGGTACTTTGCAGCAGGCTTAGTCTCGAGTGTGACGTCACCTATCTGCACCGGGAACACGGTGTTAATCCTCTTTTTGGTGAGGACGACAATCTCCGTCTTACTGATAGCCAGGGACAAGCCGTGATCTCGCATCCACCCGTTGACCTTGGCCATCACTACGCTGAGCCTCAGTTTTGCCTGCTCGACGTTCCTCGCAGCGATCAAGGCAGCGACATCGTCAGCATAGCCAACGAGGCGGGTCTCATCGGGCATGTCTAGCCTCAGCAAGCTGTCGTAAGACACGTTCCAGAGATCTGGTCCGAGAATGGACCCCTGCGCAGCCCCGGAAGTGATGGGAATGCGCCGCTGACCTTCGGTCGTGTCGTACAACAGAACGCGGTCTGACAAATACGCCTCCAACATACGCAGGAGGTAGGAGGGAACTTGGAACGTATGCTCAAGCGCCCACAGCATATCGCTCCACCTGGACTTAGGGATAACAGACTTAGGGATCAGACTTAGGGATAACAGTGCAGGAAATCATTTTAATCCGCTTTGTGTATCCTAAATTTTTGCAGAGGATTCTGCCTTGTGCTTACTGTTTGGAAGACAATAAACATGTAAATTATGTAAGTTTTTTTGTCTTCACTGACAAATTGAAAACATCGCATCCTATTGGAATTTTATTCGTTGCTTTTTCAGAGAGCATCATTAGAATCAAGAATGACGTTAAGCCATTTTGCCGCATACTTTGTCAAAGTTCATTAATTTAAATCAATATTGTATACTGTATTACTTTCTGACAGGAAACTTTAGAATAACCAATAAAACAACATTCGTAGAAATTTTTTTTAACTATAGGATACTAACAGAGACATTGCCAAATTCAACTAATAAAACTAGGCCATACCTACAAAAAAGCATCAAATACATTTTTCTGAAAAAAACATGATAAACTATCTATTTATTGTTTTACGTTTAATTTTAAAAAGGTTTTCATGGTTCCATGAAATAATAAAACCTGCATAGAATAGAAATAGAGGGACTGAGTCATCCAGTAATTTAATTCTTAACAATTCACAAGTTTCACGCCAGAGAGCAGAATCTGATAAATAAATGTGGTTCAAATTTCTGAACTTTGGCCAAGTATTAGGGATAGATAACTTAACAGACCTTAATGATTTAAGCATTAATCAACATGACATTTCATGGTTTTTAAAGTAAATCATAAAACATCTGCAAGATGCATAGTTTTTGAGTTATTAAAATAATTGAAAGGCATAGTTCATGTTTTTTTACCTCCCAAAAGTTAAGCAAAATTCATAATTTCATAATTTTAAGCTTATTTAGGATGTCCAAAGTGATTAATACAATTTTCTGCCCTTCCCCAATGTTTGTTGCTATAGCTCTTTTGAACTGGGCAGTATGCAATTATTTTATTCTTTAGAGTAGTTTGGACTTAATGTAATTTACCAAATATGAGGGCCATCCAGAAAGTATGCTTTGCTCGAAAAGTAGTAGAGGTAGCACAACAATTTACAATCAGTGAATGAAGTGTTTTAATATACATTTCTAGCTATGTGAGTCGGATCATCACACCACTAGGAGTTTGCTACATATGACCTTTAAAACGGCAGTGTCTCAAGAAAAGTCCTGCCAATTTAGTGCTGTGCTGTATTTTAAAATTATTTTTTCAAAAATACCAAGTAACCAAAATTTATTCTTCATACCCTGTTTGAGTCACTTTATCCTGTAAAATACTTCGAGGAAGTTTTGTGATTGTGCAACAACTGTTTCTCGTGAATTTTTTAACCAATTTGTTAACCACGTCATCATTGACATCGCAAGGTCATTACCTTGAATGTTAGTCCTTCCACTTTTAAAAATCTTAAAAATCGTACCAATTGACGAACAACGCCTTCACTCATACTTTTAGGATGATGCACTGATCCGAATTCAGGAAGAATTTTGGTTGCTGAGTGTTTTCTAAAAGGAAATTCTAAAAAAAACAGCGCAAATTCAAACTGACGGGACTTTTTCTTGAGCTCAAGTTTAAAGGTTATATTTAGCAAACCCACGGCATAACGATGATCTGCCTCACATAGCACATTATTGTGCTACCTTCACTACTCCTCGAGCTATGCACAAACGGAACTTACTTTCTGGATAGGCCTTGTAGTTCGAACAAACACTCTGAAAAATGCTACCAATTTCTTTTGCCTTGAGATGTAAAAAAAGCTGTAGTACTGAGATACAGACTTATTTTAATGGGTCTTGTACTATTTATATCGAAATAGGCTTTAAATATATGTATCAATAGTAAAATATGTTCTTTTATATAAGGTGTACACCAGCTTTAACCAAACAATCCTATAAATCACAATAATAAAGCAATAATCATGCTTATGACTTATAATAACACTTACAAGGGCAGGTATCAAAACCAACTAATACCTATTGTTCATTCTAAGCTCATACGTTTTACTGTCAGTTTTAAGATGGCGAAGTGTATATTTTAAGATAAAGATAAAACGGGACTAGTTTGATTTTGGCATATTCAAGAGCACTTGATAGTTTTCAACAACACTGTCATCAAAATGGGCAATGGTGTTGTTTATTAATTTTGTTTCATTAATTTTTCTTTTGTTAAGGGAAGTACGGTAGACTCTCAATACTTCGACACTCAATACTTCAACACTCTGTATAGTTCGACACGGACTGACATTCAACAAAAATTCAAAGACTACCAAATATATTGTACAGTGATATTTATTGGTGTCTACGACATAATTAAATGTATTAAATTAGGTGTGCAAATGTTTAGGTTTGTGTTATTTAGTGCATTTAGAAGATAGTTCGACATCTCTCAAGTCCACTAAGTGTCAAACTATCAAGAGTCCACTGTAATTTTTTTTGTACAATACCTAAAAAACCTTCTTATTCAATATACAAATAAGCGAGTAGGAGTAGAATGGTAAGGTGGACAGAGGGTGGAGAGGTGGCGGTTCAAACTTTGGTCTCCGACTGGTGCGAGAGCGCCGTCTCCTTCAGAATGTCCGACGTGATCTCCACGACCTTGAGCCCGCCGCCGCCGTGGTCCGCACTGCCGGCGTTGTGGGCCGCGTTCATCCGCTGCTCCATTTCACACAGCAGCGACGCTCTGGTGAAACAAATAACATAAACGACCTTATTGACGACCTTCAATTTTATGCACATTTTTCAGACAACGATATTAATAATTGTATCTGGAGAATAAACGAAGACATATGCCGAATCACTCTATGGACTGAAAAACACGGACTTAGACTCAATCATGAAAAGACCAAGCCTATAGTCATTTGCCATCCACGTTTAAAAAAATCAATTGACTTTAACCACAGAGAAGGTAGAGACAGATGTCTAATGGGATAGGCCGGCGAGGTACAGCCGGTAGTAGTTCCTCGCAGCGCCACTAGAGTGCGCGGGAGCCGCTGCAGGCAGCTTTGGCGTACCGTGCTCATCCCACTCCTTCAGCCCCCCTTCCCCTCCAGCGCATGCGTGCGGCTCCGCCCCCCGCACTGCTCTGTCCCCGCGCCGCGCCGGGGTCGGGCCTACAGCAAGCAGTACTGTCTGCTGCTGCATCGCCGTTTCGTTTCGCAACCTCTCACTTTTCTCTGCATGAGGCCTATGAAATGCATATTCACTTGACTTGTTCATTTTTTGGCCGATGAATTATTTAAGTACCTCTAACATGAGTAACATGGCTAAAAGTTTACCTGTCCAGAGCCGTTACAGAGACAGCTGTTAAATTGTATTTAAAATTATACACAATGGACATTAATTAAGAGAATTTTATGTACGTTAAAAGGTTATATAAATCAACAACGCATTTCCTTTGAAAAAATAGTATATTAAATCATTGAAATATTTACATATTAACATTGCAATAACCCACAGATAAATAGTAGCACAATGTATTTTATACATGAGAATAATTTACTATTGAAAGATAATGGTTTATAATAATTTACAAGAAACTTTTTCTAAATATTTCATGAGATAATACATAATTTGCACACAGATCGAATGGAAATTAATCATTGTTCAAGAAAGAGAAATAACATTGTTATGCAAATAAGTTTATTATCAATCCTATATCCTATACTCGTAAACGAGCAATATTTGCTTGTGTGCTTGCTTGCTTGCTTGCTTGCACAATTATCTCGAAAACAGCTCCAAAGTTTTCCTTCAAATGTTGGAAATAAATATTTTCTGGCTCAAAAACACGTTCTGAGCAGTTAAAATTGCCAAAAAAAAATCAAATCATGTAAGAAAATAAATTTTAAAGTCGAAAAAAATTAGCATAGGGCTTTATAGGTTGCTACGTTGGAAATGAAAATAACAAAGACAAAACGTAAACATAAAGAAAAGTAATGTGCTCCTGGGGTTTCTTATGATCTCAAAGAGGTAAAATATATATAGTTACGTTTGAAAATTAATGCATAGAGAAAGACGATGCATCAAATGTAAAACTACATAAATCCTCCTGGTACTAAAAGTATTGAACAGGATATTATATGTTAATAAATATGAAAAAGGAAAAATCATTTCAAGGATGTACTATACAATATTTTTCTGAATAAGACATACGATTTATAGGGGCCTACTGTGTCATTACAGTATAGAAAAACATATATAATGTCCAGCTAGAAACACATTTCAGGAGGTAACATCAGCAATGATAATAACAATAATAATGATTGATGATAGCAATTATAATTAACAAAGTATAATACTATTGTGAGATTATTATATTAATACAATATAGTACAGTACCATAATGTATTTCACTAGAAGCGAAAGTGGCTCTTTTTGGTACGCAATCTTGTTTTTGTGCGCAAAGCATGATGATGACTCAATCAATACTGCTGTAACCTCACTCATGGACCGAGAACAGGAAAAGTATTTAATTGCCACTCGCTTGAAACAAGAAACAAACTTACATAAGGACAACACACGATTTCTCACAAAAAAGACTCACATCGCCGCTGATATCCCACTCATGAACAAAGAAAAGGATGAGTATATAATTAATTGCAACTCACTTGAAACAAGGACCCTTAAAAACAGTTTTCAAACTTAATGACAAAACACAATTTCTTAAAAAAAAAAAGACTCAAATCGCCCAGGACTACAGAATAGAAGGGCTGCGCCACTCCTTTCATCTCAGCTAAACGCCGACAGTGCCCAAACTCCCCTCCCTCCGTGCCCAAACTCCCCTCCCTCCCCCCCGTAGTGACTTGGCGGCGATACACCAGGACTACAGAATAGAAGGGCTGCGCCGCGCGGAGTCAAAAAGTGATGCCAGCCGGCAGTGGCTGTGACGTCACGGCAATACAGACCCACTACGGTGAACGCGCCGCGCCAGTGTGTGTCTTGCCTTGTCTACACACTCCTCTATGCTTCTAAAAACTTTTGTCTACGACGAACCTTATATATTCATAATCTGCATAAATCGAGGAATCTAACAGTGTAAATATGTTTTATATAAGACTGAAAAATAATTATTTATGAAGAAAAACTTAACTGTATTGTCATAATTGTGACTTGAAAAAGTTGGTCGGCTACTACTTTTTTTATTTTTTGGTCAGGTGAGTTTCGTCTGCACGAAAGTTGTAGCTAATGAGATGAACTTTACACTTTGTATTTAAACTTTTTTTCTAGCACGACTAGTTTTCCCAGAAACTCAGGTTGAACAAAGGAGACTACTTCGGCCGCGAGCCCACGACGCGCCTGCCGCCACACCCGACCCGTCATTGGGTCTGGCATAATTAATTACATGTACATCATAATTATTTACGATTGTCCATTATGTCTTACAAATAACTACCATCAAACAATTTTAAACCTTTGATGTATAAAAAAACAAACATGAGTTAAATTGATTTATATCGCAATTTCAATACATAAGAACACATGTAAATCTTTCTTACAAACTAAAAACAATAACTTACAACAGTTTGAAATTAGTTTTTCCGTGATTTAGCCCATTTTTCATTCTTTTGGGCGATTTTCCTCTTGTTCACGTACTGACATTTTTGTTGTTTAGATGTCTAATTCTAATAAATAGTTAAATAGTAATAAATAGTATTCTAAGTTTGGGAGTCGTTTCTGCAAGAAGCTACACTAAAGGCCACCATTATTCAAACACATTTTAAACTAATAAACAGCTTATCAAACAAAACTAAACCTAAATAGGCAAATAATACACTTATATCGACACGAACAACAATTGTTTACAAGAGTGTAGGCGCGCGAAACAGCTTGTACGAGCAAAACAGTGTGTCAAATTTACAATTTACGGAAGATAATATCCCACGAAAAAACAAAAATTCCCAATTTATCCCTCATTTCTCAAAGTATTGTCTCATATCCCATCTTTGGGATAAATCCCTAAAGTGGAAAAACTGGAGCAGTAGCTCGAGTTAAGACGCGGCTGCCCGGGTTTTTCGCGCGTTCCACTAATCAGCTCGCTCTCCGGTCTGTTCAACCTGCGATTCTGGGAAAACTAGACGCGCTAGAAAAAAGTTTAAATACAAAGTGTAAAGTTCATTTTATTATCTACAACTTTCGTGCAGACGAAACTTACCTGACCAAAAAATAAAAAAGTAGTAGCCGACTAACTTTTTCAAGTCACAATTTATACAATACGTTAAGTTAGTTGTTGTAGAAAATTAATCATAAGTCTTATTTGGAAAATATTTACACCATAAGATTCGTCAATTTATACAGATTATAAATACAGTGGAGCCCCGCTAATCCGAAATAATTGGGACCGCACCCAATTCGGATTAGCGAATATTTCGGATTATGCGAACTATAACAAAAATAAAGATAATAATTAAATACAACGTGCAATTACATAAACTAAGCGTCGAAACGCCGAATCACACCAATCACGGTACGAGAATTCGAGAAACGACCAAATTTGCGGCAATATTCTGCATGATAACTGGACAACAGCGCTGCCCAAGACGACAGTGCAGGTGAAGCAGACAACGACAGCGAGCAGAGTATCCCATTGGACGCCGCGGCTGCTTTTGATTTCGCGCTACGCTACGTGGAACAACAGTCCGCCGCGACCCCGATACCTTGTTTTTGAGACACTATTACGCTTCAAAAGAGAGGTATTCTTCTCTTCGACAAAAATTGTTACAGACTTTTTTAAACCAAAGCAGTTACATTCTATAACACTGTTCTGTTTTGCTTATTACATTTTCGATCTTTGAAACGTACTGTAATTTTTAGAAATATACTTAATCGATGTTCTTCCTTGTTTTTATTTATTCCTTAATATTTCCTGACTTCGGTTTCGGATTGAGGGGATTTTCGGATTACCATATTTCGGATTAGCGGGGCTCTACTGTATATAAGGTTCCACCCAAATATCTCACTTATGGACATGAAAAATAGCGATAGAAAAGCCACGCGTATCAGTAAGACAAGTAGCAGCCGCCAACAGCTGTGTATCGCCACCACGTCACTACGGGGGGGGGGGGGGGGGAGGAAGGAGAGTTTGGGCACTGTCGGCTTTTAGCTGAGATGAAAGGAGTGGCGCAGCCCTTCTATTCTGTAGTCCTGGCGATACACAGCTCTTGGCGGCTGCTACTTGTCTGACTGATACGCGTGACTTTTCTATCGCTGTTTTTCATGTCCATAAGTGAGATATTTGGGTGGAACCTTATATATTTATAATCTGTATAAATTGACGAATGTTATGGTGTAAATATTTTCCAAATAAGACTTATGAATAATTTTTTACAACAACTAACTTAACGTATTGTCATAAATTGTGACTTGAAAAAGTTAGTCGGCTACTACTTTTTTTATTTTTTGGTCAGGTAAGTTTCGTCTGCACGAAAGTTGTAGATAATGAAATGAACTTTACACTTTGTATTTAAACTTTTTTTCTAGAGCGTCTAGTTTTCCCAGAATCGCAGGTTGAACAGACCGGAGAGCGAGCTGATTAGTGGAGCGCGCGAAAAACTCGGCCGGCCGCGTCTTAACTCGAGCTACTGCTCCAGTTTTTTTTTCACTTTAGGGATTTATCCCAAAGATGGGATATGAGATAATACTTGGAGAAATGAGGGATAAATTGAGAATTTTTTTGGGGTATTATCCGTAAATTGGACACACTGTTTTGCTCGTACACGCTGTTTTGCGCGCCTACAATCTTGACAATATGCAATCTACAATTGTACAACACACAATCTACAATTGTGTATTGTCTACAATTGTCGTTCGTGTCAATATAAGTGTATTATTTGCCTATTTGGGTATAGTTTTGTTTGATAAGCTGTTTATTAGTTTAAAATGTGTTTAAATAATGGTGGCCTGTAGTGTAGCTTCTTGTAGAAACGACTCCCGTACTTAGAATACTAATTATAACTATTTAACTATTTATTAGAATTAGACATCTAAACAACAAAAATGTCAGTACGTGAACAAGAGGAAAATCGCCCAAAAGAATGAAAAATGGGCTAAATCACGAAAAAACTAATTTCAAACTGTTGTGAGTTATTGTTTTTAGTTTGTAAGAAAGATTTACATGTGTTCTTATGTATTGAAATTGCGATATAAATCAAATTAACTCATGTTTTTTTTTATACATCAAAGGTTTAAAATTGTTTGATGATAGTTACTTGTAAGACATAATGGACAATCGTAAATAATTATGATGTACATGTAATTAATTATGCCAGACCCAATGACGGGTCAGGTGTGGCGGCAGGCGTGTCGCGGACTCGCGGCCGAAGTAGTCTCCATTGTTCAACCTGAGTTTCTAAGAAAACTAGATGAGCTAGAAAAAAAGTTTAAATACAAAGTGTACAGTTCATCTCATTAGCTACAACTTTCGTGCAGACGAAACACACCTGACCAAAAAATAAAAAAAGTAGTAGCCGACTAACTTTTTCTAGTCACAATTATGGGAATACAGTTGTTTTTCTTCATAAATAATTATTTTTCAGTATTATATAAAACACATTTACACTGTTAGATTCCTCGATTTATGCAGATTAAAAATATATAAGGTTTGACGTAGACATAATTTTTTATAAGCATAGAGGAGTGTGTAGACAAGGCAAGACACACACTGGCGCGGCGCGTTCGCCGTAATGAGTCTGTATCGCGGTGACGTCACAGCCACTGCCGGCTGGCATCACTTTTTCACTCCGCGCGGCGCAGCCCTTCTATTCTGTAGACCTGCAAATCACCGCTGATATCTCACTCATGGACCAAAAAAGGAAAAGTATATAATTGCAATTCGCTTGAAACAAAAACCCATTAAAAAACTGTTTGCAAACTTAAAGACAAAACACAATTTAATACAAAAACACTCACATCGCCGTTGTTATTTCACTCATGGACCAACAAAAGGTTAGCTAGGCCTATTTATAATTGCAACTAGTTTGAACCAAGCCCCATTGTAAAACTGTTTTCAAGCCTAAGGGCAAGGGCAAAACATTACTAAAAAAATATTGGGTATTTTATTATTATTAATTATGCCGATGATAATTAATCGTCATTCTAAGGTCGGTTATCCTTCGCTTGTAAAACACGATTTCACGATTTCAAAAAGATTTCACGATTTCAAATTGTAAAACACGATTTCAAAAAGGTACGATAAAACGAATTAAATAATCTACAACTTCTTTACAATTAGTTTCAGAACAAAAAAATGCGCTAAGTTTACACCAGCTAACCGTAGCCTATTTAAAGCAGATAGAAACACTGTGTCAGTACTTACGTTTCACTATTACTGGATCTTTGACGGCCAGTGGGGAAGAGAACAGGTAATTTTCGACACTTCTGATATGTTTCCTGCCGTCCTTGAACCTTAAGTTTTAAAATTAATTCTCTATGCCAGCGGTTCTCAAACTGTTTCCCCTTGCGAACCCCTAAGCCAATGTATTTTCATGAATTGTACCCCTAGGTCGCCCTAGGGCCCTAGGTCATATTCAATACTTAATACTTGAGTATTAGCTTATCTATAGTGTTTATTATATAGTGTTGAAAAAGGGAGCAGAACTTTGATTGCTAAATTGAACAAATTTACATACTCGTCAGAACTTTGATTGCTAAATTGAACAAATTTACATACTCGTCACTCAAGTCCAACCAAAAATTGATCAAATGTTTTCTCTTCAGTTCTACATTCAAAAAAGAGTCCGTGGAAAATTCGATCAAATTTTCCTTTTTTTTGAAATTTAGGTTGGATGAATCAAAATTTGTTTCAGAGAAAGGGTTCTTGACCCAAAGAATGTTTCCATTGAGTTTGAGAAAATATTTCCTAATTAGACTGATTATTATGAAATAGGCCTAACGTTGATCTTGTAAACGTCTTTGACTTTTAAAATATTTTAAACTGTTAACAGCTGGAAATATCTTGACTGTTATGGAAAAATTATGATAGTTTCTATCGAGGTAATTTTATAAACTTAGGCTACAATTTTTGTGTCCGCCATTATTGATTTATCTCTCGCGAACCCCCGTACACCTCTCCAGGAACCCCTAGGGGTTCGCGAACCCCAGTTTGAGAACCGCTGCTCTATGCTATATCTTTCCTTGCTCAAGATATTTTGTGGGACCGATTCGCTTAAGGAATCAAATATATTCAAATAATTTGCTACTTTTAATAATTTATTTATGTCACTAAAATATTTAAAAATCATTAAATGTTTTACTGTTTTTCCCACACTTATAATTTGTCGGTGAGTATAAAATAAAACCAATCCGCAAGTTTTCAAACGACCAGTTAACTTGATTCACGTCCATAAAATATTTATTCATCCGAGAGCGAGAGGCTACATATTTTGCCAATTACTAAATGATATTCTGGTCCACTTTTTATAATAATCGTTAGTTCCATGACTTTTCTGTTCTTATTTCTTAAACATTTGAGAAGGATTGCTCAGGCTGTTAAAAAAAATAAAAGTTTAAAATTCACCAACTGCGCACCCAACAATGGTACTTTTACGCTTTTTAGTCTGTACAAATTTGTCTGCATGACCAAAATAGTTGATGAAATTATTAAAAATGTATATAAATCTTGAATAAAAATATATTTTAAAAAAGCTTTAGTGTACTTGTTGTTTAAGCCTAATCCTACAACACCTTACTGTTATATTAGGTTACGAATTCACATGCCTATATTATTACCGGTAGTACGCGATCAAAAGTATATATAAAAAGAAAGGGAGCCTTGTGTTCGTATAATGGCCATTCATCACTCGCCCATTTAAAAAAATTCGACGCAAGTATATCAAGTAGTCAAGGAGTCGGACGAGCTAATGCTACTGCTCCAACATTGTATCGTTGTAGCAATGCGGTGCGCCGGGCGTACGCAGCAAGCGGAACGGCCAGAAGCAGTGCGACGCATTCGCATTCAAAATTGGCGCAGTGAGGTGGGGTGGGGTAGGGGAGCGGAACTGGATAAGTACGCCAAGCGACACTAGCGCTACGAAGCGCCTGGCGTACGAAATGCAACGAACCCGCGTACCCATTCACAGTACGGCGGTCAGACCTCTGTCTTTACGTTCTCTGTGCTTTAACTCTACAAATACACTAACAGTCAATGGAAATATTCTTCCTTACTACGACAGAGTGAAAAATCTCGGACTTACTATCAACTCAACTCTCACTTGGGATGACGCCGTAGTCGACATCCGAAAGAAAGTCTTTGCCTCGATACATTCACTTAAGAAATTGCAACATTACCATTACAAATCAAACTCCACCTCATAAAATCACTTGTCTTTCCTCACTTTACTTACTGCAACTATGTGATCAATGACATGACTGTGGCTCTTTCTGATTCGCTCCAACGGTCTCAGAACTATTGTCTGAGATGGAATTCAATTTAGTATTTTGAATTCCATTTCTATTCTGAATGAGACGCATGGAGCGCATAACGCCATACTACCTTGAGACAAGATTGTTAAAATTAAATGATCCGAGAGCAGTTAAAATTCTTTCATTTGTGTTCTTAATTTTAAAAAACTAGTTTACCAAATTATTTTGTGCATGACTTTAATTTTGTGTCTCAGGGTACTATAAGAATTTCACGCTCTGCTTCCCTAACACTTCGAATGCCTCATCATTGAACGGCAATACATGACCGGGGTTTTGTCGTTACGCTTGTCACCTCTGGAATGGCTTGCCAGAATCCATAAAGTCCCTGGAAAGTCGTCGTCGGTTTGTGGTGGCCCTGAGAGAAATTTACTTTCTGTGGATGTCCTTGGCTGGTGCGCCCTAGGGGGTGTGTCTTGTGCGTGGTTGCTGATGGATGGAAGTTTGTGTGATTGAATAAAATTGAGTTCTTTTTGTAAAAATAGATTTAAGTTTTTTGTAAATATGTTGCATAAATATTTATTGTACTCTTTTATATCAGGTTAAGTGTAAGAAAGAGCCAAGAGGCCCTAACTTTGCCTGACTAAATAAACAATTTTTCATTTCATTTCATTTCATTTTTCATAACATTAATTAACTACATTTTTTAAGCTTACAAGTTTTTGATCCTAGATATTTGTATTGAAATAAATATATTAGTATTTTTATTCAGATCTATGGGGCGCTTTCCCCAAATCTGGTTTAAGTTAAACGCGTTTAAATTAAACTAAGTTTAATCGGACGTTTAAACTACGAATGACTTTCCCCAACGCATGGTTATGATGGTTTAGTTTAACTACGATTTGTCTCAGCTGATTTAACAAATTGGGGTTTTCCTCTTGTTTTTCCTCATTTCTGCCAACTTGATATTGTATGTTTGGCAGTTATCGATACTATAATAGAAACGATTTTGAATCATGTAACCTTGTTACTCTTCCCTTACAATCGTGGAGGAAACTACGTTGTCTGTAACGGCATCTAGGATCAAATTAGCTGTTCTTTTATCTGAAACAATTGGAAAATTTGAATTCATCCCTGTTTGTAAATTGGTCGGCCCGGTCTCTTATTTTTGTGGGACCTCTGGTTCTGGGAAGCTCTCTGTCAAAATCCTCTTCAACTACTTCATTCAGTAGTTAAATTATATCATCTATATTTAATTAAGGCTAAAAACTGAAAGATCGTTTAGTAAAATTCAATTAATAGTTAAATTCAATAAATAAAAAAAACACTGCCTGTAAAAAAACAAAAATTAAAAATAACAAAATAGAGTAGGCCTAATACAAATTAAAAGTAACCTGGAATGGTTACTGAATAACGGAGCTATTGTTACGAACGTCGTAACAAAGCACAAATTATTTTTCCATTCATAAAAATCTTATTTGTTAAGTAGACAAGAATAGTTTATATTGTCAAACAGCAGTTCTACTTCTCTGTGCAAAGGATTTTTCTCTATGTCCTTCAGTTAAACCACACTTCTCATCTGAACTGCATGGGATAAATTAAACTAAGTTTAAACGGAGATTTTTTGGAGAAAGCGAATCCGTGGGTTAAACTAACGTTTAAACTAGATTCAGAGTTAAACGAGATTTGGGGAAAGCGCCCCTAAGAAGACGTAATACCACTCATCAATTTCTATCATGTTGGTTTGCTGCAACGAGTGCACAAAAAAGATTTTCTATGCAAAGTTTAACCACAACTAAATAAATGCTAGCAGCTACATTTTGAACAAGTTTACAAATAACCAAGATCAAAAAATTTGATATTTCTTTCCACAAGCATGCAGGTTTACACGTTGAATAATGAAAATTAGTGACATTAAATATATCAATTTAACTATCCATAAACATTAAACAGAGTGAAATAAGCTTTCTATTCTGATTTTTAATTAATAAATAAGTGCTTAATAGATTTCGAGCGACGGCTAAAAATGTAAAATCAATTGATGATAGAAGTCCAAACTCATCAACTTACTAAAATAATGTACATACCAAATAATGTATGTATATATTATTTATGAATTATTGTTGTGACGCCATTCTGTACATCTTGTACTGTCTGAATAAAGAAGTTTTTGATTTGATTTGATTTGATTTGAAACATTGGTACATCATTTAAATAATTGCATGTTAAAGGTCACACACCAAATAATGAGTTGTTTGAGGCTCAACCAGAATTTCCCTTCAAATTAATTTGGTTCACCTGTTTTTTTTTGTTTTAGCAAATTTTCTCTATAGGGAAGAAGCTGTTACCGTAGTGCTCATGGTAAGACCTAAGCCCGAGACCATCATAACTTTTCATTTTGGGGCCCCAGAAGCAAAAAACACTATTCGTTCATTTTCATAAATATATCTATCTATATATGTGTGTGCGTGTGCGTGTGCGTGTGCGTGTGCGTGTGTGTGTGTGTGTGTGTGTGTGTGTGTGTGTGTGTGTGTGTGTGTGTGTGTGTGAGGTGCGTGTGCGTGTGCGTGCGTCTTTAAGAACGATAACTCGCGTAAAAATTGTCCGTACTTAATGAAATTTGGCATGGATGTGTAAAGTAGTCATTATTCGGACGAGTTTGTGAACCAGCCCAATCGGACTACCGGAAGGGGGGGTAAAGGGGGGCAAACCCCCCCAAAAATGGGTTTTTTTAGTTTTTTACATGGAAAAATAAAATTTTTTAAATTTATATTGGCGCCATTGAATTCAGCCCATAAAAAACAATTTAGTATTTTGAATCATAGCTCTATGTCCATTGGTTACCGAGATATTGAAAGTGGTAAACAAAGTACGTTGTCCCAATGGGATATAAGTAAAATTCTATATCTCGCTTATTTCTCAACATATCTTGATAAAACTTGGTAAATGGCTTCTTCTAGTTCAGATCTACTAAATATTGAATTAAAACCACCCAGTTTCAATATACCCGTAGCAGCAAACCTGCATACTCATTCCCCATGTTATTCTTATGGAGCTTACAAAAACATGTCAAATCTCACTATGTTGGATTGAAATATGTTGTTTTGCACTTGAAATTCGCTGAGTGTGCAGGCCTGCTGCAACAGGGGTATTATTTTTTTTTATTTTGTTTATCAACAGGGTGTCCAGCAAGTGAGCATTGCCGAATTTTCATAAGTTTCCCGTATATTTCCCGACTACATCATATTTTTTCCCAATGATGTTTGAAGAAAACATAATAGCCTAAGGTTGACCAATTGGAGATGTTTGAAATGCAATGCGCGCACGCCCACATCCACGCATGCAAAACCCTGATTCGTAAAACGTACCCACATTCACCGATCAAAGTTTTTTCTAGTCTCCAGCAAGCCTAATCCCAACCGTGTATTTACCGTGCAGGTGTATTTAGGTTAGGGATGGACGGGATTGGATTTTCAGTTCGGGACGGGAAGGGATGGGATTTTTTTCTTCCCTCTTAAATTCAGGACGGGACGGGACGGGATTTTTGTCTTCCCTAAATCTTCAGGAAATAATCGTTCACAAATTTATTTTCTTTATTACAATAATAGCATTAGGTTAAAAACAATGTCATAGATAAATGTTAGTACCGTCCCAACTCAAAAAATTTCAACAAATAAATTTGAGTGAAAAAATACTAACTTATATGCTATTGATAAAATTGCAATCATTAGAAACACATAGAAAACAGTAACACAATTAAACTGTTAATTTTAAAAAATACAAATTTATACAAAAGTAGTAAATAAAATGTATCATTAATTTATTATTATTTTTCATTAAAATTGAATTTTTATTCCTTCTAATTTGAATGAATTGGAAAATAGAAATAATATAAAAATACCCCCGTTGCAGCAGACCTGCATACTCAGCGAATTTCAAATGCAAAACAACGTATTTCAAGCAAACATAGCAAGATTTGACATGTTTTGTTAAGCTCCATAAGAATAACATGGGAAATGAGTATGCAGGTTTGCTGCTACAGGTATATTAAAACTGGATGGTTTTAATTCAATATTTAGTAGATCTGAACTGGAAGAAGCCATTTACCAAGTTTTATCAAGATATGTTGAGAAATAAGCGAGATATAGAATTTTACTTATTTCCCATAAGGTTAACATTGGGACAACGTACTGTGTTTACCACTTTCAGTATCTCGGTAACCAATGGGCATAGAGCAGTGATTCAAAATACTAAATTATTTGTTTTTTTGAGCTGAATTCAATGGTGCCCACAAAAATTTGATAAATTTTATTTTTCTATGTAAAAAACTCAAAAAACCCTTTTTTGGGGGGGTTTATCCCCCTTTACCCCCCCTTCCGGTGGTCCGATCGGGCTGGTTCACGAACTCGTCCAATTGATTACCACTTTACATGTCCGTACCAAATTTCATAAAGATCGGACCATTTTTGCGGCCGCTATCGTGCTAACAGACACATAGATATATATATATATAGATATATATATATATATATAGATATATATATATATATAAAAATTCGAACGAATAGTGTTTTTTGCTTCTGGGGGCCCCAAAACGAAAAGTTATAGTGGTCCCGAGCTTACGTCTTACCATGAGACCTACGGTAATAGCTTCTTCCCTATAGGGGAAATTCGCTAAAAGAAATAAATAAATGTAATATGCATTTTTTAACGTTTGATAGAAACACAAGTTTCTGCTTTTTGTTTTATTGTTTGGTTTCCAAACAGCCAAAAGTAAAATACTAGAGTGGTTATAGCATGTTGACAATATAATGTCATGTATAATCAGTAAACACGTTATTGTATTTTTATAAACTTTGGGCTTCGGAGTTCTTGTTTTAGGAAATTACTCTACGACTCATAATGTTTTCAACACTTTAAACTACGGTTAAAAAAATTAAAAATAAATTAGGTTCAAGATGTCAACGATAACACTAGTTTTTCCGTGCTTAAAATTATGAATTTGAAGTTCAAAACTCCCAAACTTAATATTTCTTAAGTTACATAAAATATTAATTACCTATGTATTAGTAATTTCTTAAAAGTCTCGAAGTCCTTACTTTGGTAATTTTTTTTACTTTTTATGAAAAATAATCATACTTTCAGCTGGGATTCAAAGACATCTGAATTAGTTTAGAAAATTGAATCAATGGGCAAAACCACAATTTGTAGCAGACCAATGTGGCCGACAATATGAACAATAATCACTGTCACGCCTTATAGCAGGTTGTTTCCATTGATTAACCGCTATCAGTGAATAACAAAGATTGCTTTTCACACCCAATTACGAGTTAGTAATCCTACATTTGCTGTTTATCAACGATCGGCAAATACGCGTGATGTTTTTCACGGGCGATTGCGAGTTTCGTAAAGCAACATCGGCTGCTAATCTATGATCGGCAAAGACGCGGCCATTCGTAAATTCTGCAAAGGTAGATTTGCTGTCTATTCGTGATCGGTAAATACGCGTGATCGTTTTTCACGGCCGATCATGAGTTCCGTAAAGCCATATCGGCCGTTAATCCGCGATTGACAGATACGCGCCAGCGTATTTCGCGGCCGTTCGTGAAAAGCGCTTATCTATTTTTGCCGTTCATCCGCATCAGGCAAATACGCGCGATGGTTTTTGCGGCTGATCAAGAGGTTTGAAAAGCCGCGTTTGCCATTTATTTACGATCGGCAAATATGCACGATAGTTTTTAACGGACGATCGCGAGTTCGCGAGTTTTGCAAAGCTGGATTTGCCGTTTATTTGCGATTGGAAAATACGCAAGATCGTTTTCTGCAGCCCATCGCGAGTTTTGTGAAGCTACACCCGCTGTTTATTTGCGATCGCTAAAACGATCCCGTCCCGAAAATTTCCCGAAGTAAATAGAATCCCGCCCGAAGATCGGGAATTTAATTTCCCCGAAAATTTCTTGAAATTTCGGCACCCGACCATCTCTAATTTAGGTATTTAAGGGGAGTTTTATACACGGCATCCCACGTAGCGTGTCCGTCGCAGCGCCAGACAAACGTGACAAGGACGTGCCGACGGGGGGGGGGGGGGACGAGCGGGACCGGACCCCACCCCGGCAGTTTTTTATTGAAAAAATAAAAGTCCATGAATATTTCGTACAATATTTATTATTTAATGCCTCATTTATAGATATTTTATGGCATTTCTGCTCAATTCCTGTGTCATTCCTTTCTAATTTGGCTAGGAATATTTTATTTTATTCAGGCATCCGGCTGCTGTCTTTACGAACAAAAATTATGGTATGATTCTAGTGTTCGTCGTATCTGCGGATTGCAATCTAAAGGGATGCACGGAGCCGTTCTTTGTCTTTACGGCAAGAAATATTGTGTTATTTCTGTAACAGCAAATCTAGGCCTTGACATCGTGTCCGCGACTCCGATGTCTAAAATTGTAAACAAAAACTTGTTATTTAGGGAATTAAATTTTAACATTATAGGAAATGGATGGTTGGAACTGTTTATAAAAAATTGAATAAACACCCGACGAGGGACTCAATGAGTATACTGAAATAAATGGGATTGATTGCAATACCGTTTACACAGTCGTCAGGAATGATTCTCGGATATTCGCCTCTCCGTGTTCTATTGTACAACAGCGATGAAAATAGGTCAAAGTAAAAACCCTTATCCTAATGTTCGTTAAGTTTTAGGCAGGTAGTGTAACTAGTTTCGATTCTCAATTCCAGACCTAATTAAAAGTGACGCCTCTGCTATATGCTAGTGTAAACTGGCTTTAAATTAAGGTTAGTGACTTGACTTGTTACATGTTGTTTGAGTCCCCTGTATGAAGGCCTAATTAGCACATCTGTACAGACCCCTGTAAACAACAAGGTAACTAATATTTTGACGATGAATAAAAATTAGGTTCTCTGTCTCGCCCTCTCTCAAACAAACAATCACAAGCGATTCTCAACCCAACCTTTAAATCTGCAAAAGGGGCTTGCACACCCTGCATGCAAGTGACAAGCGATTCTCGCCCTTCCGTCATTTGCCAATCGGTCCATATAAGCAGGCACAAACACTTGACACTGACGTTCAAGCGATTCTCAACCTTTTGACAAACATGAATAAGTTTTGACAATCGCCGCTATCATTACCACAACACAATGACTGCTGGCCAAACAACAAACAAGTCGGTGTTTTTGCTTGAGGGTTCTCAATATTAATTAATGCACTGAAAGAACAAAATTAATTATTATTTTAAAAATATATAACATCATCTGTCTTTATTTTAACCGATGAAACTTAAGTGTATCAGATATGACTAAATGACATTGAGGTTAACATTCGACTAAGCTCCACCTGGGGCAGGGCATATATTAATGAGGTAAAATGTGGCATGCCGTGTACACCTTCTTGCATTCGCTTTGCCTCACCCTGTCTCAAGCGAGATCGCGATGTATTTGCGTCGCGTTGTTTGGGAAACGAGCTATGGCAGAATAGACCGAATCTTTGCATGGCTGCTAGGCTAGAATAGAAATGGCGTTTGTAGTCTACGAAACTTGTTATTAACTGGTAAAAACAACAAATCTGATGACAAATCTGAGTCAGTCGTTATATTTTTATTAAATATTTACTTGTTTTCCCATCAAATAACGATGATAAGAATAAATTGCTAGCAGAATTCAAGTACAGTACGTCATATTTGTAAAATGTTCGTACAAATCCCGCATACTTCCCGGCGTAACGTAATGTCTGTACAATTCCCGCTTTTCCCAATTTTCCTGGTCACCGGACACCCTCATCAAATAAATCTCAAAGTAACAGAAAAGTGTGACATCTTAATTTTTTTTAAATTCCAATTATGATTTCAATGATAACAAATATTTAAAAAAATTCCACTGATGCGCACCTGTAAGCCTCATAGCGCATGACGATTTCCTCAAGTTCTTGCTTGTAGAGTCGGGTGAGCATCGCGTTGAAGCAGTCCAACTCGGGCAGACGGAACATCTCCCAGCGCAGCTTGTGGTCCAACTCTGCGGACGCTCGAGAGTACACGCTCAGCCAGTGAGGGATCTCTGGAATTTATCATTATGCCATTATTTACATGGTGATTTTTAAAATTCACCCCCCCCCCAGTAATTATTTCAAAATTTATTCAAATACCAGTTTAAGACCACCTCTAAACATTTAAGGCTGGTCCATAGTACTCAGTTTTGATGAGCCATTATGAAAACAATAAATGACGCCATTACTGTACTTTATGCATATGTAAATAAAGAGAATTTTGTCTTAGTCTTTGTAATATTCTTTTGGTAAAGGGCATTGAATGACGCACTGAATTGGCATTATAATGTTCTAATTCTAAATTATATTTTTACATCAGATTATACCTCAATTTACAATACAATCAATCCATTTCTAAAAATCGTTGATATTTTCTCAGGCTATTTAACTAGCCACATTAATGTTTGATAAATTTTAAAATGATATGTAGGAGTATGCCCACAATTTTAAAACATAGCTAGATAATGAAAATTGACCACCAATAGCATTTGTTGATTCATGTTCACCTGATTGTACAGACAAAATTATCAGGCACCATTTTGGATTTAAAAAACTGAGTTCAAGCCAGTTGATTTTAAATAAGAATGTGATGTTGTGACCAAGATTTGTTTAGTTGTTTCAAAAAAGAAGCAATATTATGACCCATTATTTGTGCTAATTTCAAATGTTATCATTGAATTCAATCCATATTCAAACTTAGTATTATGTTTTCAAGATTATTGGCATTTTACTTTGTATGTAAGTACTCAAGTACTTTGTATGTAAGTACATGCTCTCTCTTAATCTCCACACTCTTAATAAAGTTGAAAACTAATTACTTGTGACATTAGGTACAGTATTACAATTTAGTTCAAAATGAAGGGTGACCATGTCTGACATGAAACATTGGTGTTTTAGAACTGCTTTACTCTAAAATCATTTTCCGTACAAAAATGTCATTAACAAAAGTGGTTCAATAGACTATCGATAGGTCGAAACTTAGTGGTCTTCGGAGGTGTTGGAGTATTAAAATGCCCAACTATAGGGAGTGGATGAAATGTGACATTAATAGAAGCATTAAAATTTCAGGTTGTACATATACAGGGCTTGTAACAGTTCTTGAGGTTGAAAAAAATAAAAAAATAACTCAAATAAGAAAAAAATAACCAAAAAATTACCTTTTGTACACAAAAAATGCTGCTAAAAATTAGAAAACCGGTGTTATATTGGGGATAATACATTCTTAACCTTGGTAAAAAAGAAAATCTCGACAAACTAATCACAAATCTGCCTAGATTTGATGGTGAGACTTGGTTTTCACGCAACGAGACTTAGTTTTCACACATTTTAGGATGATGAGATTCGTCTGCCGCAATGCTGCTACGAGATCGTCTGACAAACGAATACTGTAAACAGGGCTTGTAGCAGTTCTTGAGGTTGAAAAAAATAAAAAAATAACCAAAATTCCAAAAAAATAACAAAAATAACCAAATTCCAAAAAAAATAACAAAAAAACCAAGAGCAAAAAAATAACAAAAAAAAAACCTGTTACAAGCCCTGATATACACCTCCAAAATGTATTGAATACTAAAAACCGAACCATTGCACAGTTATTTTATTGATTTTTATTATAATAAAGGTCCTAGTACAAATCATTGGACAAAATATAAGGTAGTCTTGTTGAGTTGAGTAGGTAGTTTCAGTCACCTTGGTTGAGGTAGGGGTTGGCGGGGACCAGCACGCTGTGGGGGTGGAAGTGCGTGTGGCGCGGCGGCGAGGCCAGCAGCCGCGGGACCTCCAGCTGGATCCTCACCTCCGGCTGGTAGATGTAGTGCGGCGCACACGGGTGCTCGTACTGAGCCGCCCTTGTGATGTGGCTGATTACAGATCAACAGTTAACCATCTGTTCGGGTTTTTCGCTTATAGGAAAGAAAGCCCATCCAAAAAAGAAAGCACAAGTCTATCATAATATTTTTATTTGAGGATCTATATTAGTAAAATTCCTGTGCAGTAAAATGCAAAGTATCGAGAGTACTACGCACGTTAAGTTTTACCGTACTAACATGAAAATCCCACACTACACTTACGTAGTTAGTAACGTAATATAAGTCAATTAATAGTCTATGAATAGTCGATTTGAGGTGCTGCTACTTCAACCTAACCAACTGGGAGGTAGACTCTTCCCTTCAACCTTCCCTCCTCAAAAAATTGTTCTATTTTCTTCCACAAGGAAATTGTTATACAAAACATACTGATGAAAATATTATAAATCAAAACAAAACACAAACAATGAGAGGGCTCTACCCAATTTTTGTTTCAGCAAGAGATTGTATTCCTTAAAACCCATCAACATCCTTTCTTTGATTAGTTGATGATAATATAGATGTTATTTTGAGCGTTAAGCTCTTCCTTTCGTTTATCATGTTCAAAATTAGATAATAATTACGAGATTACTGATGAATTAAGAGGAATAACGCTCGCTAACCACTCACCTTGAGTTTTCAAGAAGTTGAAACTATTTGACTCATGCTCGAGTATTTGTAAAATATTGAGTAATTACTCAAAGCTTGAATACTTGAGCCCACCCCTGAAGTTCCTTGAATTCCATAACAATATTATTGGAATTGATGCTAACATAAGAACCTTCAAACTCTAGATTTCTACAAAAATATTTAACTATACTCAAAGTTAGAATATGGCCATAAGAGGGAGCTCCACTCTTGCGTGACAACCTGCTTCTCCCATAAGAGCAATTTTAACTTTCAAATTCGGTACAGCCTCAATTGCTCAATCAAAATCGTTGGTTTGTAGCTAATTTTAAAGAGTAAAAAAAATCTAGTGATTCCAGGGAGCATAATTTTGTTGGCACCGTTTATAAAAAAATGGGAAAATGTCAATTTTTGCATTTTTTACACTGCCAAACCAAGTGATATCAAAATTCTGCTCACTGAAATTGCTACATATTTTTTAGCTCTTTCAAAGAAGCTATTAATCAACAATTTTCGTTCAGTGGGCTGTACCGACTTTGAAAGTTAACATTGGTCTTATGGAAGGAGCAGGTAGAAACGGGATATTTTCCATGACTGGGGCCCCCTCTTAAAAGTTAGTTAAAAAAGTAAGTTAAAAGTATATCTTACTTAACATAATAAACACCATATTCTGGAGACTCAATGCGTTCCCAACCCGTGGGTAGACCCTCCTTCTCTAGAGGGTGACTCCAGTGGGTGGTCTTGGTATTGTGGTCGATATAATACTTGCGTCCCCGCAGAGTGAAGTCAACAGACCATCCCGGTGGCAACGGCATTTCTTCTGACGAATCCAGTGTCGCTCCTGAGAACAACATAAGCAATGCCAAAATTAGACATTCGAGATTCTTATTACTATAGCACTGTACCCTATGGTAAGTAAGCTTATGCTTGTGTGAAATCTAATGGTGCAAAGAACCACCCATAACCAGTCTAATTGCCAGGAGTATGGGGTTACTAATGTTAGGGCTTTTAAGATTGCTCTTTTAAGACTGTTTGTTTTGAAAGGAGGGATACACAGCTAACTCACCTGAAGATCTGGTGTGAAGTAGCACAGAACACATATTATTATTCCCTACGAAATATTATGTGTTTTGTGTTCCTTTATGTGTTCTGTGCTACTTCACACCAGATCTTCAGGTGAGTTAGCTGTGTATCCCTCCTTTCAAAACAAACAAATCCTAGCCAAGAGCTTTTCTTTCACCAACATAATCTTTTAAGACTGTAAGATCTTATATGCAAACACCTACGTTCTGACTGTATTGTCCCTGATAATTTTGGTTATAAGGTAAAAATAATTTTACCCGGTGGCTGGCCACGGCTCTGGGAAAGATTGTGGGTGGAATGTCGAGGATGTAGAGCGTGTGCCGGCAAGATGGCTTGGTTGAAGGGCATCTGTAACAAAATTTTTCCATAAGATTTAAATAGTATTTTTGTTGATATTAAAAAAAAACACAATTAAATAAAACTGATAATGAATAATATTAACCGGCTTGTGTGTCATATAGCAAGAGAGTTAGACTATGACCTGTTGGTAGGCGGTGAGGCGGTAGTCGTCCACATGAGGGTGATGGTGGTGATGATGGTGGTAGGCGGGCGCCTCGCTGTACCGCAGGGGGTGCGGGTGATGCAGTCCCGGCGTCGGCAGCTCCGCGGGCACCCAACCAGAACTCATCTGCGGCCCGGCCTGCCGGTCAAGCTATCCAAGTTAACCCTAATTCAGAAACCACTATCTAGAATGAATTCTAGGTAAAGTTCATTCTTGAGCTTAGTTTGCTTTTCAGTGCTTTGGTAACTCCTGTTTTCCTTATTTGAAAAACTGAAAGCAGAAGATGGACTTGGGAGACACTGTTTAGTTCATTGGCTTAATTCATTCCATTTTTAATATCCATAAATGCCATCTTATTTTAATCAAGTAAATCATTTTTTTAGGAATGGAAATATTCATGTTTTGATTGATAAACTAATTACTAGTCAACATTCAATATTAAGAAGCATAATTACTTGTAGAAAAGAAATATTTTTGAGTAAGGAGAAAACTGGAAGGGCTCCTGGTAGTCTCCATTAATCGGTTCTTGAGTTACTTAAGGTAACACATTAAAACAGTTAATTTTGATTTGAGAAAATATAGAAACAAAGCTTTAATAAATGTATTAGACTAGCTTACTTGTTGCTTGTCAAGATTGTACTCTGATCCAGTATATTGGTTGATGTATGTGTGGCTCATCGTGGGTATGATACCAGCTCCATACACAGGATGTGTCATGCGAACGTTTTGCTCAGAGCTTCCAATCGACATACTTGCAAACCTGAAGCATAACATTTACTAATGCTAGAACATTTTGATGGACCTAAAGCAGACTCTCAGTTTAATAATTTAATAATCAAAGTTATACTATCTATTCACTTTCAGAGTTAAAGCTGAATTTACCAGTAATAGATATTTATTGGGTAATGGGTAATTTATTTATTGCAAGATAAAGTTACCTCTGCGCTAGGTCAGGAACAGAGCTGCTGGGGGTGTATTTGCCTTCGTGACCCAGCAGAGTGGTGTGTGATCCAGGCACGCGATTATTGCCAAACTTCTGGTTGGCGATGCTTGGCTGTGAGTTAACCTGCTGAAACAATAATTCAACTGATTGTATAATCGAGAACAGTTGAAACTTTACTTGAAACAATAGAATACAGCATTTTCTCACTACCCAACAAGATATTCCTTCCATATTATCATCAAGTGAAATTTGGAGGATTTAAATGTATGGTAAATATTATTTTATTTCATAAATACAAGGTCAACGTGTAGTCTGAGTAACAGTATTTCAGTGTTTTATTCAACAATATGTTTTCTATCAAAAACAAGAACAATATGTTTTCTATATTTCAAAACTTTACATCACTGAAAAGAGTTTGATAGGTGCTGATAATAATGTCTGTTGGTTACCACTAACAGGGGGGGGGGGGGTGCTGCAACAGATTTGTCTAATTTTGGTTTGTAATGTTTTGTATTTCACAGTCCAGAAGAAATCAGTCAGCGGTCCGAATCCCGACATTCATAACATTGTAAGACAGCCAAATCCACCTTTAATAATGACTTTGAAATTTGACATTGATAACTTCACTCTGAGGATAGCTAACTTAATAAAGCTTTTATTTCTGTCGTGACCTTATGCTGGCTACTTGAATTGCCTAAAGATGGGGATGGTTAATTTCATTCAATTCTCTTCAATTATTGCAGTATGCAGCTCTGACTCTGAACACAGAGGTTTGTAGAAAATTATAAAAATATACTGTAATATGATATTTAAATTAAAGTTGTTTTACTTAGTTTATATTATTGAAACGTACAGTAAACCACTTACCATAGCTGGTGATTCAGGTCGCTGGTTTCTCTTATTTGTCTTTTTAATCGGTTCTGTTGTCCAAACATTGATAACTGCAAAATATTATTCCTTTAAAACTGGTAAAACTATAATATTTCAAACTTTACTTTTAAAGTGCTTCCTTAACTACTAAATTCTAAAATAAAATCGTCCACACAGGTAAGGACCACTTGTAAAAAGGAAATGAGATACAGTTTAATCCCAACTATTCAAATCCCGGTTATCTGAGTCTGGATTACATGAGGCAGGTGTAGGCTGAATTACTAATTTTCAATCCTTTCATTTAATTCAGCTTATGTAAAAAATATTACCTAACTTGACAGATTTTTACATCATTCAAATGGTGTTATTTCATGCTAACCTCAAAACACAAGCGACCTCCATATTATGAGGTTCTCGGTACAATATCTGAGACTTCTTGGTTCCGAAGACTTTAGATAATCAGAAGTTACATAAAACCTGTAAGCCTACATAATTTTTGTTTATTTTTGGTTATATAACCAAAACGTGTTAGGCCTAATTAAATGTGCTTTCAGGTGCCGGGTTTAACAGTAGAATCAGCTTAAGAACTGGTTATATTCGGTATTTAGACTGCGGACCAGTTAAAAAATCATGTTTCAAATTTTAAATTTAGTTATACTAGGTTACCTAACATCTGACACCAATAGGGCCTAAACTGGAGCTAAACAAATTAGGTTTCAGGTCCACCAACGAGATAAACCCAAAAATAAAACTTAAATTCGCTGGATTTCATATCGCCAGTTCATAAAATACCAAGGAAGCATCTAAAAATCAACACATTTAGGCATCAACATAGACCGCCAGGGAGTGGATTTAAGTTGAAGTTTAAATAGATATTGGGTTTTTGAAGTAGGCTTATCAATCATAATCAATACAGAGTTTTTTTCTAAATTTGCTTCTTAATTAATTCAAAAACTAAAATAAATGTTAAGTGTTCTGATTGCTGGTATTTTAAATTACAGACTGATAACTATTTTACCGTCACTGTCTAACGATATTGAGAAAAGTGTACATGATCAGTTGATCAACTACTTAAAAAATAATGAAATTTTTTTTTCTCACAAGGCAGGGGGAGGTAGATCAAGTATATGGGTGATGTATATGAAGTCACATGAAAGTTTCATCCCTCCAACAACCCCCTTCTCACCCCAACCGCTAACTTAAAAATTCCAAATGGTACCACCATGTGGTTGGTGACACATCACATTAACAAGCATACACAAATTTAAAAAAAACTGTGAAAGAAAAATAAAAATTGCTTCATGCGTTCTTGAGATAATACAATAATTAAAACATCAAGGAAAGTGTTTTTTTTTTACCATTATAGCCTCTGTTAGATATTTATTTATTGAAAAAGTAAAAGATATTCCGGTATTCTTATTGAGGGAAACAACTATCACCATTGGGCCAGATATTTTTCATGATAAAACTTTACACCCTCTCCAATCCCCTACTCACCCCGACCATAACTTTGAAATTTCAAATGGGAATGTTACCCTTGTAACATATTAAATTAAAAGGTGTGAAAAAAACATTAGCTATTACAAACAGAAAATTAGCAACATTAGCTAAGGAAACAAAAAATCCCTAATATTAGACAATGCAAGATATGACTAAGATTATGAGACTGTTACAACAGGAGTACCATAGGGATCAACTTTGGGCCCAGCTTTATTTACAATATATTCAAATGACCTTCCAGCAAACATATACAAAAATCATTATGTATGCAGACGACACCACAGCACTCATAAAAAAAAGAGCTTAGTTGGGTTGAAACAAACAGCAGAAACTACAAGAAGAGAATTGGAGCAATGGTTTAGAATAAATGGACTTCTACTGAATGCCACAAAGACAAACTTAGTTCATTTTAGAAATAGACAATACAGAGAGGATGAGCTGAATCGAAGAATAGATAATAAAGATACAGAATGTCAGAGATCAGTCAAATTATTAGGTGTTGTGTGTGATGAAAATCTAAGATGGCAAAATCATGTAACACAATTGTGTAGAAAAATAAATAGTGTTTGTTTCAACATGAGCTGTCTGACTTATTGTACGAGTATAGAAACAAAATTAACGCGATAATGGATATTTTTACTCATTGGTGAAATATGGAATCACTTTATGGGGCAATACAGATGTCGCAAAGGAAGTGTTGAAAACACAAAAGAAAATATTAAGAATAATGACTTTTACACCACCAAGAAACACGTGTAAGGGAATATTTAGAAGGCTCGAAGTTCTCACAGTACCAAGCATTTACATTTTTGAAGTTTTATGTCATGTGAGAGAAAATTTAAAATGGTACTCGCAAGAAAAATCAGACCACCACCACAATACTAGAAATAAATATCTCCTTGTATACCCTAAACACTCTACTACCGCCCTAGAAAAAGCTATATACTAGATGGGTATGAGACTGTATAATAAATTACCAATTGACATGAATGACCCATCCCTAACTCAGACACAGTTTGGAAGCACTGTAAAACACTTGTTGATAGGAAAGGCCTATTATAAAATTAGGCCTAGTGAATTTTTAAACGAAAGTAATTTTTAATCCAAAAGCTATTAGCTCTAGTCATTAGGTAAGGAATTTTCTTAACATTATAGACATCTTGATTTTTTTCCTGTGAGTTTGACTTTTATGGACATTGTCATTACTTAATTGGAAAAGCTCCTGGGATAGACAGCATGAGGGTTGAAACGATAAAGAAAATTATTGTTCATATTGTTGATGTCTTAGTTCATTTGTATAATTTAAGTGTTGAGAGTGGTGTTTTTCCTGAATGTTTGAAAACTGCTGTGGTCATCCCACTGTTTAAGAAAGGTAATAAAACAGACCCTTCTAATTATCGTCCGATCTCATTGCTTTCCTTGTTTGGTAAAATATTTGAAAAAATAATCAAAATCAGAGTCCTAAATTTTCTGAATGGCAATGACTATTTTTGTGGAAACCAGTTTGGATTCAGGGAGGGGAGGTCAACCGAGGACGCACTTTTAAAATTCTTAGAACCTATTTATGAAAATATAAATGACGGAAAATTGTGTTCAGCATTATTCATTGATATCACTAAGGCATTTGATACTGTTGATCACGAGGTACTTATTGACAAAATGTGGTATGCTGGAATTAGAGGCATCGCTCTGAATTGGTTTCGAAGCTATTTGTTTAAGAGGTTTCAATGCACAAAAGTAAATGAAAAAATAAGCGACAAGGGTTATATTGAACATGGAGTTCCACAAGGATCAGTCTTAGGACCTGTTTTATTTTTAATCTACATTAATGATCTTTGTAATGCAAAATTTAATGGTACATTGACAGCTTTTGCTGATGACACTGCATTGACATATTCAGCTGATAATTTGATTGATCTTAAACAGTATATTCAAGAAGATTTAAAGCTTTTACGCTATTGGTTTGACAAAAATTGTTTGATTTTGAGTGAAAAAACTAAGTATATTATTTTGGGTTAAAGAGTGAACAAAATTTTGACACAGAAATTGTTTATCATCATTGGGATTGTTCGGGGTTTTGTAATTGTAGTATAATAGGTAAAGTGGACGAAATTAAGTATCTTGGCCTTGTTATAAACTCTAATCTGTCATGGAAGGGACATATTAATAAGTTAAGGAAGGAATTAGTGAGCTTGGTACATAAATTTTACCTATTACGTAACCTTTGTCCAAAAAATGTGCTCGTATACTTGTACCATGCTCTTGTAAATTCTAGGCTAAATTACGGCCTGAGTTGTTGGGGTGGGACATACCTCTCCTCCCTTCAACCTATTATAATTTTACAGAAAACGTTCATTAGAATTATATTAAAGAAAAAGAGAACTGTGCATCCTTGGCCTTTGTTTTGTAAATTAAAAATCTTGCCTCTAAGACACAGTTATATTTTAAAGGTTTTAAGTTTATTTTATGTTCGATTTTACCTTAATCGAAGAGAATCTGAAGATGACAGATACAATTTCAGAAATGTGAATATAGCACCGGTTCCAAGACCGAAGCTCACTCTTTTTAGAAACTTTTACAGTTTCAATGCTCCCAGAATGTTTAATATCACCTTGTGTCATATTAGTAGGAAAAATACCATTTTGCAGTACACCAAGAGTTTAAAGGCTTGGTTATATGATTTTGAGGATGTAGAATTTATTTTTCAAGTCAATAATTAATGTATTAGGAATATATATGATAACTGATCCGATCTTTGTTTACTCATTCTTTGGTTTATGTGTTAGTCTTTATTATTGATTAATTGCAATTAATATGCTATTTTACTTTCACTGTAGCTTACTATAATACTTTTGTAGTCTATTTGCAGAAAGCTATATTATTCGTGTGTTAAGTTATGTACATTACAATTATGTTTTAAGTTAACCGACCTTTGTAGCCATTAAAATAATTACCTTAAGTGAAGGAAGCCTCAAAACTGGCATTGCCTAGGAGGCCCCTATATTTATTCATCATACAGAAATAATTTATCTTTGTACTTTAAACTATTTATACTGTTATAATATGTATAAGAAGACTGTACTGTATTGTAATTGGTGATGATGGATAAATAAACGTATTATTATTATTATTATTATTATTACTTGTATTCTTACCGTACTGTTGTTGTTGTTACTATTAAATTAAATGAGACTTGTTATTTTTTTATAGTTTAATATTATTGATGTTTAATTATTTATTGATATTTTTAATTTGTTGACATTTATACAGCATTAATTTATTTAACACAATTATCATTACCTAACCATAAAAAGTAGTTTTAAGGAATGAAGAAAAATTATGTACAATTAATCTAGATATAAGACGAAGCCCCTGTACATTTACCTTTAATGTTGTACGTTTTGTGCTAATAAAGAATGAAATGAAATGAAATGAAATTGCTCAGACACCTTCAAACAGTTAGAGAGAATGACTGTGATTAGTATTAGGGCTTACCTTACGATCCTATTATTTTAGTCTTGGAGACCTAGGTTTCTGGTCCGAAGAGCTATCTATCTTCAGTCCTAGGCTAAGCTACCTATTTTCTATTTTACACGGTCATCTCTCGATTGAGATGTTGTCATTACTCTCAGGTTGATAAAAATTACACTTATTTCACACGAACACAATAAGTACTGACACTGACACAAGATAAATACCCCCGTTGCAGCAGACCTGCATACTCAGCGAATTTCAAATGCAAAACAACATATTTTGATCCAACGTAGCGAGATTTGACATGTTTTTGTAAGCCCCATAAGAATAACATGGGGAATGAGTATGCAGGTTTGCTGCTACGGGTATATTAAAACTGGGTGGTTTTAATTCAATATTTAGTAGATCTGACCTAGAAGAAGCCATTTACCAAGTTTTACCAAGATGTGTTGAGAAATAAGTGAGATATAGAATTTTTCTTATTTTCTCATAAGGTTAACATTGGGACAACGTACTGTGTTTACCACTTTCAATATCTCGGTAACCAATGGACATAGAGCAGTGATTCAAAATATAAATTTTTTGTTTTTTTTTAGCTGAATTCAATGGTGCTAACAACAATTTGATAATTTTTATTTATATATGTTAAAAACTCAAAAAACCCATTTTTTGGGGGGTTTACCCCCTTTTACCCCCCCTTCCAGTAGTCCGATCGAGCTGGTTTACAAACTCGTCCGAATAATTACTACTTTACACGTCCATGCCAAATTTCATTAAGATCGGACCATTTTTACGCGAGTTATCGTGCTTAAAGACACACATATATATATATATATATATATATATATATATATATATATAGATATATAGATATACATATAGATATATATATATATATTTATGAAAATGGACGAATAGTGTTTTTGGCATCTGGGGACCTCGAAAAGAAAAGTTATGATGGTCTCGGGCTTGGGTCTTACCATGAGACCTACGGTAACAGCTTCTTCCCTATAGGGGAAATTCGCTACAAGACTGTACATGGCCATGGTCACGACCTATTGACCTAACCTCCAAACGTTGGGAAGATTAGGTTGAGATCTTCCCAACCTAATCTCAATATCAATTATTGGAGGTTAGGTCAATAGGTCGCGACACAGTCTTTTTATCTTGTGTCAGTGTCAGTATTTATTGTGTTTGTGTAAAATAAGTGTAATTTTTATCAACCTGAGGGTAATGACAATATCTCAATTGAGAGATGACCATGTAAAATAGAAAATACCCCCGTTGCAGCAGACCTGCATACTCAGCGAATTTCAGATGCAACACAACAAATGGTATTTCAATCCAACTTAGCGAGATTTTACATGTTTTGTAATCTCCATTAGAATAACATGGGGAATGATTATGCAGGTTTGCTGCAACAGGTATGTTAAAACTGGTTGGTTTTAATTCATTATTTAGTAGATCTTAGCTAGAAGAAGCTATGGAAAATGTTCCGTATACGGTAACCTCATGGATTTTGATGAAAACTGTCTTAATGTGTTCCTTTCACTATTTTATTACAGAATCAATGCAAAATTTTCCGCGGAAACGCCGGGAAAAGTGGGAAAATCGGAAAAAACTGGGAAAATGGGAGAAAAACTTTTTTCTTCAATTATTACGTTGTGGGTACTCAAATTGTGCGGATTGTTGTCCTGAACACGAATATGAAGTTTGTTTTCAGATTGAACAATTTTGAAACGAGATATCCTCAAAAAACGTAAAATAATAAACAAAGAAATAACTTGCACATCAAAACCTTGACTATCCAGGGGACCAGGTGGGATTCCGGGGTATTGGGTGGGGAACTATTTTAAAATTTCCCTACAAAAAACTAAAATTTCCCAAACTGGGAAATTTCCCATTGCGGGAAAATTTCCCAATTACAGCAAAACCTTGACTATCTAGGGGACCAGGTGGGATTCCGGGGTATTGGGTGGGGAACTATTTAAGAATTTCCCTATAAAAAAGTAAATTTTCCCATTGTGGGAAAATTTCCCATTTTGGGAAAATTCCCAAAAAATGGGAATTTTTAAAGGGAAACAATAAAACTAAACTATCCAAATGTATTCAGTTATGAAGGAGGTCGAAGGAACGGCAGGTTAGGTTATGTTAGGTTAGGTTAGGATAGGTTGGGTTAGGTTAGGTTTGTTAGGTTAGGTTAGGTTAAGTAAAGTTAGGTTAACTTAGATTAATTTCTTAATTGGTCATGCCGGAGGCTGGAGGCCGGAGGCATGACCAATTAAGAAATTAATCTAAGTTAACCTAACTTTACTTAAACCTAACCTAACCTAACAAACCTAACCTAACCCAACCTATCCTAACCTAACCTAACATAACCTAGCCTGCCGTTCCATCGACCTCCTTCATAGCTGAATACATTTGGATGGTTTAGGTTAGGATAAATTGCTTACTTTTGGTTAGGTTAGGTCTGGTTAGGTTAGGTTAGGTTAGGTTAGGTTAGGTTAGTTTAGTTTATTTTAGTTTAGATATTCAGTCTATTTAGTTGAATCAGTGGGAGTTTTTGAGTTATTGGGTATTTAGAATCACCGCATAAATCAAATAATTTCCCCATGAGGGGCTAATTGGGGGCTTCATAAATAACCGGCTCAACACCTCATAAATAACTGGTGACTCACACAAAAACTGTGTAATGTCCTCCTCCAGAAAATAAATAGATTTATTTTAATTTAAACCACAACAGGCTTAAAAAATCATCTATTATTTCTTCATTTGGTATAACTATGAACAAATTGTGTCATTGTATCACTGTCAATTCTAATTCATGTCATTCAATACCTATATTAATATTTTTGATTAGGGAAAATCGGAACAATTTAAATAAAATCAACAAAATAGAATCTTTATATTTTCCTAAGTTGGCACACCTGTACAACCCGTTCCAAGGCCAGCCCGTTCCTTATTTTTTTACAAGGGTTTGCAAGTAGTGATCTTTCGGATTTTTTGTTTAGGGTTTATAATTGCTATCGTATTTGTGAATTTATCCTTTTTATTATAATAATCATAATTTGGTAATTGTTCACTTTCCAATGGTTGTCTAGAAATTGAAAAATTGTATCTCCATAATATAGGAAATTTTGCGCTGATTCCGGAAATGATAGTCGTTTTCCGCGGAAAACGTCGGAAAATGCCGGAAAATCGGAAAAACCGGAAAAAATATTTTTTTATGGAAATAGGTCATGTGGGTACTCAAATTAATCGGGAGAATGAGCTGAACAAGAATATGTAAGAATTTTCAAGATCCGACGGATATTAACGGAGTTACGGCCGGAAAAGCGTCGGAAAAGCCAAAAACATACTTTGTCGAAAACATATCATGTGGGTACTCAAATTAAAGGAAATTGCACACTGAACAACAATCTGCAGTAATTTTCACGATCTGACGTACAAAAGTCGAGATAAAGCCAAAAAACATAAAAAATTTTAAATCAACTTTTGTTTAAGTTGTGTGAAGATGGATTTGGCTGGAATAAATTAGATAGGGATTGGTTATGTTAGTTTAGGTTGTATTTGGTTTGGTTAGGTTAGGTTATGTTAGATTGTGATAAAAGTTGCATTAGTTTAGGTTATATTAGGATTGGTTTAAAACGTTAAGTTACGCAAGGATAAGGTTGGTAAAAAGAATGTGATATTATAATCCTAATCTAACAATACCAAACCTAATTTAACATAACCAAACCTAATAGGTATAATCTAGGGAGGGCCTAACCAAATTCAATATATACCTACGCAAATTGAATATAACCTAACCAAACTTAATTTAACCTAGTCAAACCAAACCTAACATAGTCTAACATAACCTAACTAGACCTAACATAGTCTAACCTAACCTAAACTAACCTAACCTAACCTTAGATCCCACAGTTTAGCGTAACTCACCTAAAACTAACCCATTTTGTGCAAATCCATGACTTTTCCAGCACGTTTCCGGCCATAACTCCGTTAATCCGCGTCTAATCTTGGAAATTCTTGAATATCCTTCTTTATCTCAATCTCCCGATTAATTTGAGTACCCACATGACCTACTTCGGAGCCAAAAATTATTTTATCGTTTTTCCGATTTTCCGGCATTTTCCGATGTTTTCCGCGGGAAAAAACTATCATTTCCGGAATCAGCGCAAAATTTCCTACATTTTGAAAAAAAAATTGTTCAATTTCTAGACAACCATTGGAAAGTGAACATTTACCCATAATTTAAAACGTAGAATCCAAGATATTGAGGAAAAATGCGAACACAAATTTTTCGAAGTAACAAACTAATCGCGCAATATACACTGAAGTCGTTTCGCCGAGTTACAGACAACAGCGACAGTCGAAAGAAGTTGGTCGTTTTGGCATTTACTTTTCGACTGCACGGAACATATGATTCTATTTGCTGTTACTCCCCTGCAATCCTTAGTCGCCGTTAGACAATGGGACCATCCAGTCGTCCGTCAGTAAGTAGTTTTCTCACCTATGAAGTGCGTTTTAAGACTTTTAATTTCTCTATTTGAGGTACTTTAAGGGTTTTCCGCGGCAAAATTCGAGTTGATTCTGAAATAAAATAGTGAAAGGAACACATTAAGACAGTTTTCATCAAAATCCATGAGGTTACCGTATACGGAACATTTACCGAAGCTATATACCAAGTTTTGTCAAGAAATGTTAAAAAATAAGTAAGATATAGAATTTTTTTATTTCCCATAAGGATAACATGGGGAATGATTATGCAGGTTTGCTGCCACTAAAAATTGAAATTTCGGGGATTTTAGACTAAAATACATTAGATCTCATCTAGATGAAGCCACAAACAAAGTTGTATCCAGATATGTTGAGAAATAAGCGAGATATAGAATTTTACTTATTCCCCATAAGGTTAACATTGGGACAACGTACTGTGTTTACCACTTTCAATATCTCGGTAACCAATGGACATAGACCAATGATTCAAAACACTAAATTGTTTGTTGTTTTGAGCTGAATTCAATGGTGCCAACAAAGATTCGATAAATTTTATTTTTATATGTAAAAAACCCAAAAAACCAATTTTTGGGGGTGTTTATCCCCCCTTACCCCCCCTTCCGGTGGTCCGATCGGGCTGGTTCACGAACTCGTCCATTCGATTACCACTTTACATGTCTGTTCCAAATTTCATTAAGATCGGATCATATTTACAGCCGCTATCGTGCTGACAGACACATATATATATATATATATATATATATATAGATAGATAGATAGATAGATAGATAGATATATAAAAATTCGAACGAATGGTGTTTTTTGCTTCTGGTGGCCCTAAAACGAAAAGTTATCATGGTCTCGGGCTTAGGTCTTACCATGAGACCTACGGTAATAGCTTCTTCCCTATAGGGGAAATTCGCTAATAGGTAGCTTAGCCTAGGATTGAAGATAGCTCTTCGGAGCAGATTTACCTAGGTCTCCAAGACTAAAATAATAGGATCGTAAGGTAAGCGTTAATACTAATCATGATAAATAACGATCCAGAGGCTATTAACCTAGCTAGAGTATGACTGTTCCATGCCTTTTAATTTTTTAAACAATATAATGTATGTTAAGTCACATCATCAACTTTTTCTGGATCCACCCCATTCATAACACTAGATTTAGAATCAACAGAACTGCTGTAACTCACAATTTGTCACTGTTTGAGAGAAAACATTCATTGGATTGAAATTTTTCCAAAACCTGCCTGTCAATACAACAAATTAACAAATTCAGACTCGCTCTCAAGCAATAACACATTCATACTCACTCTCAAGCAATTATCAATTTCAAATTGTTTCTATACTAGGCCTATTGAAGAATTTCTACCTGGTGTTACGTTACCTATAGTCCTTACACACCTAACCTAACCTTACCCAACACCCAAATCTACTAAAGAGGTCATGAGGCCTAACTTGAATCATGCAAGTTAATTTGACCCTCAGCGAGGTGTACGGAATAACGATGAAGATAAAAGGTAAAAGGAACGCAAACACGATATATCGTTTTCTAAACAGCTGTCATAGAACAAATGAACATAATCGAAGGTTGTATGATTTCACACTAATAACTAGATACATGAATGGCAGAAGCTGTGACATGTCTACAAGAGGGCTTGACACAGGCAAAAGAGTGATTCATGAACTGTTCAATATCATCTTTCACTTGAAAACCAACCAGAGAAGTATATCAGAGAAACAATTTTATTGGAGTTAATTTATAAAAATATGAATACCACAGGTGTTACAAATTGTAAGTGAAACATTGACCAGACAACAAATTTATAAATTATTTCTGTTCATACTAAAAGACTTCAGAGATCATAATAATTGCCTAAATTACCTACTTGGTATTTCTGGCGGGGCTTCTTTCTTGACATATTTGCCAACGACCCCTTCTTTAATCGTTCTTAAATCTTTATTTTTGCGAGACAACATTCTTAAGTCTTCGATCCACCCTCGTTTAACACAAAACCGAGTGGTCAACAGAGTATCACGAACTAATTAAACAACTGACAGAGCTACAGGAACCATTGGAATTTATAACCTAAAACCTAGGGTCTCCTATTGTCAAAATAAATGTTTTGTCGAGACAATGTTGGTTTTTGTCATTTGTTATTTGTTCTTCGTTTAGTAGGTTCAAAATCATGCAGCCATGCTGTTCACTATTTGTGACCAAGGAGGTTATATTACTATACTGGAGGCAGCACTCCATAGTAAAACAGCGTGCCGGCTGTTTAGAACAAAATATCACAAAAATGGTACATCAGTTAGTACCAACCTTTGCAAAATACCTCAATTTCACCGACTTCCAAAAATGAACGAATCAATCGAGTGATTCAGTCGAGTCACGACTCAATTTTGAGCTTGGTTCATTCCGGAACCGGAAATCAATAATATTTTAAACAACGAATTAAACACTCGTAATAAACTGCTAACGAGTACTTATTAGGTGATTTTTGTTTGAAAATAACTTCACCTAATTTATTTTTGGGTATATCTTTAATGGCAAAATAAAGTGAAAATAGCAAAACAGATACATGGGCTAAAAGTAATTGATATAATCAGTCACTATGCAAATACGAGAATTATGGTAGAAACTTGGCAGGTGAGCAACATAAATAGTAAGACAATTTTCTTTTAGTGGTACAATATTGCTGAGCGACAGTAATGTTTGTATAATAACATGGCTGATGGCAAAATTGTACATAAGGAGTGAAGTTGTCATTTACTGGCCGGATACTAACACTTATATATTGAAATTTAAATTAATTATTCTTTATTCATAGGTTTTAAAAAATAACATTTTCTATTCTATTATTATTTATATAATATCGTATTTGGCCTTACCTGTTCCAAGGCAAAGAAACCGTTCAATCATAATGAGAATCAGATCAACATGATTCAACTCTCCGAAATGATTACATCAGTTTTTGAATCAGTTGAATCGACTCAAAGAACGGTACATCAGTTAGTACCAACTGCGGCACGCTTTCCAATGCTGTTTGTGAAGACAGTGCTACCTCCAGTATAGTAATATAACCTCCTTGTTTGTGACCCGCCAAGGGAAAAGGGACCTTATCTTCCCAGACAAAATTTTACAGGACGGCAATTTTTAGAGGATAGGGTAAAAAAAACACATTTTCTGACTTTTATTGTTTCTTAATGTTTATTATATGTTTCCAAACAATATTCGGACCATCTTACACCTGAATTTAACTTTTAACATGGTTAAATTATTTTTTTCGAAACCCTTGCACTCTGGAGAACAAGGACCTTGACTTTCCCGATGCTATTTCAACGTTTTGATCCGAGAGTTCTGTGATGAATAAATGCAGGACTTGCTAAGCCCTGATCCAGGAATCATATCATGAAAATATACAGAATCTTCCAAAAGAAGTAGTCGACGACGTAGCTCCTGCACCGGTCTGACACTTAATTGGAGCCAAGTGGTAAGCTTATTGGAGCGGGTTAGTTCGAAGCACTTTAGTTAGATGTCGTTGTAAAAACATGATTTTCTTCTTCTTCACTAAATCAGCCAATCAAAACCAAGATAACGATCTGCTAACTTCCTATTCCGTTTCCCCTGATTTTCTGTCACGACGCCGTGTACACAACCAAAACGAGTTGGAATTAATTTGAGTGTGGGGAAATACCTAAAGTACGTTTGCCACTAGTGCAAGTTTCTTCGCGAAATACTGTTCTGCGTGATTCATATTGTGCTTAAAGCGATTAATAGAAAATAAATACGTAGATGTTTACATAAAAGCACTTAATAAAAATTAACTAAATTAATTTTTATTAAGTGCTTTTATGTAAACATCTACGTTTTTATTTTCTATCAATCGCTTTAAACAATATGAATCACTCAGTACAGTATTTCGCAAAACAACTTGCACTAGTGGCAAACGTACTTAATCTAAACAAATCGGTAAAGCCATTAAAATTGAAAGTCTAGCAAACAAAACAAGAAAACGAAAATATAAAAAAAGCAGTCAACGACGACGATCGATATATCTTATCGAATTTTTAGTTCGTAGCACTTTTATCAGAGAGCGCTACTGTTCCCTTACCACCGAAATAACATGGAAGTGCCAACTCTTTACGAAGTTCATTATTACTCTATGGCTCCTGGTCCAAGTGAAGTTTCAAAACAAACAAAAATGTACTAGAAGACCAACAAATAAAAAAGTAAAAACTCAAGACACCTATATAATGTAATATTTTGTTAATATTTTTATAATAAATTCTTACTTGAGTATAAAATTAAAATTAACTCTAGTTTTTATCATGTATCAAGACATTTTGTCTTTAAAACGTTGTGTTTTTCTTATTACTTCTATCTATTTCAGCAACATTTGATAAAAAATACAAACAGTTGACACAAATTCAATGGTGGATTCATATTCTGCTTTAAATTTCTGACAAAATGATATATAAAACATAGCCAGTAATATAAGTAGTAACAAAAAATTCAGGTTAGAAATTTGCAAAACTTTAGACCTCGATTTCCTAAAATTGATGTCTTTAATATTTCAAATTTAAACTTTTATAACTCAGACATTTTTTAAGATATCTTGAAAATTCTTTCACCAGTTTGTTTGGCGTTTAATGTAGATTAAGCATATACTAATAACTGAATTTAGAAAAATGGAAGTTAAGGCAACAAAGGTCCCTTTTCCCTTGGTGGGTCACATTTGTGGTTGCTTCCTCAGTAGGACAGCTTTGGACAGCAAGTAATTAGGGGCTGTCCATAAATTACATCATCGATTTTGTTGACCCCCTCTCAAGGTCTTTAGAAAAGAAAAGAATAATAATACTTTCAGCATTGATAGCATTGAATAATACTTTTCAGGGTGTTCAAAAAATGTGGGGCAATAATTTACGTAGTGATTCCTTGGGTCAAAATAAGCAAAAAAGTTTCTATAAACATAGGTCCTAAAGTGCTTCTTTTTCGTCTGTGTGTCTGTTTATGATTTTTACATATTTAATCATATCTCACGAACCACTTAAGTTATAAAAATCAAACTTGGTTTATGGATAACCACTATTAAGAACTATTTTTGTGAGAAGTATCAAATTTCTACTTTGTACCATTTCAAAATGGCGGTTATTTTTCGTTTTCAAAGCTAAATATCTTAAAACCCGTAAATTTGAGAAAATTATACAAGAGACCAAAAAGTTGCGAAATTTAATCCAATTAATGCTGATATTAAGATTATGTTAATCGAACTACTAATAACGGATAAATTTTAACTTTTCTGCATAAAAACATGATTCCTTAGAAGATTCTGTCTGAAAATTGCATGTTTTTATTCGGAAAATTTAAAATTTCTCAATGATTAGTTGTCCTATTGTTATAATCTTAATAGCATCGTTAATAAGATTAAATTTCGCAACTTTTTTGTCTCTTGCATAATTTTTCAAAAATTTACGGTTTTTAAGATATTTAGCTTTGAAAACAAAAAATAGTCGCCATTTTGAAATGGTACAAAGTAGAAATTTTATACTTCTTACAAAAATAGTTCTTAATGGCGGTTATCCATATACCAAGTTTGATTTTTATATGTTAAATGGTTCGTGAGATATGATTAAATATGTAAAAATCATAAACAGACGGAAAACGAAGCACTTTAGGACCTATGTTTACATAAACTTTTTTGCTTATTTTCACCCAAGGAATCACTATGTAAATTATTTCCCCACATTTTTTGAACACCCTGTATAGGATAGATCTTCAAAAGATTTCACAATCTCAGCTGAAGGTTAAAGGTTTACAGTCTACAAGATAAGGCCTGGTTTGCACGACGACCAGACAGTAGGACAGTAGAAAAAATTCTTTTGTTCTCTATTGTTTAAAGGTGTTTACTGTCCATTGTACTGGTCGTCGTGCAAACCAGGCTTAAGATAAGTCACGATTTGTTTACAAATTTTACCTGTAAATAACCTGACGTAAGTAATGTTATTCTTCTCTTTTCAGACCTTGACCCCCTCGTCCCCAAAAATCATCCTACTGTCATCATTTCACTGACTTCTGTTTATAAAAATGACGTCATTTGTACAAAAGATCTAATTATTAATTAATTAATGTCCGTTGTTGGAGAAAATTATTTTTAAAAATTTTCTCCCATTTCTAAAAATTAGTTGATTTCAAGAAAAATGAATTTAAGCTCATTTTGGATTTTTTTGGTATCCTATTCAAACAAGAACGTCTTTAATAAAAAACAAAATTAGTTGTTTTAAGTTTTTTGTCAAACTTTATGTCATAGTACAACCATAGATAGTCCCCCATAGGGATCTATGGTACAACATTTACCGTGTTTTGACTTTGATATCTGCGGACTTTGCTGTTTCTGATTAGTAAAAACAAATTTCACGTCGTTTCGGAATCTGGAATGTGAACCCTCTTCAGGTGGAGAAGAACCACCACCCGGACGTCCTACCGGTCCGGTTCGTAGGACCGCCTTCATAATTAGACCAGTTCGTAAAATTGTTAACCGGGGAAATTGTGGTTCGGATCAAGGCCACACAGTGTGGCCTTGTTCGGATCCCACGTTAAACTGTAGGTCCATTAGATGTCAATTGCTGTTGGGCTATTAATTAACAGTCCTGTCTAAGGGAACATGTCGGCCTTAGTCAGTAGCAAGACTACAAGGTCGCGCCACAATCATGTTTCAATCATCTGTAATTAATTCATACTTGGCTTAGGTAGATCGCCATTTCAAGCAATGTAGAGTATATGACCAGTATGATTCATGTAAGTTGACTAAAGCATGTACTAATCATCTCATCAAAACCTTTTATACAAGTCGCATTGAAAACATCGTTGGTTACACATGGTGTCTGTTTACTTTTACTCAGAACTGTCAAATCGCCATGTTGCGTTTGTTTACAATGTTGTTATATACTCAATTCCACACATTCGCACCTTTCAGTACAGGCCATATATGGGAGATAGCTATTCTAATACCTTTGCTGCGTACATCTATATAAATAAAATTAGAGTTTTGTCTATACATTGCTTAGAATTATGAAATTTTTGGTTATTTTTGCGTTTTGAAGGTTAGAGAATCCGAATCAAGCCTTATCTCAATTTATGTCACGATGTGTGTTGGTAACGCTCAACATCACACTTTTGACCGCTTTTCACACAAAAACTAGAGTACTGTTATGGCTGAAACTTTTTTTTCTGTGTAGTATGCACATATGAGAAGGTTTTAGACGACTTAAAACTAGCGTACGTCTTTTTGAAATTAAATAGCAAGCTTCTAAAAACCGAGTTTTATTTGATTTCGACCAAGTTTGTTTTGAATTTCCCCACAATTCAAGGGGATGACGTTTTGTTTACATTTTCAGTGTTCCAAGCAGATGGTAGTTACGTTCACTGATGGATTCGTCGTTACAGATGTTTTATGATTTCATTCAGTTTTATGTTTTGGTTTGTAATATTTCTTTTTAAGTGACATGTACTATATAAAGTTAATATTTTCCTATTCATTATACATTTATCAGGATTTTCATCCTGATCTGACCCTCGGACTCCACCACAGACCAAGACCGCGCACAGACCCTCTCAAAGATTACATATTAATATCCTTATGCCATAATTATAAGTGATGAAATGTTTATATTCAAACAGATGTTAAAAGCAAGTCATTTCATAGAATGTAAAACCAGCTGTCTGTAAAAAATAAAATAAATCACTGACTAGAGATACTTAAAAGCAAGATGAGTAGAACCAAATAGGTGGTCCCTTAACTTATGTTTGCTCTTATGACGTATTCGCGTCTACTTCCAGCTGTGAGTTCTGAACTGAAATACAACTGAAGGAAAATAAATTTCATGACGTATTTACGTCTACATCAGCTGGTCAGTGATGACGGGTTAAAATGGAACCACCTGGTTTTATTCTATTCATCTTGACTTAAAAGTCCTTCCTTCCTTATAACAGCTTTTAATAAAAGAGAGCTGTAAACCATTTTTTAAAAATTGCGGGATGGCTATGTTATTTTGTTGTTGTTCAAAGTAGACCCTAAAAACATTAGAAAATACTTTGGTGACATTTAATTAAGGCATTTTCTACTCTACGTACATAAAATTTCATGGAACAGGAAACTGCTTTAAGATTCACTAGGTATGCACGGTCTGCTGCGAAGAGGGTATTTCCTGCCTCAGGGTCACTCTGTACTACAGCACAGATTCAACGATAGGCCTACTGAGTTTAAGCCTTCCCAGACAGCGACACCCTTAAGGGTTTTGTCGGCGGGGGCGCTGGAATGTGCTGGTATGTGTAGTATAGAGAGGCCAAATAAAAATGCCTCCGGGGGGGCAGCAATTTTTTAAGTACTCCCGTCGTAGCAGACCTGCGTTCTTAGCGGATCTACTTTATATTTGTCAAATACCACTGACCTATCATCGCACAGCCCAAACTACTTGAACTTGACCTAGAACCTTGAAACTTTTCATGGACGTTCCTGTAGGGCGTGAGCATCCGCTGAGAACGGGTTTTTCAAAATTCTAAGTTTTCAGGGTTTTTCGGTGGGGTCAACGGTCTAAAATCTTTCTGTATAATTTAATGGATGATCTTTCGATTAAATTGTCAATTTTCATTTAATCAAGAAGGTGGTTTAACCTTCAAATACAGATAGGTCTCTACAGCTGATTTATAGTTTGGTTCCTTTTATCATGGTTTTATGGTTGCTTTTTTTTCTTTTAGGTGTAAGTACTATATTAAAGTCACCAATAGTTCTTGTATCTTATCTATTTAATCATAAACTCAGTATGTGGCACCATATTCATTTAGGCAGCGGGTGTTAAAATCGTTATCGTGAGCGAAGCCACGGGCAACTTCTAGTTTGTTTATAAATATCCATATCAACGTGTTATAAAATTAACAGCTGATTATGACATAATTTGGCAAATATAACTTAAAATGCCATATGAAATACACAGTAAATCCATACTGAAAGGTGATCGTGGAACTGAGTATAGGTTAGAGAATGTTAACAATATCGCCTTTAGCGAATTTCTCCTAAAGGGAAGAAGCTACGGGAACAGCTCGCTTACAATACTGATTATAGTCTCCATGACCCATTTTAAAGATATTTAATTTAAAAAGAGGTTAATTTGCACTACTGGTTCGTAGAGACTATGACCCTCTTTTAAAATTACAACCTTAGTCAGTAACAAGGCTACAAGATCGCGCCACTATCATCACGATCATCACACTCATCCTTCACTCATATTCAGGGTAACGTCCTCCATGAGGTACCGGTCTTATTAAAGTGATTAAGTGATTAAAATGAAATATAACTAACATGGTTTACTTACACTTCTGATCATGGTCTCTACGACCCATCCTAAATATATTTAATTTTAAAATGAGGTTCATTTGCACTACTGCGGGACGTAGAGACTATGATTTCTTTTTTATTTAAAATTAAAAGTAAGGTTCGTATACACTACGAGCCCAAAAAAATAATTATTTCTGGATATTTATACTATCGGGTCGTATAGGTAGTCACTATGAACCTATTTATACAAAATATACAAATAATAATAAAATTTGGGCCATAGCTAGACACTATGACCCATTTGGATATTTTATACTGATATTAATAGCATTGAATATATAAGTGTAATAGTAACAGGTTCACTTACACTACGGTTCATCTAGACTACTGCTGCGCGTACGGCGTCGGCAAACTGAAGGCGCCCGGCATATTACCATAGATAAAAATGTTTTTATATACTGTATTATATTACCACAAAAACTATGAAACAAGGTTTTGTAGTTTGGGAACAAGCTTATACGTGTATTAACACTGTTATATCGAAGATACATTAGATACATTAGTTGAAATGGCGAATTGAAATACATTTATACTATCCTATCATTTACTCTGTGTAACAAATTATATTAGCTCTAGTTTATGTGTAAAGAAAGTTAGAAAACAGTCTTAATGTGTGTTACATGTATTGACATTTATCTTGAAAAAAATGAATTACGAGCCTGTTAACTCTGCAAATTTCATCACATGAAACTCTTATAGCATGTTATGTGTCTTTTGTATAATTTGGCGTGACTGCCAACTGAAATCGTTAGCGATGAAGACTAATGGTGTGCAAATTTAAGTTGATGTTAATGCAAGTTACCGGTATATACTTATTTCACAGCTTCAGCTTTATTTGTTTAGTTACAGTACATAACCAAACGGGTGGGTCCCATAGCGACTAATCCCATAGCGACTAATAGAAAATCCGTCTCACAACGACTAAAAGTATTTCGTCTCATAGCGACTAAAAAATTAGTCGTTGTGGGACTCGCTGCAACTTTATTAGTCGCTATGGGACGATCTACTTCTAAACATAAATTTGTCTTTAGAAAAGAAAACGTTATAGTCGCATAAGGACTAAAAACAGTGAGTCCCATAGCGACTAATAAACTTACAATGATTCCCACAACGTCTAAAAATATAGTTGTTGCATAGCGACTAAAGTACAAGTCGTCCCACAACGACTAAAGAGTCGATCAGTCAGAACGGCATCAAAGAAGAACAGTTCTCCTACTAGCTCCCGTTCGCAAGACTCGCATCGCAGCGCCGCTACACTCCGCGGGAGCAAAGTGCCGTCCTATTCGTAATGCAAACTCATTTCCTAATGTGTGAGTGGAATACCACACAATAATTACCACAGTGTACCACTGAATAATTCTTAGTTATGAAGGCACACAAAGGACTAATAATCATTCTAAGTATTTATATTTAAATTAATTATATGTGCGTTTGCAAATACAAATGATTCCAATGGTTTTGTCAACTATTTATTAACTAATTACCTTCTGTGTATACCTGTTCTTCACGCTGTTTGACAAATTATTGTAAAATTGACATTCCTCTGGGAATTAAAATAAAACCTGAATATATTACTTTGTTTTATCTTACATTTATTTTTTTACGTTTAAGTTATATAATCGTTTGTTATGTGTTCGTTTAAGAACCAAACATTGTAGGCCTAATTAATTGGTCTAACATCCTGACGTTTCTTAAAATTTTTAAACCAAAAAGAAATATGTTAAGGTAAATGTGGTGTAAGCCTGTATACTAATAAACTGAAGAAGGATGTATTTCTTTTTAAGGTTTGACATCTTTCAAGAAGATTTTAACAAATAAACTTCTTAAAAGCCCTGCGCAATTTCTTGCTGAATTGAAGTTGTACGTCCAAAGGGATCGAATTAATTATTGTTGCAATTAGGCGGTAATACTTCTGGTTCACTAATCTGAGGTGTATCAAAAAGTATAAATATGAAGTAAAAATAAAATACACCATTCTTGGAAGATGTCGCGTTTTGCTTTTCAAAAACCTGAAAGCCAGGTATAACAGTTTGACATTGAATTACGTATTAGGAACAAGGGGTATGTTTGAGTATTTTAAGTTTATTATAGGCCTATCTCGAGTTGTAAAAGTAGCAATGTACAATTATGTTGCATGTATGCTATATATTAAATAGAAAATTGATAATCATTCAATGTTGTTATATAAGGGGGTTTTTACGCAACCCATGTTTAAGATTGAATAATGCACATATACAGATAAAACAAATATAGTTTTGTTAATTTTTAGATTTTATAAAACATATTATTTCAGTTTGACCACATTTACTTTACATTAAGTGTCTTAACAATCCGCCATGGATATTTATTAAAAGTTGTGCTCTATTCATCAAATATCTGACCACTTTTTGCAAAGTACCTCTTTTAATTTCTTGTATTCGATTTGTTATGTTTATTTTTAGCTGCTGAGTATCCTATGGGTTGTTTTCGTAGGCCTTACTTTTTATTTGTCCCCAAAGAAAATAATCTAACTGGGTTAAATTCGGGGATCTTGGGGGCAGGGCTGCGACAAGAGATTTTTCTGGGACATGCGAGAGCCTACATTGGCGCCCCTTTCACTATACTTATGTATCAGTTATCCACCACCCCTAGGGTGGTTAAAGCTATCATTTGCGAAATTAAAATAGAATATTTTGAACTTACATGTTGAATTTTATTCATCACATATTTAAAGGTTTTGTATTGATGGATACGGTTTTGTATTGCTGGATACATTAAGTCAAATAAAATTATCCAAGTAAAAACAGGCACACCGCTAATCGGGCGATTCATGCTTCAACTTTCCAAAAAAATTAACATTAGAGCCCACTCAAATCAGACTAATCTAAGAAGGAATACCCCCGTTGCAGCAGATATGCATACCAGCGAATTTCAAATGCAAAATAACTTATTTCAATCCTACATAGCGAGATCTGACATGTTTTTGTAAGCTCCATTAGAATAACATGGGGAATGAGTATGCAGGTTTGCTGCTATAGGTATTTTAAAACTGAGTGGTTTTAATTCAATATTTAGTAGTTCTGAACTAGAAGAAGCCATTTACTAAGTTTTATCAAGGTATGTCGAGAAATAAGCAAGATATATAATTTTACTAATTTCCCATAAGGTTAACTTAGGGACAACGTACTGCGTTTACCCCTCTTAGTATCTCGGTAACCAATGGACATAGAGAAATGATTCAGGATACTAAATTGTTTGTTTTTTCGAGCTGAATTCAATGGTGTTAACAAAAACTGGATTTTTTCCTATGTAAAAAACTCAAAAAAACCAATTTTGGGAGGGTTTATCCCCCTTAACTCCCCCCCCTTCCGGTGGTCCGATCGTCCTGGTTTACGAACTTGTCCGAGTTATTAACACTTTATACGTCTGTACCAAATTTCATTAAGATTGGACCATATTTACGGCCGCTATCGTGTTAACAGGCAGACATATGTCGTAGCCACATGCTGTAATTGGGCACTTCATGAAGTGCCCAGCTCGCCTGGGCACATAGTGTAATTGAATGGTTTCATTAAAAATTACAGTATGTGACCAACAAAACTGGGCACTTCATGAAGTGCCCAATGTTCGTTGGGCATATGCTGTAATTATTTCTTTTACACTATGTGTCCAGTTCAGATGCTGGACACTTGATGTAAACACGTAAAACTGCTGTTTACGTTGCTGTTGGTAGTATCCGATGTATTATTTTCATTAATACAAAATACAATTATTTTAAAATAATTTGGTAAAACATTAAGAATAAGATTGTCTTCCACACTACCAGACAATAATTCTTGCCTGTATGTTTTATCGTGGTTTATTCTATGTTTTCTTAAATATTCTGGCTACACATAACTATAAAAGTTTTTATCATTTAAACAACAAACGGTTGTTTAAATAATAATATTAATAGTGATGCGTAGCCAAAATAACTCAGAAAACACAAACCAAATAATTCAGTCGATTTCAATGTTGTATGCTTTAATAAAATAAAATACATGAAACGCTTTACCTATTACATTTATATGTAAAAAAAACACATAAATATTAACATTAACCTATTTTATCATGTTTTAATTTTTTAACTTCTTACTGAGTCACCCTTTATAAACTTGTAATAGGTTAAAATATAGCATAGTAAAACAAATTTTTAAATAGAGTCATAAGAGTCTTTGAAAAAAAATAAAACAATTATTTAGTTTCTTATAGTTGTAGAAATTGAAAAAATTTAATTTGTATAAAAATTTACTATTTCGTTTTTTTGTAATTTTATTAACATTGACGATAATTTAGGTTTAAGTTTTTCTTTTATGTCAGTATGAATGAATTAACATAACATCATTACATCAAGCCTTTTCTATGTAGTTATTTTTATTTTTTTATAGAATATTAAAAAACGTGTGTCCTGTTTACTTGACAGCTTTTAAAAAATATGCCTTTTATTATATTCGTACTGACATCAGTAGCTTAAAAATCTAAGTTTATATTATTAACTCAAAAATTTGGAAATTCATTTGAAGCATTGTCTAAAGGGATAACCTATGAATGTTAAACGTTATTCAAAAGTAAGTGGTTACTAAAAATTCTAGCGGTTCGGATTTTAATCATTATTAATTTTTTTGATAGCGCATTACTTATAATTTAGAATATAATAACATTATTTGTCTTTATTCACAAGTACATTGTGTAATGGATATCGTCTGAACAAATAGATTATTTTTATATGCAATAATATAATACTATAATATAATATACAATAATATAATATTTTATACTACTGTTTAATTTTATAACTATTAGAAACCGACAATATTTGTATTAAACTTTAAACCAATTATAAGTGTTTGTTTTATCTTAGATTAAAATTGTTAACTGTTTATTTTAGTCTGAACTCAACTCATACTCCAACAAATTCGTTGTCCAAATATAACGTAGACTAATTATATTTTCAAAAGGCTTATGGAACTAAAACCGATGTTAAAATATTTTGACTTGAATAAATAAATATAAATAAATAATAAATATTAAAAGGTTTAATAGCAAACAGTAACATTGGCTACTTTAACACGGACGTTGGGATTTAATGTAAACATTAGGATTGGTTTTGACAAAGCTTTAAAATCGACTGCCCAACATGCCTCAATAGTTACACCATGTGTCCAATGAGCGTTGGGCACTTCATGAAGTGTCCAGTTTCGTTGGGCAGATGCTGTAATTTTGATCGAAATAATCGAGTTACACTATGTGCCCAGGCGCGCTGGGCACTTCATGAAGTGCCCGGGCTGCGTTGGGCTCTTCATGAAGTGCCCAATTACAGCAAGTGGCTACGACATATATATGTATTAGAGTAATAGTGGATGATTAGGGCTACTAATATAGTGATAAGATTAGTTTTCATAATAAGTACCCTTTTTATTTTTTTTCAATAAATAAAATAATTTTTGAAAAAATAAAAATGGTACTTGTTATGAAAACTAATCTTATCAATATATATGTTACCGGCAAAATATGTAATCAGGCATTCTATACAATGCCAAAAACAGGCCAGGTAAAGTATGAGATAACGCGTATTTTATACTTTGCCTAGTAATTCTAAAGAATGCCCGCTGGCTCTTTAGGCAAAGTATGAAAAACACCATTCTACACCAACGAAAAACACAATTTTAATGTAATGTCCATTTGTACGCCAGTTGTACGTCAGTTAGTTCACTGTATGGTAGGGACTCAACTTCATGTACTTTTTCTTCCCTTTATATCAGCAAATGTTTATCTCTTAATCTTATTTAAGCGAACAAACTTGATTTCCTTCATAAATCTAAAATGAAACACATTTGAATATGATATCTTCTCTAAATAGTCCTGATTTCACTAAATACTATATTATCATTTCATACCCCAATAAAAAAATGTAGCTTGAAATTGTTTGAAGATAATTATTTGTTCTTAACTCTTGATAGATTTTTTACTGGACGAATACTAACTCGTGTCATTTATGAATTCCATCAATTATGAAAAATAAGAAAAAATAAGAATAGTTTCTGTTATTTCTTTAAGAAATAATTTATTTATAGCATGGTAAAAAATAAAAAACTACATTATCAGTTACAAAAAAACTTAAAGAAAAACCAAAACTGTTCTATATGTCACACCATGATCTGGCCTTGAATCTCAGTGCACTTTATTGCTCTGGCAGGCTTTCCGAGTTATCCAGAATTCCGGGTTTGTGGGACTCTACTGTATGACATAAAAAACAGCGTACATTTTTTGCCCAGTTTTCACTCTCACAACTGTACATCGTACATATGATGACAGATGTACAGTTCTGTTTTGTTATTCTATCTCCTCCATGACAACTCATAAGGCCAATGTTAATTTTTTTGAAATTTAGAATTCAATTTTCTGGTTATCTAAAGAACTATTTTAAATTTTAATGGGCTTGTGCACATCTGCAGAAAAATACAATTTTATCGGTGTTCTTAGATTTTTGCTACGTTGCACACCGGCTGAGAAAAAAGGAGGAAAAAACCTTATGGAAAAATGCTTGTCTATTAATATAAAGATAGGATAAACTAGCAGTTGGCCAGTAGTCGGGATGCAAAGTTTCAAATTAAACTTACATCTTTCTCTTCTCATTACGAGCACTTCCTCTATAAATTACACACTTTATGAGGGTTTTAAAGATTAGAGGACTTTTCATAAATAAAACTGAATTTGTGTATTAATGAACTTTTGTTCTTTTATCTTTGTAAATGAATTATTTTTACAGATACACAGTCATAAAATCGATTCCATTGGCTGCAACACACAGTCACACTCACATAAGCAGTCTAAAACTACCCAAAAGGATGTATATTAATCTTAAAATATAATTTTTAAAGCAAGCAAAGCCACAACCCAAAAATAGTTTTTATATAGTTGTTTTGACGTTTGAGGCTAAATAAGAATAGTAATTGTTCTTTAAAAATCTCTAAAATAATATAAATAAAACACAAACATTTTGTTACCCAGATTTATCCTCTCATTCCTTTCTTTTCACCTACTTCATAATTACTACCCAGGCATTATGTAGCGTAATGTAAAATAAATTATGAAAGTCAAAGGCAGCAAAATGGAAGACTTTGCAAGGACCCAGCAATATTTATTGGTGTGGTGTTAATTATGAAAAATACTATTGTTAATAAAAAAGAGAAACAAGTAGGCCTCGTCTAGGGAAAATTTACAAAAAATAGCTCTGAACATTTCTAAACATTAGTCATTTAGTGGCAACACAACAGTGCCAAAATTGTTATGCACTAACATGTAGGAAGGAAAAAATACAGCAGTACATTTTTAGCACCCTAAAAACTATTAAAAATCTATAAAAAATGTTATTAATTTATTAAATAGAAAAATTTGTAGGACCTAATGATCAAAAGGAGGACTTTATGGACCGGTAGACACCCGAATTGCTCTTGGATTCAGCCTGGCAAAATCCTTATTTTTGAAGTAGGCCTAACTACCTTAAATTCGTAAACTTAAAATAGTAAAGTAAATCTGTATTACATTCGGAGAAAAAAGGACAAAATATATTTCAAAATTGCTGATTTGTTTTAAGCAATGTATTTCAATAACATCAACAATACAGTTAACTGAAGTAGGCCCCTAGCCCAAACACTTTTGATATTAATTTTTCGCTGAAGTCGTCCACTTTCTCAGCACCACGAAAGAAGTATCTGAAACAATTTATTTGTAGGTTGCTGCTAATGAAGTTAGATAAAAAACTTGAACATTACAATGTTTTATCGTCAAGAAAAGTTAAAATTCATATTTGATCCACCTTAAAGGCATAACCAACACAACTAATATTTAGGATCACATATTTTTCTTGTACATCCCCTTTTCAAAGTTAACAATGAGAAGTTAAGATCAATCGGACACAACTCAGACCTTGTAACAATGTATACAAACAGGCATTAGGCATTAGTTAAAAAATAAATTGCCTCTTACCTCTCATGTAAACAACTCGGTCCAAGTTAGTGAGATAAAGATATTTTTTCGGTACCAATTTTGATTTGAAATTAATTTAAAAATTTTTTCAAATTTTTATTGAATAACAATTAGCCTATAGGAAATTTTTTATTTCATCCACTACTACAAAGGACATTATTATACAAAAATAAGTGTATGGTGTTCAAATTTGGGATACTAATATAAAATTCTCGAATTTGCCCGCAGTGCCTGGTGTTATAGTCAAAGTTAAGGCTATGCATTTTAATGTTCACCATGGTCTTTTTTTCATGGATTTGATGTAACTTAGGTCTACAACTAAATTTATACCAATAGTGGGGTCTGACATATCTTCTAAGGTCCCTTCTCAAAAAGTTCAGGAACCACTGGTCCACTGGGCTATACTACTGTACACCTGTTGAACATGGTAACAGGTGTGATTCCTTCCTCATCAGATGACAGTGAACTCTCAGTGGCGTAACTAACGCCAATGCAACCAATGCGGTGCATTGGGGCGCAGGCCTTCTGGGGGCGCAGGCTTTAGGGGGGAACAAACACTGATATTCTGGAAAATTTTTAGCAAAAAAATATGTTGAAGCAAAACTCCTTGTAGCTTACCGAAAATAAATGTAAAAAATATTCTTGGTACTTTATTCCGTTACTGTCACAACAGAATGTTGGTGACTATTTTTTTTACTGTTATTTAATTTTACTTTCAATTAATTTTTTGAATAATATTTTTTTAAATAATTAATTAACTTAAAAATTACTGTACATAATAAATTATATTTCTTTGAATAATCTTTCCCTAATTGGATAGAGCTTGTACAATGTCGTGTGTAGTGAAATAGTATCCAGGAAGTGAGGAAGTACGGAAAATGTTGTTAGTTTCGTTGGAGGTCGTGGGGGGGAGAATGAGTCTACGAATAGGGGCGTACCGGGAATACTTGCATTGGGGTGCAGTCAGACTAGTTACGCCACTGTGAACTCTGAGGCCCAATTCACACTGAATGGACATGAGGCACGGCGCAGCTGTGGAACGGTCGTTTCCATTTATAACAACATGGGAACGGCCATTCTGCGCCTGAAACACGCCTCCGCTGCCCCTCATGTCCGTTCAGTGTGAATTGGACCTCTGAGTGGCCTACCATATAAGTGTTGTCTAAATAAACTACAGTAACTTAATGCATAGAGGCTGTTTAACACGTTCAGCCCGACATGCGCAACCGGCGGTACACGACTAAATTTTCAAACTTATTGAAAGGACATTGCAATAATCCATAAACAGACCAAAAAGACGAAACTAACCTGTTGTAATTTTAATTACATCTTAAAAATATCTGTTCATTTTAACTGGTGTATACATAAATTAGCTAATTTGAGTGAAATTAATAAATTTTAATAGTGTACCACCGGTGGCGCATGTTGTCCTAAGATCACCACAGGTCGACGTGACAGCTGTACAAAAACTTAGTACGAAAACTAACTGTTGACCTCCGTCGGGCTGTACGTGTTAACAGCCTGCAGAATGTTAAAATACCTACCTAATTAAAGAAGGCTGAGGTGAACCATGACGATGATAAAATCCCTGCTGAGGATTTGACGATTGAGTGGCACTCAAGTTTGCATCCCTCTCTGTCCAGGGACTGAAAAAAGAAGAACAAATTCAACTGTAGAAATTTAAAAAAAAATTAAAAGGGTAAGAGTAAGTCAAGTTAATTTAAGTTTACAACGATTTAAAAAGTTTTAATTGAGATATAAGATAGGCATAGGACATTATAGGATCTATTTCTGTGTGGAATTTTAACCCAGTTGGTTCAGTATTTTTTGAGTTCACTTGCCCCATACATACATACAGAAATCACCTCTTCTTTACAATAGTAGAGATATATACAGTAGATGAAAATAATTATAAACAATCAGCTGACATTAAAATTTTTCTCACAGCTCTTGCTGAGTACATTTGATCAAGGTCCACACTGATATAATGTTTCAACAAAATTACTTACAACTGTCTAGTATTACTTGTCTATACCCACATTAGTATTACATGTCTATACCCACATTTAGATTATTTTTATGGTATGCTATGATGGAAGTAACAGTTGTGTGACAAGAGGTAACATCTATGTAGTGGGGTGTGACAGAGGTAACCCTTGTGATGGAAGGTAACATATTCTTTTTTTAATTCATACTAATGAACTATACTGACTAAGTGCTAAATTCATATGAAAATTTCAAGTGCAATCTAGGTTTTTTGCAGTGATATCATTGCATTAGCCAAACTAATTTTTCATATAATTTTGATGAGAAAAACCACATAAAAAAATCCTACTTTTGATTTTCAACACATATAATACGGTAGCCTACCTGTTTTTTTTATATTCTTACCGTCAAATAAGGCTACTTTGAACATGGGGGCTACTTTGAACAAAAACTGGAAAACGTTTTCTGCAAATATTTTGAGTAGGCCTATTTAAAATTGATTTTTTAAAACATGAATACATGAAATTATTCTTCAGAATATATATATTCAGAAAAACATAGTTATTTTGTTACAAAAAATTATTTAGCACTTTAGAAAACTAAAAAATAATTATCAAAATTTTGTTGATTTTTTATGTCTCAAAATTGTGTCTATAGATCCAACGGTATGACTCTAATTTACTAAAAAATACATTACAGCTAAAGCTACATCAATTGCCTAATTAAATACAAATTTTTATAAAATTTATTTCATTTCTATATATTATTTTTATTTTTTGAAAATTGCATCTAATTTTTTCCGGGAAATTGGGTTACTTTGAACAGCTGATTTTAGTGGCCTGAGAAGGAGGATTGTGATGACATTATCAAGGTCCTACCAGAACCTAGAATCAAAAATACCCCCGTTGCAGCAAACCTGCATACTCAGCGAATTTCCAGTGCAAAACAACATATTTCAACCAACATAGCGAGATTTGACATGTTTTTGTAAGCTCCATTAGAATAACATGGGGAATGAGTATGCAGGTTTGCTGCTATGGGTATATTAAAACTGGGTGGTTTTAATTCAATATTTAGTAGGTCTGAACTAGGAGAAGCCATTTACCAAGTTTTATCAGGATATGTTGAGAAATAAGCGAGATAAAGAATTTTACTTATTTCCCATAAGGTTACATTGGGACAACGTACTGTGTTTACCACTTTCAATATCTCGGTAACTAATGGACATAGTAGTGATTCAAAATACTAAATTGTTTGTTTTTTTGAGCTGAATTCAATGGTACCAACAAAAATTGGATTATTTTTATTTTTTATGTAAAAAACTCAAGAAACCCATTTTTGGGGGGTTTTACCCCCTTTACCCCCCCTTCCGGTAGTCCGATTGGGCTGGATTACGAACTCGTCCGAATAATTACTACTTAACACATCCATGCCAAATTTCGTTAAGATTGGATCATTTTTACACGAGTTATCGTGCTTAAAGACACATAGATATATCTATATAGATATATATATTTATGAAAATGAACGAATAGTGTTTTTTGCTTCTGGGGGCCCCAAAACGAAAAGTTATCATGGTCTTGGGCTTAGGTCTTACCATGAGTACTAAGGTAACAGCTTCTTCCCTATAGGGGAAATTCGCTAACAACAGAGGTATAAATAGGTTTTGTGGCCTCTACTTTGATGGACTAAACATTCGTGAAATTTAACATAAACAACAATAGTACATTTTTAAGCTCAAAGAAAAAAAAATTGTGTTTGTTTTGCAAATTTTTATTTTTGTTTGAGTAAATAATTTAGTGTTTTTCCTTAATAAAAAAAATATATAACATTGGAAAAAGTGTATTTTTTATAATGTATACATAGTACCTATAGAAACCTTCATGTCAAAATAAGGTACGCACTTTAAAAAAACTCTTTTATTACTACTAATTAATTTAAATAACTATAAAAAGAAATTATATTAAAATGTTCATAGAAACCCACTCTTTTCACCAGTTTATCAAACAATCCCCTGCAATTAATGGTTTTCATTCAACTATGGTTTTATTTTTTTGTTCAAAGTAGCCCCATTTATGAGGCTACTTTGAACAGGCACATAATTTTTTTCAAGGTGTTGGCATTATCTTAAAATATGGCAACCATACTAAGTTGTAGTACACTTGTGTCCCATGGTTTTAAAAATCTTAAAATAGGTCTTCTTCTCTTTGTTAAGAAAATATATACTATGATACGTTTTTTTCTGTATCAAAGTAGCCCCATTTGACGGTACATCATATGTATATTATTAAAGTTTTGTACTCATAAAATTACATACTGTAAAAATAATTTTTACATCTATCAAATATTGTATGCCTATTTTTTGTTTAGAATATCTGTGTTACCTCCGTCACTCAAATTTGTTTTTTCATTCTAAATCAACTTTAAAATTAAAACCCTTAGGTATCTTGTGTGACCGTTATAATATGTATTTCAATCTACATATCATTAGGTTCCAGAAAACAAGAGTTCATCACATCAAAGAAACTTAATTTTCTTTTCTAACATTGCCTTTGGCAAATTACACTCTGTTTTTGGCTAGTTTTATCATCTTAAATCTAGGGTTAGGCCTATCAAGTTTTATTACATTTAGGTTAAGTACCTATGTTTTATTAAGTTTTTTTTTGCATAGGTCTAATCGAATCATAACTTATATTTGACAATGGTTTCGGTTATTGGTTGTTATCAATGTTTCTTTCATTACTGATGGTTGCTGTAACAGAACAACGCATGAGTTACTGTAAATACAATAAGTTGATAGTTGATTTGCTGAAACCTAAACACCTGTCTTACTTGTAAACAAAAGCGATCTTTGCCAATTTCAAATAATATTGAGAAGTTCAGTTATTAAACCTGAGTAAAATACATTAGTTAAACAATAATTAGTATAAACATAGCCTAACCTTTAAAAGCAGAGTATCAGATATGAAACTTGTATCACGAGATCCATGGTACTAGCAATAGCCTATCTAGACGGCGCTTGTCGCTACAAGATCCTTGACACGAAAAGGACTAGTAAGTTAATTGATTCAGTAGGCCAAATATCAATTCTTCCTTGTTGATTAATCGTGAACTTAGGACATTTCATTGTAGCCTAGATTGGGCATGTTCAGTGACACTCAGAGTGAGTAATTTACTTAGGCCTACCAGTTAAGAGGTGGATAGGCTACACCATTCATTGTTGTGCATACATTGACAAATTTTTAAAACACACCCATTGTAAGATTACTAATTTTAAGTCCTGGAATCCAAAGTAAAGCTGAGAGGTTCAATTCCAAGCTATCAAGTTACAAGTTAGCCTGTAAACTGACATCTTCCTAATAACTCAGCGGCAAATACAAACAAAACTAACAGGATATTAGAAAATGGGATATACTGATTTATTTGTTTTAACAGGAAATCCTCAAAACATAGTGCACTGAAATAAAAAGCCTAATAAATTGATTATTCTAAGAACATTAAGAGTGAGCATTAGCCTAGAGGTAAAACATCTTATATCTAATTGAACGTAAACGTATATCATTAGCGTACTCACATCAATCATTCTTCCGTGTTGGAATTAATGTGTTATTAAGTAGAATCATTTGTACAAAACAGTCAAAATCAACACGCAAATCTACTGTTTGTTTGTAAACAACAATGGCGCCGACAACCACTTAGTGACCATCACCAAATCACGTCGTCACCGATCGGGTCAGCCAATCAGAATTCAAGCCACAAACGACTCTTTCTATTGAGCTGTTCATTCCAAAAGATTCGTTCTTTAGTCGCTATGGGACGGTTGGAAATTTCGTACTTTTTATCGAAATATTGTTATTTTTGGATTAGACGCTATGGGAATCGTAATGTATATTTGTCGCATAGTGACTAAAGACTTGTCAGTGAGTCCCATAGCGACTAATTATTATTTTTAGACGCTGTGGGACTCACTGACAAATTATTAGTCGCTGTGCGACGATTTGAAATTTTTATTTTCCCGCTATTTTTAGTCGCTATGGGAATGTTCGTTTTTAGTCGTTGTGAGACGAATTTAATTTTATTTCACTTTTAGTCGCTGTGGGATTAGTCGCTATGGGACCCCACGAACCAAACGACTACAGTTGGCGCACGGTCATCATCCCGACCATTTTAAACAACGTTTGCGAGAGAGATGGACAATGAATGTTTAGAGAGAGATAGACGATTCCTGAATAAGCGTATGTCATTGGCTGCAGCAAATTGGTTTTTTATACCCATTTGGTTTCGTATTGGGCGATCATTTTTTTTTTTTTCTTGAAGTGATTTTATTATCCGTTAGATAGCGACCACAGTGTTAGACTGTGTAGCGACTCTTAAACCTCGACCGAGTTGACAGCTGTCATCAATCAAAGAAAATAAACAATACTTGTTTACTTTTGGGAAAATGATTTTTCAATCAAAACTTATGGAAACACAACTATTTCAAGTTTTAAATCAGTTTCAACTCTGATTTAATAACAAGTACATAAAAATTCGTAGAGTACAATGCACATTTCCAATTTTACAGGTGGAATGGCAAACATAGCCTAAAACTTACGTAAACAAAACCTAAAACCATAACCTTAAATATATTTTGACAACCAAGAATTTTACTTTTGTTTTGAATATTAGTTCACTTATTTACAGCTCGTAGCAGTAGTAAAGGGGCGGGGCTTGAGTAGGGGAGCAACTTCCCCTCATCCCTTACGCCCCGATGCGTCAAAATTCTCGCGCTGGTCGGGATGACCGTGCGCCAACTGTAATCTGTAAGCGCCCGTATTTTAAGCGAATTTCCTTTACAGGGAAGAAGCTATTACCGTAGACATGGTACATGGTAAGACCAAAGCCTGAGACCATGATAACTTTTCGTTTTGGGGCCCCCAGAAGCAAAAGCACGATAGCGCTCGCAAAAATGGTCCGATCGGAATGAAATTTGGCACAGGTGTGTAAAGTAGCAATTATTCGGATGAGTTCGAAAACTAGCCCGATCGGACCACTGGAAGGGGGGGTAAAAGGGGGTAAACCACCCCAAAAATTGGTTTTTTGGGGGGGTTTTCACATAGAAAAATAAAAATGAATTCAGCTCGAAAAACAAACAATTTAGTATGTTGAATCATTGCTCTATGTCCATTGGTTTCCGAGATATTGAAAGTGGTAGGCCTAAACACAGTACGTTGTCCCTATGCTAACATTATGGGAAATAATTAAAATTCTATATCTCGCTTATTTTACAACATATCTTAATAAAACTTGGTTTGTGGCTTCATTTAGATGAGATCTAATGCATTTTAGTCTAAATTCCTCGATATTTTCATTTTTTGGCAGCAAACCTGCATACCTCTATGTTAACCTTATGGGTAATAAAATACCCCCGTTGCAGCAGACCTGCATACTCAGCGAATTTCAAGTGCATAAATAAATCATTTAAAGTCTCGCATCAAGTAAAATCAATATACATTCAAAAGAAAGCGTGCAAAAATACTCTCCTAGTGGCTTTTAGGAGCAAAAGGCTACAAAAAAATAATAGCCTATGCTTGGCACGAAAATGCAATGTTCAAAAATTCAAAACAGCTGGCTTTTCCAATTTAACCATATGGGGAAATGACCAGCTGTTTAAGTTTGAGCAAAAAATTTCGTAAAAATCATCAGTAAAAATCTGTATTCGCTATAGTACATTTATTTGACATATTTAGTTATCTGGCCTTTAAATAAGCCATATGTCTGTATCCACCATATGGCTTTGAATCAAACATCAGCTCACATACTTTAATGTAAACAAAGCAGACGTTTTAGATCCCAATGCTACTTAAATGGCAGTTATTTTATGTTATTTTTTGTTTTCTAGCAAACTTTAAGAAATTACAGTACTTTTCCTGAGTACCTGACATTAAAACATTTAATTTGTGCCCTTTTCCCTCATTCTGTGACTTGCCAAATGCCCACAATTGCTATTCAAAAATAAATTATTCTCCATAAGATAAGTATGGAAAAATGCAGGTTTGCTGCCACAGAAATTTGAAAATGAGGTATCATAGGCTAAAATCCAATAAATCTAAACTATATGAAGCCCCATGCCAGTTCTTATCAGGATATTATGAGAAATGAGCAAACTACACAACTTTTTTAATTACCCATAAGGTTAACATGGAGAATGAGTATGCAGGTTTGCTGCCATGAAAATGTAAAAATAGGGTATTTTAGGCCATAATCCATTATATTTCAACGAGATGAAGCCACATACAAAGTTTTATCAAGATGCGTTAAGAAATAAGGAAGATATAGGATTTTTTTATTTCCCATAAGGATAACATGGGAAATGAGTATGCAGGTTTGCTGCCATTAAAATGGAAATATCGGGGATTTTAGACTAAAATGCATTAGATGTCATCTAAATGAAGCCACAAACCAAGTTTCATTAAGCTTTGTTGTGAAATAAGCGAGATATAGAATTTAACTTATTTCCCATAAGGTCAACATAGGGACAACGTACTGTGTTTACCACTTTCAATATCTCGGTAACCAATGGACATAGAGCAATAATTCAAAATACTAAATTGTCTGTTTTTTCGAGCTGAATTCAATGGTGCCAAATAAAATTGGATTATTTTTATTTTTCTAGGTGAAAAACCCAAAAAACCCATTTTTGGGGGGTTTACCCCCCTTTACCCCCCCCTACCAGTGGTCCGATCGGGCTGGTTTTCGAACTCATCCGAATAATTACTACTTTACACACCTGTGCCAAATTTAATTTCATTCCGATCGGACCATTTTTGCGAGCGCTATCGTGCTTACAGACACATAGATATATATATATATATATATATATATATATTTATATATATATATATATATATATATATATATATATATATATTATTGTTTAATTCACTATGTCGACGACATACTTTGTTTATTTCAAGGAGATGAAAACACTTGTAATAATTTTCTAACATACCTAAACTCTATTTATAATACCATTAAATTCACAATGGAAACACAAAATTCTTGTATTAACTTCTTAGATTTATCCATCACAAACCTGAATGATAAACATGCCTTTAAAATATATAGAAAAGAGACCCAAACAAATCTAATAATTCCTGCAGACTCAAATCATCCTTGGAGTCACAAAATGTCAACTTTTCAATCACTAATTAATAGATTATTACACATTCCAATGAGCCCTGAGAACTTTGACCAAGAAAAAAACATCATAAAATATATCGCAATGAAAAATGGCTACAAACCAAACTTAATCGACAAAATGATTGAAAATAAAAAGAAAAAAGAAGAAAACATCACAAATGAGGACAAAAAAGCTGAATTCATATGTTTACCATATAGCTCAACCTTGAACAAAGCAATCAGAAAAACATTCACAAATTCAAATTATAAATTAAGCTACAGAACAAGAAACAACGCTTTTGGAATGTTAAACAAGCTCACCAATCCAAAAAACTCACTATCAAATAAATTCGAAAAATCTGGTATTTATAAAATAACATGCAGTGACTGTAACAAGTTTTATATTGGACAAACAGGGCGAAGCTTTAAATCCAGATTCAATGAACATATTCAAGCCATACGCTCAAACAACTTGACCAGTCAAAAATCGACTTTTGCAGAGCATATTTTACAAACAGATCACAATTACCAGTGCATTGATAAAAATTTAAAAATTTTAGATTACGAAGTCAAAGGTCCGAAAATGGACACAAAAGAAGAATTACAAATTTATTTGCACAGAAAACAGAATCATACGGACATATTAAATGTAGCAAATAATGAAATAGAAAACCAAATTTTTGAAAAGATATTAAATATAAAGAAAATCAATCAACCACCTTGGCCCAGGACATTAATTAATTAACAAATGTTATCTATCAGGAAGATACATATGACTAATGTTTATTTATATTTAAGGTTAAGTTTTCATTCACCGTGATGATGGTATAATTACCGAAACACGTGTCGTGATTTTTAAATAAAATAATGATAAAAGGGTGCTCAAGTTTATTATTATTTTTACAAATATATATATAAATTTGAACGAATGGTGTTTTTTGCTTCTGGGGGCCCCAAAACGAAAAGTTATCATGGTCTTGGGCTTAGGTCTTACCATAAGACCTACGGTAATAGCTTCTTCCCTATAGGGGAAATTCGCTAAAAGTTGTGTAGTTTGCTCATTTCTCAAAATATCCCGAAAAGAACTGGCATGGGGCTTCATACAGTTAATATCTACTTCATTATGGCTTAAAATACCCAAATCACCAAATTCCTGAGGCAGCAAACTTGCGTGTACTGTCTTTCCCAATGTTAACCTTATGAGAGGTAAATAAAATTCGATAGCTTTATTATTCCTCAACATATCTTGATAAATTATGTTAAGTGGCTTCATATAGTTTAGATATATTGGATTGTAGCCTAGGATAACCCATTTTCAAATTTCTGTGGCAGCAAACCTGCATTTTTCCATACTAATCTTATGGAGAATAATTTATTTTTGAATAGCAATTGTAGGCATTTGGCAAGTCACAGCACAGGATGAGGGAAAAGGACTCAAATTAAATGTTTTAATGTCAGGGTCTCAGGAAAAGTACTGTAATTTCTTAAAGTTTGCTAGAAAACAAAAAATAACATAAAATAACTCTGCCCTGCTAAGGAAAAAGGCAGTATCTGCAAAATGTTGGATATTGAGTTATACATGTATTCCCATGTTTTAGACTACGCTGAGTCTAATGAACTAAGTAAAAAGGACGTATCTCTAGCGGTTTATGAGTTATCCACCTATTCAAAGGTAGTATCTGTTACTTTTTCCTAGGCTTCCTAAGAAAGAAAGCAGCAAGTACAGGTCCTAAGAATAAAAGCAGTATAATGCTTTGCAATTACTGCTTTCTTACTTAGTGTTTCTACAGATACTGCTATTTTACTTAGCGTGTATATACTGCCCACAGACCATAGAAAAAAACATATTTTTCAAAGTTCACACTTTCTTTAACAGGAACGAGATCAAAGTCACCTGTGTCTTAAAAGCAATTTGTGTGAGCTACTTTAAAGCCGGCTCCAGACACGCGTCATTCGGCATGCACCGAGCAGGAGACTCGCCAAATCGCGAGTAGAGTGGATGGGTGTTTGTCTATTTAGCAAGCAATAAAAATTCGTGCTAGTTGTGTCCCGTTCTTTGTTGTGTCGGTCTTTTGCAGTGATGGATCTATACTTACTGTCGCCCGGGACAAAATCGTTGAGTTTTCCCCCCTCCCTCCACCCTCCACGGCACCAAACACAAGAAATATATTATATTTTTAATGTGTCTTTGATGGGATGGATAAGCAATTATATCGTATACAATAATATGATTTTATCTCATGGTTCTTATGTTTTTTTACAACCGATGTTCATAGGCTACGATTCAGCCTAACCAAGAGCTGTTATTGCCATAACATGACCGAGAAATTTGCCAGCCGTTGTAAAACCAAAGCAAGGTATCTACCTGATTTCACGTATGAAACTTCCGACATTTTTCTTACCTTTCCCAACTATTTCAACACAATTCCTGACCAGTGGAAACGGCCATGTTGCCTCCTAAAACGAATACTTGAGCCCAATCTGTGTAAAGTATAATACAAATACATATTATTTGACGGCCACAGTGCGACTGAGAGCCACGATGTGTCACAACATATTTAAAAGCCGCAATGATACCAAGAGATTTGCTGGTCACAGAAACACTGCCCAGATAGCACATTAAGCTTTGATTTTCCTTAGCCCAAAGCTTGCCCATGCAAAGCTCTAAGCTTTTAATTAGGCTTGCAATGGCAAAGGTAAAAGGTTAAACTAAGACTAATACAACCTATTGGTAAGCTTACGAGTTTACGCATGCAAACCATTTTTTAAGCTTACAGGCAAAGGGAAAATTAAGCTTAATACAAAGCTTTAACATAGGTTTCGCATTGCTAAGCTTAGCATATGCTAAGCATTGTGCAAAGATTGTGCTAAGCATTGGGCAGAGATTGTGCTAAGCATTGGGCAAAGATTGTGCTAAGCATTGGGCAAAGATTGTGCTAAGCATTAGGCTAAGATTTGTGCTAAGTATTCTGCTAAGCATTGTGCTAAGATTATGCTAAGCATTGTGCTAAGATTATGCTAAGCATTGTGCTAAGATTATGTTAAGCATTGTGCTAAGGTTATGCTAAGCATTGTGCTAAGATTATGCTAAGCATTGTGCTAAGAATGTGCTAAGCACTGTGCAAAGATTATGCTAAGCATTGTGCTAAGATTATGCCAAGCATTGTGCTAAGCTTCGTTAAACTTAGTAGTTTGCAGTTTGCTTGAAAGTTTTACAAATATATCACAAAAAATACATAATACAACAAAACTAAAAACTGCATGATACAAAAATGCAGAGTTAGTAGCAACTAACCCTTTTATCTGTTCATGAAAAATTATTAATGTTTAAATAATAAAATTAACATGTGTCTAATGGGTTGCCATTTTGGCATGAATAAGAAATTTCTAGAAAATAATAATAATAATAATAATAATAAATAAGTGTGTTTAATTAGTTTATTTTTAAAGGAAATCTAAAAATGTGAAACAACCGATAATGTCAGTTATAACAATTCACACTTTTGTACCTTTTCAGATCAAAGAAAATAACACTATAAAAGCATAAATTTGATTGGAATTTTGGGCCTAAATTAAGATTTTTTATAAATAAATCACTCTTTACAAAATATAAAACTTAGTCAAATCTACGAAATTTCACTATCTTATTCCTTACTACTGGAAAAAGTGTATCCTTACTTCGGAAAAAATTCAGGTTAAAAAAATACAATTAATATATTTTCACAAATCCAAATTTTTATTTTAACTATCGATACAATGCCGTTTTTTTGTGTAGGGTTCTTCAATTAATTCAAACGTTATCGTTTCCATCCAACTCCAATGTTCTCTTCTCCTCTTTCTTCTCCCTGTAAAATAAACATTTAGTCAAATAGCAAAAATTCATTTAAAAATTAATACAAAGAATGGAGGTTGCCGTTGGCAAATTTCTTATGGAATAGTGGGGTTTTGAGGGCCCAAAATTTGTCATGTTAGTCCTAATGTTATTAAATGATTTTAAAAATATATATAAATATTTAAGCCCTCTGTTAGTTTTCAGGACAAAATATAATGGATTTATCAATAAAAATGTGATTTTACTGAACGCAGTACATTGTCTTGAGGTCATTTTGTACTATGGCAGCCGCAGCAATCACCAAATTTACTTTCAGTACATGGCAGAGCTATTATTATCTATAATCTGATTGATACAACTGTCTAGGGAATGAGCGGAACATCCCCACAATCGCCATTTTTGGATACTGCCCAAAATTTTGGGTTTCAAACTAAAATACCCTTTAAACTAAAAATATGCTCCCTCACAACTGTGCGTACTGATTGTAATTCCCTAGGATTAAAAAAAATTTGTTATTTCTTTAAAAAATACAGCTTGATATTTCAAACAGATGTAATTAATTCTAAATAATGCACTCTTAAATCTGATCATTTCAACCGTTATAACTTTTTATGAGCCTATTTATGAGTTTTTTATGTTCCGACAATGTATACAGGTCAGTGCTCTTCTATCTCAGGGTGTGTGTAATGACATCTGATTTTAAAATTCCAGTATTTCCAGTACAACTTTTTCCTAAATTCCAGTATCGCTCACTATTTACCTAACTTAGGGGTATCGCTTAATATTTACCTAACCAATGCAAAAATCTAGCTTGAAATAATGGGTCACAACACAACTTTAACATTTGAAAAAATATTTTGGATCCAATATGGCGGCCAAAATTGGGTATCCACTCAAAATGAAGTATTAACTACCCAACAATGTTCCGGGGTGGTGTGGGATCGATATTCGAAAAAAAATTGAGGAGAAAGGTAGGGGGAGGACTATTATGGGACACCCGGGGTGTGTGTGTGTGTGTGTGTGTGCGCATGCGTGCGTGCGTGTGTGTGTGTGTATTAAAGAAAATGACGAATGGTGTTTTTGGCATCTGGGGACCTCAAAACAAAAAGTTATGATGATCTCGAGCTTAAGTCTTACCATGAGAACTACGGTAACAGCTTCTTCCCTATAGCGGAAATTCGCCAAAACTGATAATTTTCAAACACACTCAGCTTTACTTCTTCTCCTGACTTACATAATAGAAGAAGTAGAATTTAAAACCAATACATAATCAAAGTTAGAAATGTTGAGAACATGTTCAATCTTAATAAAAATGACAACATATAAAATTTTAAACCTGATTAAGGATGTTTAGTAATTGAACTGAATTACAAGTGGTTTAATTTAGGTTTTGAATGTATGGAACCAAATTATTTTAAATGGATGTTATCACTTGTTTTCAACTAAATTCCACTACCAAATACGAAATTCCAGTATATTTCCAGTACCAAAATAAAATTCCAGTATAATTCCAGTATTTCCAGCACCAGTAGACACCCTGTATCTATATGTTAGGGATAAATAGTTTGTTTGATGCAATGTTATTATGATTACAGTTGTTACTTTGTGCATAACAGTGTGTTTGGTTTATAAAGGTTTACCTATTTTCGGCATAACTTAGGAAAGTGACCGAAAATCTGTACTAAAAATATTGACAATAAACAGAAAACCAACTTAGCGACAAGATGTCTGTTACTTTCAGTTAAAACAAAAAGCAGCATAAATTCTTTGAAAAAAAAAACACATTGCAAATGTAATACAGTACACTCTCAATTATCCGAGCCCCTGTTATCTGAGACTCCGGGTTATCCGAGGCAGCTCTAAGCTTAATTATACGTTTTTATTTTCTTACTAAGCGTTATAATAATGTGTGAAACAAGTGTCTTTCTTTAAAATTCTAATACTTGCAACTCGAAAGGACTTTCATTGTCGTATTTATCGGTAAATCCTATACTGTATCTAATAAAATATTTTGAAGCGGTCCTATTGCAGCCCAACCTCAAAATACACGTGAACTCCGTATTTTCCGAGGTTCCTGTTATCCGAGGTAGCCTTGGTCCCGAAGACCTCGGATAATCGGGAGTGTACTGTAATAAGAAGTTTTATAGTTACTTTTGATTCCCAATGCACACTAAAAACTTCCTCTAAGAGATTAACTTTGCTAAGAATTAGTAAGTTTGCGTTCATTTCAGAATGGAAAATATGTTATTTTTTTAACAAAAGTAATGAATAAAAATAACAAGGAGAGAGTAAGGATCGATTATATTTTATGAAATTTTTACTGGCTGGGCTAGGTAGGGCTTCGGGCTGAGAGAGGGCCGCAAAAAGTACAAAGCAAGTTGTTTTTTGTACATTTTAAAGATAGTTCAAATTGAAATCACCATTTTCAATCCAATATTTTAAATTTTATTGATAATCAAATAAATTCTATAATTACAGAGTTTCTTCAAACACAAAATGGGGGGCTGCACATATTAATTAACTGCACATTGGCACTTGCACTGCACTTTAATTGGCTAAGAGCCTCAACAAGTGTGGATTGTGACAAGTGTAAAAATTTGCAAATATAAATCCGGCACTGTGTACAATTGTCTCGCTTGAATTAAAATGTATTTCAACATCGTATGTTCAACATAAGATTATGTTTTAGAATTCATAGCAAAAATGCAATAATTTTTAAGTTCAATGCTAACCTTCTTAACTTCCTAAACTTGGCCTGCATAAGCCATTCGCTGATTCCTTCTCGGAGTTTGCCTTGCTCCCCATCTTTGAACCTCTTGAAACAGATTTCTGCAAAAAAGTAAGGAAATATTATTTAGGTGATGTAAACAAGCCATGATTGTAAACAGCACACTATGGATTTTCCACATTAATGTTCCAGAGCCCTGATGTGTATAACAAAAAACCCAGTGAGTCTGAAGAACCAAGGCAACAATGCATGTTAAAATGTAAAAAAAGTGATCTTGGAACAAACCATCTTTGACGTTATCAGATCATGGCAGTCGAAGATCATAATAATTAGGCATATGAAAGTTTCGCATAAATGTTTATCTTGATACAAGAAAACAAATCCACAAGTGGTCTATTGAGAGTTAGGAAACACCTGGTACATTTTTATTTGCAAACTGAAGTTATAAACTTGTTTCAAAATGACTACTTATATTGAAAAGACATTAGAAATATACTTTTGCACCTCTATACACAGCTGATCGTTAAATTAGTATGACATGAGATTACCATGTTGGAGGTACGGGTTGAAATCCTGCCCACTAAGGTAATATTTTTTAAGATTAAATTAAATCCTCCGTAGAAGTTGATTCCTTTTAATTGGCAACTTAAACTAGTGTAGATGTGATTTTGTAAACTTTTTCTTTTATTTTCATCAATTTTATAAAAATATGTTGCATTTATTTTATAATGGTTAAATAAATACTATATCAGCTGACAAGAAAGTAGTTCCACTCTCTGTGAAGTTAAGTCAGGTTAGTCTAGTTTAATCGATTTTTTTACATAGTAAATTATGTAACTATTAGCTTTTAAGTATGGAAAAACAAGAATTTCCGGACCCTCTGCTAGTAGGCCTATGGGGAGTATTCCATACTCCCCAGACCTCATGGTGGTTGGTTAGGCCCCCTCAAATATTCGGTTCACTTGACGCCTCTGAAGATACTTCAAATTGAAATCCCCCTTTTCAATCCAATATTTTAAATTTATTAATCAAATAAATTCTAAAATTACAGAGTTTAGAATTTAAAATTCTCCAAACACAAAATGTGGGGCTACACAGATAGTTTCGCTAAGAGCTTCAACAAGTGTGGATTGTCACGGGTGCAATTATAAATCTGACATTGGGTATAACTTTCCCACTTGAATTAAAAAATATTTCAACATAGTATGTTCAACATTACATTCTGTTTTACAATCCATAAAAAATACTAACCTTACTATCCATAATTTTTAGTACTAACCTTCTTAACTTCCTAAATTTGGTCTGCATCAGCCAACCACTTATTCCTTCGCGAAGTTTGCTCTCTTCTCCATCCTTAAATCTCCAGAAATAGACTTCTGCAAAAAAGTGGGGAGATATTATTTAAGTGCTGTAAACAAGCCATTATTGTATACAGCTACGGATTATCCACATCAATGCGCCGGAGTGCTGATGTGTACAACCAAAAATCCAATTAGTTTGAAGAACCATGACAACAATGCACGTTACGATCTAAAATAGCGATCGTGGAGCAAACCATCTTTTTGTCGATGTCAGATCATGGCAGTCATCGTAATAAGTTGCATGTGAAAATTTCATACCGACCTGATCGGTCACCAATTTTTTTACATATAGGCTAATTTTATTTATTTCGTTAAAAGTCATCATATAAGTTATAACTAACCTCAAAGAGTACAAAAAAATCACATAGGTACCATAACTGAAATTTCAACTAAAAAAGTGTGTGGATACTTATAAGGTACCAATCAGAACAAAAATAATTTATGCTTGGCAGCTAACGTGTTAAACAAATTATGCATTTTGCAATTCATATTTAAAGTCAAATTAACGAAATAGTTACCATTTATTAATGGGAAGATGAAGGTCTGCAGCCTATTGAAAGGTTTTTTGCCAACACCTGTCGTAACTCTCCCCGTCAAAGTATATTCCTCTGCAACACCTTCGTTTATATCAGCTTCCTAATTAGGCTCGAGGTAAGATGAGGAGTTTCCCTTTATATTGATCAGAAGTCTGGCCTGCAATGAAACAATAAAAGTAGGCCTAATTAAAATATTGGAATGTTTTGCAAAAATGAAAAAAATGACACGATTGAAAATCCTGGGAATATCAATATACAGAAGTGATGTATTAATAAATATTAATTATTAATATTAATTATGATGTATTAATAAATTACACCAATCACTCAGAAAAATTATTCCGATTTAAATGTATATTTTTATTTGGTTGGGCTATATTGGAATATCAACACGAGTGGCCGCCGGGAGGGTATGGAAAACTCCCCAGCAGAAGGGGGGGTCCAGGGGCCCTCCCCCGGAATTTTTTTTTAATTGCGATTAAATTTGATGCCTTTTTAACGTTTATGACCACAGGTTAACAATTTGGACCACACGAAAGCGATAGCTAGGTTTGTCCTGCCGTGGATAGAGTGTACGTGATGCCATAGTGGTCGTGAAGGTTGTGATCTTTCACGACTCGGTGGGAATTTACTATTGTCGAACAAGGGCGCAACTGATTTGTCCAAACATTTGGCGAACTATTTGCGCAAGAGGCCTTATAAGATCGATGTAGAAATGAGTACGGTAATGCTGAACACACCCAGTACACGCTCGTATTGGCCTGGATTGGATTTGCCCTTGATTGAAGATAGTTGTAAACTTCCACCATCACTTGCTAAAGTCTATCTTGACTTTATCAAGTGATCAGTATCCATAATGGCGGTTAAAAAACTGCCATCTATTACCTTGCGTGAAACGATGTATAGAAAAATAGAGTTGTTAAATTGACTTAGAGCATTTCCAAATTAGAAAGAGTTGTACACTTTAATAAAATCACTTTTTAAAGAGTATTAATAAATTACGAGGCCGGCCTGAAAAAGGGTCCGGAGCCGTACCGGTGAGTTGAGAAACCGCGCTCCAGTGAGCTCCGGTTTCCTAAAAAGTACCGGAGCTGTGCTCTGGCTGAAATTAACCCCTGCACTTAATCCAACTTAGTAAAAAAATTAAGTTCCGGTTCTCAATTTAAGGTGGGACTATACAGGCATAGGTAATAGATATATATATGTGATTTTGGGTGATTCTCTGGAAAGTGAAACTGACATGATGTTTTTGAAAGTAATGTTACCTATAGAACATGTACTGAAATGGGTGTATTGTTATTAAAATATATTAATAATTATGATAAAAAATATTACTTTTCCTCCACATCATGAAAAAATAGCCTAGCTTGCAAAAGTAACCAATCTTAAAGTAAACACCAATCACTCAGAAAAATTATTCCGATTTAAATGTATATTTTTATTTGGTTGGGCTATATTGGAATACTTTCACAAAAAGATATAATTACATTATTGCTTTGTCTCAGAGCAACACACTAATCAAATAAAATGGATGTTTCAAGTTGTTATAGTCACTTAAAACAAAAATTTTCCAAACACACCTCATTGTATCCCGTGCATCATAAAAAAACATCCAATTTTCTTTCTGCTGAGAGTGCTGGCTTACAAAATAGCATAACATAATATAACATTTATTGTGCCAAGGTAGGCCTACCTACTTTAATAAGGTTTATCAAAAGAAAGTCTAACTGTATTTTTATTTTGAATACACGTTGTTTTATATAAGACTTAAAATCTGTCCCGTCCATCACATGATACACAGCACATAAGTTTACCAAGGTAAAAAGATTGATAACTGCAGATGCGCAACGTTAATATGGATCCTACCATATTTATCAATCTTTAGAATACTTGGAGTAAATTATGTTTATTGTAAATATAAAATACTGTACCGGTATATAAATAAATAAATGAATAAATAAATATGGGAATATAAAGTTGCTTTAAGTAATTATGATTAAAACTATAAATTATAACCTAAAGCCTAAATCAAAATAATTCTTTATTGTCGTAGAATAAATATTTTACAGCAGGGCCTATGCCAAGTCAAAAACTGTGATGGCATCACTTATTGATGTACCACATCAATGAGCATCACCAAGTCACAAAACAATGAGTAGGCCTAGGCCTGCTAAAAAAATATGTAGGCCTAACTTAGTAAAATTGCAACATCAGCAATAACAAAAACTAATTAATACAGATAAACCAAGTTTTAAAATACAGTGTGTTTTTTTAAACACAACCCATTTTTAAGATTGAATAATGCACATATAAAGTTTGAGGTGGGTATTGTTTTGGTTATCTTTGCATTTTATACAACCTATTATTTAAGTTTGATCACATTTAGCTTGTAATATTATGTGTTCAAACAAATTGCTATTGACATTTATTCAGAGCTGTGTTCTCTCCATCAAATTCCTGAATACATTTTGCAGAGTAACTCTTTGAATTTCTTGTATTAAATTTGTTAGGCCTAGGCCTATGTTTGATTTGAGTTGCTAAATATCCTGTGAATTGTATTCTGGGCCAATCTTTTTATATATCCCCAAAGAAAGTAATATAATGGGGTCAAATCCGGGGATCTTGGGGGGACTAAGTTTAATCATTCACTGATAAAATAAAGTTTTGGGTTGCGTTTTAAAAGAACACCCTGTATAACTTAAGTTATCTGTTGTTTGTCTTCAAATTTTGTCACTAAGTTTAGCATGCATAAGCATAAGAACCCCCTGCAGTAGGCTATAAGGGTATTTATGTGTGTATGTTTGGCTTTCCATTCACAACTACTAATGCCAGGCAACACAACCACTGTTAACGGCAACTTATAAATATTTATGTTATACAAGGAGTCAGTTAAAAAATACTCACCTAGTCAGAGTCAGATCACAGAAGCATAGTCCTCGGCAGTTGAGTCATGTTGAGTTGATTTATTTGGTTGCTGAAGTCTCAGATAAACCGATACAAAATTCCACTTACTTAAAAACTTTAAACTTCAAACCACAAACTAACCAAACTATCACATTATTTCTACACTGGAGATAACAACAGTTTAGTCTAATCACTGATATAAACAACACGCAACGACGCAACTCAGAGAAAGAGGATACAAACATTGCAATATGGCTGTCTGGCTCCCCATCCCCACTCCCAACCCCGCGCCCCGTCAGGACCGGTTTTCATTGTTTTATTTTCACAAACCTACTTCCGCCACTGCCGCGTCAAATACCTGAGAACGGCAAATACGCGCGATAAAATTAAACGGCTCTGCTTATTTTAAAGTTATTCCTGCAATTGGTAAATATGCATACTCAAATTTTACGGAATTGTTTGCAAATGTATGGCTACCTGCGATCGATACGTTACGTCTACCCACCCACGGCCCACGGACAGTAATACAGTTGCTCGAGATATAATTGCTCATCTATCTCATTAAAGACACGTTAGCAATTAGATAGAATTCCTGCTTGGTGCCGGAGGGGGGTGAACGCCGATTTTGCTACAGGCGACAGAAAAGTGTATATCCGTCACTGCTCGAAGAAAACTAAAAATACAAGGCCATAAATTAAAACATTCTTTCAATTTCGTTTTCAAAGTTAGTGATATTGAAAGTTTTCCTATTGTACCTAGCTTTCCTATTTTTTAAGCTTTGGGTGGGAAAACCCTTTGAGATACCGAGATTCCGAGACTGATATGGGACGGTGGCGTATCCTGTAATCCACCTACTTGGAGGTCACGAATATTTTGGATAGTTATGAGCGATGGCTTGTGGACGCGGTGTTCCCTATAGTGAGGATTAACGTCCGCACTATTGAATGCTACGTTCATAAGACCGTCCTCATAAATAGACCAGTTCGTAAATTGTAAACTAGGCAAAATTGTGGTTCGGATCCCACGGCCTATTAATTAACAGTCCTGTCTAAGGAAATATCGGCCTTAGTCAGTAACAAAGATTACAAGATCGCGCCACAATCATCCTTCACTCATCTGTCATTCATACCTTCATACTTGGCATAAAATATAGACTATCTCCCTGGAGAGGTCGCCATATTCAAGCAATCTATATGTATGTATACCTATGCTGCAAAGACGAAACGACGACAAGTGCTCGCGTCCGCTATAACGGTTATATTGTCATATCATGAGTTTTTTTCAACCAGGATATATATAATTAGCTTTCTTTCAACCATATACTCACACGTATCAGGAATTTTTTTCTCTATTTTCCAAATAATTAGATTCAATTTTATGAGTTATAATTTTGTTCATAAACAATATAATTTTGTTTTAATTCCTCACTAAATATCCGACCAATAATATGGGAAAACAAACAATTCGTTAGATAAGGTCTTTAGACGATATTTAGATGCGGTAGGCCCTGCTTTTGATGTCCCTGTGACACACGCTCGCGATTCGTCACCATCAACCGCGATCGAAAAATAGGACCGACCTATGTCCATGCGTTAATTAAGTAAATTTGTTGCTCTTAGTTGTCTGTAATTTTACATTCTTTTATTTATTCACCTCCTAACGGACTCTGGGGAGATGAAAACCCGTTGTTGTCTACGATAGATGTTTAGTGGTGTGACTATACACCACATAACATCAATCGTAGATAAAAACAGCAGTAGTGTACCCATCCAACACTTGACATCTATTGTAGATAAAAAAAACTGTTTCTAAAGATAACTAACGGTAGCGTTTTTACAGGCTCAAGCAAAGAAAACCCTTTCCTTCATCCGAAAAAATTCATTTATACCATGATTCTGCATGAGGTCTCAAAATATTATGTCAGTTATAAAATGTTCTTGTTCGCACCCTTAGATCTAGAGCATTTCAAGTAAAAAAAAAACAAATATCCGACAATTTTTCAAAAAATTGACTATTCATTCTGTAAGTCTGTCAGAGTAGTTTTTCACTAAAAGTGAGGAACTATTGCTTTGATCTAAAAATTATATAGGTATATTTGATTGCAGAAAAGCTATTCCGGAAAAAAATTTAATCTTCAAAGAATTTTTTAACATCTCCTTAATGGGGGATTGTTATTAATTGGTTGAAATTATGAATTACTAGTAAACCCGTTGCTCGCAATCGAGCAATTGTCATGTGTATTGAATTGACTTCTAGATAAAAACAATAATGGCATTCTAGAAAAAAAAAATTTATGATATGGTTAAAATTCAGTCACTTCCAGTAATACTGAGATTATTTACCAAAGTTCTTTACAAACAATATTTTTTGTGAATACTTTATCAACTTTCAGGAGATGATTTGATTTAGGTTGAATTATATCTAGTTCAAGTGTATATGAATCATCCTTACAACAACCACAGATCTCACTTAATTAAATAGGTACCAAATTAATTTACATTTATTTTATAGTTTCAGTAATACAGATTAAATAGTTACATTTAATTAAATTGTTCTAGCGCGTTATACAGCTGCTACATTTTCATTTTTAGGTCTTTACTGACAAACAAACTTCACATTAACCATCACCATAAACTCATCCTTGGTTAGAATGAGTCAATGACCCAAAGTGACTCGTAACTTACTGCTTCTGAGTAAAAGAAAATTGTAAACTCAGTCGAGTTAACCAAGCGCATTTGTCATACTTAAATTATTAGTTTAAATAATTATTACGGGTTATAAGAAAACAAACATATTTTTGAATGGGTTGCTTTTTAATTAGACAATGAAGAAGTAAGTTATATTTCGAAATTGTGGGGTTTACGTTATTTTAGCAAACATTATTCTGTAACTCAGGTTCTGTTACAAAATTATAACCCTTTTTAACCTTAACCTGAACTTAATTCACTCACTAAATCAACTATAAATAACTCTACTATATAATTCATAAATGAATGCTTGTCTTCTTCAGTGATTCAGTATACATATTCAATGGTTTCAATTCCAGTAATAACACTTGGCTTTGCTGGAAAACTTTGTTTACTGCATCAACTGATTTATTTGAAATTTCTTTTCTCATATTAAACTTATGGACAAATACAAAACTTTAAGGGCATCTAGGGCCATTCCCTTTAGACTAATTTTTATAAATTTTATTTCCGGCAAAACTACACACCGAGCTTTTTCCAACGACACCTAAATTATTAAATTTGGCCCAGTATTTTAGGAGGAGTAATGATCACAAAAACCCCCTAGCGTATTAAATAAGAAATAGATTACGAGCAATCGGACATACATTAGATACATTACTTTGAAATGGCGACCTACCCAGGTCGGTATTTTAAGCCAAGACAACTTAGAGGGATAATCTTTTCAAAGATTTTTTAACGTATTCTTGATGGTGGATTGTTGTAAATTTTGTTGTTAAAATATTTTATTTTATTTTATTTTATTTTCTTGCTTTAAGACACGTTAAAAACCCAATTACATTGAAGCAGTTAAAACTAATATAACGTTTTTTGATGTAGGTTGAGTGTGGCAAAGAGTCCTCACACAGCACTATACATTATATTAATTGTTAAAGAAATCTGGAGAAAATAGTAAAATCGATGGCGTCTCGGAATCCCGCGATCTGTTTTCGGAAGTACTTGTGACAAAATATACAGATTACACAAGTGTTAATGTCAGTACAAAAATAATTTTTTTGTTTACACCTTTTTTAAATTTTTCTTCCTCTAAAATTTGCCGCCCCCCAAATTCTGCCGCCCTGGGCTATAGCCCTTTAAGCCCATATGTAAATCCAGCCCTGGAGACAATAGACTAACTTATAATACTTACTAAACAACATATTGTCAATTTTCAGATTGGTAGCCAACTTGACGCGTCCAAGGACGCGCCCTTTGTTTAGTGGCGACTTGGAGGGCCAATTCTAAGAATGTCGTAAGGGGTGAGAGGAGGGGTTTCCCGGGCAATCCCGCGTATGGTACCGTTAGGACGCCGACATTACGCTTGACCAACCACGATGAGTTCAAAGGTGCTCTTCGTGGTTGGTGTGAGGTTTGAGAACACCTTTTAACTGCGATATTTGTTATTTAATGGTACGGAGCTTGTATCACAATGTCCATAAACCATTTCCCTTCAAAAGTGATTATTGCGGATTTGTTTGCGAGTAAAAACAATATTAATTTTAAACTATACTCGTATAAGTTAAGTATGATGTAAAAATTTCTAAGTTGATATAAATATTTTGATATTGATTTTTTCTGACATTTGGCATCACAGATTAGTAAAAACATTGTTACTTAACAAACATTGTAATGGTTGTAATGGTTTAAAATGTATTATAAACAATTAAAAAGTAATGGTTGTAATGGTTTAAAATGTACAATAAACAATTAAAAAAACGTCAACTAAACCATAGTGAAAATGAAACATATTAAAAATATCTGTAGGATATGATATTATCAAAGTTGTAGATTACTGAAAATTAATGATACAGTGGTTTAGAAATATGTTTGTTAAGATCATAAATGATATAACCAATGATGTTATTAATATAAAAATCATTCCAACATGAAAATACATATGATTTTATATTACTGTACTGTAATTAAAAATATTGTTGTTATATTTTTACCTCTTAAAATTGGATGAAATTGTAAAATCATTAGAAATTATTTTTTGACGATTGATATTTTCATGGTAACTAAAGGTTCTAAGAGGGGTGAATAAACTTTCTTTGTCAGGGCTGTGCCTTATTGAGGAGACACTTTACCATACCATTCTCCACTTTAATTATAAGATCGAAAATATAAACAAAGTAACCATAACAGCCATCTACCAAGAGTAATATTTCAGGGTGTATATAGAATGAAAATAATTGTATCCTTTACTCTTATACGAACAATGTTACCTTGTCTTGCATGCGTGCGTGCTTGCTTGCCCTACGATCTCAAAAACGGCTCCGAGGATTTTCTTTACAGTCTTGAATTAATAATAATAATAATAATAATAATAATATGGGAATTAAGTAATTTATTACTAAAAAATGTGTTCTATGTTCTATGCAGATTACTTGGCCAGCGTAAATATAATCTACTTTATATTTGTCAAATATACCACTCAACTATCATCGCACAGCCCAAACTACTTGACCTAGAACCTTGAAAGGTAAAACTGGCGTCAATTCTTGGGGCCCACGCCGTCCATAAGACTAATGCTAAAATTAACATTAGTCTCATGGACGGTGTGGGCCCCAAGAATTGGCGCCAGTTATATTTTGGTATTATATTGAGGCCACCCTTTTACAGCGCGCTGCGGCGGTTATGTTAGGTTGGGTTATCATAAATATGTTAGTAGGACTTTCCTCGTTTCGTTACGAGTCTAACGATACTAGATGAGTAAAATTTTAGCCCGCCAAATCCCTTCCAAATAGGCCAAGGTCAGGTCGTTGACCGGAGCACACGCATCACCTGTCACCGCCGAAAGTATGTCTCATCTGGTATTGTCCGATTCGTAACGAAACGAGGAAAGTCCTAAACTAACATATTTATGATAAGCCAACCTAACATAACCGCCACTACATGTCGCTCATGTTCAAGAAAAACGTCACAACTCAAAACTTTTCAAATTTCTGTTCATTACAGGAAAATGTCAATCAATGGTAATATTTTTCTGTAAAAAATCGTCACAACTGTAATTTTAAATATAACCATCCAGATAGCACTTATGTCGCTTTTCCATGAGGGGATTTTCAAATGATCTCCTATTGAAACCGTCACTATCCTAAATGTGCAGTGGGTTTTCAAAGCGTGTGTTGAGCCATTTTAGGTGATACATTTTTCTTCCAAACATAGGAAAGAAAAGTTTCATCAAAAGTGTCACATCTTTAGTTATGACATTTTTCCATACAAGAAGTACAACTTTTCCTTCCTCTGTTTTTGAATTATTTTCAGATGTGCCGTTTTCTACACAAGAATTATGCCGTGTTTCATAGTTATTGCCATGTTGATAAATCCGCTTCCTATTTAAACTAAATTTTTACTGTATTTTGAATTTTGGTTACAGTTTAGACTTGGTTATTTAATAAAAAACTTAACTCTTGTTTGAATCAATCTGCCAGGCATTCTTGTACCTTTCATTTAAAAAGAAAAAAAATTGTGCGCCCAAAATATCTGTATGAGTAATAATGCTTGAAAACCTTTTTCAATGATTATCTAACTCATTTAAGGCAGAAATGTATAAGAGAAAAGAGTAGTTGTTAAGTTTTTTAGTGTATTTAACTAAAAGAGGCTAAGCTGTAAATGAGACTTGCGTGCTAATGTAAAGGCTAAACTTTGTGTTAAGCTTAAGTGTATCTTATGCTGTGCCTTTAAAGAAAGCTTAGCCTGGTAATTCCCCGCTGTAACGAAAAGGCTAAGCTTTGCACGAGACTTGCGTGCTAATGAAAAGGTTAAGCTTTGTAGTAAGCTTAAGTGTATCTTATGCCGTGCTTTAAAAGAAAGCTTAGCCTGGTCATTCCCGCTGCAACGGAAAGGCTAAGCTTTGCACGAGTTTTGTGTGCTAATGAAAAGGCTAAGCTTTGTTGTAAGCTTAAGTGTATCTTATGCCGTGCCTTAAAAGAAAGCTTAGCCTGGTCATTCCCCGCTGCAAAGAAAAGGCTAAGCTTTGCACGAGACTTGTGTGCTAATGAAAAGGCTAAGCTTTGTTGTAAGCTTAAGTGTATCTTATGCCGTGCCTTAAAAGAAAGCTTGGCCTGGTCATTTCCCGCTGCAACGGAAAGGCTAAGCTTTGCACGAGACTTGCGTGCCAATGAAAAGTCTAAGCTTTGTAGAAAGCTTGCGAGTATCTTAGCCACGCCTTAACGGAAAGCTTAGCTAGACCATTTATTACAGCAATGAAAAGGTTAAGCTTTGCAATAAGCTTGTGTGCTATCTGGGTGAGAGATTTTTCCGGCCGCAATACGAAATACGACAGAGAGATTTGCCGGCCGTTGTAAATACGACCGCGATTTGACAGCCGCGATGCGACCGAGAAAGGTGTGACCGGCCATGAAAAAGGGCAAGCGGTAGTTGCTATGCGACAGATATTTGCCAGCCGCGGTCTAATCGACAGATTTTTCGGCCGCAATTTGGTCATGCAATAAATATGACAACCCGGGTAAACGCGGTGTCATTTAGCGTCTCCAATTCTTAAAATAAAAGTTATTCGGAAATAGCATTGTAAAGATAAAGAGTTGCAGAGTGTTTATTGCTTCTCCAAAATCGTTTATGCTCACTCATTAAAAAGATACATGGTATTAAAGTTGGTCAACTTCAACGGAATGTATCTTCAGAATACGTTAACATGAACGATGTTGGATTAGCATTCTACAACTCTTTGTCTTTGAAATGCTACGTTAAAGGAAATTTTATTTCGAAAACTGTAGGCGCTAAATGACACCGCCGGAGCGTGTTTTAGGCATATTTTGGGGTAGGTAGGGAACCCTCTTATAAGTGTCAGACCGGTGAATAAACTTCGTATGATCATAGAGTAGGTATGATGTGAGTTGGAGAAACCCGCCTGTCCCCAGATGCTCGTGCGAGTTGCGACTTTGCTAGCAGCAGCGGCAGCAGGACAGCTCGACAGCTGACTCCAGGACCCATTTTTCGACGAACGTGTTGCGAATATGTATTTTTGTGTGAGTGTGTAGACTCTAGAGATCGTGCGAGGACGATTGTTGTGGTGTTGGTCAGTTGTGGCAGTGGTGGTCAGCATTTTGTAAAACTAATAAATGTAGGCTATAAGAACCTTGTTTAAAGGTTGTCAGTTACATTTCTACAAGATTAATTTTCCGTTTTAACATTAATAGGCCTAGGCCTACATTTCTGTAGGGCCACTGTTTGTGGACAAAGGACTTGGAGGACCAGGAACACATTCATCTTACTTTCTTTCCAAAATGAGTGACGACGATCGTGATCTTGATATCGAAAGTGTAAGTTAAAATACCTATGGAACTTAATGATAGAGCTTCATTTAGGCTATGAATTTTCCTATGGGATTTACTCATTTTAGAAAGTAACACCTGTTTCATTCATTAATAAAATCGTTCAATCATTCAAGATAAAAAGTCTGTTTTTGTATGTATTTCAGTGGTATATTTAAAACCTTCGGGGGAATTGTTCACATATTGAGTCAGTTATAACTGTAGGCCTAGTCAAACTGATAAGGTTACCTGAGCCTTGATTAAGCTTGATGAGGTTAGATGTGGGGGTACAATAGATCTCTCTGGTCGCAGAGCAATTTTTCCCCGGCATAATCAGAATCAATATTAGTACCTACCTGAGCCTTGTTTCCCCTAGATAGTGAGGCGAAGCGTGCCCCTTCTGTGGAACTATAGCCAATTTTTATCCTTAGGCTTATGAAAAACCTAAAACCTGGGCCAGAAGTTAAAGGGTGACAGTACAAGTTTCTTCCTGATCTTCTGCCTTTAAAGGTTATGTTTATACCATTTAGTGATACTTGATACTTAATACTTGGAGCAATCCCACTAGCATCACATCTGTAATGTGGTCGTTAAGTTGGGTATTCCCCTTCATTCGGGAGTGTAGGCCATATGGAAAAGCTCTTCAATACAAAAAAAAAGGCCGCTTCACACAAGTAATCTTTCAATTTCATCTTGAAATTATTAGCTATAATTTTTTCTTCTGTAATGGCTTCTGGTAGGCTATTGTAGATTTTAACGGGTACTTTAGTATTATACGGAGGCCACTATTTTTAGAAAGATTTTTCAACTGGATACCAAAAATAACTATATAATTGGAAAGAATATACTTTAATTGACTTAATGACCAAATTCGATGCGGTCTTTGTGTTCTGCCTCTCAGAAGGCAGTAATGTCGGCGAGGATTGAGTTCAAAGAGTCTCTACCATTAGTGGCCACACCCGATCGCCACCCTTATACAGCCGCTGTGGCGGTTATGTTAGGTTAGGTTATCATAAATATGTTAGTTATGCTATCCTCGTTTCGTAACAAATCAAAAGATACTGGATGAGTCATACTTTCACCCACTAAATCCTATCGGCAAAAGATGCACACCTCTGGTCAACAACCTGATCTTGGCCTGCTTAGGGTGATTTGGCGGGCGAAGGTAAGGTTCATCTGGTGTAGTTTGATTCATAATTGAAACAAGGAAAGTCCTATTAACATATTTATGATAACCTTACCTAACATAACCGCCGCAGCTCGCTGTACAAGGGTGGCCTCCGTATAATACCAAAGTACCCGTTAGAGTACCTGGAGTAGAATCAACTTTTACTTGCAGAGCTTATTTGTGGGGCATGTAACTGGTTTGCCTTTCTGGAGTTTGGTTTGATGAACTTTAATGTTGGTAATGGACATCAGGGGTTTTTCGAGCAAGCATAGCGGTCTCTAAGATGAAAAGTGAGGGTAGAGTTAAAATTTTCAGTTCTTGGAAAATTGGCTTGCAGTGTGCAAGACGGTATGCACCGCACATTCTTCGTACAGCACGTTTTTGTAAGAGAAAAACCCTCTTGGCTTCAGTAACTCCACCCCAGAAAACAACTCCATATGAAATAATGCTGTGGAAACAGCCAAAGTATGCTTTCAAAAGAACTTCTATTGAAACTAGCATCTGGAGCCTGTATAGGCCTGTTAAATAAATAATCTTTGTCAATCGTGATGAAATTGAATTTATGTGGCTTTCCCACTTGAGATCCTCACAAATATGCAGTCCCAAGTATTTCGTCTCTTCACAGCTGTGGATTGTAACTCCATTTAATTTTAAGTTGAGTGTGAGATAAGGTTTTTTTGATCATAGAAATTAAGAATTGTTTATATGTTTAGCCCAGGTTCAGCAACTGAACTTCTCGATATGATTTAACATGGGTGAAGATTAGTTTCACTTTTGGTACTCTGTTTAGATTTCCAGTAATCCAATATCAACCTTTCATGTTTAACCATAGCCATGGTTTAACTCAACTGATGTACTGTTTCAACAACCAACCGTCAGTAATGAAGAAACATTGATTACAAACAATGACTGAAACCATTGTCAATTATATTATTCGATCCTCTCATGAACAATAAAACGTACCAAACATAAATTTAATGAAACTAAAATTCAAAAATATTTAATCCCATGTATAACGATTACTACATTTTGAATGACAGCTGATTTATATTTCACTAAAATTAATTTTGGCTAGGCCTATAGAACCTGCACTGTAGGCCAGGAGTTGATCCTTATTATTTAATAAACATGAAACTGAGTTGAGTCTCAAATTTTTTATACAATGCAATTTTGTAGGCTGAAAAAAGAGCTCACCACAATGCCTTAGAACGCAAGAGAAGAGACCACATCAAAGATAGCTTCAGCAGCTTGAGAGACTCTGTTCCATCTCTGCAAGGAGAGAAAGTGGTATGCTAAAAGTTATTAAAACCTTTAGTAAGCTTTAGCTCAGGCTCGTCACTATTTGTGGAAAAAATTAGCATTCATAGGAAAAGATGTTCTAGGCCTATCAAATTTGTTCTGCCATACACAGGTAGGCCATTTTTTCTGCCATACACAGGTAGGCCTATAGTGTCCATTATACTGATGATCTCTGCTTAGTTTGATAAATACGAATTCAGGTTAACCTTTTGACTGCCAAGCAAATAACAGATGGGAGCGCCATAAATTGTCGCGAGAACCCTAGAACGCCAAAGGGTTTTGGCCGTTTTTGTTCCATTACATATAAACTATTTTCATTCCGTTATTTTTTATGATTGAGCGATGTTTTTGGTATAATTTTGTTGGCGATAAAAGCGGCAACATTTATGTAAAAGTAAAAATTTATAAATAGCATGACAATATAATACCCCCATCGCAGCAGACCTGCGTACTCAGCGAATTTCCATAGGATTTATTTTTTATGTGGAAGCATTCATACATATATCCAAAGGAAAGCATCGTTTGAATATGTTTTGTAAATAAAAACCTATATTTAATCATTCATGAAGTTTAAACATGAGGAATATTTACAAGGGGATCACATTGGTTTTTATTGGTAATATATACACTTTTTGTATTTTATATAGTTCTTAGCCTTTTAATTTTCAATAAATGTAGTCTTGTTATAGTATACAAATGTTAGCAAACATGTAATCAATGAATTCAAAACACTGGAAAAACAAATAATATAATCTCATGAACAAATTAAATTCAATCATATAATTAATTTTATAAATAAAATATCCCTGTTAGTTGCAGCAGACCTGCATATCCAACCAATTAAAAAAACATAATATAAATCCTCAGACTTGTAAACATACCATATATTATGCTACATTTTGAGGAAGTCTAGACCAAGACACCCCCCCCCCCCAATGCAGATAGTTTCTTCATAAAACTTAAAAAAAATTTTGTGTTTTTAATATAGTATAGATTTTATGCAAAATCATTATCAATGAACTCTAATCATACAAAAAAAGACAAATAAAATATTCACCTGAAAATTTAAATATAGTCATATGTTCAGGGTTTTATTTTCAAATTACCCTACATTAGGGTAAATGTAGGGATTTAGGGTAATTATAATGCAGCTTTTGGGAATTTCTCAATAAAAAAAGGGTAATTGTACCTTTCTAAGGGTAAAACCAAAAATAATATAGGACAACGTACTGTGTTCAGCACTTTCAATATCTCAGCAACGGATTGACGTAGAATAATAATTCAAAGTGCTAAATTGTTAGGTTTTTTAAGCTGAATCCAATTTTGACACTTAAATTTACAAAAAATTAATATAAAGATATTAAATCCTAAAAATAAATTTTATTTTGTCAAAAAACCGTCCTTAGAGTTAACTAATCGCGCTGGTTTTCGAACTCGAAGTAATTAATGTCACTCTAGACGTATGTACCAAATTTCATCGCGATTGGAACTTTTTTACGAAAGTTAACGTGCCTACGGACAGCTATATATATTTATGAAAATGAACGAACGGTGTTTTTGGGGTCTGGGGGCATCAAAATGAAAAGTTTCGGTGGTCCCGTGCTTAAGTCTTACCATGCCGCCTACGGTAATAACTACTTCCCCGTAGGGGGAAATCCGCTAAAATTAACAAAGTAAAAAAAAAATTAAGATCCTAAATTGTTGTTTCAAGTTTTGAGAGGTAATTTTTTTGCTATTTTTTGTTAATAACTTGTCCTACATTCAATTGCGAACAAAACTATGCAAATTTCATAATAATTACTAAACATTTAATTACAGTACTACAGAGCAGTCCGTCGCCTCATATTCACTGATGCCTACTGGCTAACAAAAATGAGCCCAGGTAAAAAATCAAATATTCCCTACGAGGCACCACCAAATTTTCTCACATCTGGCTCACGAACCCCTAATATCAGTGGCTACCCGAGTCTAGCTTTATTTAAGTAGATATAACTATGCAGTGCTTGATTTGTAAAAATGGAGGTACCGGAACTGTAATTTACCAGTTTGACATAGCCCCCCCCTTTATAATTCTTCTCCTCAACAAAGTATTATTTGTTTATGTGAATTAGGTTAATTTAAAAAGTCACATTTTATCTAACTCAAATTTTTAATGAGTAGATAGTTAAAAACTACCAAAGCATTATTTTACTACAAATCAATTGTCTAATGAAATTCTAGATTTTTTATGACGCCTTGTGCGAGTATTCAGGTCTTTTTAGCGTTTTCAACATCCGGCTTAGCTCAAGACTAGACAAAAGAGCACTAATTTCAGGCCGAAACTCCGCGCGTAATTTTGGTACATTTTAAGCGATCGTTATTTTCGGTAAGATTAATCCGTTTGAGTACACACGATCGTCTCCTTAGACAAATACTCTCCGGCCGGTTACACATGATCCTCTCTTATGGCAAATTCTCCGGCCGATTATACGCGATTGTCTTATGTGGCAAATTCTCCGGCCTATGATACGCGATTGTCTTGCGACGAATTCTCCGGCCGATTACCTGCGATTATCTTGTGCGGCAAAGTCTCCGCCCGATTACACCCGATCGTCTCTTAAGACAAATACCCGGCCGATTACACACGATCCTCTCTCGTGGCAAATTCTCCGGCTGATTGTACGCGATTGTATTTTGCGGACAATTATCCGTCCGATTACACGCGATCATCTTTTGCAAAATATACTCCGGCCGATTAAACTCGATCAACTCTTGCGGCAGAAAGAGGTCCCGGAACGCCGTTCTGCCGCAAATCAAGCACTGTAACTATGTGTAAATAGCAAAATAGTAATGAGCCTACATATAGGCTCACTACGTTCAACGGTCGTACGGAACTTGGCTATATCAAGGCTCCTGGCGGTCAACACATCTTTGCCCAAAGCCTATAAATAGGCTTCTGGCTGTCAAAGGGTTAAAGAATTAACAAATAAATCCACCATGTCTTAGCGTTTTACAGAATTGGACACAAAATTAAATTGCAATTTATTTTTTAATTAGACCCAATCAAATCTAAACAATCTTGATTTACTTAGGCCCAGTGGCGGTTTGTGCATATGAGCACATGAGCACGTGAACCCCCTATGAAAAACCACAAATAATGTTATTTATTAAAATAATTCTATATAAACGCAGAATATCCCAAAAAAATTAAAAATAGTAATACGCAACAGCGAAGAGCGCGCGTCGCACCCAACGTCACTAGAGCCAGTGAGGCGAAACTGAGTTTGGAGCACAGCTCCGCGGCTACTATAGGCGTAGGGCGAGTCCATTTGTGGCAGCGGCGGGGGAGGAACCATGATTGCATGGTGCCTTATGATGCTTCCCTCGAAGCTGCTTCCTATTGTGCCCATGTGTGTTTTAACGAGGCTTGACACTTGTTGTTTTTTGGTTCGGATGATGTTAGAGTTTATTAATATAATATTGTGTGTTTTAATGTTGTTTGTAGTGATAAATATGTTTGTTTTAGTGATTTAGTTTGGTGTTTTTTATGATATACTCTGATTATTAAAACAAAACAATTGGCGTAGCGGCCGCGCGATAGTTGACCCTCTGCAAAAATATTTATTACGCTCTTGTCTAATGGTAATGGCATTTTTAATTTATTGTAAATGTATTGTTATTTGTGTCAAAACATAACAATCTCTGTTCTCTGTTAAGGCTATGTAAAATTATATTTTTGGGGCAGGAATTAATTACAAATTGTTTAAAGGCTGACCCTACTATTTACACTAATTAAATTTACTAAAAGCGTGTACAATTATTTAAAACTTGCTGCAAAACTTGTATTGTACTTTTTAAACGAATAAAATTTACTAAAACTTGTAACGAAATATTTTAGTTCAACAGTATGAAATAGAAGGCGGAGTCAGTTCTGCGTGGTTGCGGCCGCGTTTTCTTTCGGTAATCAAGACATAGTCATAATTCATTGTAGGTTAATGATTTTTATTTTCAAGGATTAATCAAGAAGAACATTAATAAATGATGGAGGATAGTAATTGTAGGCCTCAGTTCACCGTTAGCTATTTAAATAACATTCGGTTTTCCGATTTATGGTTATAATATTAATTATCTCAGTATATTTCAGGATTACAGATTAATAATAAAATTGGTTTTAGTCATTTATTAATGTTCAACATTAACTGTGTAAGCCTTATTTATATGTTTACTCTGAATAATTCTCTTTTAAAATAAAATTATGGTTATTTTTATGTGCAAGATTAAAAATGAAAATTACAGTCAATAAAAATAGTGAAGAATTATCTAATGTTTAATTTTGGGTGAGTATCATATTAATGTGTAATAGTAGCAAAATACAATTCATAATTGTAAAAGGAAGGGCGGTACCTTATAAAATGTAATACTTAAAGCATTACACTCGTGTGTAACAACAGGTATATCAAGAAATGCAGGCGCTGCGGTCTTTTAAGCGTGAAACGTACTCAAATACCGATTATTTTAAGACAATAACTCCAGTATAATACATTGATATCATGTGTATATTTTTTAAATGTGAACCCCCAGTACATAAACTCACTAGCCGCCACTGCTTAGGCCTACTAAAATTTCAATAATGATGCATAAAAGTGTTCCTATCAGAAAACTATTAGATCTAACAATGTCCGATCAGAATGAAACTAAACTAAAACTGTCCTAAATATAATGTATGTCAAAATTTTCAAAAGTATACGAACTACTTCTTAAGCATTGAGGTAAATGAGAATGAATGGGGTAACTTAATTTTTTTTACCCCTAGGAACTTAAAAAATATTATATTTTTCAGTTGTAAAATGAAGACAGGGAATAAGTCCATTGAAAGTTTTTATGTTAGAAACCTGTTTCATTGTCATCGATTAAAAAATCATACCGTTTAACCCATAAGACTTATTTAGTAAAAAAAATATACACCCGATAAGGCTTTACTAAACCTTCCCCCAGGAGTGGCTTCGAATGTGTAATTCATTGCGTGACCAAAAATTGTGTGTCTGCAAACTTTATGAAACTACTGTTTGCTGTTTTCACAATATTTTAAGTTTGGCTAAGAAATTTCTTTTTTTAGGCAAGCAGAGCTCAGATTTTAAAGAAAGCTGCAGATTATATTCAGTTCATGAGGAGGAAAAACTCTGCTCACCAACAAGACATCGATGATTTGAAACGACAAAATATGCTGTTAGAATCTCAAAGTGAGTAATTTTATTCATTTATATGTCAGCTTAATGGCAGATCTTAACCAACTTGAGTTACAAAAACTTCTCAAACAGCTATTGACAATGTAATAACAAATATTACTAATGTACAATTAATAGTAATAACAACAGCTATTGCTGATCATGATTCTCAATATATAACTATTGAAAACGTAACTCTATAAATAGAAAAACAGAAAAAAAAGTGTTATGTCGTTTGTATACTACCAATACCATTAGTTGTTTAAATGAAAATTTAAAACAGCAAAACTGGAACTTCCTAAATAATCTAAATGATCCAAGTGATATGTATGAACATTTTAAGAACTACTTTTTAACACATGTAAATATATGTTGTCCATTTAAATAAAATACCCCCGTTGCAGCAGACCTGCATACTCAGCGAATTTCAAGTGCAAAACAACATATTTCGATCCAACATAGCGAGATTTGACATGCTTTTGTAAGCTCCATAAGAATAACATGGGGAATGAGTATGGAGGTTTGCTGCTACAGGTATATTAAAACTGGGTGGTTTTTAATTCAATATTTAGTAGATCTGAACTAGAAGAAGCCATTTACTAAGTTTTATCAAGATATGTTGAGAAATAAGCGAGATATAGAATTTTACTTATTTCCCATAAGGTTAACATTGGGACAACGTACTGCGTTTACCACTTTCAATATCTCGGCAACCAATGGACATAGAGCCATGATTCAAAATACTAAATTGTTTGTTTTTTTGGGCTGAATTCAATGGTGCCAATAAAAATTTGAAAAATTTTATTTTTCTATGTAAAAATCTCAAAAAACCCATTTTTGGGGGGGTTTACCCCCCTTTACCCCCCCTTCCGGTGGTCCGATCGGGCTGGTTTACGAACTCTTCCGAATAATTACTACTTTACACATCTATCCCAAATTTCATTCCGATTGGACCATTTTTGCGCAAGTTATCGTGCTTAAAGACACACATATATGTATATAGATATATATATATAGATATATATATATAGATATATAGATATATATATATATTTATGAAAGTGAACGAATGGTGTTTTTGGCATCTGAGGACCTCAAAAAGAAAAGTTATGATGGTTTTAGGCTTAGGTCTTACCATGAGACCTACGGTAACAGCTTCTTCCCTATAGGGGAAATTCGCTAAAACCCATTTTTGAGGGGGTTTATTCCCCTTTACCCCCCCTCCCGGAGGTCCAATCGAGATTTTACACTATAATACAATATATCTTAACTAAATGAAGCCACATACCAAGTTTCATTAGGATATGTTGAGAAATAAGCAAATTTTAAAATTTTACTTATTTCCCATAAGGTTAACATTGGGACAACGTACTGTGTTTACCACTTTCAATATCTCGGTAACCAATGGACATAGAGCAGTAATTCAAAAAATTCTAAATTGTTTGTTTTTCTGAGCTGAATTCAATGGTGCCAACAAAAATTCGATAAATTATATTTTTCTATGTGAAAAACTCAAAAAACCCATTTTTGGGGGGGTTTATCCCCCTTTACCCCCCCTTCCGGTGGTCCGATCGGGCTGGTTTACGAACTCGTCCGAATAATTACTACTTTACACGTCTATGCCAAATTTCATTCCGATTGGACCATTTTTGTGCAAGTTATCGTGCTTAAAGACACACACACACACACACACATATATATATATATATATATATATATATACATATATATATATATAGATATATATACCCCCGTTGCAGCAGACCTGTATACTCAGCGAAGTTAAAATGCAAAACAACATATTTCGATCCAACGTAGCGAGATTTGACAAGTTTTTGTAAGCCCCATAAGAATAACATGGGGAATGAGTATGCAGGTTTGCTGCTACGGGTATATTAAAACTGGGTGGTTTTAATTCATTATTTAGTAGATCTGACCTAGAAGAAGCCATTTACTAAGTTTTACCAAGATATGTTGAGAAATAAGTGAGATATAGAATTTTTCTTATTTTCCCATAAGGTTAACATTGGGACAACGTACTGTGTTTACCACTTTCAATATCTCGGTAACCAATGGACATAGAGCAGTGATTCAAAATACTAAATTGTTTGTTTTTTTGAGCTGAATTCAATGGTGCCAACAAAAATTCGATAATGTTTGTTTTTATATGTTAAAAACTCAAAAAACCCATTTTTGGGGAGTTTATCCCCCTTTACCCCCCCTTCCGGTGGTCCGATCGGGCTGGTTTACGAACTCGTCCGAATAATTACTACTTTACACGTCCATGCCAAATTTCATTAAGATTGGACCATTTTTACGCGAGTTATCGTGCTTAAAGACACATATATATATAGATATATAGATATATATATATATATTTATGAAAATGGACGAATAGTGTTTTTGGCATCTGGGGTCCTCAAAAAGAAAAGTTATGATGGTCTCGGGCTTAGGTCTTACCATGAGACCTACGGTAACAGCTTCTTCCCTATAGGGGAAATTCGCTAAAATTTTAAATAAAAACCAAAATTAACAGTTGGATAACAAAAGGTTTTTGAATATGAAGAAAAAATATGAAAAAATTGGAAAACAATCTAAATTTAATAGTAACTTAGAATTTATTGAATATGTCAAACTATAAACGAATACCGGGTGTCCGAAAAAGAACTCCTAGTTCTGAAAATGTTTTATTTATTGTTCAGTATAAAAATTACAATGACCAATAATTTAAATGAAAGGTAATGAAATAAAATTTTTTTAACACTAGTACACCTCGATATGCGAACCATTTGTAGCCCTGCAGATATCCAAGCGATACTCAATCTCTCTCCACGTATTATCGGTCAACATAACAGGTGTGACCGATGCTACTGCTTCTAAGATTCTTTTACGTATCTTCTAAGAAATGTTACGTATCTTCTCTTAATACACAAAGTTCTTGACATAACCCCACAGGGAAAAATCGAATGGTGTTATGTCAGGGCTTCTTGGAGGCCATGCGATTGGGCCACCTCTACCCATCCATCTTCCTGAGAAACTGGCATCTAACTACGCTCAAGGTCAAACAGGTGTACCAAACTTATTGCCAACGTACGAAATTCAAACTTACAAGTATACTCTACAGCACCAAAGGATTATTAATAATTTATTTAAACTAATACTATCATGAGGTATTCTTTAAACTAGGGAGTTCGTTTGCGGACACCCGGTATATCATAAAATTATAAAACCTGCCCAGGCTTGTGAAGTTAATAAACAACTTATCCTGTCCAACAATATATCAAAAACACCATGGACTATAGTAAACAAGTCTAAAAACCAATTAGTAACCAAACCAATAATTTTAAAATCAGATTACAATGATAATAACTTAACCAAAGACCCAGAAGTTGTTGCTGATATACTAAACATTTTTTTCTAATGTTGTAACTCCTAAAGATAATGCAACAAACATAGATTGTAACAAAGGGATTCAAGGAAAATATATAACATCTTCAATGATGTTGATTCCAGTAACAGAATATGTACTAAAAGATGTATTTAAAAGCTTACAAACAAAGAAAACTCCAGATATCGATGGGTTATCAACGTGGGTCCTTAAAACTTGCTTAGAATCAATTTTAGAGCCTTTACTAAACATTATTAATTATTATTTTCAAAAAGGTATATTTCCAGAATCTCTAAAAGCAGCAAAGATTTTACCAATTTTTAAGAAAGGGGATAGACATTTGGCAACTAATTATCGCCCAATTTCAATTTTACCAGTATTTAGTAAATTATTTGTAAAACTTTTCTATAATCGCTTGGTTGAATGTATTGAAAAATACTAAATATTAAATAATGAACAATTTGGATCCAGACAACACAAATCTACAATAGATGCAATAACCAAATTTGTAAATTTAATCGTCAAAGGCCTTGAAAAACACAAATCTACAATAGGAATTTTCCTTGATTTATCTAAAGCTTTTGATTGTGTGAATCACCAAACACTATTAATAAAATTACATCAGTATAGTACATCAATGTGGCCTTCCACACAAATGGCTAGGTTTCATATTTGGAAAATAGGCAGCAACAAGTAGAAATATCTGGTAAATTATCCGAAAAAGTAAAATTACACTTTGGAGTGCCTCAAGGCTCTATACTTACTTGGACCATTTCTCTCCTTAATATATGTGAATGATTGTAATCATTCGTTAAAGTTTTCAAACATTATTCAGTATGCAGACAACACAACTCTGTGTTTGAAAGAAGAAACAATCTCTGAATTAGAACTTAATGCTTATAAAGATTTAAATTCGTGCATTCAATTTTTTGATGATCAATTTAAAAGTCAATGATACAAAATCAAATTATGTTAATTTTAACTGTCATCATGTTCTTAATGACAAAAGTAGTCCTGTCATAATGATTGATGACAAAATTTTGGAACAAGTTAACGTCACCAAATTTCTCGGACTTTACATCGATGAAGACTTAAATTGGACAGAACATATAAACTATTTATGCTCCAAAGTTTCATCAAATATTTATCTTTTAAGAGAACTGGCATCATACTGCCCTACAAATGTATTACTAATGGTATATTATGGTTTAATATACTGACATTTAACATACGGTATTAGTCTTTAGGGTAGCTGTACTGATAAAGAATTTAAACGACTTTTTATTCTCCAAAAAACTATTAGAATTATTGGCAAGTTAAAAATTGGGGAATCTTGTAAAACCACATTCAGGGATTTTTGAAATTTAATCCTGCCATGTCTGTACATATTTCATAAAATATTACATTCCAAATTCAAATGTGATCAAATTATAGGAAAAGATATTCACAATTATAACACTAGAAACTGTCATAACTTTCGGCCACAACAACATAGATTGAAACTATTTTCTAAACTCCAGCATGTGCAGGTATAACATTAATGAATAAATTAACAAATTACTTCAATTATGAAATAAATTTTAAAAAATATAAAAAAGAGTTGAAACAATTTTTAATAAATAATACTTACTAGAGGCTTGAAGGGGCTAATAGCCCCTAAGCATAATCCTTCTTTACTATAGTACAAAATACCTTCTTAGAAAATAGGCTTTTGGATCCACAAAATTATGATTATATTATATCTAGCATTTGGTTTGAAGTAAACAAAGCAGACCTTTTTACATCCCAATGGTTTTTAAATGACAGCTTTTTACGTTATTTTTCATTTTATAGTAAGCTTAAAGCAATTTCATTATTTTCCCCGAGTCCCTGGGATGCGACCTTTAATTTCAGCCCCCTCCCATCATCCTGCGACCTTCCAAATGCCCACAATTTCGGCGCAAAAATTTCCCTTACGTAATTATATATATGTATAGATAATTTGTTATGAAATCTGCATCGTTATAACATAAACTAAACAAACATACTTATCTTTGTATAATTTTAAATTATGAAAAAACTCAAACCCTAAATTATTATAAAATCAGAAAATCTTAAATTTAAAAAATTTTTTGTTATAGTACATTGAACGTGCATAGTTAGCTGCATTTTGAAAAAATCCCACATGTCAACATCTACCATATGGCTTTGAATCAAGCATTAGCACCACATATGTTAAATGTAAACAAAGCAGACGTTTTTCAATCTCAATGCATTTTAAATGGAAGATATTTTTCGTTATTTATCATTTCCTGATATATTTGGACATAATCTGATATTTTTCCCGACCCCCTGGGACCGAGACCTTTCATTTGAGTCATCTCCCGTCATCCTGCGAGCTGTCAAACTCTCACAATTTTGATTTAAAAAAATCGCTTACAGAATTAGTAATATAGATTATCAAGTTTCTGAGTTTATGGACTTCTCTAAATTCTAAATTTCAAATATATTACAAATAAAACAATAATCAAGTCGTATTATTAATTGTAATGCTGTGAAATTTTTGAGACTTTCACTTCTATTTTACCTATCATAAATTTATAATTATATATATATATATACATATATGTATGTATAATAAATGTATTTGATGTTCAAAATTTATGTATTGTTAACATTGATACACAACATTTGTAATTGTTTATATCAATAAAATATTTGTTATTTGTTAATAAAAAAGATCCTGACCTCCAATTCTGAAGATTTCAAGCTTCGTAAAGGATATTCAATGCGAAGAAATGTCAAAGGAATAAGACTGATATTCAACCAGATTTAATTTTGAAGGAGTAAGGCTATAATGCAACTCAGAACTACTATCCATATATGTTGATATAAATTTTATCTTGATTGCCTATAAATTAAACTATAGCCTAACTTTCCAGAATAATGATATTTTGATCTGAATCTTAAGTTTAATTTCTATAACGTAATATATAAAAAAAAAACTGACTGGATGGCATGTGTTTTAATTACAAAATGTTCTTATCCCTACAAAATCCCCAAGTTGTTCAATTGTGATGGTGTACTCACTTTAAATAGATTTTATTTTATTATAACTGCTACAGTATAATGTTGCTATTATAATGATTCTTTTCAGTCAGAACCTTGGAAAAAGCAAAAGCTACTGGGAACTATGCAGCAGATCAAAGTGAACTTGTTTTGGACAATGGTTACGGACATCATGATTCAGAATCTGACACCTCTGACTCTGATTCTACCAGATCCTCAAGGAAGACCAAGAAACTTAAAGTGTCAGGAATAAGTTAAATGGCTGTGTAAATGTGTATTATAGACAAGAAATAAATAGTCTTAAGGTTATTGTTAAGTAAGTGTTCTTGATCTTGTTTACTGTCTATTAACAGTGTATAGTCTTTGTTGTATCCTTAATTTTTATTAATGTAATTTTCGGAATATTTAATTAGAGGTTAAGCACATTTTTTTATTAGAATACTATTTTGTATCATAAGTAATTGCTTCTTTAGTTGATGTAAACAAAAAGATGATGATTAAAAAATTATCACCCTAGGTAAAGTTTCAGTGCAAAAATCCTGTCCAGTATGAGAATTTTGGCCCATTGAGGAGGGGAAGTCTACTCCCCTACTCCTCAATCCCTGCCCCTTCACTGCTGCTAAGTAGCCGTAAATGAGTGATCTATTTTACAAAAACAAAAGTAAAGTTCTTGGTTGTAAAAATAAATTTAAGGTTATGATTTCAGGTTTTGTTTATGCAAGTTTTACCGTAGTCAATTAAGTCAATGAATTGAAATGATAGTTATATTTTCATTAAAGTTAATAAGTTTTGATTAAAAAGTGATTTTCCAAGAAGTAAACAAAGAGTTTATATTCATTTATCAATGACAGCTGTCAACAGTATTGTGACGTTCAGGTTTAAGTCGCTATCTAGTGAACAAAATAATACTTCAAGAAAAATAAAAAAAACCAAATGTCATCCAATAAAAACCAAACAGGCACAATAAAACTACTCTACTACAGCCAATGACTTAAATACATATTTAGGAATCGGCTAAGCATTCATAATCCATCCCTTTCACACAAATATTTTGGATCAGGATTTTCATGCACAAACTATACCTAATTCCTTAATGTAAAATACTGGTGTTGAAGACCTGTTGCTTTTCTAAAGCAACTCTTTCTAACCTCCTTTTCGAGGCAATCTTGAAACCATGATTATTTGAGCATGTCGCTGAATTGAACTCTTCCACTTTTTTATGTACTTTAAAGTTCATTCAGAATTCTATTGACTATTTCAAACAAATTATTTTAACCCCTTCCAGATTCATTGAGGAGTAATCAATCATGTTGGTATGAATTAGCTCTTGCAGAGGATTATATAATAACAAACATCAAAGCGTTTTTTTAATATTAGTAGGGTTGAATATTTCTGAAATTTTATAAGTGTAATAAAGTTGATGCCAGTATTTTAAATGCAATTTCATTGTTATTCCTCATTTTCTATTTTGAGATAAATAGATAAAAATATACAATCAAACTACTCATACTTTAACTTTTCTTCTTCATCAGCCATTTCATTTTGTATGTGAAGAATTTTGTCACATACATATATCTACTGACTTCAGCAATGTTGGGCCTGTTTTAAGATGACTTATTCAAGTATTAATATGGTAAAAGTTGCACCAGAAGAAATATTTATGTAAATTTTGAAAATACAACCAACTATCCTATTACTTAAAAATTGGTTTTATTCCTTTCCAAACATTATCTATCAAACTTTTTATTTTTTTAACTCTACAAGCAAATTATTTCAAACAAAATTTATTTAGCAAGTTGCAGCATAACGGTAGAGAAATCAAATTAAAATAACCTTCATCCCAGGTACCTGGTTGAAATTGCAGTCTCTATCCAAATATTTTATCAGAAAAAGATAAATAACGTTGGTGTTTATATTAATATGGTTAAAAAATTATGATATTTGCAAACGTTGCTTATGTAATACATTTACACGACACTTTGTTGCATTATTAATAGTTCAGCAACAATGATCGTTGTTTTGTTGCAAAAGAACATTGCAGAATATGCGGCAAGAAAAAAGATCTTGGCTTGTGTTGGTGATCTTGTTTTGTTGCTGGCTGTTCAAAATTGTGATCCGGCTGTGTACTTTAATTTTGTTTTTTAAGAATGATTTTCTAGAATATGCAACTCCACCTATATGAAATGCAGAAAAAGTTGAAAGTTTAATAGTGTCTTTTGAATTTCTCGAAACATCGGTAATTAAAATATGTTAAATTTCATGCTAGTCCGATCAAGTATGCATAGGAAGGTCGGGCAGTTAGTTTTTCACAGCAACAAACAGTTTCATTACAAATACATAATGCTGATCATTTTGGTTTTCAGTTTTTTTTAACTTCTAATTATATGTATTTTGTAGAAGTCATCATAACTAACTTCAAAGAGTTTATATCATTTTGGTGAAGTATGGGCTCTAGGCCTGAGTTGTAAGAAGTCAGGGTAGGTTATAGGGGAATCAGCAGGCTTACCTGGTGGTTAAAACTGCTGTAGAGCACACTAAAAGCACAAAACGCCAAAAACAAAATGAATTTTCAAAGCCACTGGCTACTTCTTCAGATGGTAGGGAGTTCATTGTGTACTTGAAAGAAAGAAGAACAGTTTCCTTCTTCCAGAATCCAAAGAGCACTAACATGTGTATGATTGTCTATTTACACTATGGAGACTCGTACAGAGCCTGCTGATATGATAGGGAGGGGAAAGTTATCTGAGGTTGAGGTTTGGGGGTTCCCTGGATTTTGTCACCCACTGGTGGGCCAGCTCCCATCTTTTAAGTTCAAAGGAATTACAGGTAGGGGAGGGCTTTAAGAATTTTGGTGGTGTAATAGCTGTTAACGTCTTTGTTGTTGTGGACAGGTTTGTCTTTAAACTGATTTTTTACATCTTGTCTATGCCTATGCATTCTTATTCTCTGGCTGTTCGAAGTTAGGCCTACATACTGAGCGGGGCAAATTTGGCACTGGAGTTGATAAATAATGTTAGATGAGTTGCAGGTGTGGTGGCCAGAAATTTTGTAGTTTGGTGGTTTTTAGAACTATAATTAAAGGAACTGCTATGGGCACCCGCAAGTCCTTATGGGCATGGCTTCCTCCTATGCCAACTTATACAGGGAGGGAAGAGGTTAGTGTTAAAACATTTTATGTGATAAACTACAGGGTATTTCTGACAAAATGGCACAAATAAAGTTTCCATAACCTTACAATTAGTGAATAATGGATAAAATAAGATTTTTTAAAATTTTTGTCCTTGCTCAGATTAAATGGCTATAAGTGCATCAAAGATTGGGTTTTTATGGATTTCATTCCCATATCTAGAATCTTCATAAAATTTCAAATAAGAGTAATACAGAAATATTCAGTTTCAGCACCCTTATAAACTCTTGTTTTCTAATTAAAGTCTAGATTTGTGTTTTTCGAGAAAATTTAAATTACATTAGAAGCGATATTTCTATGTTATACTGGACTGTAGAATGTGACAAATGTTATAAAAAACTTGCCATTTAAATAAGCTTTTAAATTATGTGTAAAAACCTACTATTGCTCTAATTCATTATTCATAAATTTAACAGTATGTGGAGAAAAACCGGGTAAGGCTGAAGTTTCTTTTCTGAAAAAAACCTGAATGTCCCTAAATAAAATGGCTATAACTGCACTAAAAACCATGTTTTCGAGGATTTTATTACCATTTTGAGAATCCTCGTAAAATTTTAAAGAAGAATATTAAAGTATAATTAGGACGAATCATCATTTGAACTTCTGTTTTGTGGTTATTTTTGAAATTTAGTTTTTTTTAGAACTCAAATTAAACTTACGTAATTTTTTGATGTCATATTTGAATTAAGAGCGAGATGAATACTATCAAAAGTTTCTTCATTTAATAAGCTTTCAAATGATATATTACACTTCTGGTTTTATTGACGATGTAACTAAAATATTATATCATTTTAAAAAGTAGGTAAGTTTACTAAAGGTCTACGAGGATTTACAAGGATTCTGAAAATAGTAATAAAATCCACGAAAACATGGTTTTTATAGTAGTTATAGCCATTTTATTAAGGGACATACAGGTTTTTTTTCAGAAAAGAAACTTCAGCCTTACCCTGTTTTCTCCACATACTGTTCAATTTATGAATAATGAATTAGAGCAATAGTAGGTTTTTATACATCGCTTAAAAGCTTATTAAAAGGGCAAGTTTTTATAATATTTGTCACATTCTACAGTCCAGTATAACATAGAAATATCGCTTCAAACGTAATTTAAATTTTCTCAAAAAACACAAATCTAGACTTTAATTAGAAAACAGGAGTTTATAAGGGTGCTGAAACTGAATATTTATGAACTATTCTTATTTGAAATTTTATGAGGATTCTAGATATGGGAATCAAATCCATAAACACAATCTTTGATGCACTTATAGCCATTTAATCTGAGCAAGGACAAAAATTTTGAAAAAAATCTTATTTTATCCATTATTCACTAATTGCAAGATTATGGAAACTTATATTTGTGCCATTTTGTCAGAAATACCATGTAGTATATCACATGAAATTTTTTAACACTAACTTCCTTCCACCCTGTATAAGGGTAGGCTGGAACAACAGTTCCTAGCAAGACAACAAAATCAATCGGACTGCTGGGATCAATACATGGACAATATTTTCTTAGTTTGGACTGCAGGGCAGGAAAGCCTTGATAGTTTCATCTCTAAACTCAACTTGTTTGGCCCGCTCAACTTTACCTGCACCACTTCAACTTCTGAGTTCAACTTTTCAGGATGTAAATATTAAACTTGGAAAACAGATCTTTTGAAACTGGTATACAAATAAAACCCATCAACCATCTTCAGTGTCTGCACAATGACAACTGCCACATGCAATATGCTGCCAGCTACAACAACACTTTTAGAGTTCATTCAAAATTAATAGGCGGTTGGAAAAGGGGAAATATATGGTTTTTTTTATTTCCCCCTCCGTAATCACCGTAATCACCTGATTGATTCAAATTCTGTATCGGATGTCATTTCATCAAGAAGGATTTGTTTACATCAAGGCGTTGTTGATTATTATTGTTTTTGTTGTGTTTGACCTTTTTTGCTAAAATGGTTAGGCCTACATGCTACAGCGTTGTTTTTACTTTATATTTTTTTCATTACAGCCAGATAATGTAAAATGACGTCAAGAAAACTTAATAATATAAGTCAGACAAAGTACGATTTTCAATGTTTACAAATACTTTGAAAACATTTATACAAATACGCCGACTTAGAAAATGTGGGGAGTGTTCCACCAAACGCAAAAAGTGACTGCTGAGGCTTGCCATGTCTCTCCAAACTGTACGAGAGTGACGGGAGAAGGAAAGAAGACTCAAGATATCGATGCTGAAATAAGTGATAATGGCACTCTTGTCATTCCAGACTAATTTATATAGTTTTCCTCGCTTCAAATAAAAAAAGTCACAAGAAGTGGATCATTGATCTTGACCAGTTTGACAAGGACGTAGTGCTGCGGGTCATTTTGCAGTTTTATTGGGGCGGGGAATTTTGGACTTGTAAAAAATTAAAATACGTAGAAAATATTGGCTTTAGTGGAAGCATATGTTCCCACTGGAATAATTCGAATTCCACTACAACAAATATATGACGATGCCCATCAATTCCTCAAGGAACGTAGCGATATCGTTGCTCCCCGTGTTATGTTCTTATAAATGCACGACTTGGGTTAAAAAGAAAACCCGCGCCCAATAATCTACGAGACATGGGTTAACCAAAACTTACACAATACTTTCCTTGTTCCTTTTGTTTATTTTAATAACCTCATTTATATGTTTATAAGCCCATTTAAACATTTTGTATTTTTTTGACCTTTCCTAAAAAATTCTAGTTTATCCAAGTGTAAATGATTCTGAAACTTTTTATGCTATACTGTAATTGTTTAATAATTTAGTTAAGATAGTTTTGTAAATACATTTTCGACACTGTACAACTCATGTTTAGTTGCCTTATTTATCCTTTTGATTTTTCCTTTTGACCAGGTAAGCCTGCTGATTCCCCTATCCTACCCTGATTTCTTAACCTCAAAGAGTGTGTATCCAAAATTCCAATTACTCAAAGAGTGGCTCGACTATAATCCAAAAAAATTGGCAAAAATAGTTATGTGTTCAATGTGGTATCGCTAATTTTTTTTTTTTTTTGGTGTGTTATGTGTAATTTTACCATGTATTGACAAGAGACAACAACTGTTGACAATGGAGACATGTCACATGTATTTTATTAAGGTAGGCTTGCAGCACCGTAGAAGAAACAGCCACCCAGGTAGCTAACGAACACCAGTTTTAGCCACCTACATATACACCCTGATAAACAAAAGAAACATGGCCACGTGGGAGCTGACTCTCAGAAAAAAAAAATTCTATTTCATAACGCTGTAGAAACGTTTTTCTACCGTTAGAAATCACACCGTTAGAAGATCACACCGTTAGAAATTGATCTTAGAACCTAACCTAACCAATATTCAATACACATTTGTTTCAAATATTTTTAGGTTAACACATTTCATTTAACATGTAGACAACTAATTACTAGATAAAGTATACTACAAATTGTTAACAGAGAGTTTTACTACTCTCCTTTTAAATTTGAATGAGTCAATTGCAGCTGCTACGCCTAGTCATTCAGGGTCTAGCATGTTTGCACTTTATTGTGAGATATACTTAAACAAATGGCACTAGGAAATGACACATACTTTCTCCCTTAAAGTGAGAAAACCTACAATAAAACTAAAGAAATTTACAATTATCTCACAAATGCATAAGAATTTTAATCATATAGGTTAGTAATCAAGGGAGATATCAGTTTTTATAGAAAAGACCTGTTTTTTTAAGTAGAGAAGGAACGAGTAGGGGCAGAGACATTTGGGCAGTAGCATTGAGTAGATTGACTCACTAGGAGGCTCTCAGCATGTGGTGGTGTTGATAAGTGTTGTAACTCAAATATTCACATGAGATGAGATAAGGGCCTTGCGGAACATGCGGCGCCAACTGGGAGAGTGCGCTGTCAAAGCCGGCGCGGTGTTGAGTGGTTTTAAGTGCTGAACATGTATTTTGGCGACTTTTGTTGGCACCCGAGTAGCATTTTACAATTTTGTTTAACATGCAAAATAACCATCTTGGCCTCCCGGCACCGCTGGTTCCGAGTAGTGGCACACTCACCCGGGGCTGGGTATGGCACCAGTTCACAGCCAGGTGCCTAGCCAGAGGCGGTGCCATTGCCGTCCTGGTCCAACGGTGCTGCTGCACCAAACATGCCCAGGGAAATGTACCGCACCAGAAACACGAAAGCAACAAAGCACAAAGAACACAAAAACTCTCCCCCACAAAACACCGCCCACACATAAATATTTAGAAATAGTAAATGTTGGATCAGGGATCAGAAACTCTTCTGTCAACTATCTGTGACCTTTGGGTGTCCTATTAACACATCATGTCTTTACAAACTTCCTTCAATCTCAAAACATGGGGGGAAACTAAAACAACACATGTCCAAACCGTGATTTCAGGAACAAACACAGCAAACAACTGGTAGTCCAACCAAGTCTTCGAACCGCCTGACCAACCAACTTCTGACTAAGACAGCTCAGACGACTTTCAACAATAAAACAGCCACCACCTCAACACGCCACAACAGCACCAGCCAACCACAAACAAATCACAATTACATCTGACACCCAGGACCAACAATTGAAAAGATCAACTCCAACCTGACAAACAACAAAACACATACACTGACCCACACACACGAACCCAAACACTGAACAACACCAATGCATGCCCACACGCTCGCACGATTGCTTGGCTTCAAAACAAAACAAAAAAACAACAAAAAAAACAGGTTGCTCAATGTGGGACCAACTAACAATGGGCCACTGTTTGGTGCATGACTAACAACACTTCAAAAGGGTGAAAAAAAAGAAACTAACATCTGTTCTGGGGCGTGGTGAAGGGTTTGAGCAAACAGAAAACTCAAGGATCAACCTTCTCTGAACCAGCACAAAATACCTTTCTCACCCCAACCCCTCCCTGATGTATGGACTTACTAGGTCCTACATCACTCTTCTCCTAATCTCCCTCCCTCTCCCATTCAATGATACATTAGCTGGGCTATCCCAGAGATCTGTATCAAATACCAATACATGCAAAATAACCATCTTGGAGGCGTTTGCCGGCACCCGTGAAGTGTTTTCAAACTGTTTTAGAGCTAAATTAATGTTTTTTAATTTAGCGGTGTTTACCGACTTCAGGGAGCTTTTCAAAATTGCTCAACTTGCCAAAAATTAATTTGGGTGGTGTTTACCAATTATTACCAGCGCTTATATGGAGCATCTTAAAATGGTTCAAAGTGTTAATCATGTGATTTGGAAACTCTTGTTGGAGCATTTACAAATCCGGGGGAGCTAAACGTGAGTTCTGGCTGTTGGAGGCGTTACCCGGCACCCGGAGCCCTTTTGAAATTTGTCAACGTGCGTGAGTTTAGGAGGCGTTTGTGGGTGCTGGTGGAAACATTTCAAACTATTCAAAGAGGAAAATGCTTTTTTGTTGGAGTATACCGGCACCCGTTGTCTTTTAAGTTCAACTTGCAAAAAGTTTAATTTGGTGGCCATTTACCCGTGCCCATGGAGTAATTATTATTTTCAAATCACTCAGCGTAAATTTCTGGGTGTGTCAATTGTAGCTGCAATAGAATTAGAACAAATGGCAGTAAATTTGAAATGAATGGGTGAGGTAAATGAGTTCTGTTTTCTCCAGAGTTTCCTTTTAGCAATACCTTAAAAATGAAATTCAATTTGCAATTTGGTTTACAAAATAAATTTCAAGATTCAAAACCATGACCCGGAAATTGAAAACTTCTAGAATCCCTCATCAAAAAGGAGAAAACTCAACCCTCTCCATCGGGGACTTTGAGCAAATGGTTAAGATGGGCCAAGCAACAAACAACTGTGCCATTTTTTAGCCGTTTAGAATATTCTTCCTAAGATTGGTCTAATTTGACTGGGCTTTAATGTTAAAAATCTTTTTTGCAAAGATACGCCCGATTAGAAGTGTGCCTGTCCTTACGAAGACAATTTTATTTGATTTAATGTATCAAGCAATACAAAACCTTTAAATAAAATTCAACACAGTAATTTCAAAATATTCTTTTTCATTTCGCAAATGATAGCTTTAACCCCTGGGGGGGGTTAACTATACACAAGTCTAGTACAAGGGCGCCAATGAAGGTTCTCGCATGTCCCAGCAAAATCCCTTGCTGCGGCCCTGGATTAGATGCTTCTGCTCTTTCTTTATGTGTGTTTATTTATGTGTGCGATTTAGTCAAAGACTGGGAAAATGTTTCCTCTGGGATCTTTTTTATGCAAATTTTGGGTTTTCTACTATTAGGTAATAGTTATGAAATCTTTTTCAAAGTAATTGAAGAATCATTCACCAAACCGCATGTGATATACTTTTTTCTTTTTTAGAAAATGAATTTGTCGAATATTTGATTGTTATTTTTATCTTTATTTGTATTCCATATTGTTTAATAAACACAATTTTACACCAATTTTGATTTCATAGCAGTGGATTTGGCTAGCTATTGTTTTCCATCCCCTTATGCGATAAAATACCCCCGTTGCAGCAGACCTGCATACTCAGCGAATTTCCAGTACAAAACAACATATTTCAATCCAACATAGCGAGATTTTAGAGGTTTTTGGAAGCTCCATAAGAATAACATGGGGAATGAGTATGCAGGTTTGCTGCTACGGGTATATTAAAACTGGGTGGTTTTAATTCAATATTAAGTAGATCTGAACTAGAAGAAGCCACTTACCAAGTTTTATCAAGATGTGTTGAGAAATAAGCGAGATATAGAATTTTACTTATTTCCCATAAGGTTAACATTGGGACAACGTACTGTGTTTACCACTTTCAATATCTCGGTAACCAATGGACATAGAGCAGTGATTCAAGATACTAAATTGTTTGTTTTTTGAGCTGAATTCAGTGGTGCCAACAAAAATTGGATTATTTTTATTTTTCTATGTAAAAAACTCAAAAAACCCATTTTTGGGGGGGTTTACCCCCCTTTACCCCCCCTTCCGGTAGTCGGATTGGGCTGAATTACGAACTCGTCCGAATAATTACTACTTTACACATCCATGCCAAATTTCATTAAGATTGGACCATTTTTACGCGAGTTATCGTGCTTAAAGACACATTTATATATATATATATATATATATATATATATATATATATATATCTATATATATATATATAGATATATATAGATATATATATATCTATATATATATTTATGAAAATGAACGAATAGTGTTTTTTGCTTCTGGGGGCCCCAAAACAAAAAGTTATCATGGTCTCGGGCTTAGGTCTTACCATGAGTACTACGGTAACAGCTTCTTCCCTATAGGGGAAATTCGCTAAAACATACTCCTAGTATTAAAGGTTGAGTGAGATCCCTGTGATTATGGAAAAAACAAAACTTACATGAGAAAAAAGTGTAGGGAACTTTCTCCCAAAGTAATTTCTTAAATTGAATGCAAGAATCCTGCCAGAGAGCAGCAGCATCTGATACGGGCCTGATGAAATTAGTAGAAGAATCATTAAACAAATGTTGCTATGTTAAGTACTTTTCCTAGAAACTATATTTGTCAAACATTTAAGAAGTAGTTTATTTGGTATTTGAAACTATCTTGATTTGTATTAAAAAGTGAAGACAGTTTCCCCCCCCCCCCCCCCAATGTTAATGTTATGGCAATGGAATCGGCTTATTGTTTGTGAGTTTGCAATTGCACAGTAAAACTGCTTATACTTATCAATTATTTCATGTGTTGTTATTTGTGTTGAAGAAATGTAACTCGGGATACAAAATAGATGTAAAAAGATTAAAATCATAAGAAACTTTTTCCAACAATATAGACATCAAATTATTAGATTAAGTTAACAATAATTTTTAACTGACTGTTTGATGTTTCTACTGTGTTATCAATTAGATTGAGTTTGTTGCAGCTGCTATGCCAAGTCGTTCCTTTTGATATCAGGGTTTAGTTTATTTACTCTTTATAACAGTAAAATAACCTTAAAACTCCCAACTGATCTATTGTAAGATAGACAACATTACATCACGTGTCAAAATCTTCTGACTACAAGCGTATAAGCTTCCACCGAAGGTAACTTCTTACAGCAGCAGCGGTTTTACCGAGCTTAAATGCCACACACACGAGCGGGACTGAGTAATCACCTAGTGCTATAAATTACTGTTACAGTAAGAGTCATTAATTCCCCTTTTGTATATATGAATATGTGACTCTTCAGGATTGTTAGATGGTATTTATTTTAATATACAATAAGGATATATATTAATAACACTTCTGCATGTTATCTTAAATAATTAGTAACAATTTATTACACAAATTACTGATATTAAGTACAGAACCAGTTGTTCAATGAGGTACAGGTAACTGCTGGAAAAAGTCTTTTGCTTGCTGGACTTTGCTTAAGCCTATGTTATATAGCGGATGCACAGCCTCCTGAAACATATCAATCACAGTTAGTTTGTAAATAAATCCGTACAAAAAATATGTAAGAACAGATTAATTGTATAGCTGGATAATCTTTAATTTTATTCTTAACACATTTGTGGCGAGTGTCCAGATACCCATGTGGGATATCCATGAGGCATGTGCGGTGATTCCTGGATGTGTGTGTCCCGATTTCGGGCACGAGGTCGGCCGACACAAAAGCAAGTGCTAGTGAGCAACTTGGAGCGTTGCTATTGGCTGTGTCCCCTCTACAGTAACCCTGCCCACCTGTCGCACCATGGCACTAGTTTCACGTTTTCACGCTAGTACGGCAATAGAATGAGTTGCGAAAGTGACAATAGTGATAAAATGCGCCAAAAACTATGTCAGGTGCTGATGTCCTGATCTCAGGCCACAAACTTATTACGTCACAGATCACGTCATAGGCCAAGGGGATTTTTTTGGACACCGTTTTGTGGATAAACAACCTCATAGATAAATGATTCCGTAAAAAACATTTTCCAGCATGGCTGAAAGTTTGAAAATTTTTTCCTGCAGTGAATGTGTTAAACAGAGTGATGACATCTTTGCCCCAAACCTATCACCATCAATAATTTAACTTATTGATATTTTTTCATAATCGGAACCACGGTTTTGCTCCTTACCCTCTTCTTCCTGCAAACTTGTGAGTGAAAGATAACTCAAATACCCCATTGCAGCAGACCTGTATACTCAGCAAATTTCAAATTTAAAAACACATTTCAATCCAGTACAGGAGATGTGACATGTTTTTGTAATCTCCGTTAAGAATAACAGGGGGAATGAGTATGCAGGTTTGCTGCAACAGGTGTGTTAAAACTGGGTGGTTTTAATTCAATATTTAGTAGATCTTAACTAGAAGAAGCCATATACTAATTATTATTAAGATATGTAAAGAAATAAGGAAGATATAGATTTTTTTTTAATTTCCCATATGAAATGATAAAAACCTTAAATGGAAAACATTATCCAGGTTTTAATTCACTAAAAACCTGACAAGTTTTCACATTATCTATAAAGAACATGGTAGTGATCATCAGTGACGTAACTGGTTCACAAATAAACATAGGCGTTAGTATTTCTCCAGTGCAACGATATATTGCACAAGTCGAATTTCAAACGTCAAAATGAGTGTGTTTGGGTAAACAAACTCTACTGATCCGTACATCGTCACATCTCAGAATAAACACCGTTCCAAATTTTTTAATAGGTTAAATGCTGTAACATTACAGCAGATTCTTCAGGTGTAGAATGATAATATTATTGTTTTTTTATTTTTCAAAAATAAGGAAAATTAGATATACTAGAGGCTTGAAGGGGCTAATAGCCCCTAGGCATAATCCTTCTTTACCATAGTACAAAATACCTTCTTAGAAAGTAGGCTTTTGAATCCACAAAATTATGATTATATCTAGCATTTGGTTTAAAGTAAACAAAGCAGACCTTTTTACATCCCAATGGTTTTTAAATGACAGCTATTTCTCATTCTTACGTTATTTCTCATTTTATAGTAAGCTTAAAGCAATTTCAGTATTTTCCCCGAGTCCATGGGATGGAGACCTTCAATTTCAGCCCCCTCCCATCATCCTGTGACCTTCCAGACGCCCACAATTTTGGCGCAAAAATTTCCTTTACGTAATTATATATATATATGTATAGATCATTTGGTATTAAATCTGCATTGTTATAACATAAGCTAAACAAACGTACTTAACTTTTAAATTATGAAAAAACTCAAACCCTTAATTATTATAAAATGAGAAAATCTTAAATTAAAAATGTTTTTTGCTATAGTACATTGAACGTGCGTAGTTAGCTGCATTTTGAAAAAAATCCCACATGTCAAAATCTACCATATGGCTTTGAATCAAGCATTAGCACCACATGTTTAATGTAAACAAAGCAGATGTTTTTCAATCCCAATGCATTTTAAATGGAAGATATTTTTCGTTATTTCTCATTTTCTGGTAGATTTGGACATAATCTGATATTTTTCCCGACCCCCTGGGGCCAAGACCTTTAATTTGAGCCCTCTCCTATCATCCTACGAGCTGTCAAACTCTCACAATTTTGATTTAAAAAAATAGCTTACAGAATTAGTAATATAGATACTCAATTTCACATTCACCTTTCAATATGGAATTTCCATAAGCTGTGTATTTCATATGGCATTTTAAGTTGTACTAGCCAAATTATGTTACAATCTGCTGATGATTTTATAAAATGTTGTTATGGATGTTAGTAGATGTAGATGTAGATGTAGATGTTGTAGATGTAGTTCGTAAAGTTAGTAGAATAGCTATCTCCCATATGACCTGTAATGAAAGGTGAATGTGGAATCGAGTAGAGTGTGTCCGTCTATTATTTTAATGATGTTCACGCTTTCAACCTTATAACTGGGAATATCAGTGGAAAGGGATGGGTCAGCAAAGTTTGTTTACCAAAACATATTCATTTTGACGTTTGAAACTCGACTTGTAATTTCACATACTCTATCAATTGTTTCATTAGAGAACTACTAACGCCAATGTTTATCTGTGAACCAGTTCATTGGTGATCACTATCATGTTGTTTCTAGTTACCGTGCTACTTTTACAAGTTTCAAATTGAATGCTTTGTTAAAAAATGATAAAAAAGTAAACAAAAAGTATAAACACAGCTGACAACATACAAAGAATAGTAAATTATTAAAGTACAATAAAACAACAGGTGACATTAAATATTATGACAGATAACATGGGGAATGATTATACAGGTTTAATGTCCCAAAAATGTAATTATTGGGGATTTTAGACTAATATACATTAGATCCTATAATGATGAAGCCACAAACCAAGTTTTATGAACCCAAAAAACCTATTTTTGACGGGGTACATCGCCCTTTACCCCCCCTTCCGGTGGTCTGATAGGGCTGGTTTGTGATTGATTACCGCTTTACATGTTAGTACCAAATTTCACAAGGATCGGACCATTTTTACAGCTGCTATCATGCTAACAGACATATATGTTTATATTTATAGGATATATATATATATATATATATATATATATATATATATATATATATATATATATATTCAAAAGAATGGTGTTATTTGCTTCTGGAAGCCGCAAAATGAAAAGTTATCATGGTCTGGGGCTTAGGTCCTACCATGAGACCTAGCTAGCTCCTTCCCTTGAGAGAAAATTCGTTAAAACCAACATGGGTCAGTATATAGGTCTTAAGAAACTACCAAGACAGTTTCTTCCCTTTTTACTCCAGACAACATTTGTTAAACAACATTTTATACTTACCAAACATTTTAAACATTCTAAACATTTTATACTTACCAAAGGGCACGAGGAATACAAATTAAACGGGTACTAACGATAAAACGTTATGATTGCACATCAACAAAATTAATTTTTACCTATAAAATAAGAACTAACTTACGAGCAAATTATGTGATGAGCCCAAGATTGCGGGTCGTCCTGTAGGCTGATTCTGAGCAACTGAAAGGCCACTTAGAGTGTAACATGTATGGTAAATGTCTCTCGGCCTGTAGACAAAATAATAAACGGCATCAAAAATCACACACAACCTTTCTTCCTTTTTCCAGTTTTAAATTTTACATTATTATGGCTTGTAATTTTTTTTTTAATCCTTAAAGCCAGGTAGGTGTTATTTAATTAGGCGTTACACCAAGTGTTGTAAACTATCAAATTTTAAACTTAATCGCAAGAACCTATTTTAGAAAATTAGAAAGATTGTTGAGGATTTTGGGGCAAAGTACGATTAAAAATTTCAAACATGTAAATATATTGACACGTAGTACCTACATACCAAGCTCGGGTTACCAAAATCAGTTAATAAGGTAAACACCCCAAATTACGCTTAATACCAGTTTTCAGTCGTCACTTCTCAATCATCCAAACACAATAACATTACAGTCAGTTATATTTTCTATGATCGAGCATTAATGTAAATGACGATAAACTATCTAATTTTTAAAATAACCTGACAAACAATTACTTAAAAGGCTGTGAACAGTTAAGTTTGTCAGTTCCGACGGGCTTCTGCTGCTTCCTTTTGTGAATGGCTTAGAAGTGAGGCAAAGTGAACTAGATTTACTAATAACTAATTTACTAATTTAATAATAAATATCACTAATCGCGTTTTCAAAGTGTTTCTATATAATAAAGAATAATTTCCTTTTAATGGATCAATTAAAATGAGATTTCCCATTATTTTACCCTTAAAATTTTGGGACCTGAATTAGGACCATGAAATTGAAATTTGTTCCCTCTTGTCGGTGTGCTACGTAAGTAGATGTTTTGGGGTTAAGTTAAGGTGATTTTATTTGATTTGAGGCTCCATCTACATGATTTATTCACACATTTGGAATTTGGCGAGTTGAAGGTCTGCTGCAATGGTGTATTTTATAGTATTCAATCTTATAAAAGCACTAGCTGATATACCTGCAGCTTCGCCCACTGAAAGGGTAGCTCATTTTAATTCAATTATATTATGCCATGTGCAATTTTTAGGAATAATTAACAAATGGACTGATTTATTTGGGTCATGTGCGTGCAATTAAACCCTTAAGATGCAGCTTATAATTCCACTCTAGATGAAAATGAGAAAGTGTAACGCTTCCTCTAAACATGTTCCCCCCCTCATGATTAGCAAATGGTATAATTAACTTCCTCCAATTACCCAATACAGAGAATGAGGATAACCCGGAATATAAAACAAAGATGACACTAAGGATTGATTTTCGACTTGATATCAATCTGAATTTATTACGTTTTTGAAATTACACCGAAAACTGTAAGAAAAAGTAGGAGGTAAATATCTTGGCCAAAAACCTATTTCCCCAAAAAGTTTCTAATTAAATTTTTAAATTTAATTCTTTCAGTAGATTAGTTCTCGTACCTTTTCTGTTCCCTGAAAATATTCTACAGGACTCCCACCTATAGTTAGGAAAAACTACAATGGCCGCCATTTTGAATTTTTTCAAGTAATCTATTTTAGCCGTCTGAGAAAGAATATTTTTAAAACCTTTTTTTTTCGCATCTAAAGCCTATAAAGAATAATTGTGCCAAGTTTCATGGCCCAAAGTCTTGTGGTTTTTGAGAAATTAAGCTTTGAAAGCTAAAAGTGGTCGCCATATTGTATTTTTTAATATACTATATGTAGGCCTTTAGAGACAAAATATTGCAAAATCCTTTCTTAGTATGCATCTAGAGCCTGTGAGGAATATTTGTGTCGAGTTTCATGGCTCTAAGCCTAATAGTTTTTGAGAAACTGTGATCAGTAAGTCAGTCAGTCAATGGGTTTTGGCTTATATATTTCAGTGTATATAGGGAAATTTTATGATTTTGAATATTTTATTTTATACAATCTAAAACAAGCACTGTGCAAGCAAATCTTTTTTTGTCCAAAGGTTGATTATAGGGTTTTTGGCTATGAGGAATCAATTAGAGCTGGTCACAAGACTGGGGAAAATTAAATCCAACTTTTGTCCAACAGCCCTTCAAAGACCACGTTCTTGTTGATCAGGACGAGTTAACCTTGAGCCAGTTTTTGCTAGGTTACTCTTCAAGTAATATAACCTCATTTTATTGTTAAAAGCCTTTTGTAAATCTCCAAATACACCAAGAGTCTTTAAATTTTTATCTCATCTTCTGTGATATAAATGAGTTAACTAAACATGAGGCAAATGTTATTTTTGAAATAATCTGGAAAAATCATCATACTTTAACTGAATATTCAAAAGCAGTGGTTACTCACTTTGATGGTTTATCAATAAGCCCTCCACTAGGATGCTGACAGCAGACTAAAATATATTGTTGCAACGCTTCACCGTTGAATAACCAGTGGTCAACCTCTGAATTCGTATTTCCTGCACAGTAAAAGAATTTAAATTAGTAAATTAAATCAGAATCTGAAACTATTATCTAGGGATGTGTTGACAGCAAAAATTGATTGATTCTTGGCACCGACACCTGACAATAGACCCTCAGTTCTCGCAACGGGTACTTTTTTAAAATAGTTTAATTAAAATTAGGGGTCTGCGGGTCCCCGAATTTTTCGGGTTGGGTCAAGAGCTGGTCTGAGACACTGAACTGGGGCGAACAATATTTCGGGCCAAGATCGGGTCTGGCTGCGCCCGATAAGTTACTCCACTCTAATTTATGAATAATGCTCAAATTGCGAATGCACGTTGTTGTCTGTCTTTTCAGACAATGCCGCGTAGGTGACTTTGACCACAGTGGTGGTTAGTGTTGTTTTGATTATTTTGATCTATTGCGGTGTAAGTTCACTATCATCGAACAAAGGCAGTCCAGGACCAATCCAGGCCAAAAAAAACAGGTTTTTGTTTTTGTTGGGCAGGCTGGATCTGGTTAATCCAGGCCAATATTAAATTGCATGCACTGATGCGTTTGAGTGACTTGTTTCGTTCTCACAAGGCCCCATGTTGTAAATAGTTGGACGAATGTTTGGGCAAGTCATTTTCACCCTTGGACAACGATTGTAAACTCCCAAAGTCAAACGTTGGTCTTGGTCAAAGGAAACTCATAACTTGAACAACATCATTTACAATCACAAATAATCACAAAATAACAAAGAACTCACTATTTACTCTGGATTATCGGTTTGAAATTTAAAAATACCAGTTAATGAAAGCATAAATGGTTGTACTGCGAAAGTAGCGGAAACGTAGCATCGAATTCCGCTACTCTGCTAATCATTTTAGTAGCTCGCTACACCTCCTCCTGTTAATTACCTCCTGCGTGACCATGGACCAGCGGAGCCGGATTGGTTGTGTCTTTAAGTCTAATTCTTGCTTCAATTTCTTGAATTGTCATATTATTATTACTATCTTGAATTTCATAAAAAAAATACACCTAAAAGCTATGTATTTTAAAAAGTAACGGGGCTATAGCTTTTGCTACTTTGAAGCGTGCTACTCCCCAACACTGCATCAAACAACCTACCTTGCATACATATAATGCCCTGTATAATAGGAAACATTCCGCCCTGCCAAAAGGAATAGCAACCATCCACAAGTTTATTGGTTCGTCCTTGGAATCCTCCTTCATACCGCATCTGTCTGTTCACAGCCCACCTCTAAACAAAACAAAAATTCTGCATCAGACAATGGGTCTGAAACAACATTTTTATAGAAAATGACTGAAAGTATAAGTTACATTTCAGAGGGATGATTAAGTTTGATTTTTAAATTGAACTAGCGTTTACGCTATATTTTTTATTAAATATAATAAAAGTTATATTTCCTATCAGCAATAATTCTTGTTTGTTTCTTGTTCTTGTTGTATGTAACTACAATAAGTTACCTTGTACCATATAATAATTAATTGTTACTTATTAGCCAATAGTAAATTTTATTTAGTGCAAACAAAATTATTACTGTCATCATAAGGCTTCAAATTTCACTCAGTGAAGAACACTGAGTTTTAAACAACATAAAAAATTTCAGTTAACTTAAAGTCTGGTTGCAGTTGAAAAAAACTTGGAAGTGAGGTCCACCTAATGTTTTATAATGGGTTTTGTTTCTTCAATGCCTACATAATAAAAATCTGCAGGGTGCCACTCTGTCACCCTTGAGCAAATATAAATAATCAATATGGCGGCCAAGATGGCTTAAAACCATATAATTTTTTTTTAAAGTTACCTCACTGCATTTTACGTGCATTTTTTGAGATATTTACCAACACCTATCATCGTTGGGTGGCTAATCCTATATTTTGACAGGATAATATTTTTCGGCCGCCATCTTGGATCGGCCATGTTGGATATCAACTTTATTTTTTTAAATGTAAAGATGGTGTTGTGACACATCATTATGAATTAGATTTTTAAGCTGATTACAATGCTGAAATCTGTTTTTGAAAATATGCATTCGTTAAAAAGATATGCACAAATAAAAATTCATCCCTATACATTTCTTATTTTCAATATTTTTTGGATTATTTTCCTGCTATCTCTCATTATAATAATGATATGTAGTTTGTTTTGGTCTTAAAATATTCAGTGAAATACCGGCTTTCATTTGAGATATTAATCATCAACATCGGACAAGTGACAAATGAGCTATAAGGCTAAATGTAATTAAAAAATCAATTTTTCTGAAATTGGTTTTTAATCAAGTATGTATATCTCTGGTTACAAACAAAGTATTTCGTTAATTTTGATCTTAGAATACGCAGTGATATGTCGGCTTTTATTTAAAATATTGACATGTAAAATTGGTTAAGCTGTAAACTAATTTTAAGGCTCATTACGAGTTAAAGATTAGTTATTTTTAAATTTTACGCTTAATAGTGAATTGTAACTCACCCCAAACTTGTTTGAATTAAATTATCACGGTCTCAAATCAAAGCTGATATTTTACTGAGTTTTAAAAATATTCAGAAATCCAGACCTTTCCTGAAACTGGAGACATGAGTCTTTATATAAACGAAAATGTCTGAAAATTTAAATTTTTAATGGGTTTTAGAACCACAACTCTCCTGAAACTCAATCTATTAAAATAATTTATGACTCAAATGAAAGCCCATAATCTACTAAGTCAATTAAGACCTATACGATTTTTGGGTCTTCTTTGGAACTAGAGAAATCCTTAAAGAAATGTAAAATTATGCAAGTAGGCCTAAAACAAATTTATGTTGAGTGAAAGTGAAAGCTCATAAAGTCACATAACCTTTAGTCTGATCTTATTGAGAGTCAGCTTACTTGAGAGCTGATAGTTTACTGAGTAATTTAAGACCAAAATTCATTTAATACCTCATTTAGAACCTGAGATATTAATACTTGACTAAAAAAGATTTTCTGAAAAATTGATTTTTAACTTAAATTGAGCCTTATAGCTCATCTGTCACTCATACGATGTTGATAATTGATACCTCAAATGAAAGACGGTATTTCACTGAGTATTTTAAGACCAAAATGAACTACATATCTTTATTATAATGAGAGATAGCAGGAAAATAATCCAAAAAAATATTGAAAATACGAAACGTCCTTAGAAATTTTTAGGGATAAAATTTTATTTGAGTATGTATCTTTTTAACGGATGCATATTTTCAAAAACGGATTTCAGCATTGTAATTAGGGTAATAATATAGTTCATAATGAGGTCACAAAACAGGGGCGGACTGGGTACTCCATTAGGGCGTAAACCTTGACTAGCCTGAGGCGCACAGGGGGGGGGGGTCTGGAGGGACGGAATACCCCTGAGGTCTGCAGGGGGTCCGGCGGTCTCCCCCCCAAAAAATACGGAAAATTGCATCCTATACATACGATGATTTGATGCTATTCTGACAGTAAATTTCCAAACAAAATACAAATGATTTTTTTAGGTTCTTTCGTATTATATTTATGTACTTTCACTATTTTCCTATGCATGCATGTAATATAAAATCATGTGCTTCCTGTTTACAACCTTCAACTGCTATACAATGGCGCTGTAAATACAGAATTTATATAAAATTTTCTATGATATTATTTAATTAACACATTCAATATTTTGTTAACAAACAAAAATTCATTATTGACTTAAACTGGTTTAGCACTGAATCAAGCCAAAACTGTTAGCCTAATAATTATTGAAATAAGTTCTATTTTTCTGATTTAACTGCCAGCTAAGAAAATAAAATAAACTATAATTTTTCATCATATTTTATCATTTTTTTGTTCTCATAATTTTTTAAGATTAATTTTGTCAAGATTAGTTTTGTTTAGGCTTAACGTTATTAAGATTTGTTTTGTTTAGGCCTAAAACTTTGTCAGATTTTGGAATGACGACACAGAAATGAAAGTATGAAAAAATGTATATTTTTACAACAACTGAACTAATTACACAAATGACAGATCTAAAATCATCTTACAAAGCTTACTTTCATCAGATAATTTGATAAACTGCTTTAATGTCTTTGAAATGTATAAGTAACTTTTTATTTGTAATTTACAAATTTGTAAGTTAAATTTACAAACTTTTAATTTTGTAAAAGTAGTGATTTTACAATACTACTCACGTCCATGTATCCTGTGTAATGAATATCAAAATAAATTGAAGAGTTTGACTCAAATCAGTTTAGAAATATTAATTGACAGCTCTTCACTAGTTTTTAGTTTTACGTTTTCGTGACTATGGTTTCCCACAGACGACACAATGACGCACAGGCGTGAAATGACGCAGGAAGCGGACAGCTGCTTTAAGTCGCTCAGACCACAGAGTAAAGTACCTCCTACTCGGTCGGTAGTAGGGGGTACACGTACGAGAGAGAAGAGCTGCTTAGCTCACGCTCTCGCTTGCCGGCAGTGTCAACTTCAGGTCTCACACCCGACTTAATGTTTTGCTATTCACTGCTGAAATTCTCACTTTGAGATTTCCTCTCGCTTTCTAGAAATGTGTCTAGGCTCATTGTTTGAATTTTCACGATTTTTTTTTTAACGAGGGCGCAAAGATTGTAATATTGAGAAGGCGTATCGGCCCGTTGGCCGGCGGGCCAGTCCGCCCCTGTCACAAAACCATCTTTACATTTAAAAAATTAAGTTGATATCCAATATGGCGGATCCAAGAACCTGAACCTGAAGTCATCTGAACCTGAAGTCAAATCTACAATTTTAAACTTAAAACTAAGAAATCCACGGGATTTGATAATATTACAGTTGATCTTTTGAAAAAAATAGTTGATAAGATTCTGCCACTAGTCCAGGCAACGAAAGGGTATAGAGGGAATTTCATGGATCACAATTTTTGACTTTGTAACTTTGTTTGGACTAGTTAGGAGTAAAACATATCAAAAGTCCCCGCCCTTAGCCCTTGAGCCGGCTGGGCTGGAAGGGCCTAGAGGTACAATTTTTTAGTTTTTCCTAAATATCTTGAAAACTATCAACTTTTAGTACTCCCTAATAAATTTGAAAATTAAAGAAAGTTAAATTTCCTGTAAGAAAAATACATAATGTCTACTTTGGTCCAACCATTTACAAGGAAAGCACTAATTTTATTAATATTAAAAAAATAGCCCTTCCGTAAGAAATACATGTAAATTTGACGGTAACTTAGATGCCCAATTGGGCAAAGCTGTTTTCACCTAAAGGAAAATGTACAGCATTCAGGAAATATTGACAAAATTTTCACTAATTTGACACCTCAATCATAAAAATTTGTCTAAAATTGAGGCGTTGACGAGCTCACAAAAAACGTTATTTTTCAAGAAATTATAACAAATTGAAATAATTCCTTGAAAAATAACGTTTTTTGAGAGCTCGCCAACACCTTAATTTTAGACCAATTTTTATGATTGAGGTGTCAAATTACTGGAAATTTTGTCAATATTTCCTGAATGCTGTTAATTTTCCTTTAGGTGAAAACATCTTTGCCCAATTGGGCATTTAAGTTACCCTCAAATTTACATGTATTTCTTATGGAAGGGCTATTTTTTAAAATATTAATAAAATTAGTGCTTACCTTGTAAACGGTTGGATTAAAGTAGACATATTATATATTTTTCTTACAGGAAATTTAATTTTCTTTAATTTTCAAATTTAATAGGGAATACTAAAAGTTGATAGTTTTCAAAATATTTAGGGAAAACCAAAAAATTGTACCTTTAGGCCCTTCCAGCCCAGCCGGCTCAAGGGCTAAGGGCGGGGACTTTTGATATGTTTTACTCCTAACTAGTCCAAACAAAGTTACAAAGTCAAAAATTGTGATCCATGCAATTCCCTCTATACCTTTTTTTTAGCATTCATTGCCTGGACTACACCTTTAGTTTACAGGGAGTTTCGCTCGAGGCACTTTCCCTGAAAAATTAAAGTTAAGTTCAATAGTACCAATATTAAAATCTAGTAATTCTTTTAGACTCGACAACCTCAGACCTATCAGTTGTTATCAGTATTTTCCAAGGTGATTGAAAAGATTATGCTTGTAAGAATTTTAAAATATCTTGAAAATTTAAATTTTGTTAGTAATAGGCAATTTGGTTTTACTAAACGCAGGTCAACTGAAGATGCATTAATTAGTGTTACAGAATTAATTTACAATAATTTCAACGAGAGCAAAAAACCTCAGGATTATTTATTGATTTAAGAAAAGCATTTGACTTGGTAGACCATAATATTCTCCTTGCCAAACTGGAAGCAGTTGGAATAAGAGGCAATGCTTTAAATTGGTTTAGTAGCTTTCTTAAGGGAAGGAAACAACAGGTAAAGGTGTTAAATGCCCTCAGTTCCCCTTTGGAGGTGAAAGGGGAGGGTGCCCCAGGGATCGGGGACCCCTGACTTTTGACTCTTCCTTTCCATGGGCGTATCACAGCATTTGCTGATGACATAGCTTTATTTTATTCAAATAAAAATGAAAGATTAATAGGTGATAACATGTCTCAGGACCTCAACCTCTTCAGTCCAGTCGCCAAGCCATGTCACCTCAAATTTTATTTAATTTTATTATTTTTGACTCAAATTTTATGAGTGATTCTAGTACTATTTGATGTACTGAACAAGAATATGGCGGATGCCAGACTGGCATCCTTGAGCAATTTTGAATATCGAAGGTCAAAGTTCAAAGGGCCGAAAATAGAGAAACAATAGTGAAAAAAAATATTTATGGTATCCAAACAAATGTTCCCCAAGATATTTTTTTTAAACCACCACCGATAGTTGCTGGGTGGAAAATAGTTCATTTTCATTGGGTATTAATTTTCAGCTGCCATCTTGGATCCGCCATATTGGATACAGGTTGATTTTTTTAAATGTGAATGTGGTCTTGTGGCACATCATTACAGAATAGATTTTCACGCTGATTACAGTGCCGCAATCCGTTTTTGAAAATATTGTTTCATTCTCAAGATGTACTCAAATAATTATTCTTCCTTGTGCATTTCTTATGGGAGTTTCCGAATTAAACTATTTTTTTGTTTTGTTTTTCTTATATCTCCGGTTCTAATCGCATTATAAATTACTCTACTGTATCAAAATAAACGTACAATTAATTAGAAAATTAAATTCATGCATCTATGCCTCACACCTCAACAATCAGAGAAATCACTATATACTAAAAAAATTTTTAATGGAAAAATAGTTCTTACTGATGAGCCATTTTTAAATTCGCCTTTTAAAAGTATTAAAATCTAATTCTTTAAAGCTTTCTGACAACTTATTATATTAATTTTTTAATATTTATGGCTGCTCAGGAATTTAATTAGCCTTGAATTAGGAATATGTTTAAATTGTAAGATCCCCATGTTTGGTAGCTTTGAATAAAAAAACAAGTGAATTAACTATGTTTGTTTTGCTTTATAAAATTAACAATTAGAAAGATCAAAATAAGAAGGCTCTGTCATACTTTTTGTGTTTAAAAAAATGGTCTGCAACTATTTTGGATTGAAAAGTCAAATAAAATTATTAAAGCTTTCTTCTGCCACGCAAAAACTTCTTTGCCCGACTACTTTTTCCCCATAAAAGATTTGCCAACAACATATGTGTACAGTATGAAAAAAAGTAATAAGTTAAGCTTAAGTTTGGACATTTTTAGCGAATTTCCTTAAAGGAATAAGCTATTACGGTAGTACTCATGGTAAGACCTAAGTCCGAGACCATGTTAACTTTTCATTTTTTGGTCCCCAGAAGCAAAAAATACCTTTCGTTCGAGTTTTTATATATATATCTATATATATATCTATACATATATATATATATATATATATATATATATGTCTGTTAACATGATAGCGGCCGTAAATATGGGCCGATCTTAATTAAATTTGGTACAGACATGTAAAGTGGTAATCACTCGGACGAGTTCGTGAACCAGCCCGATCGGACCACCGGAAGGGGGGGTAAAGGGGGATAAACCCCCCCAAAAATGGGTTTTTTGAGTTTTTTACATAGAAAAATAAAATTTATCAAATTTTTGTTGGTACCATTGAATTCAGCTCAAAAAATCAAACAATTTAGTATTTTGAATTACTGCTCTATGTCCATTGGTTACCGAGATATTGAAAGTGGTAAACACAGTACGTTGTCTCAATGTTAACCTTATGGGAAATAAAGAAAATTCTATATCTCGCTTATTTCTCAACATATCTTAATAAAACTTGGTAAATGGCTTCTTCTAGTTCAGATCAACTAAATATTGAATTAAAACCACCCAGTTTTAATATACCCGTAGCAGCAAACCTGCATACTCATTCCCCATGTTATTGTTATGGAGCTTACAAAAACATGTTGGATCTCGCTATGTTGGATTGAAATATGTTGTTTTGCATTTGAAATTCGCTGAGTATGCAGGTCTGCTGCAACGGGGGTATTAAGTTTTAAGTTGTTAAGTTAAAAAAACAACCCTACGATATTGAGACAAGGTAAAGTTTAAAAAAATGAACAGTATAAGCTTACCTACCAGAAGTAACTTAATATCACAAAGATGAGCTTTACGCAATAATGAAAGTGCTGCAATAGCACAAAATGCGTAACCACCATGAGCTTCCATACCAGGCACTCCTGAAAAACCACCTTCATATGTTTGACAACTGAAACAAAACATCAATAAATTTAGAACTTTACTAGGTTGCCAAATCTTAACCTTACGAGATCATGTGTGTGTACAGTGTGTGAATCAGGGCCGTAACCAGGCTGGTGCAGCCAGTGCACCACACCAAGACCCCCGAGCTTCTGGGGCCCCAACGCAGCGGGGGCCCCCAGCTCTCGGCTAAGGAGGCCTTCGCCAGTGGCGCAAACCAAAAAAGCTTTAAAAAGGATATTTTAAAAAATAAACATTAATTTAAATTTTGGAGATGGAAGAAAATTTTAGTGGTTTATTTTGCTTGATCCGGGCACAATTTTAACTATTGTACATAACACTGACTGATGTCAGAATCCTATTTAAAATTATCCTAAAGATTTTTAAAAGTATCAACACAAAGATGTCGGATGATGTATATTCATGGGCAGATTTAAGTCTTAATTTTTGGGGGTGCTAGGTCACCTCGCTTATGAAGTATTGTATGCTCAAACTCAAACATCAAACTCCTATTCAAATAGTCCTTTTACAGGCACACCCCAAAAAATATCTGTTTATTATACTTGAGAACAACCCTGTTGTAACATATGTAGAAGCTTATTCAAAGTTATATTGACAATTGATGTTGTACTATTAGCGGAGACTGGTGGACAGGCCTATTTACTCACTTGGTGAACTGGATGTGAAGCCACTAATGTAATTAATACAAAAAGATTAAAAACCGTACGTGCGCACACGTTTGGGAGCAGGTTCGGAACTGAGGTTGTTATCACTGCACACTTCCTTGTGGGATTAATCTGCACAATCCCACAAGGAAGTGTGCAGTGATAACAACCTCAGTTCCAAACCTGCTCCCAAATGCGTGCGCAAATACGGTTTTTAATGTTTTTGTATTAAGTGTTTCGTGTGTGTTAAGTGTAGTAAATCAAAGATTTTAAATAAATTGACGCAGCTTGACAATGACAAAGAAGCCAAGAAAATAGGGAACTGTGTGAACCTGCAAATGTTAGATAAGTACTGAAGATGGCCTAGCGCTGAAACGCTTCTAACAACATTATTTAAGGATTGAAGACGTAAGTAAATTACAGATTAATATCACATCAATCCATAGCTACAAATCATTCATACTGATATAGTCGTACGAAACATGAACATGTCTATTTATTTATGGGGTATTTACGAGATATTTCGTTTTGGCAATGGAAGATGACTCTGGGACTGGACACTGCCGTTCATTGGCGAACTCTGATTGATCTTGCGATTGCAGTTCTCTCTTTTACCAATCGATGTTTCGTCTGTAACGGACACTGATCTTACTTGCTTATATCTTATAGAACTAATAATGGTTGTACTATTATTCGTTAAATTATTAAATGCTACTATACCAGATTTTGTCTTAAGAAAAGGATTGTTAAGTATTGCGCCATTACCCTGATCATATACAATGATCGCGATCTAATTGAGAGTCGCAATATCAGCAACTAAATACATCGCTTGAAGCAAACCTCTATAATTGCTTCGTATTGAGGCATTGTTCTTAACGCAATCACAATCGTCGCATTTCAAAACGTCGTTTTTTCTCCACGATGTCTTCTGTCACTTTTGTAATTTCGTCGGCAGTGACTTGTTTTCTTTGAGTCACTTTCTAAACGTTAAAATTCGATCCTTATTTAAAATTTACCCCTAAATATGCAGTCTATCCGAAAGTGTTGGATATGTAGTCAGTCTTACCGGATAGTCATAAAACCTTCGGATCGGACTCGGATGTTCGATCCGATCCGAATCCAATCTGAATTTTTGGATGTCCGCACACCTCTCTTAAATACATAAATCAATGAGTGCAGACTTATCAATGAGTTATGCCTATGTTTACACATAAATACAGAAGATGAAATTCAACCTTTCAACCTACTGCACACCATGAGAATCACTCATAAGCTAACTCAAATTTAACTTACTTGTATAGAAGAGAGCATAAAATATAGACGCATGATTATTGGTCTCAAAAATTTTACACTAAAAATCATCAGCACTGTAAATTTTTTGCCATTCATATCTGTTTGAACCGATATGTAAATAAAACTCATCTGGGTCACTTCTGCGAGTGACCCAGTGTCGCTAGCAATACTGTATGTCCATTTAAAAAGTGTTTGGATAAAAGGGGAAGCTATTGTAAAAAACTATTACACTGCACACTCCATCAAAATACACAAGGTTAAATTAGTTTTTTTTATACAAAGTGAAAAACTTACAGGATAACCCATTCAGCAGAGTTGGCAAATAAGTCATCAGAATAAACATTGGTGAGCATAGCAACAGACAGAGCACAGTAGACTCCTCTGAAACACAAACAAGTTATTTATTTAAACATAAGTGTCTTACTTACTACTACATTTTCTCCAATTCATTCATAATATTTTGTGTATATGCCTTTTTCATCGAAGACTTGAAAAATTTCATTCATAACTCTGGTCTACCCAGAATAGTCTCAATTGTGCCAGTCCTACAACACAAAACCAATTAAATTTCTGAGCATTGAACAGCCACAGTCATTCAGGAAAAAACTGTTTGTCATTCGTAAACAAATTGATCAATGTTAGTGTTAGTAGGAATCTGGTTTTGTTGCTAATTACATTTAATTACGATTTATTTCTGTTTGCTTTAATTAAACAAGGGGTTAATGCAGAATACATACCTAATAATGATTTACCTTAAACTCTCTACATGGTTATCAAGTCATGAACATTTTTATCACTTTACAGTAGAACCTCGCTAATCCGTCACCTACGGGACCATGGTTGGAAAAAGGTCAGATTATTAGAGGAACACATGTTTTGACATAACAACATAGTAAAACTATATTTCAAATAGAAAACAATGCATTAAGAGCATTATTTAACAATCTAGAAAACTAAAAAGGGCTTCAATAATTGAAAAAGTTAATTAATAATTACCGTAACAATAATTTAAAGCAAACTCGTACTTTGTACCGCACCAAGGGTCAACGCTCGACCGAAATATGCACTGACAATGTATTATTTGTCATCGACAGGAGCCAACCTGAACGGAGTGATTCCCACGAAATGTAAACAGAGATAAATTTCCGCTAGCGTGGTCGGACTAAGCGAGGAGAAAACCCCGCCAAGGGTGGACTAGCGTTAGCCTATTGAGCTGATGGCATGGTCGGACCAGGCAAAGAGTTGGACCATCCGAAGTCGGATTAGCGAGATGCAACTGCATTTGGTAATTTGGGCTACATTTTGGACAAATGTAGGCTAACAGTGTAATACTGATTTAGGTTCACTCGAGTTATCGGTTCATTAAGTTAAGATATTAAATATTAAATATTAAATATTAACTGAAAAATAGCTTAGTAGGAAATACTATCGATGGTCTAGATATTCTCATTTTAAGGGCCATGTATCATTCTAAATATTAACCATGAAATATCTCCATAAGTAAAAAGTGAAAAAACCCCAATTCAACATTCCTACAGCAAATGCCCGAAATCCAAGCTGGACACATTGTGGTTTTAATGCAACCATTCAGTTACAACATAATTTCAGCATATTAAACTTATCATTCTACATAACTTTTATTAAATCTGGAGAATAATTACTCCATATTTTATAGTTTATTGATATAATTTATTATATGTTACTTCTCTTTTTGTTTACCTTTGATATTTTATTAAATAAATAAACGATATTTCTTCTCCTATCTATTGAGTATGATTCTTTTGTTATTGTTAGTAGGGTTGAATTAAGGTAAGTGGATAATATTTCTTACTTCTTTACCTATTTATACTTAAATCTAGGCTATTCTAAAATAATTAGGCTGAGATACAACAGAAATATAGATTTATTGACAATTAAATCACAAGCTGTCTCTCTTTTTAACTAAAAGGGGATTTACAAAGTTTCACAATTTAGGGGTCTTATAGTTGAAGGCTGATTATACTAAATATATTTGAATCATGCTCAGGCTAGTTATCAAGGATGGCAAGAGTCTCTTGGTTCGGGTCTAAGGTAAGTGCTGGCCGAAACATTGAATATCTAACTTGATAATATATTTTGATACTTTTAATTTTGAAAATGGTTAATTATCATATGTAATTATAGCTTGAAGGTCTATGGAAGGATAATGGTGATCTCTATAAAATAGTCACTAATAAGGAGTTTGTTTATAAACCAATATGTCTTCCTCAACAATAGTCTTGATGGGAAAATTTTATTATGAGTCAAATTTATAAAGTTTCTCCAATCAAAGTTTATTAATAAATTTCTTGATGTCAAAAATTATTCTTGATGTATGTAGGCTATATACTTTCTTTAGTCTTTATTTAATTTTAATATCAATTTAAAATCACTGGTAGGCTAGTCCAATGGAGGTAAAGATGAATAAGGGCAGATCTTACCAAAGTATTAACTCTTCACCCAGGTCACTATATTTCTTCTAGGCCATTAAAAAGGGACATCGTGACCTGGTATGCCGGCTACTAAAAATATAGGCTTATTAAGGCCTAATACTTTTTTAATGGGAAATAAATTAACACTTGGACAGAGGTCCTTACAGAAAGATGTTAACACTAGGCCATTCTCAATTGGACTACCCTCATCTCCTTTGTTGTAACAATGTAGCACATGTTTTCACTGCACTGGGGTTCACAAATCATTTAAGTATGATTTCCACTTTTGGTAAACATTTAAAAAGAGATCATTTTTGAAAATTTGAGTATTATATGAAATAATTATTTGAGATAGCTTTACTTTTACCTAATAAATAACTTACATTAAAATTAACTATGGACAAAGGTATTGTATTATACAATTAAATTTCTCAAGTGATTAAATTAACTAAGCAATAAATTTCCTTCTGATTTTATTTATAGGGTAAAATAATAATTAATAAATATTTGCCATTAACTAGCATCTGTTTACATATATTATAAATAAATGATTATTAATGTTTATTTACAATTTCAAAGTAAATATTTATGAACTATTGCATATATCAATAAACTAAGAGTGTTTATTTGACAAAAATCAAGTATATACTACCTAACATCCACTTCGCCGTTGACATGCATACAAAACGCTCCACTCGGGTGTCTTACAGACCACAGGAACTGTTTCAGCTTCTCCCTGGACATACAACATCAAATATTATAATACAGTTAAGGACACAAGAATAAAGAAAATGCATTGGCCTTTTTTAAAAGAAAAATTGAATTCATTAGGCAATAAGTGAAAATTTATATTTATGATAATTTGTAATGAATTTCCCCTAGAGGGAATAAGCTGTTATCATAGACCCTCATAGTAATACCTAAGTCCGAGACTGTGATAACTTTTCGAGTCGCTCAAACAAATTAAAAAACCAGCCCGATCTGACAATCCAAAAGGGGGGCAAAAAGTTGTTTTCAAAGAAAAATTGAATTCATCACATTTCGGTTTGCAGTATTGAACTGAATTAAAAAATTAATTGTATTTTGAATCATTACTCTACATCCATTGATCACCAAAATATTGAATGCAGTAAACACAGCACATTTTCCCTATGTTATCCTTTTGAGAAATAAATCAAATTCTATAACTCATTAAATTATCAACATATCTCAATAAAACTTGATATTTGGTTTCTTATTCTTAAAATCTATAATATACTATCCTAAAATCCTCCACTTTTGGATTTCTGTGGTAGCAATCTAGCAATCCTAAATACTCGTTCCCCATGTTATCTTTCTGGGGAATAAAAAAAATTCTTATCTTCTTTGTTTCCTGATATGTGTTATTGAATAATTGGTGTGTGTGGCCCCTTCAGTTAATGTCTGAAGGAAGGAGTGTAATTCCTTCCTTAATCTGCCATTTTTGTTTGAGGCTTATGACGATATTTTGCATGATGGACATTTGTGGAGGTAGTAACCCACTGTTACCATTTACAAACAATTATAAGCATTTCCTACAGTGAACATGTTTAGTTAATAATTTAAGCTTAAAAATTCACTGTTTCTACTGGTTGAAATTTATTACTGAAATTTATTACAAAATATAAAAGCAGATATTTGGCAACCATTGGAACAAAGACAATATTATGTTATTTATTAATTTATACAACGTTTGTCTGATATCCACTACCTGTTAATGACTTTGTAGGCTTCAGGTGTAGCAAGAGAGCACAAGGTATTAACAGCAGCAAACGTGGGAGCAAGGTGGGACATTTGGCCTGGTCCACCGCCAAAACCACCATCTGCATTCTGGCATCTAACAGAGTACCATGAATATCACATGGATGTTTAAGATTCCTTTAAAGTTTACGATTATGATTCTAAGGCCCATTGTGGGCTATTCAATGTATCTGACAAAGATAATTTTTTGATATGAGGTGTTTGGAGCGAGGAGATTGCTCTTTGAATCCTCGTATAAATTTATCAAATTTCCCAATCACTGTCAGTCTACTGCTTAAGCTCAACAAAGGCTCAAGATAAGATTGAGCAGATCATCGGTGCAGCAGAATAAGTCATCAGGCTGACGTGCGCAGGCACTGTAACCCAACTATTTGTAATCTTGTCCAGCTCTCCTACTCCAATCTTATGTTATTGCCAGCAAGATATGCGTAGCACTCACAATTGTGGGGCAATGCTTTTCTGGGTTTTAAATTGATCTGATTGCTTGAAACTGCTATCAGATTTGCACTGAAATGACAAAAAGAATATCGAAAAAGCGGACAGCATAGCAGAAGTTGATCCAAGCAAAAGAGCCCATGTAACAATGACACTTATCCTACAAACCCACATTTTTTATGCACAGCCTAGTAAAATTATACTCAAATAAATAGTGGTTGAATCAAACTGTAATGGAAGTTTAACAAATTAAAGTATGTATAGTATTTTATCCAAAATCAGAAAAAATTGCATAATAATTTATTATATTTACAACTTAGAATTTACAAATGTTTCTTTGCACTTGAGTTTCATGGTTGCCACAGAATTTTTGAGGCCTTTTTTCCTGACTTTTACTGACCAATCTGAGAGATTTTTCTTGACTTTTTGGAACCACGGGGTTTTACAAATAAAGACACATTATTTTTGTTGTTTTTAATGCAACCCCCTCATTGATAGTAAGGCTCAAGCAAAAAATGTTTAGTGTTGTTTTTGGGCTATTTAGAAAATGAATTCATTATTTTGATGACTTAAAACTACACACAATTCATATACACTCTAAAATATAACAACTTAAGATATATGTGGTTTGGTAAATTTTTTACAGAAAATATGCCGATTTGCCAAATTTAAAAACCATACGATTTAAAGAGCGTTCGTATGAGATACAAACTTTTTAGATGTATACTGTACATACGTTGAAATATTGTACATACATAAACAGTTAGAGGAATGATTACAAAATTTCTTTTTTTATATGGTACAAATTTAAGAGCGTTTGTATGAAAAATGTAAGTAGGACATACTATACATTTAGGTGTATAGTAGACATACGTTGAAAAATTATAAATACAAAAACAGTTTGAGAAATGAATACACAATAGCTTTCGATCGATGACGAAGGAACACAAGGGGACATCACTCCTTTACGAATATGGTCACTGGGGTTCGGGCCATGATATTAAGTATGACTTTCAATCGCTGTTGAGGGAAAAGAAGGAGGCATCACTGCTTTACGAATATGGTCACTGTGGTTCGGGCCATGATATTAAGTATGACTTTCAATCGCTGACGAGGGATTGATCAAAATAAGTTTGGATGATTATTAAAAGATATATTAGAAAATTTACTAGCCTTGTAGATTCACCTTAAAAATCATCGGTTTCTGATTTTGCATCTGACCAACTCATTTCCAACAATAAAAAAGCACACAAAATCTTACACAGTACAAAAATTTATTTTAACTTCCGATTTGTGGGGGGGAAATCGACATTCGAGACGGACAGATTATGTCACTGCAAATTTTCCTGACTTTCGGCATTTTTTTCCCTATTTTTCCTGACTTTCGGCATTTTTTCAAACATTTTCCTGACTTTTCCTGACCAACACCGAAAAATCCTGACTATTCCTGACTTTTCCTGACTTTTAATGTCTGTGGCAACCCTGAGTTTCTTAACTATATCAAATTTAATGGTATTTATGGGTGATTCTCAAGAAAGTGGGATATTTCATGTCCCGATTAGAAAACATCATTTACAAATAATTTTATACTAAATCCGTATTTCGATTAAAATAATCATATATTTAATTTCGTAAGGCGAATCTTTGTGTCAAAATTGTGGGCGTTCGGCAAGTCGTAGAAAGATGGGAGCGGGCTCAAATTTTAGGTCTCTATTCCGAGATGGCGGGGAAAAAATACTGAAATTGCTTGAAATTCACCAGAAAACAAGAAATAACGTAAAATATCTGCCATTTAAAAAGCATTAGAATCTAAAAACGTCTGCTTTGTTTACATGAAAACATGTGTTATTTATACTTGGTTTAAAACCACATGATAGATGTTGATATATGGTTTATTTAAAATTTAGCTTTAAGTTTAGGTTGAACTGTCTCTAAGAAATAACTGTTTTTTTCTTTTGAATATTATTATTTTATAATTTAAGTGCTTTAACATACTCACCATTTTAAAAACATTAGGAATTACATAGGTCTGTTTTGATTACATTAGTAGTTGTTGATGCTGATTTAAAGCCAAGTGATTTGTAATATTAACACAATCGATAAGCGTAGACTATAGGTATAGAGAAAACTTAACATTTTTTAGGCCCGCATTACATTATCAAATATTTTATAAAAGATTTATTCGTCCAATCAGAATTTAAGATTTTATTTTGAAAATCAGCTGGCTTGAATTTTGATTGGTCAAACCAAATCTTTTATAAAAGATCTTTTATAAAATATTTGATAGTGTAATGCGGGCCTAAGGCCTCTAGCTCTGCCTGTTATATGTGCGGTCGGAAATGGTCATACTTTTGGCCGAGCAACAAGAGTGTGCTGCATAACAGTGATTGAGTGCAACATCAACTTTAAAAATTTGGCCAATAAAAGTACGTTGAATCTTGAATTTACAAACAGAAAGCAGCATTTACTCCCGGACAACCATAAAAACGTGTGGGACGGACGTAAGGTAGAATCCTCAATATTCACTATTCTCTAAGCTGGTGGTCTCCAAACCTAACTCCCGTTTAGGGTGGAGCCAGAGGCACCAACGTCAGCGGGAGACCATTTTCTGATTTCATCCTTACCAATTTGCCTATTGCGTAAAAAAATGTAGCTTCAATAAGAAATTTCCATAATAAGTACCCTCTTAGTAAGTACCCTCTAACCGTTCAATTAATACTTTTGAACAGCTAGAGGCTATACGAGCTTGATGACGCCACAATTTGTTTGCATTTTTGTGTTAAATCTCATGACTTTCCTGGGGATATAAATTTAAATGCTACAATCTTAGTTAACCTTTAGAAGTTATTCTAACCACTTTCATATGTTTAATTGGAAACAAAGTGGACTGGCTTTGGGTTTGTTTTGAGGTGTCGACGGATAGTGCCACTGTTCTCGAGATTCAGCCCTTTACTATACTGAAGTTGAGTCCTTTCTTAAAAGTCTGAAACGTACTAGCAAATGTCAAAATACCTTTAACATTACCCATCAAATATTTAATAAATATTATAGACTATATTACATAAAATATTCAGCATTGATATTTTATTTTTAGGGGCTTTTGCCCCTAAAAGCCTCTAGTAGTAAAGAAACACGCGGTGGATTCCATATGCCTGAATTTAACATTAATTAGAAAAAAATATGAAACCCGCTGTTTGTCATTCCTCTGGCATGTCACTACCTTAAAATACGACAGAGTTTGCTGATTATAATCCACTTTAAATAGTTATACATATAGTCCAGGCAACGGAAAGGTATAGAGGGAATTTTTTGGAACACAATTTTTGACTTTGCAGCTTTGTTTGGACTAGTTAGGAGGTGAACATATCAAAAGTCCCCGTCCGTAGCCCATAAGCGGGGGGAGGGAGGGAGGTCTGCAGGTACAATTTTTTGGTTTTTCCTAAATATCTTGAAAACTATTAACTTTTAGTATCACCTATTAAATTTGAAAATTAAAGAAAATTAAATTTCCTGTAAGAAAAGTATGTAATATGTCTATTTTGGTCTGACCATTTACAAGGTAAGCACTAACTTTATTAATACTTAAACAAATATCCCTTCCATAAGAAATACACATTAATTTGTGGGTAACATACATGCCCAATGCGACACCGCTTTTTTCACCGAAGGGAAAACGAACAACAGTCAGGAAATATTGACAAAATTTCCAGTGATTTGACACCTCAATCATAAACATTGGTCTAAAATAAAGGTGTTGGCGAGCTCACAAAGGTCGTTATTTTTCAAGGAATTATTAAAATTTTTATAATTCATTGAAAAATAACGGTTTTTGTGAGATCGCCAACACCTTTATTTTAAACCAATTTTTGTGATTGAGGTGTCAAATTACTGGAAATTTCGTCAATATTTCCTGAATGCTGTTTATTTTCCTTTAGATGAAAAAAGTGTTGCCCCATTGAGCATGTGTGTTACCCACAAATTAACATGTTAACATGTTGTCATAAACATCGAATATAATAGATATCGTGTCATCCACTGGCAAGTTGTATCATTCCTCCGGTAATCATTTTTTATTTTTTGTTGATAAATAAGAAAAAATTAATGTTTTAAGTGTTCCTTCTGGAAAAATAACACTTGAATATCAATCAATTGGAAAACACGAAGAACAGACATTAATTCTAAAAATATTTTTTGTCATTTATTGACATATTATATCCCACTTTATATATACCATTATAATGTAGTATGGCTTTTATAATTGGTGTTAATTAGTTGCATAACTAAGCCTGATAATCTTCTTGTCAAAATGAGGCAAAAATAAAGCAAAACACAACTGTTTTTACAAATACTAATGTTAAAAAGTAATAAACTGTTAATTACCTTCCCAGAAAAATTGCAATATTACTAGAATAGTCTTTGTCTATTGAATAGTTCAACATCACCAAGGAGTGTGTTATCCAATAACATAACCATGGTCTGCTTGCATCTAAACACTGGAAAAAAAGTTATTGATTATTGCATCCTCTGAATCCAGATAATTTACTAATATGGTTTAATTACCTTATCTCTCGTGATCCAAAAGATTCAAAATGCAATTCTAGACTGTCCATCTGCCTGTGTCGCTTGTTCAGTCAAATAATTATTTTTTACATCTTAATGTCGTGTGTGTACATATGCGTCAAGTTGTGTGTTTGGGAAATTTTAATGTACATTTTTAAATGTGTTGACACTCTTTAATGAAGAAATTAGGCTACCTTGTACAGCTCAAGAATGGCTCCAAAGCGAGCTGAAACTAATTGTCATTTTGCAACTTTTGGATCACAAGAGATAAGGTAACTGAACCATTTTAGTGAAAAAATGTATTAGGCTAACATTTTATTAAAACAAATGATTAAATTTTTTATCATTCCGTGATTTAAAAAACCCTAAACTTAAACTAATTTATTCAACCAAAGCTTTTGGAAGTTAAAATGGTGCATTGGTATTATATGGAGGCCACTATTTTTTGAGAGATTTTGTTTACTGGATACCAAAAATAACCATATAATTGGAAAGAACATACTTTAATTGATTTACTGTCCAATTTCGACATAATTATGATAAGCGGTCTTTATGTTCTGCCTCCCAGAATACAGCGATGTTGGTGAGGATTGAGTTGAACGCGTCGCCTTTGCTAGCGGCCACACCCGGTCGCCACATGTATGGCAAGCCTAATACCACATGTACGGCTGCAGCGGTTATGTTAGATTGGGTTATCATAAATATGTTAATAAGACTTTCCTCGTTTTGATATGATTCAAACTATGCCAGATTATTCATACTTTCAGTGGTGACAGGTGAAGATCACGCTCCGGTCAACGACCTGAGCTTCCGTACTTGGAAGGGATTTGGGGGGCAAAAGTATGACTCATCTGGTATCGTTAGATTCGTAACGAAACGAGAAAAGCCCTACTAACATATTTATGATAACCCAATCTAACATAGCCGCCGCAGCGCGCTGTATAAGGATGGCCTCCGTATAATACCAAAGTACCGTTAAAATAGCCTACTCGTAGTATAGCTTTACTAAACATGTTTTGTTATCTATTCTTGGATTATGTAGATGAGACCATGTGTGCAGAAGACATCCACACATGTAAGGGTAATAACCATGCCCCCTCCAATGCACTATGCACCTGTTCACTTTTGAGCTATGGAACAGGTTAGAGAAGCTATTCTTTGTTCTATGCAACCAGTAGTTATAAGAAGTTACCACTACTTATAGGAATGTAACCTAATATTTTACCAGTTGCAATTGCATGAGTTTCTTTTCACTATTCTTTACGGCCTATTCAGCCATGTGTGGATTTCTGGGGTTACCAAGGGGTGCCTGGCACTTCCTGATATTTGGTGGATTTGTTAGCAGTGAAGGGGGAGAATGTTTTCAACATAACTTTGATTGAGGTATTTGCACAAATTACTAATGGTTGTTGTTGATTAATATAAGAAGCTACTTGGAATAGGCTTTAAAATGGACCATTTAAACAGGAGTTTGATTTTTGAAAGATTGCAGAAAGCTGAAATCTCTACAAGAAGATCTAGTACAGTAAGATCCAACAACTCCATGAAGTTAGCAAGACTATCAAGTCACTGAAATCAAAAAACTCAAGTGGCTTTGATGGTGTTCCATCTAAGGGTGTTAAAAGCACTGTGAAAGCAAGTTGATACATCCTCTAACAAATATTATAAACAAGTCATTTGCCTAGGGAAAATTTTCAAAAAATCTTAAAACCGCCAAGTGTGTATCCAAACTTTACATAAGGTGACGCAACTGAAAACTATACCAATATCACTCCTCTCCACCTTCTCAAAAATAATTGAAATGAAAAGATTGTTTTGACTAGACAACTGCAGCATCTTTTACAAAATCAGCCACTGACAGAAGAACAGCAAGTAAATCAACAAATACCGCCATCATAAACATTATAGAAAAACTCATAAAAGCCATTGAAGAAGGTGACAAAACCAACACAGTTTTTATAGATTATAGCAAAGCTTTTTGATTGTATGTCATGACTTGCTTCTTAAAAAACTAAAGAATATGGGAGTAAGGGGCACTGAAGGAGAATGGTTCAAAACCTATATAACTAACAGATATGAAGCAGTAGAAGTCAAGAAATCAAAAACAGATGTCTTCCTGAAAACCATACCCAAACCAGCCATGATAAAATCAGGAGTTCCCCAAGGCTCAGTCCTGGGGTCAGTCTTCAATCATGTATGCTGATGATACCGCTTTGTTACTCAAAAATAAAAATTCCATTGATCTGGAAATACAATTTTTTTTGCTTTGGGAATGGCACAACAATATTTTTATGCTAACAGTCTGGTGCGGAATGAGAAAAAGTGCCAACAGCTTATCATTGGGAAGAAAAGAGAAGTTGTAGGACTGCAAGTGGTAAGTTATGAGTAGTGATAGATGATAAACTTACCTGATCTGAACACCTAGACAAGTTGTGCAGTAATCTCAGCTCAGCTCGGTGTAAGCTATGGAGGCTAAGACACATATCTCGTGATGAAACTACAAAAGCAGCGTACTTTGCTCTGTTTGAGGCACATGCCTGATATGGGATAGCAGTGTGAGGAAATTCCACTAGAACATAAAGAGGATCCTAGCTCTGCAAAAAAAAGCAGTTCACATTCTAAGTGGCCTGAAAACAATTTTTTTTATATGAATCAAAGCCAAATTTAACCATGGTATTTTGTTATCTTCAGGCCTACCAATTCTTATGCAATATAATGGTAATGGTATGCAATCTAATGGTAATGTTCATACCTGATAACTTGATGGCAAATGTGACAAATGTTGTTTTAAAAACTTCAAATGAACTTCAGCATGAAGTAATGGTTCCTCAGGGTCTATTTCAGCTCTCTTGTAAAATAAATTGAACAATTGTTCAACGGATTTCTCAACTTTTTCCTAAAATAAATAAAAAATAAATATTTAACACTAAGAGAGTAGGCTTAAGTTACACAAATGTAATGTGTAATGTGGTTTAAGAGAGTATACAAGCATACGATGTATGATTAGCAATATTTTAAAAACCTAAAACTGATTTAAGTTAACATAGAGTTTTGAAAAGTTAGAGCGTGTAAATATATAAATTTAAGTTATTGTGTCTAATTTAATCAAACTTAGCATCACAGAGTATATATAGCCATATATGTAAATTAGCAAACATTTAATATATATAACCAATTTATAAGCTCTTATGGAGTCAAATTCATATTGTAAGAGGGTAAATCTGCAAAACTCTACCCTTGATAACAATCGTTAGGCTTACAACAAAAAAGGTGGGTTTCAAACCTTTAAGCGCCTGACAGGGTAGCCCCACACTACTTGAACTAACTGTAAGACATAGACATAGACATGATTTATAAAACGTAATCCACCCGATCTTGATTCCTTAAAGACACCGGATCTGACATCTCTGTTTTCCTAAAAGACAGCTACCTGATCGACGGTATCCGACCAATTATAAACTAAGTGCAGCAAACAAGTCGACTACCTATGGTTTTATCAATCTCACTTTGGACTTAGGACTTCGTCGTTGTTTGACTTGGCGTTTTGTCGTAGCAGATGTTCTGATATTTGGTCATATTTTAATCTTTTACCAGACTGCCGAAATAAACGCCTCGTGGAAAAACAGACTTAGTGGCACCCAGCCAGCAGGTCCAGAACTCTCAACCGAGTGTGAAAGCACTCTCTGTACATGTTCCCCATCACAACATTTTTGCACACTTACCAGAGTTGATCCGTCCATCCGGGGTACCTCGGAATCCTCGGCACTCCCCTTTACATTACATTCGAACTACCGATGGTCCACCGGTGTTTTGTCGTCCCTGTCGCCTGGCTCCTGACCGTCTCACAATAGCGAAGGTGGAGTTTGACTCAATAGTTAAGGAAGGCATAGCACGGCCTTCTGACAGTTCTTGTAAGTCTCCTTTACATATGGTTCCAAAGAAAACTGATTGATGGCGTCCCTGTGGTGACTATCGTGCACTCAATGTATGGACAATTCCTGACAGGTACCCAGTGCGGCATATTCATGACTTTTCCCATTCTCTTAGAGGATGCACTGTTTTCTAAACCATCGACCTCGTCAAAGCTTACACACTGATCCCAGTCAATCCGGATGATATCCCGAAGACAGCCATTACAGCACCTTTCAGCCTCTTAGAGTTTCCGTTTATGTCATTTGGTCTTCGCAATGCCGGCCAAACCTTTCAACGTTTCATTAATGAAGTTATGTCTGGCCTCGATTTCTGTTTTGCTTACATTGACGACATACTTGTTTATTTTTTTTTCAAATATGCCACTGAACACGAAATCCCTCCACACTTTGTTAAGGCTTTTGACATAGTATGGGTTATTAGTCAATGTCGGGAAATCCGTACTTAATGCCAACAGTGTAACATTTCTAGGGTACGAAGTTTCCGCTGCTGGTACAAGACCACTTCCTGATCGTGTCAAAGCCCTGCAGCAGTTTGCATGCCCATCGACAATGAAAGGTTTGCGTCGTTTTCTGGGTATGTTGAATTTCTATCACAGATTTATTCACTCAGCTGCCAAACATCAAGCACCACTCCATGGCGCTTTGAAGGCAACCAACCTGTGAATTGGACTCCTGATTTGGATACTGCTTGCAAAAAAAACATCTCGCAAATGCTACCTTACTCGCTCACCCGGATCACAAAGCCCCTCTCGCTTTGTTTTGCGATGCTTTGAGCACTTCCGTCACAGCTGTTCTCCAACAGCGGGTTAATGACTCCACCTGGGAACCTCTTTCGTTTTTCTCACAGAAACTGATCCCAAAACAATCCCTTTGGCCAGCATGCTATCGTGATCTTTTCACAATCTATGCTGCTATAAATCGTTTTCGTCATATTCTTTAGGCGAACCACTGCATTGTTTTTATGGAACATAAGCCCACAACATTTGCTTTCGGTCAAAAATGAGAAAAACTTCCTCTAGTACAGCAGAGTCAACTCACTTTTATCTCCCAGTTCACTACAGATATCAGACACATTTCTGAATCGACTAACATAGTCGCTGATACATTTACTTGGATACTTGGAGATTCGCCTCGTTGGCAGTTGCATGAGGCGTCGTCATAATGTGGCCGTAGGCCAACATTTAGAAGTTGGTGAATTTAGGCTTTCCTCATGTCAATGCACTGTCTAGTAATCCTCCTAATGTTGTGGAAACTAACATTATGCTAAAGATCTGCTAAAGACATGCTAAAGACCTGGATATGCCTCGATGTAGGCTCAGCAGCTCCCAAAAGGGTTACCCCTACTACACAATCTCCACAACTCACTCCCTGGCAATGTGCACAAGCTGGCAAGATGCCACTGAACACGAAACCCCTCCGCACTTAATTGCATGACGTGTCATATGTTTAAATATGAAAAATCACAAAATATGTAAACTCAATGTGACAAATAAAGTATTTCATTTCATTTTATTTCATTTCTGGACTTTTTATTTTCATCTGAAAGACTTTAAATAAAAGTGGACCCAATATGGAACCTTAGGGTATGCCAATTGTTCTATCTTTCCAACCTGAAAAGTACATAATTCTATTTTCTAAAATGCTTGTTCTTTGTTTTATTTTTGAAAGATACAATGTGATTAAGAAAAGTAAGGTCCCATCAATACCATAATTCCTGAGCTTCAATATGAGTACTGAATCATCTACATAATTAAAAGCCTTGGACAAGTCAAAGAACATAGCAACTGTAGCCTGTAACCCGTCCAAAGCTTCTGTAATTTCATTTCCAAACTGTGGTGGGTGCAGAATTTGTGTCAATTTCTTTCCTAAATCCAAAATTGGTTATTTAGGTATAAAAAAAACATTCAATTTGTTTTTCGTTTTTTTGTTTTTCGCTAATCTAGGATGAATAATCTAAACAAAAATTGTTAAGAACTAAACATTAGGAACATTAACATTAGGCTGATATAGGCCTACATGTTAGTTCCTACAAATTTCATATCTGATATAATACCATTCATATCTATAGCACGATTCAACATTAAATGAAAAGAAATGGAAAATTATTTTTGGCGGATTGACACAAGGTACGATAAATCTTGGATTGATTGAACTCGGAAGACCACTCGGACTGTGCAACAATGCAACCGATTGGCTCTTATGTAAACTGACTCGGCCAAAGTTAATCGGATGGAGATTTTTTTTGGTAAAAAATTTTGGTTTTAAATGGATTTAATATTGCCTACATTCAACAATTCAATCCAAGTGCACAAGCTAGCTCACAATCCTCCAATAAAACTCGGCCAGAGTAGACTCGGACAGATCGAGCAAGCTCTTAACTCGGCACACGTAAATACCCCCGTTGCAGCAGACCTGCATACTCAGCGAATTTCAAATGCAAAACAACATATTTCAATCCAACATAGTGAGATTTGATATGTTTTGGTAAGCTCCATAAGAATAACATGGGGAATGAGTATGCAGGTTTGCTGCTACAGGTATATTAAAACTGGGTGGTTTTAATTCATAATTTAGTAGATCTGAACTAGAAGAAGCTACTTACTAAATTTTATCAAGATATGTTGAGAAATAACCGAGATAAAGAATTTTACTTATTTCCCATAAGGTTAACATTGGGACAACGTACTGTGTTTACCACTTTCAATATCTCGGTAACCAATGGACATAGAGCAGTGATTCAAAATACTAAATTGTTTGTTTTTTTTTAGCTGAATTCAATGGTGCCAACAAAAATTTGATAAATTTAATTTTTCTACAAGTAAAAAACTCAAAAAAACCCATTTTTGGGGGGTTTATCCACCTTTACCCCCCCTTCCGGTGGTCCGATTGGTTCACGAACTCGTCTGAGTGATTACCACTTTACACGTATGTACCAATTTTCATTAAGATTGGACCATTTTTACGGCTGCTATCGTGCAAACAGACAAATATATATATATATATACATATATATATATATATACATATATATATATATATATATATATATATATATATATAAATTCAAACGAATAGTGTTTTTTGCTTCTGGCTGCCCCAAAACGAAAAGTTATCATGGTCTCGGGCTTTGGTCTTACCATGAGACCTACGGTAATAGCTTCTTCCCTATAGGGGAAATTCGCTAAAATCAAGCTCCGTTCGAGATTAATCGTACCATGTCAACCCACCATTATTTAACCAGGCAAGGTTAAGTTAGCGTCATATGGCCCTTTTATACCCTATAAATTTAAATGATTAAAAAAGTAATACAGAAAGATCCACCAGTAGTCAAAGTTCAATAAATACTATAGCTTGTTGGGCTGAACTTGATATCCAATTTCATTGAATTATTATCAACTGTATAGGCCTACTCTACTCTATAACAGTAACCAATATTCATCAATAGCATATCAGTAAAAGATGCGGATGATGAGAAATGAGGTAGGCCTAAGTATGCTTAAGTTGATTGGATAGTTAATATTAGTAACTTTTTAATTTATTTTTCGGTTAGGCCTATCTATGTTATGTTTGATTTTTATATTAATTTTTATGATAGGAATTTAGGTGATCATTGTTATTGAGACAATTATGATTTTGGTCATTGGTTGAAACTTATGTTTTTCTAACAATGACAGATGTTAAAATAGTTCATCGACTGAGTTAAACACGATAGGTTGATAGTTGATTCTGGATTACAGAAAACTATGTGGACAGGCCAACACATGGGAAATGCTCATGTTAAATTTTGTTTAGAAATTCAGTTGATAAATCTGAGCAAAACATGTAAACAATAATAATTAGTAGGTTAAATGTAACCTTGAAAGGCATAACAAGATAACCTAATGTGAAACTCAAACCATTTCAATTTGTACAGTACCAAACATTCCCAAGCTGATCTTAAGAGGGATTCCATAGACTGTTATATCATTAGACCTACTTTGTCCCTCCTCTTAACATAATTAATGGGTCAGAATCTTGTCTCAATCGTGATGACGGTTGTTCATTAACCCGGCAGAATTGACTTTGATTTGAAAACTCGAAGACTGACTCAGGGTGTTTTAGACCAGGTCTTTTATAAAAGTTAAGTTAATTATTTGAAAAATTATGTGTTTAATTTTACAAGAACTCCACTGAGGTCTTTTACATTTGTTTTTTGACCAATTTAGAATATATTATGTGCATACAAAATATTTATGCAACATAAAAAAATGATTTTTAATTGCAGTAAGTACTACAAAAATTATTGTTATTGCATTAACCCTCGAGTGGGCGCATGCGGAGTTTTCCTCCGCACGTGTTTTTTTATTAACCCGACAGAACTGACTTTGATTTGAAAACGCGATGACTGACTCACGGTCTTTTAGACCAGGTTTTATATAAAAGTTATTACCTTGAAAAATGATGAGTTTATTTGCACAAAAACTCCACTAAAGTCTTTTACATTAGTTTTGTGACTACTTTATGTAGGATATATCTGCGTACAAAATATTTATGTAATAGAAAAAATTTATATTTTGAATTGCTGTAGGTACTTCAATAATTATTGTTATTGCGTTTAAAACGTCCTTATGTTGTACAACAATGTGTTTATACTGTCAAAAACCCCACAAAATTATTGTAAATTAGTGTTTTGAATATTTTATGTGAGAAATATGTGCACACAAAATAATTATATGTAACATGAAGCCTTAGCTGACTCACGGTCGAAAACACCAGACCTCTAAAGAAATTGTTATTGAACTGACTGTAAGGGTTAGAGAATGACGGGAAGTGAGTAATGATATTCCTGGAAAGACGTACAAGAGGTATAGTGACGGCCAGCCCTGCCGACACCCAAAAAATATAATTTTTATCAAAAAAACTACTAACCCGGTCTTTTAGACAGGTAAGTCAGTCCTGGCGGGTTAAAATAAACAAGGATAATGGGTGTCGACAGTCGTGTCCGGCTTTGTACCTCACACACCTCATTCCAGGAAGCCCCTGAAGCTATTATATCTTCCCACACCCCCTTAGTACCTTTATATTTGCAATTCAGTGATGCCGTGTCAGTTTGCGGAGTACCCTCTTCCGTAATACAGACAGTGATTCCTATCTATAGTAGAAAATTACTTAGTATGTTCAATTGCATTATTTCACCTGTTAAGTTGAACAAATAATTGTTTTAATGATGTAATGTGATTCCTAATGAAGTTTGTTAACATTTAAATATATAAAGTGATACCTAATCTATTCAAGAAAATTACTTAAGTTACTATGTTTGATTGAATTATTACACCTATTAAGGTGAACAATTAATTGTAACAACTCTGAAATATGATTCGTAATAAAGTTTATCATCATTTAAATACAATATTTCAGTAAAAAAATTAAAAAGGGTTAAATTTATAAAATTTTATATTGCGGAGTAAAACTTCGCATGCGCCCACTGCCATTTCACCGGTAGAGCGCCTTTTCAAGGGATAAAAAACTTCCGGGTACTTTGGTATTACGGAGGCCACTGTCTTTAGAGAGATTTTTTTGGTGGACTGCAAAAATAACTACATCATTGGAGATAACGTAGGTACTCTAATTGAATTGCTGTTCAAATTTGACTTCATTAGGCCTATGATGAATGGTACTGCCTACCTCCCAGAAGGCAGCGATGTCAGCGAGGATTGAGTTGAACACGCCTTCACCGCCACTATCGGCCACATCCGATCGCCACCCTTATACAGCGCGCTGCGGCGGTTATTTTTAGGTTAGGTTATAAATATGTTAGTAGGACTTTCCTCGTTATGTTAAGTTATGAATCAAAGGATACCAGATGAGTCATAGGGCCTACTTTCGCCTGCCAAATCCCCTCCAAGTTGGCCCAGGTCTGGTCGTTGACCAGAGCGTGCACATCACCTGTTAACGGGTTTTAGCGGACGAAAGTATGACTCATTTGGTATCATTCGATTAGTGATGAAATGAGGAAAGTCCTACTAAAATATTTATGATAACCCAACTTAACATAACCGCCGAAGCGCGCTGTGTGGGGGTGACCTCCGTATAATACCAAAGTACCAACTGCCGTGTATATTTAGTACAATGATGTGTTTATGTTGACAAGAACTCCACAAAAATATTGTAAATTAGTGATTTGAATATTTTATATATAAGAAATATGTGCATACAAAATATTTAAATGTAGGCCTAGCCTAACATTACCTAAGCCTTTATATGTGACTTACGGTCAAAAACACCAGACCTCTAAAGAAACGTTCATTGAACTGGCCAAAGATAGACAGGAAGTAAGGGTTAATTTCCCTGGTTCAGTAAGGGTTAAAGATTGACGGGAAGTGAGTCATGATGTTCCTGGAAAGACATAAGCTTACATGAGGTAGAGTATAGAGACGGCCAGCCCTGCTGACACCCAAAAAAAAAACTTTTATGGCCTAAAAAACTACTAACCCGGTCTTTTAGACAGGTAACTTATTTCGGTCCTCGCGGGTTAACTTTGCTCAATTAAGATACACTGCAATGGTAGGTAGGCTACTTTGAAATGCTTTACAAACAGCATTTGGAAATGAAACATCTGTTTGAATTTTGCTGCACTTAGTCTACCACATTGGTTGTCACAGCAAGGGAAACGATCAACAGTACGGATTACCGTACATTGAAGTATAGAAATAGCTAATCTTATTCCTGGTTACGAAGGCTGTTATGTGCAAGTAGGGTGTCAATAAATTACAATCCTATAAACAACCATGATTTTAAAACTAAAAAGTATACAATAGCCTACCAAAACAATCTGTGAGATTTTTAAGCCATACTTGAACTTACTTGTTCTTTAGAAGTCTTGGAATCAAAGCCTTCATCATCAAACATATCGAGGGACCCACTATGTAGAATATTAGACCATTTGCCATCTTCTTTGTTGTAATCGCCCATATTGTTCTCTCAGACCCTAACCTCAATGATAGTTGTTACAATCACAACCAATGTTTCATAGTTAGATTATCATTTCATTTTAAATTACATTAAAAATCAACATTAAGAATACATTTTTGTTGCCTGCGATAGATTTAACAAATTATCAACCCACATCATTCGTTCCCCACATTTTGTTTACTTGAATTTTGACTTGACATCTAACACCAAATAAAATGATTCCAATTCCAATTCCATTGAATTGGAATTATTATGATTTTAAGTCCTGGGGGCTGTTTCTAAACGCGTTTCACAAAAACTAACTACTAGTCACTAGTTACTAGTTACAATCGATCTCCATTGTATCTTTACGGTTTTTAAACGGAATCTTAGTATTACGAAATACAAAGTTAATTCTATTAATTCACCAACATCGTTTAGAAATGTGGGGGGTGTTTCTAAACGGGTTTTACAATGCACTACTACGACAGTGGGGGTGTTTCTAAACGGGCTTTACAATTCACTAGCTACAAGCTATCTCAATGAAGTATAATTGCTTGTAGCTAGTAAATTGTGAAACCCGTTTAGAAACACCCCCAGTGTTGCCAGATAGATTTTCACTAATTCGGTGGGCGAAATTTCATCGAGCAGAGCAGGTCATGACGTCATCGTTGATACGATGGTTAGTTTATCGATGTGGGTCTCGATAGTTGATAGTCATGATTGATTGGAGTCCACGAGCCGAGATATCCCCTCAAAAAAGGGTCACGACCTGGACCTTGTGACCCTTCTTATTCATAATACTCACGCCCCCGCCAACATAAACAATATGAAGACTATCAGAGTCGGGAAAAATCCCCTGGTAAGGCTAGGCCCATAAAAGTGGTCTTGAATAACGAAGGCGACGTCCGTGAGATTATTAGACTCTTCTCGTCAGACAAATTATCCCAGGTCGATCAGCGTTTCTTGGGCGTGAGGGTTTCTAGGGACCGAACCTCAAGGGAGGCTGAGTACTTCCAGTCGCTGAAGTTGGAGCTGGAATCTCGTTCAACTGGGGGTAAAAAGGACTTAAAAATATTGTACAAAAACAATGTCCCTACTATTGTCAAGCAGCAGATGCCAAAAAACGGGGAAACATAGACTTTTCTTCAGAACACTTCCCGCCCAGAACACTTCTTTTCTTATGTCACTTCCCGCCTTGGTTTTCAAGCACTCTCAAACAATTGACTATCAGGAAGAAGATTCAACCTAAAAGATTCAAGCAATCTCATAATATAGATGATTTTGTAGCATTTCATAGCCTCAGAAGAGATTGCAAGAACTTGGCACGTGAATACCGAGCCGCTTACATGAACAGGGTTGAGGAAGGCATCCAGACTAACATCAAATCTTTTTGGTCTCATGTCGACAGCCAGAGAAAATCTTCAACAGTACCATCTACAATTGTCTACGACACAGGAGGGCCTCTGAACCTTCTGGAAAGTGCGAGCTCTTTGCTGAGTATTTTGCGTCTGTTTTCAATGACAATAACGTGCCTGTTCCCAATTTAGATTATGGCACTAACACCAGCCTCTCAGGCTGTTAAGTTGCTGCTCTTAATGTGCAATCGAATTTAGAGGCTCTAAACCCCCAACAAAGGAGCTGGCCCAGATAAAATACCACCTACGGTTCTTAAATATTGTGCCCCTGTCCTCGCTCCTATTTTGGCCATACTCTTCAACGCTCTCTTGAAAGCTGGAATTTTTCCATCCTCACTCAAGGAAAGCTACGTGGTTCCCATATTCAAGTCGGGGGATAGAAAGAATGTGAGAAACTACAGGCCTATGGCAATCCAGCCCTGCCTTGCCAAGGTTTTCGAAAGCATTGTCCTCAAGTACTTGATCCATCATCTCAACGGTTACCTCTCAGATAATCAGCATGGCTTCAGACATGGGAGGTCGACTCTCACCAATCTTCTCCACTTTCAGGAGTATATAATGTCTGCATTTATGGATTCATCTTCTGTGGATTGTTTTTACCTGGACAACTTAAAGCCCTTTGATAAGGTAAACCAATGCCTCTTGATTGCCAAGCTGGCTGGATATGGAATCTGTGGCTCTTTGCTGGACTGGCTTAAGGACTACCTGTGTGGTCGCTCTCTCCTCGTGAAGTACGAGGGTTCAACCTCCATGCCATTCGGTGTCACGTCTGGGGTACCTCAGGGCTCGCATCTTGGCCCACTGCTTTTTAATGTCTTTATTAATCACATTGGCATCACTATCAAGACTCATGTTCGCCGACGATCTAAAGGTTTTCTGCAGGGTCACAACTCCTCAGAGCTGGGCGGATCTTCAGATGTCTTAGGACCATATTGAAGAGTGGTGCCGTGCTAATGCCATTGAGCTCAACATTTCAAAATGTCAGGTTATGACCTTCAAGCGCAGGAAGGGTGGTGTTCTCCAAGACTATTTCATCGATGACTCTGTCCTAAGAAGAGAATATATGAGTTCAAGGACCTTGGGACTGTAATGACCCCAACTCTTACCCAAAGCACTTGCATTTCATAGTTAAAAAAGCATCCTCTCTGGTTGGCTTCATGATGAGATCTACACGGGATTTCAACTCACCGATGTCACTTGTCATTTTGTACAAAACTCTGGTCCGACCAATCATGGAATATGGATCCATTCTATGGTCACCTATCAACTCGGCCATCAAGATATGCTGAACAGGATCAAAACCCGCTTTGTCAGACTGCTGGGATGTAGGGTTGGCGTTGAGTACCTTGGAACGTATCAGGGATGTCGAAGAGCAGTTTGATCTCCAGTCACTCCAGTTAAGAAGAACCACTCTAGATCTCTTTTTTCTTTAGTTGGTCTTCTGGACTGCCCTGCTCTCTTGTCCGGCATTGAATTTTCAATCCCTAGGGGAACACGCTCCGAGTCCATCTTCCGCAGAAGGTATTGAGCCATATTACTACGCCTATCACCATGGCACCTCTCGACTTCTTAGACTTGGCAGCGAGTTTGCTCCTAGGCTCAACTTCTTTGGTGTATCGGCAAACTCCTTCAAGAGAGAAGTCCAGAGGCTTCTGCAGTGAATTCCCGCGCATCTCAGACCTTCCCAGTTCTATGCAGCTATTGACGTGACAACTTGTTTTTTTGATTCGTGATTATTGTTATTGATTGTTATTATTACTGATTATTGTTATTGATTGTTATTATTAGTTATTATTGTTGATTAGTCTTATTATTGCATTTACGGCTAATTTGTTATTCTTCTTACATGAGCATTTCAGGAGTATACTTGGATTGCAAGTACAGTATACTTGGAAGTTCATTTATATATAATATAAGTTATATAATATTTAAATAGTTAACGAATTATTTAACTAATTTTTCACTTTAGTCCACATGTTTCTGATTGCTTGTTTATTTTACAGGAAACTTGTATTGAACGATTGTTTTGATGTATTTTTCACAATCGATTTTCACACTTGTTAATATTTATTATTATTTTTATAATCTTATTACATCATTATCATAATATGTTACTATGTTATATTTATTATAGTCATCACTTATTAAGTTGCTTGTCGTAGATACTCTTCATTAGCTAATTTGACTGTCTAATCGATCTCATGTTGTATCATGTTATTTTGTTCGTCATCTTACACTGCACCTTACTACACTACTCTTAAGTATTGTATAAACTGTATTGGTTGTCACCGTTTGTTAAATAAATAGTCGAGTATTGCAACTTCAACTTCCCATCTTTTGAATCGTTTTAAGTTGTCTGTCTCTCCTTTCTCTCTCTCGGAGTGATTCCCTACTTATTCCAGTTGAAAGTCAGAATACAGCAATGAACCTCCAGAATATGGAGGTAGCTATAAGAGGTAAATAAGAGGACGTGTAAACCACTTTTGGCAGACGCTAGGAGAACTGCTTCAAAAAACTCTCCGGAGTTGTTTTAGAATATATTTAATTTTTTATGTTTGTGTTGGTGGCTAGTTTATTTCTGTAAATAAGAGAACATGTGAACCATTTTTGGTAGAATTGATTTAAACTTATAGTCATTGATCTTTTATACAGCTCCGTTCAGTGGATAAACCAGTTGGCCTATAAAATCGTAGAATAGTTCCTTTCAACATTATTAGGCTTATCTACTATGTCTAGAGAAGTTGTGAATTTCAACTTTGACCTGTCCAATGCTCATCGAGCCAACGAATGGAAACCGCCATTTATTAACAAGTCATAGATTTATTTTGATCATTAGTTATGATGTGATCTTAAATTTAATTCAGAGACAACAACAGCTTGTTCACCTTGTTGACAGCTGCTTGTTCAGCTTGTGGATGAACCCTTGATCGATCACAAGTTCTTCTACTCAAATAGTTGGTAATCTCAAGGTTTGTCAAGGTATATTTGGTTACCATTTCCTCAACCAACCAAATAAAATGATTTTACAGGAATATTTAAGCATACTCCGAGTCAAATACCCGACCCAGGTCGTCGATCTGTAAAGCTAACGCTGACATTAACATTAATGTTACAGACGGACTAAGCCAAGTTATTTGACTCGGACTAAAATTGTCTGCATATCTGATTACCTAATCTCCATATTAAATTCTTCAATATAACTACACATTGCAAGCAAGATGTGTACGATTTCAATTACAACGGTACTGATTTATTAATGACAATATTAAAAAATAACTCCTTAATAAAACATTAAAATAATATTAGCCTCGCGGTTGACTTTGGAACATCAACAAAGCAAAGCTAAACGTAAAATAACCAAATGAGCTAACCAATCATTTAAACATTTCTATTTCTACCAATCATTATTTATGTAAATTACCCTTGGTCTTGAGTTTGGCAAGATTAATGTTATATACTCAATTCCACATTCACCTTTAAGTACAGGCCTTATGGGACAGTGCAATTCTATTATCTATGTTGAGTATTTTGTTTCTAATATTCATAACAAATCGTTATAAAATTATCAGCTGATTATAATATAATTTGGTTAGTACAGCTTAAATTTCCATGTGGAATACAAGGCTTATGGAAATTCCATACTGGAAGGTGAACGTGGAACCGAGTATAGGAAGCTGAATTCTTCCAAATTCTGCGTTAAGTCACTATCGTAACCGATAGTCGAATATCGATTAATGTAGAATCCACGGTTGACGACTTCGACCCCTCGAAGTCGATCGTATCAACAATGACGTCATGACCTGCTCTGCTCGATATGAAATTTCGCCCACCACTCCACTCACTCAGTTCAGTTCCCTCGTTCCCTCAACTGTTGTTCCTTCGCGTTTGTTTGTGTCTCATGCGACGGATGTCGTTGTCGTCGATGCCGACGGCGCAGCGTCGGCACTCTAATTAACATTGTTGTTATGCCGATACAGGTTTACCAAACACAGCTGTGTTAACACTTCAATTGTTACAACGCCTGATTTATCATTGGAGGGATGCAGTCTTGAGTGACGACACAAATATTTGTTTTAACAAATATTTTTGCCGCCACTCAGGACAAGGCCCCACTGAAAATTCAGGCCATGCTGAAGCGATCCCAGCGCTGCGCCACGTCACACAAGTACGCGGGGAACTAACATCATATGTTTACATTTTATTGCTAAACGTCAAATATCCCTTGTTTGTTTATATTTTTCTGTTTACATTTCATCACTAAACGTCAAATATTACTTGTTTACTTACGTTTTCTTGTTTTGATTTAAAAGTAAATGATGAGCAGCACAGCTGTGAGTCCTGAGCCAGACTTTCAGACCGCCTACTTGTTTGACGTAATAAATCCTGTAGTATGGCCTGTATTTGTAGTGTGGCCTTGCTCAGGATCGCACCTGGTGTAATCAATGAAGCGTTGACACTTGACGTGTTGACACAACGGAGGTGTTAGTAAACCTGTATTGGTATAACAAATGTAATTAGAGTGTCCACGTGACGACGCTTTTAGATGCTAGTGTAAACTAGGCTTTAGGATTCACTCGGTTTCTCGGTGTCGCGCGATTTTAAGGAGCCTCCGACCAGAGAGTCCGTCCAGTTTAACCACTTCGCATCGCATCGGCCGTTTTGCCCGCGCGAAGGCTCAAAATTTCTATTTCCGCTCTTTAATATCTACTTAATTGCCCAAACTATATTAAGTTATTCACTTACAGGTAGTTAGAGATGTTAAAGTGATTAAAATAGTTTAGTGTTTAACAATGTTTTTGTATGTAGTGTATTTTGATTCTGTTTTCAAAAAAATAATAAAAACTAATATTGTTTTGCATACATGATTGCGTAAGAAAACAACAAATAACGTTTCTCGTTATCACGGGACTTTACAAAATTTATTTATTTTGGCCTACCCAATCAATTCCTGATATTTTATCTTGAACTTCACCATGGCCAGATGGCTATGACTTCACCCATTCATTCAATCTCGATCACACTTCTCAGCCTACATCGATGTTCTTATTAATTAATTATTAATTCTCCAACAAAACAACCATTAACAAAAACCAATATTCCAGTCAGAGAAAGCAGCCCGGGCCAATAACATAGAAGAAAGGAATATTTAAAAAATGAATTATGACATTACTAATAGTACAACCAAATATCGAAGACCTGAAACAACTTCAAATAAAAATCTAATGTCTGTTCAACCAAGTACTTCTAAACCAAATCCATACAGCATAGTATACCACCAAACCGTGATCCACGTTACATGAGACCGTGCTTGGGTATTAATGACCAAGATAGTCCTCCCTTCACATTCCAGGACGCTAGACCTAGCCCGGAACCGTTTTACACATTACTTCAGGCTAGGCCTATTGGGTGACGGCATTATCACATAGCGAAAATGCCATTGGTGATTTGGCGGGATCTGAACCCGGGCCTCCGAGATCGAAAGCCCGCGCTCTAACCACTATGCCAGGCCGCTAATGACCAAGATAGTGATGTGGAAGAAGAATATGATGTCGAAGACAGTATAAGACTGATGCCATCACATCCTAATCGTGATTCATCATTTCTCTCTGTGATACAGAATGAACAAGAAAATATGCAACCACCAACTAACAAAAACCTTGAATATAAACATATTTGTAATATTTGTGGAAAATATTTCACTTGTAAAAGAGCAGTTGGTATTCACCAGGCAAAAAGCCACTATAAACAACACGGACAGAATATTGTTTTACGACATTGCAACACAAATAACAGTGAGGTTTTAGATAAAAATGATGAAATAAAACCTAACAATTATAATTATAACAAACTAGCTGATCAACACGGTTTTACCCGTGAACAAACAGAAAAACTTCCTTGGATTTTAGATTTCATGTTAAGGTTGCCATGACAACTACATGAGCTTCCCTATACTTTAACATTGAAACTTTGATGTATCATAGGGCGTAGCCCTCAGGGAATTTTTAAAAATCCGTTTTTAGCGAATGCCTACGCCCTAAGAGGAACATCCACGTAAAGTTTCAAGCCTCTAGGTCATATAGTTTGGGCTGTGCGATGATTATACGTGAGTAGTATTTGACAAATATATGGTAGAGAAGATTAGAAGCAAGTACAAATTAAAAATTAGAATGGTACAAATTAGCATGAACAAACTAGAATGGTTACAAACTTTCTCAAATTAAATGAATGATGAAGACTGCAATAAAAGTATTGAAGAATTTACTTCTTTCCTCGCTGACGCCATACATCTTATGCCAGGTCCAAAACATATCCAGCTGAAAGATTTTACTACCTTAGAAAGAAGAAGAAAGATGTTTCACACAATATTTGTTTTTATTTATTTAACTTTACAATCTGTTCTATGCTAATGTGAACAATTAGTAAATATTATGTAGGTTACAATGTTAGTAATAGAAATTTATCCTCAGTTTACAAAACGAAAAGGCAAGTCCAAGATTGAAGACCTCTTCAGTCTGTAAACAGTGTCTGTATTGTCGAGTAGGTTCAAGGCTAGGTGATTAGCGTGGTTTTCTAATTTTTCAATGTAATTTTCACTAAATCTCGTGATCTCTTCTTTCACTGTAGGTATTTTAAAGTCTTCATGTAAGGTCCTGTTGGAAACATACCAAGGTGCGTTGGCGATCTTGCGTAATAATTTTGACTGGTACCTTTGAATTATTTCAATGTTAGAGACACTTGCAGAACCCCAAAGCTGCACACCATATGTCCAAATAGGTTTCAAAATAGTCTTATAGAGAAGCAATTTATTTTCCAAACTAAGTTTTGATTTTGATCCAAGGAGCCAATTCATCCGATTAGTTTTTAAATTAAGTTGCTGTATTTTAGTCCATATGTGGGGTTTCCAAGTTAATTTGCTGTCTATATGAATACCTGAAGACTTCACTTCGGTCACTTCAGATAGTTGTGTTCACACAATATGAACTATAAGGAATCTTCTAACCTACAGAGAAAAACTAAAAAAGACCACAGACCAAGAAAAAATACAGAGAAATGGTTTTTTTCTATGGTCTGTGAAAAAGATAGACAAAAACTTAAAGAAAAATATAATTATGAAATTCTTCAAATTGAATATTATAATAGGAGAAAACGAGCAGTCAGAAGAGTGCTGGAAAGTGATTCCAAAGGAATGTCAAATTGACCTGATATCGTTATATAACCACTTCACAAAGTAGATTTTCAGAGCCAAACAATAAAGTATTACCGAAATATAATGAAGTCAATTTAGAGGAACGTTTACTTGTTGAAGAGGAGTATAATTCAAATATTTCTGAAAATGAAGTAGTAGAGTCAGTGAGGTCTATCAAAATTTATACTGCTCTAGGTCCAGATAGAATTATTATGAATGAGAAGTTTGAAAATTAAAAATATTGCGAAAATACTGTCTATAATATACACGAATGCATAAAATGAATTTTATACAAACATGCTCGAACAATTTTACTGGATAAAAGGGGGGTATATTAATCAAGTATCTAACTGGAGACCCATTTCTGTCTGTTCAGTTCTACGAAGAATATGTGAAAACATTTTAGACAAACGTTTAATAAACTACGTATCATTCAACAGAGCTCAAAAAGGTTTTACGATAGTGCCTGGAACATACATAAACTCAACTATTTTATCAACATTTTTAAATGAGTCAAAAATTAAAAAAGATGGATGTTTAATAATATTTCTTCATTTAGAAAAGGCCTATGATAAAGTTGGCCATTTTCATATTAATCATATACTTGACTCTTTGAATATTCCTTCAGCGTGATCTAGTAATATTAAAAACTTACAAACAGGAAATGTCACACAAATCAAAACAAAACAAGGTAAGACAAAACCTATTAAAATAAATCGAGGGGTCCTACAGGGAGCACCTTTATCTAAAACAATTTTTAATTTAAGCATCGATTATATCTTGAACGAATTGACCTAACCAACAATAGCAGAATTATATGGGCACAAACCAGACAAAGCGCTTCCTGCGGTAAACTTGCTCAGTTTTGCTGACGATACAGTGTTAATTGGGAAAAATAAAAATACAGCAATTGCCCTTTATGACATGAGATTGAGTCGATTCAAAGAAATTGGACTTACCATAAATGCCAATAAGACAAAAATTTTAAAAATTTCGAAATGCCAACTTATATCTGAAAACTTCAAATTAGAAACATATTATCTATCGACACCAGTGAGAAAATCCGTTACCTTGGTATAAATTTTAATAGGGAAATAATGTTTGACAAAGGACAAGTTATTGAAAAATTAAATTGTAAATTGAATAAAACGTACAACTTCCCCATTTTTGGAATCAGATCAAAAACTTTTTATCTTAAATAACTATATTTGGCCTACACTGATATATCCTTTTCAGTGTGCACTACTCGATAAATTAAATGCTTCTTTCCTGAACGACATTGACAAATTAATTAGAGATTCTGTGAAAGAAATACTAGATCTTCCTAACGATGAACCTAAATCAATGCTTTATTCATCAAAACGTAGTAAAGGATTAGGTATTATTATCAAGGCTTCATGGGAGGCATTTCTCCAGCACATTAATATATATCAAGTGTTAGAAAAACAAAATAATCAAATAATCACTCATAAAAATTTTAAAGCCAAAATAGAAAAATGTTTAAAAAAATAAAAATAACAGATTTGGATAACATGAATATAATCAAAGCTAAAAATATTAGAGAAAAGCTTAAAGACATGGAATATGATGAATGGTGTCGTCTGAAGCAAAAAGGTAGAGGGGTTATCCTCTTCAGTGTCCAAAAATAAACAAAGAATTTCATAAACCAAGGTTTGCCTACAGCAGAATATACTGATATAATAAAAATGATCGGTGACGTGGCTCCAGACAGAGACATAAAAGGAAGATCCAAGGACGGCAACCAGTGTAGACATTGTTCTACATCTGAGCAATACATTATTGAAACTTTGCCACATGTCCATGGATTCTGTCCTCATGGCCAACTTATAAGAAATGCCCAGCATCACAGAATAAGATCAATGATAGCTGATGAATTCAGAGCTAAATCTTTTGAAGTGTATGAAGAGATAAATTGTATAGCTAATGATGGATCTACAAGAAAAATTGACATAATCACAACTGACCGGAAAAGTCAATAGGATATATAATAGATCCAACGGTTAGGTTTGAGTTTAGTCAAGAACAACCGAATAAGGTAAACGAAGAAAAAAAGATATATACTCGCCAACTAAACAATATCTTTAAGAAAAATATAAAATTAAAAACATACAAATATTTGGACTGCTTGTTGGATCAAGAGGAACGATCCCCAAATTTGTTGAAGCTTTTTGGAGCTTATTTAAATTTAATAAGAATGATCTTTAACAAATTTCAGTTTTAGCCATGAAAGGTTCAATTGAAATTTTAAAAAATCACCTTGACAGTAAACAAAATCAAAATTAATTGTTAAGTGTTCTTTGTGATGAATTTGATTTATATACTTTATGTAAATAAAAGTTTCTTTATACAGATGATTTTGGACAAGACTAGTGAGATGTTCAGCTCAAATCACGGTCAGTTACCGTGGCTCAAAATAAATCGATCAAAATATGAATCGGTCAAAATAAATTCCTTCAATTCATTGATAGCGAAAAACGTTTTTATTGGTTTTTATTGTTTCTCGAAACGTCGGGTCAAAAATGTTAACGCTAGTGTGATGTAAATGTACCCAATGTATGTGTCGCGACGCGTGGTTGTGGCATCAAAGTTTTGGTATTATAAAATAAATAAAAATATGGTTGGATAAAAAACTATGATTTAATAAACTGTAAAAACTGTTAGTTACAAAGTAGACTGTAATGAATGTGATTGGAATGAAAACTACTAAAATAAATTGAATGAAATACGGAGAGAGTGATTGTTCCCTCCGTCCTAGAATGAGTTCTGTTAGCAACTGACTGTGCGATGCCCTCCCTCACATAAAGAAAGGGTTGAGGCCGTAAAACAGTGAAAGAACGCCAGATGGGCACCGTGACATTCCCAATTATCACTTTCCCTTCGCAGAGGGTCATTTTAGAACGATTTCTAGCTGTCCAAGACAAATTATTATGTTTACTAATTATTCTATTTACAATCATAAAGCATCTAAATATGAAACTGTGATAATACATAATACATTGAAAAACAATTACTGATATTTGAATTGACTAACAAACTAAATCGAACAGTATGTAAAGACAAATTGTATTATAAGTACGCTCCTATGTCGCGTATAGGTCGAACAAAGTGCGGTAAAACTAAATGAAGGCTATTAACTAAAAAAATAAATACTTAAACATATAATTAACTACTCATTTATAGATTAAAACAATCTTTGGGGTATAAATATGATTTACTTCAAATTTCACGAATTTTCATCAGATATTAAAAGAGGAGTTAGTTTACAAAAGTGATTTTCAAGTCGAGTATAACTCACTTCGATCGAATCACTTCGTTCGAATTATAAACAAATACAGTTGGTTTCTCTCCCTAGATCTTCATCTGGGTGTCCCCGCGTACACTAGGCTCTTTGCAGTAAATTAGCCGACGTTTACACACACTTACACCCCCGCGTCGTCCCAACTGACCACATTCGTGGTATAAGACCAGTCGGTGAAAATCCAGCTGCCATTCTTCTTAGATGTATGACACTTATTATGTTTTGGACTCATTTTATTAGACATAGACATCCATCTTAAGGACGAGCATCCACAACTGCACTGAAGAGGCAGGTGGTGTGGGTTGCAGCGTTGGTCCGTTGGTCAGCGTTACTTAAACTATCTGGAGTCTGTGCCATTCTAGAACCTCCGGAAATGTCTCGGGTCCAACAATTCAGTGGAAGATGACCGCCACAGTTTATTGTCTGATAGCTTCGACAGTGGAGTGCAATAGGCCATAGCTCAAGATGTAGCGCCAAAGTGTTACTGATTACTTTTTACTTGACTGTTACAACCGTGGACTCAGCAGGGTTTTGGACAGGTCAATGTACCATTCCAGGATAGTCACAAAAATGTCTTTGTGTGATGTGTGAGCGTGACAAAGACAAAGACACCTCCTAGTGCATTTTGTACGTATGCCAATAATCTGTGGACGAGTATTTCTGGCTCCGCATCATAAAAGCAACTCCCAGCCAGATAAAATTCAGGTCGTTTTTTAATACAAAAGTGAACAAATTATAGGAAAAGATATTCACAATTATAACACTAGAAACTGTTATAACTTTCGGCCACAACAACATAGATTGAAACTATTTTCTAAACTTCCAGCATGTGCAGGTATAACATTAATGAATAAATTACCAAATTATTTCAATAATCAAAAGAATTTTAAAAAATATAAAAAAGAGTTGAAACAATTTTTAATAAATAATACTTTTTATCAAGTTTCTGAGTTTATGGACTTCTCTAAATTTTAAATATATTACACATAAAACTAAATTACTAATAAAACAATAATCGAGTCATATTATTAATTGTTATGGTGTGAAATTTTTAAGACTTTCACTTCTTTATTACCAATTATAAATTTATAACTATATGTATTACTAGCTGATCAACACGGTTTCACCCGTGGAAAAACATAAAAACTTCCTTTGTCTTTTAGCGAATTTCCCCCTATAGGGAAGTAGCTATTACCGTAGGCGGCATGGTGAGACTTAAGCCCGGGACCATGTTATTTTTTCGTTTTGAGGTCCCTAGAGCCCAAAAACAACGTTCGTTCATTTTGGTATATATATATATATATATATATATATGTGTGTGTGTGTGTGTGTGTGTGTGTGTCCGTATAGGCACGATAACTCTTGTAAAAAAAGTCCGATCTTGATGAAATTTGGAACAAACATTTATAGCGATATTCATGACTTTAAGTTCGAAAACCAGCAAGATCGGTACACTCTAAGGCGCTTTTTTGACTAAATAAAATTTATTTTCAAGATTTAATATATTTCTATTGATTTGATGTAAATTTAATGGTCAGAATTGAATTCAGCTTAAAAAAATAAACAATATAGCATTTTGAATTATTACTCTACATCAATCGGTTACTGAGATATCGGATCTGCAAAATGCAGTACATTGTCTTTTGTTTTTCCCTGAAGGGACATAAACTGTCCAAATTCTGGTATGAAATACCCAATTTTTTCATTCAATTTCCCTAAAATGGGATTTAAAAAAAATAACAAAACAAACCACATGATTAAATTTAATTTGTTCATGTGATGGTTTGATTTGTTTTTATTTCTTGGATCTGAGTAGATTGATAATATGTTTGCTGACATTTATATACTATAACAAGTAAATTTATTAAAAATTATCAGAATATGAATAATTATTGAGAAATAAGATCATGAATGATAAAATTTACTTAATTTAGATTAATATTTACACAAAATATTTAGATTAATATTACTTCCCTAACTTATGTAGAATATGCCCACATATAAAAAATAAATCCTTTAGAAATTAATTGAGCATGCAAGTTTGCTGCAACAAGTTTATTTAAATGTAAGATAAATCATATGTTTGGATTCAATTTTTTCATGTGACTATTTTATTTGTTTTTATTTTGACTGATTTTTTTTGTCTTTAATTTTTTATTTGCAACTGTTTACAATAAATCATTGATTGTATGTTTGCTTACATTTTTATACTATAACAAGCATACACTTATAAAAAAATATTAGACTAATAATTATAAGACTAACAAAAAGAATATTGCTGGAATGGATACCGATGTGATTCCCATGATCATTTCCCTTAGTCTATATCTAAAGCTCTTGAATTGATATGTAATATACTTTTTGCATTAATTACATAAAATGTTTGAACAAATTTTCCTGTACATAATTGAACTCCCATTTAAAAATTAATTCTTTAGAAATTCGCTGAGTACGCAGGTTTGCTGCGACGGGGGTATTTAGGATTTAATTTGTCATACTTTTTAAGGTTGCCATGACAACCTTATATCCTTCCCTACAGTTTAACATTGAAACTTTAAACAACCATAGGGCACGACCCTTAGGGAATTTTGTAAAACCGTTTCTTAGTGCGCATCTAGAACTCAAGAGGAGCACATATGCCAAATTTCAGCTCTTTAGGTCATATAGGTTTGGAGATTTGCTGTCCGTTAGAAAACCCCTTCTCCTTTATATATATAGATTATAAATGTATTTGATTTTCAAAATTTATGTATTGTTAACATTGATACACGACATTTGTTGTTGTTTACATCAATAAAATATTTGTTATTTGTTATTTGTTAAAATTTATTTAATTTAAATTTTTAACCGGCTTTTTCTGTATGGGGGAGTAGTGGAAAAGCTCAAGGCCAGCGCGAAAAGTGTACATACTCAGGCTTCCACCGAGGCGGAAGCCTTGCTCCGAAAGTTATAACTCCAAAAGGAATATCTCCGAAAATGTTTTCGTGATATTGCTCTATCGGAGTTATGCTTCCGGAGTAGTGCTATTTCGGAGCTGTGCTTTCGGAATAGTGACCATTTGGAGATATACTTTTCTACCGTAGTTAATGTGTTTATAACTTCTCGGCATTGATCTTATTTCTAACTTTTAAACGTATTTTTTAGGCATAATTCCGAAACACACTTCTCCGAAAGTCATAACTCCGAAAAGCACTACTCCGAAAACATATTTCCGAAAATGCACTTTCCTAAAATCTTAACACCGAGTTCTTTTGGAACAGTGCCTTTCTAAGCAATGACTTACGAAATTGTGTTCTTTCGGAGATTCGCTTTCGAAGCTATGCCATTCGGAGTTATGACTTTCGGAGTCGTGTCTTTCGGAATTGTGCTCTTGAAAACACATCATAAAGCTAGAAATAAGAAAAATTTCCAAAGCCTAGTTACAAATTAAATATATTATTGTCAAAAAGCATATCTCCGAAGGAACACTACTCCGAAATCATATCTCCGGAAAAGCACAGCTCCGAAAGTCATAACTCTGAAGGACACTGTTCCGAAATAACTCGGAGTAAAGACTTTGGGAGATCTGCTTTGTCGGAAGTATACTTTCGGATCATTGCCTTTCAAAATCGTGAATTTCGGAGTTTTGCCCTTCGGAACTATGCTGTAAAAAATAAATACTTTATTTCGGAGGTATGCCTTTCGGAGTTATGGCTTTCGGAGCAATGCATGGCACTCCCACCAAGGCTGTACTGAAAAAAACACTCAAAAAGCAAGAGGTGGTTGGTGGTTGCTGGTGGGATTTGGTCTTTGTTTTTTGATATTATTTACTGATATATTATTTAGCAAAAGTCTATGTTTACATGATCACCTAAAATTACATATATATTCTACACTTGTCAAAAGTGTCATCCATTAGACGTCACTATAGCTATTGCTTCAGTGTACTCCGAGGTTGCATGGTCCTAAAAAGTCTAGCCTTCTAAGTTAAAAATAGAAGGAAAAAACACTTGCTTTTGCTTTATTTATTAAAAGTTGTGAAAGTTACAACAACTGTCATATTAACGTTGATCTTAACCTATTATTATATATTATATAATTTAGGTAATCTAACTGTTTTTTCGAAGTTAAAGCTATAAATAAGTTAATAGTAAGTATAACAATTAGTTTTAGTCATTTACAGTAGTTAATTTTAAGTCAAGTAAATGATGTAATGCTCTATTAGTAGGCCTTCTTAGGCTTAGTTATAGGTTAAAAATGAACCCTAAAGGCGCGATTTTACTAAAGTTGAGTAGTAAAAGTTGCTGTTCTCCAGATAAGTGAACGTTTTTTGATTTTTTGCTGGACATGGTGGAAAACTTCCAGCGCAAGCCTCTCTAAACGCTGACTGACTGACCAAGCGACTGACAACGTTGTTTTCTCAAAAGGATTGAAAATTGGTGTCACCAGTAGATAGAGCAATATATCATTTTATAATACTCATCAACATGAAAGTTAATTTGAATGGTTTGTCTACTCTGTGGCATAAGTTCTTAAGAATAACTTATGAACTTTTGATAGGTGCTTAGTTTTTAACCCTCGGCTAAAGGATATTAATAAGTTATATGTGATGATACAGTACTTCAGACTTCTAACTCTACTGCATTATGTGGGAGTCTCCCGCAATCTGACGTCCACTCCCGCTCTCCCGCTTTCAGGCCCGGCGATAGGATTTTTGGGCCCTTGCGCAATCTTCAACCCCGGGCCCTGAGACCTGACGACCATATTTTTTAAAATTTATTTCATGTGCTTTTGGGCCCCTTTTCAGCCGTTTCGGGCCCTTTTTTGGTCATTCTGCGCCCCCTTCAAGCCCGGGCCCCTATGCACATGCCCCCCTTGCCCCTCCCCCTTTGCCGGCCCTGCCCGCTTTCAGCAGAAAAACTCCTGCATATCTGATACCATACTATCTATACATGCACATTAGAGAATGTTTTAGGACATCGGGAATTTTTTATCGCGTTAACGTTATGTTGGTAGCTACCGAGTGGGAGTCTGCAACTACATGAAAACAAATGAAGTTTAATGTCATTTTACTGATTTGCTTACAAATTTGCAGTTTTCAATAATTTTTGTAGGCTACGTTTTTGGACGATATGGGATGGAAAAAATTAATTTTTAAAACCCTTTGTATGTTGGTAAAATTGCTTAAAAACCCATTTTTCAGGCTTAAATTTTCAAAAACCGGGGGGTCACTCCCGCCTGAAATTCCTTCCAGGTTGTCAGGTCTTGTACCTAATTCTAGCTTATAGCTCTAAGTACTCCTTGGTACATCGTGGCACCAGCATTTCATCATCAACTTGTATGTTAATTTCAATGATTTATAGTGAATTTCCCTCTTGGGAAGAAGCTATTACCATAGGTCTCGTGGTAAGACCTAAGTCCGAGACCATCATAACTTCTTTTTCAAGTCCCCAGATGCCATAAACACCATTCTTTCATATCTCTATATCTAAGTCATCTTATAGGCTATAGCCTATCTTTCATGAGTATAATTGTCTTGAGTATCTTTAAGCTTGATTTTTAATAATTTTTTTTATTTATTGTGCCTATATATTTTTATTTTACTTTTAACTTTATTTTATAAATAATTTATTTATAATAATATTCCCTAATGGGGATTAACAGACATTACTAGGATAGTGCGGACGCACTATTAAATACTATGTCCATAGGACCATCCTCATAATTAGACCAGTTCGTAATCTGTAAACCATGCAAAATTGTGGTTCGGATAACCGAACACATTAAAATGTAGGTTCCTTAGTTGTCATTGGCTGTAGGGCTATTAATTACGGTAACAGTCCTGTCTAAGGGAACATGTCAGCCTTAGTCAGTAACAAGACTACAAGATAGCGCCACAATCATCTTTCACTAAAAAATATCTCTTTCACAATATTTCAGGCCTCAAAAGTGCAATTTTTTTAGTTCTAATATTAAAATAAAACCTGGGATTACTAATGGTTTGGTCAAATCCATTCAGACAAGAGATAAACTAAGTAATCAGGTAAAAAAACAACCTTTCAATCCCGAGTTAAGATACATTTTCAAAATTATAGAAATATGTTAAGTAATCTAATAATAATAGCAAAAGAAAGATATTACACTAAATCAATGAAGCACAAGGAAATTGTAAATTGCTTTGGAAAAATATTAAAGAAATTACTAATACTCACAAGAAAAAGGATAGCTTTCCGATTGAACATTTTTTGAAAGATAAAAACCCTGTAGAAGAGTCAGTTATTGTAAGTGTTGCAGATACACTTAATAGATATTACTGTAAGGTCGGCGCCAACTTAGCAAGTGCCATTCCCCCTGTGTCTGACAGCGTCATAGACGACAGCGCCTTCCAACTCGACACCACCTTCCGGCTGCGCCCTGTCACTGAGGATGAACTTGCACGTTTTGTCGGCGAACTGAGAGGGGGGTCCGCCCCGGGATTAGATAATATTCCTGGTCACGTCATAAAAGACGATTTCATATCAATCAAAGCTCCATTACGGCATACTATTAACTTAAGTCTGATGCAAGGAAGTTATCCATCTATTTTCAAAACTGGGAAAGTAATCCCTATTTTTAAAGGGGGAGAAAAAGACAAAAGTATTAGTTATAGGCCAATTATCTTAGCCAGCGTTCTCGCTAAGTTGATAGATAAATGTGTTAAAGTACAACTTGAAAAATATTTGTTTGAAAACAATTTTATATGACAGTCAATTCGGCTTCCGACGTGACAAAAATATCAATGACGACCTTTTCCTCTTAATGAAAGATATTCACAATGCGGTAGGCAGAAACAAAAAAAGTTTACTGATCTTATTGACCTCTCTAAAGCCTTCGATACAGACGACCGGCATCTCCTTCTTAACAAACTTTCATTCATTGGCATTAAAGGATTGCCATTTGAGTGGTTTAAAGATTATTTGTCTGATAGATATCAAGTTTTTCCTATTTCCGATAAAGTAAGCTCTCGAATTAAATTAGACTATGGGATTATTCAGGGGAGTACCCTTGCACCTTTGCTTTTCTGAATCTATGTAAATAATATTGGTAAATTAAATCTATATAATGGTAAACTCTACTTATATGCTGATGACAGGCAATTCTCTTTGAGGGTGACAGCTGGGAGGATGTGCATAGCACGGCGGAGCGCGGCCTTCTGGAAGTCAAGAGATGGTTTGATCAAAACCGACTCACTCTTGATTTACAAAAAACTAAATATATGGCTGTTTCATTAAGAGGTGATGGTGACCCGGATGGCCAATTCCTGAGACTACATACTTGTGGCGGCCAGAATGCATGTGTGACGTGTGAATGTGTTGAGCGAGTGTCGTATTATAAGTAATTGGGTGTAATAATTGATAATCGACTGAAATGGTCAGAACACGCTCAGCATCTCCAAGTCAAGCTTAGGAAATTTATTTTTGTTTTTCAGGTACTTTGGTACTATACGGAGGCCACTATTTTTTGAGAAATTTTGTTCACTGGATATTAAAAATAACCACATAATTCGAAATAACATACTTTAACTGACTTGTCCAATTTCGATGAGCGGTCTTTATGTTCTTTATGCGCTGCGGCGGTTATGTTAGGTTTGGTACTTACATATGTTAGTAGGACTTTACTCGTTACGAAACTAGGAAAGTCCTGAAAACATATTTATAATAACCCAGCCTAACATAACCGCCGCAGCGCGCTGTATAAGGGTGGCCTCCGTATAATATCAAAGTACCGTTTGCATACACTTGGGCTTATTCTTTCGTTTAATTAAGGTGCTTAAAAGTGTTTACTTCGCGTATGTTCAATCAGTTTTGCAGTATGGAATTATAGTTAGGGGCTTTTTCAAATGTGTTACAACGATTAACTATAATTCAAAAAGCCATAATTAAAACAGCACTGCCAAAAACCTGTTAGATTCCCAACTGAACAACTTTTTGATGAAATTAAAGTTCTTAGTATCCCTCAACTTTACGTTGGATCATTAATCATGTACATTTTTAAAAAACAGAACGACAATATTTGATCAACCAAATCATAACTATCAAACTAGTAAACACCTGTATAGTTATTCCTAAAGTCAACAAATCAGTTAACGTAACCTTCCCCCTTTATATTTCAAGCCTTTTATTTTCTAAACTACCAGAACAATTAAAATTTCCGAGTACAAACAAAATCACCACTTATGTGGTAAATTACTGGCTCCTGGATGTAGGTAGGCAACACATTGAAACATTCATTACTTCCTTCTATCGGTAACGTTCGAACCGAAAATCAAGTTTCTTTGTAGTTTTGAAGTAGAGCGAGAGTGTGCATGTGCGTGCGTGCGCGTGTGTGTGCATGTGCACACGAGCGTGTGCACGTGTGTGCGCGAGCAGCCAAGTCTTCTGTATGTGAATGGTTACTATTTTTGTTTTTGTTTTAAAATTAACGCCATTATAAATTCTTTCGGTTGTAGCTTCAATTGAACTAAACTTATGAAAGATACCTAAATACGTGTTTTTCTTAATTTACCTTTATAAACACATGTAATTTCTAGTTTTAGAGAATTTCCCCCATAGGGAAGAAGCTATTACCGTAGGTCTCATGGTAAGACCTAAGCCCAAGACCATGATAACTTTTCGTTTTAGGGCCACCAGGAGCAAAAAAACACCATTCGTTCGAATTTTTATACATCTATCTATCTATCTATCTATATATATATATGTGTGTGTGTCTGTCAGCACGATAGCGGCCGTAAATATGGTCCGATCTTAATAAAATTTGGAACAAACATGTAAAGTGGTAATCGATTGGACGAGTTCGTAAACCAGCCCAATCGGATCACCCGGAAGGGGGGGTAAAGGGGGATAAACCCCCCCAAAAATGGGTTTTTTGAGTTTTATATATAATTTATCGAATCTTTGTTGGCACCATTGAATTCAACTCAAAAAAACAAACAATTTAGTGTTTTGAATCATTGCTCTTTGTCCATTGGTTACCGAGGTATTGAAAGTGGTAAACACAGTACGTTGTCCCAATGTTAACCTTTTGGGGAATAAGTAAAATTCTATATCTCGCTTATTTCTTAACGTATCTGGATAAAACTTGGTTTGTGGCTTCATCTAGATGAGATCTAATGTATTTTAGTCTAAAATCCCCGAAATTTCAATTTTTGTGGCAGCAAACCTGCATAATCATTCCCCATGTTATCCCTATGGGAAATAAAAAAATCCTATATCTTACTTATTTTTTTACATTTCTTGATAAAACTTGGTATAGGCCTATGGCTTCTTCTAGTTAAGAACTAATAAATAATGAATTAAGACCAACCAGTTTTAACATACCTGTTGCAGCAAACCTGCATACTCATTCCCCATGTTATTCTAATGGAGGTTACAAAACAAGTCAAATCTTGCCAAGTTGGATTGAAATATGTTGTTTTGCATTTGAAATTCACTGAGTATGCAGGTCTGCTGCAACAGGGGTATTTTTTTCTTGTGTACAGTGCATTTGGACTAGTGAGTGGTTACAATAAATGCTGATGGACTCAATATGACTATCTCCGCACACAGGCTTTGGCCCATGCGGGGGTATTATTTCGCATTATTGCAAAGTTTTTCTATTTTATGCTATTATTTTTTTGAAATAAACCGTTTTGAATTGAATTGAATTGACTCATCTGTCATTTATATTTGGCTTAAAATACCTACCTGGGTAGGTCGCCATTTTAAGAAATGTATAAAAAGCACAATAACTCACATAAAAATGGTCCAATCTGAATGAAATTCTGGATAGACATGTTAAGTAGTAATTATTCAGGTAAGTTCGAAAACTAGCTTGATCGAACCTTCGGAAGGGGGGTTAAGGGAGGATAAACCCCTCCCAAAAATGGGTTTTTGGGATTTTTACTTGTAATTATCAAATTCTTGTTTAGACCATGGAATTAAGCTTGAAAAAAATAGTTAATTTAGAATCTTTAATTAGGCCCTATAGCCCTAGGTACATCTACAGGTTACCGAGATATCGCTAGTGGCAAACACAGTACCTTGTCCCAATAAATAATGGTCTACTAACCTACATGGTGGTACAGTACTTATATCAATTTTCATAGCTCTATCTACTTGATGGCACACGGTGGCACCGATTTTCTATCCTTACGAGAAAATAACATTGTCGTTCAGTCAGTCTGCGTTTTAGATAGATCCGTCAAGCGCATGTAGAGAGGGAACAGTTCTCCACTAGTTTCCCACTGGTTGCTTGCCCACAGCGCGCATCAACTAGTCTTCCACTTGCAATCGTCAACTTTCTTTGATATTTACCGACACTCTACGGGAAACTGAAATTTAATGGAAAACTTGTCTCTCCACTAAGACTCAGTGGGTGACTGAAATTAGTCAGTCATTTTGTGGAAAAAAAACTAAGTGCCGCCACTTATGGAAAACTTAGTGGAAGACTTTGATGTGAATGCCGCTTCAAAGTTGTTGTATTTTTCAACCTAAGCTTTTATCAGTTAATTTAAGGTTATTAACTGAGTCAGCATTAGCCATCCTCCACTGGGGGGCAAGAGGGGGGGCAAGAGCCGATGACAACTTCTGAAAATAGTTTAATGAAGAAAAGTCAATTGTACGTTTTAATTCAAGGCTAGTTCAATTTAGCTTATATTGAGTCGTATTTGGGCTTTAGTTTCGTTACTTCGTCGTCGTTTCATTACTTCTGTTTCGTTTTATGGCTTTGAAAACGTAAAATAACAAATTTAAAATTATTATTTGTTGTAGATTGATCATGTTATGCTCACGATTACTAAAGCGAGTTATTACATCACCCAATTTCTACTGTGGCTATCATCCAGCTAAGGTCACCAACAAGGTTTGTCACCTCTTGTTTATGTGATTTAGGCTTATTTAGTCCATCAAGTGGCAGGACACCAAATAATAATGATTACTGTTGTTATTCATTGAATGATTATAAGGGTTATACTGATAAATGGTGCATCAAACTTCAACCATGATGACAAAAACTTGAAGATGTAAATTTATATTGCTTGTGATATTCAGATTGTAGGTGCTTGGACACTTGACATTGTCCAAACAGTGATATTGACACTTGGAATTTTTGACATTGACCAAAAAATATTTTCGGTCCTGAAAATCTGATTCAATGACAGAGATATTTTCAGTTAGATTGAAACGCTGCATTTAGGCCTTTGCGTATTTATGAGAATCTAGCTAGAATAAAGTGCTTGATAAAATTTTTCTTCAATAAAACGGTCATTCACTGGGAGTTGTCACTGGTGCACTCACCCTGTCGGTTAAAAAAATGGTATTATGTTGAAGAATGGTCAAGGAAGTGGAATTTTTAATATTAAAAAGATAACTAGGCCTATTGTGAAAATGGAACATTTATAATATGCCCAGTAAACATTCTACCAATCAATTTTGAAATTAAAAATATATTTTATGCAACAAAAGATATTACCTGTATTATGTTACGAGTATTTACATTAATTACCTAACCTAATTAACTGTAGCTATTTCTACGGCCGTTTTGAAGCATTTGGCTTCATCCTTAGGCAATAAGGGTGCTGTTATCACTCATGGAGGTCATCAGAATGTTCACAGTGTAAGACATATATGCACATTGCACACACACACATTAATAACAAACCGCCCGGCTAAGTAATTAAGTAAAGGCCAACCCGCAAAAAGAGTAATAACTCCAGGCTCAGGCGTTTGTCATCCTTTATCTTTGTCATTGTCTTGACCAAACCCTATGACCTACTTTTGTTGCCTTTCCTCACAGTACCAATGACAATTAAATTAAATATTTGTTCAATACCAGGTTCCTCAGTCTCTAGCGAAGAAATAACCCCTTCATGGCACCAACATACAGTATTGATTCTTAACGTCCAAAGCTAAATAAGACATTTTATGCTTTGCTGGCATTATCAAAGACAGTTGATTTAAATGTTCAGAGATATGTTTATTGTAGAACTTTCATTTTTATATAGGCTACAGACTTTTATTTTGGGGCTATTCCTTTGAAAATATAACTCAAAGGATTTTTAAAATGCAGAAAGGAGTCATCAGACTTCTGACCAATTTGGGTCCAAGACATCATGTATGCGTATATATTTGAGAAAACTTCATAACCTTGTTCTTCACTGTTTGTTAATCTCCAGTCTCGTTTTTGTCAAGGCCATGTGTGAAAAATTCATAAAAAATGATCAACACAAATATAGTAATATAAACTGGGCGACTCCTCACTATCCAATCCAAAGAACAACTTTTCTTGAAAAATCACCATCTTGGTTTTTTTGTCTAAAAATCTACATAAAATTGTGCCTAGCCACATAGATGAACCCTCTCCAACAACAACTTATATTTCAACAATGAAAACATGTAAACTAGTAAATATATTTTTGTATAGGTAGCAGTGGTCAAAAGATTATCATCATCTCAATTTCCTTCCTTCAAACAATGTGGCTGTATGCTGTCAGCATCAGCTCAAAGTTTAACAAAGGTAATGTAACATTTATCTTGGATCATTTTGGCAAATTAATTGATTGAAAACTTGGTTTTAGAAACTTATTAACACTTCTTGTGATCTAATCTCATAATTGTTTTACCAAAATCAGTATAGGCCTACATGAATTACCTGTACATAATCTTTAAAAAAAAGTTAGGCCCTTCATTAAAGCTTTTAACATGCTATGACAGCTGGCTGGCCTCAGGCCTTGCAATATGGTGCCAGGATTTATAACTTAGTAGCAGGTTAAATATCTTTAAGTCCTAAATTACAATGTTTAGAACGTGTTATTTGGGAGGAGAAGATAGGAAGTACAGCTAACTCACCTTGCAAATAAGCTGCAGAGACACACATAGATATTACACATTATATTAGTGATATTTCGGCTGTGAAGCCTTTGTCAAACAAAAGAGAACTGGACAAATAGATCTGGCAGTTAACATTTAAACTTTCACTTAAACTATACAAAATTGGTAGGGGTGCCAACATGATCAAACAATGGCACCCCTGCTGTGGTGAAAGTTTAAATCTTAACTGCCAGATCTCTTTGTCCAGTTCTCTTTTGTTTGACAAAGGCTTCACAGCCGAAATATCACTAATATAATGTGTAATATCTATGTGTGTCTTTGCAGCTTATTTGCCAGGTGAGTTAGCTGTACTTCCTATCTTCTCCTCCCAAATAATATCTAAGCCTTGTGCTTCACTCCTTAAATTCATAACTTTAAGGTTTAGAACATGGTAATCTTGTGTCAATTATTGAGAATTAGATATTGAGCTTAGTAACTTGGATGTCCTAATTTTTCTGGCATCTTAAATTTTACAGTAAAACTATCTTGACAAATAACGTTGCTTTCAGTCATACCGTAGCCACTATTATTTTTCTCTCACACCCTTAAATCCTGACACCACTGGGCAGGCGCCTATTCCGCTCAGTTTTAGAATTTGGTATGTATTTGTTGCATTTTATTTTAATCATTCCAAAATTATGTATATTACTGGTATGTGTTGAGTTGAATGTGTAATTGTGGTCAGTATGTTTGTGATGCTTGTGAAACCTTGTTGATAAATTTTTGTCAGCAACTAAAAGTTGAGAATCGCTGTTATGTTGCATTTTTCTTATGGAAGAATAGATATTTAATCATAGCCTATATTTTTATTTTAACCTTGAGTTTGAATTTAGAGATTTAAGTTAGATTTTGTTTCTGTAAGTTATATTATGTGTTAACAATTTGTTTCCGTTTTAGAAAAAAATTAATAAAAGAACAAACTCAAGACATTGTTTTTTAAGATTCTTATAATTTTCATGCTTCAATAAGACTATTTTTAGATTAAACGACTTGTTATTGGGTCTAACTTGTGTTAATTTCAAGTTGCCTATAGGATTATTGGATTTCTACAAATGTACTACCTTTTTACAGATTTTTTCAAGAAAAGCAATAACTATTGCAGCATCTGAAATTCAGCCACTCCCTCGTACACAGAAAATTGTTGGTTATTGGCTGGCAGGCTGCAGCGGAATGGTTTTCGGTGCCGTCATACTTGGTAAATTATTTAACAAATAGTGTTAGTAGTTGAAAACAATTTCCACTTTATTTAAACAAATCGCCAACTAATATTTGTGAAATAGTAGGTATATTTTTATAAATAGCAAGAAATTTAAATACATAACAGTTTTATTGTGTCTATGTATGTATTTTTTATTTTGAAATTAAAATATAATCTAGATACCCATTTGAAATTACTCGATTGCCTATTGCTATTGTTTACAGGGGGAGTAACGAGGCTAACAGAGTCTGGCCTGTCCATGGTGACGTGGCGGCTGCTGGGGGAGAGCCTCCCGGTGACTCAACAGCAGTGGGTCGAGGAGTTCCACAGATACCAGCAGTTTCCTGAGTTTCAGATAAAAAACAAAGACATTACTTTGGAAGAGTTCAAGTTCATCTGGTGGATGGAATACGCACACAGGCAATGGGGAAGGCTCATCGGAATGGCTTTCTTTGTCCCAGCTGCCATATTTTGGACAAAAGGCTGGTTCAAGCCACTGTTTAAAAAGAGAGTACTAGCATTTGGTACACTAATAGGTTTGCAGGTAAGGTTTGATTTGATCCTTTTATTATTTTTAATTGCTGTGATTAATTGCTATTGAATTGGTATATTTGGGTCCATTGTCATATTAACCACTTAGCTGGCTAGGCCTATGTCTAGGGCTACGGGCCACAAAAGATATACAAAATAAGTTGCTTTTGTACACTTTAAGGATATTTTAAATTGAAATAATCCTTTTTTATTTTAAAAACTGTTTAAGTTTATTTTACCTTCAATCCCAAAACAAACAATTACACAGTAACTTTTAAGTCTCCGAACGTAAAATTAACGTTGTAAATCTAGTACTACAACAGTAGGAGTCAGCCTACATCAATAGTGAAAGTAATTTATATGTAGGCCTATGTTCGGAAATCTCTGGGAATGATTTTTTTATTTTATTTGTATAACAGTTTTTATTTATTAAAAGGAACAGGCAGAATATTTTTGTGAATAAAACCGGTTATTTGCATTAAATGTGACTTATATCAAACAATAATCTGTTTTTTCTCAACTTAAAATCTGTATGCAAAAAGAATAAAGTAGTCTTAGCGTAATATTGAGGTAGATTGAATTCACTAATATTAGGAAAAGCAACTTCTATAATTCCTGTAAAAAACCACAAGATATTTTCAAAAAATAAGTTCAAACCAAAATTTGAAAGATAGAGTTCATGAACTTAAAATCGACTTGGAGGAAAAGAAGAATTGCTTCCACCATAAAAAGTTGATTAAAATTAAAACCTTCCTCTTGCCGAAGATTGGAAAATTCCAATCACCAAAGACTGACCACGGTCGCAGGGCCTGATGGGCTGGTACATGGTGAAGTCGGGGCTGGAGAACAAGTTCGAGGGGCCGAGCGACGTGCCGCGGGTGTCGCAGTACCGCCTGGCCGCGCACCTGTCGCTCGCGTTCCTGCTGTACTCGCTGTTCCTGTGGTCGGCCCTGGACCACTTGCTGCCGGCTGAGCGGCTCGCGAGCGTCTCCCGCGCTGCCGCCAGGTTCCGCGGCCTCGCTCACGCCTGCAAGGGGCTCGTCTTCCTCACCGCTGTTTCAGGTGTGTTGTTTTCTTCTAAAATTATTTTATCTCTTGTAATTGTTAGTGAAAAATGTATCTGACATGACATAATTGTTACACTTTTTATATTTGCAAACTATTTGCAATGAATCTACTTTAATTTAAGAACTCAAAGCTTCTCTGTCAAATTAACCTTGTGTATTCTGTAAAGTTATACAAAGGTGAAACCGCAGATCAGTTGTTTTATATTTTGATAGCTCTTGATAACAGTTTTTTCAATCAAAGGACGAAAATAAATAAACTTTTTAATGTTTTAGGAGCATTTGTAGCAGGGCTTGATGCTGGATTGGTTTATAACTCTTTTCCAAAAATGGCTGACAAGTGGATTCCAGATGACATTCTAGCGTTTTCTCCAGCGCTTCGCAACTTTACTGAAAATCCCACAACAGTACAGTTTGACCACAGGCTCTTGGTAAGATTGCCCATATTATATAAAAATGGAGGGTCGTCAGATGTTTTTGCTTTGAAATACCTCATTGCAGCAGACCTGCATACTCATCGAATTTCATATGCTTAGATAAATCAATTAGACAGAGCCTCAAATTAAGTAAAATTAGTTAAATCATAAAATGCCCAAACAACAATTTTCTCCATGGGAAATGAGTCTGTAGGTTTGCTGCCATGGAAATGTGAAATTAAGATTTTTTGCAATAATCCAGTTGATATCAACTAGATTAAGCCATATACCAAGTTTTATTCAGATATATTTAGAAAAGAGTAAGATTTAGAATTTTATTTATATCCCATTAGGTTAACATTGGGACAAAGTACTGTGTTTATCAATAGCGATATCTCGGTAACTAGCGGACATAGAGCAACAATTCAAGATACTAAATTATTTGTTTTTTTTCAAGCTGAATTCAATAGTCTAAAGTAAAATTTGATTTTTTTTTATTTGTAAAAAATCCCAAAACCCCATTCTTGGAGGGGGTTTTCCAAGAACGGGACCCCCGAAGCTGCCCGCCGGCAGCCGGCGGTTTTTTGGGCTGCTTGTCGGGGTGGCCTTCCCAATGGTCCGATCAAGCTCGTTTTCAAACTCAACTGAATAATTACTACTTTACATGTCTGTGCCAAATTTTATTCAGATCTGAACATTTTTTCATGAGTTATCGTGCTTGAAGTCACATATATAAAAATGAACAAATGGTGTTTTTGGCATCTGGGGGTCTCAAAACAAAAGTCAAAATGGTCTTGGGCTTAGGCCTTACCATGAGACCTACGGTAACAGCTTCTTCCCTATAGGGGAATGTTGTCTGTCTATTAATTTGGCTGTCAGTACGACATACACGCTGATGTGTTATATCATAAGTAATGTTTGTACAGAAGCGATAATGAATGTCCAGATTAATAATAATAATATTCTCTTGCTTTTGCATACATTATACTTCAATGGAACAGGTAGGTTGATTTGAGGTCGGGGCCTGAAACTTTACCAATCATGCTGGATTTAAGGCCAAGGCTGTGGCTCAAAGGGGATCAGGCCAAGGCCACAATGTAAAAACCATGCTGCAAGCGATCCAAGCGCTGCGCTGCGTCACCACAAGTAGGCAGGGAACTAACATCCTATGTTTATATTTTATTGCTAAACGTGAAATATCCCTTGTTTGTTTAAATTTTTCTGTTTAGATTTCATCACTAAACGCCAAATATTACTTGTTTACTTACGTTTTATTGTTTTTATTTAAAAGTAACTGATGAGCAGCACAGCTGTGAGACTTGAGCCAGACTTTCAGACCACCTACTTGTTTTGACGTCATAAATCCTGCAGCATGGCCTGTATTTGTAGGGTGGCCTCGATCAGGCCTAGAAATGCTTAAAGTGATACAAATTAGTTTTTGTCATATTTTAAAGGGGACGGTTGAATAACGTCCAGTTGGAATAAAGTCCAGTAGGGAACTTTTGTGGAATAACTTCCAAAAATCCCTGCTTTCGTCCCCGTCAAAAGATATATTAAATTAAAACGAGTGAGAATAACGCCCAGTGAGAATAAAGTCCATGATACAGAACCAACAAAAAGTTCCTGTTTCACAAGGAGCACTAGCTTTTGTAAGGGACTGTCCTGGAGGTTATTCCACAAATAAATGAAATGTGAAAACTAGTCGAGTCGGAATAACGTCCAGTAGAATAAAGTCCAGGAAGGCGCCCGCACGGGACAACAGATTTACACGTCACTTTCGCGCTCACATCTTGCCTCAGACCATTTGAAGGGGTTGTTTGGGTTAAAGGAGGCAAACGAAAGAATGGTTGATTGAATACAAATCTTTATATTAATGCGTCACGGGTTTTCATTTCAAATTTATAACTCGGCAACGGCTGGACTGATTATAGCATTTGAGATGTCAAATTAAAGTTCATTTCATGTAGATTTGCTAATACGTCTCAGAAAGGGCACCTATCATTATTAAATAGTTCTAGAATACTGTACCATGATTATTTTCATTTAGAAGTCAATGTATTGACTGACTCGATAAAGGTTATAAAAATAACCCGTTACTCCATTGTCATGTAGCCTATGACAATTGCTCGATTCCGAGCAACGGGTTTACTAGTCTTGATAAAACTTGTTATGTGGGTTCATATAGTTTACCTTTTTCAAAATCCTCGTAAAATTATAAAGAAGAATATTAAAGTATAATTAGGACGAGTCATCATTTTGAACTTCTGTTTTAATGGTTAAAGTTTGAAATTTTGTTTTTTACGAACACGAATTAAAGATTACGACATTAGTTTTATGTCATATTTAAAAATGATATAATATTTTAGTTAAATCTACTGTACAGTATATTTGTCAAATACCACTCAGTATAATCATCGCACAGCCCAAACTACTTGACCTAGAACCTTGAAATTTTGCGTGGATGTTCCTCTTAGGGCGTAGGCATCCGCTAAGAAAGGATATTACAAAATTCGAAGTTTAAAGGGGGTTTTGGTGAGGCCGAATTTTTCAAATTTTCCCATATAAAAGTGTTATGGAGATCTTTTGTTTAAATTTTCAATGTTCATTCAATCAAGCAGCTGGGAGTTAGCTTCACAAATGTATAAAATACGCTGTTACACCTGATTATAATCTGCTTTCTTTCATCACAGTTTTATTTTTTTTTTATTTATTTTACTTGACATAATTGTGTACTATATTACCACCGTCGCAGCAAACCTGCGTACTCAGCGAATTTCCAATTACTAAATATTCAGTAACTAATCCACTATTACGAAGAAAAGAAAAATAAACAAGTGATATAATTATATATATTAAAATATTAGCTGTTTTACAAAGACTTTGTAAAAAATATTGGTAAATGACAGATGAAAAAAAAACACATAGATTTCTTATAATGAAGTAGGCAAGAATGTTTATTTTTTAAATTATATTAACATAAAATTGTTTAAAACCAAAATTCTATTTAATTCATTGATAAACTGGAAAATTACTTAAAGTGATTTCTTGAAAACCTCAGTAGAGAGTAAATATGAAATTGGGTAAGCCAACATTCTGCTGCCCTGACACTAAAAACACAGGGAAAAAAACGCGAAGCCTTGGAGCCAATGGACTTAGAGAAATGATTTAACATACCAAATTTTTTGTTTTTTCGAGCTAAATCCAATGGTGCAAACAATAATTGGATAAATATAATTTTTCAATTTGAAAAACTCAAAAAACCCATTTTTGGTAGGTAAAATGGGGCCTTTACCCCACTTTGGATATGTCGATCTGGCTGGTTTACGAACTCGTCCAATAGAATCTAGTTTTACATGTCTGTACCAAATTTTGTTACGATCAGAGGATATTTACGAGAGTTATCGTGCTAACAAAACTCAAAAAATTAAAATTCTATTTCCCATATAAGCCCATGTTAAATTTGGAAACAAATCGTGATTTTTGCAGGTAAAAATGCGTTTTCACAATAAACTCACTTCATATCCAGAAAGTAGGGTACTGTACACATAAAAAGCTGTCAATCTATATATATAATTCCGTAAGTCAAATTTTTGTAAAGAAATTGTGAGTGACTGGATGGCCGTAGAAGGATGGGAGGGGTCTTATTTTAAAGGTCTTGACGTGAATTTTGAGGGAAAACTATTCATTTTTCTTATTTTTTTACCATAAATTTGCATCAGAATAAAACTTTTCCCATTAAAACAACATGGGGTTTAATTTGTTTACATCTTTTGAAATTAAAACAGCTGTGCCACAGAGTTGTATCATCATCATATATTTAATTTCGTAAGGCGATTCTTTGCGTCAAAATTGTGAACGTCTGGTAAGTCGTAGAAAGATGGGAGAGGGCTCAAATTAAAGGTCTCTATTCCGAGATGGCGGGAAAAATACTGAAATTGCTTGAAATTCACCAGAAAACGAGAAATAACGTAAAATATCTGCCATTTAAAAAGCATTGGGATCTAAAAACGTCTGTTTTGTTGACATTCAAACATGTGGTGCTGATGCTTGATTCAAAGCCATATGATAGATGTTGACTATGGGGTTTTTTTCAAAAGGCAGCTAACTATGTTCAATGTAGGCCTACTATAACAAATAAATATTTTAATTTTAAGATTTCAGACTTTATAATTACGCGTTTGAGTATATATTTACAATATAAAATTATAAAGAGTTAAGTGTTTCTTTTACGTAATAACGATGCCGATTTAATGCCAAATTATCGATATAAATATATTATGTAAGCGAAATTTTTGCGCCGAAATCATGGGCATTTGGCAAGTCACAGGCCTTGCACTTGCAAGATAATGGGAAAGGGCTCAAATAGAAGGTCTTGGTGCCAGGGACTGAGGAAAAATACAAAAATGTCTTTAATTTTATCAAGAAATAAGATATTACGTTAAATATCTGCCATTTAAAATCATTGTAATCTAAAAACGTTTAACAGTGTAGATCAGCTGAGTGTAACATCAGCTTTAAATTTGATTCCACCAACAAGGTTCACCTTGAAATTTGGCCAATCAAAAGTATATTCAATCTTGAATCTACCAAGACAAAGCAGTATTTATTCACGGGCAACCATAAAAAAAGTGTTGAACGCAGGGTACCAAAGGTGGAGTGTGGAGTCGTTAACGGGAGGCCATTTTCGGATTTAGTCCTTATTTATTTATTTATTTGCTTAGTGTGTACAATGTAGCCTCAAACGGAGAATTCCATAACAAGTACCCTTTAACTGTCCAATATAATATTCTTTTGAACTAGGTGGAGGCTATAGACATTTGTTTACATTTTTGAGTTAACTTAAATGTCACGACTTTCTTTGGCAAATAAATTAAGTTTCACAGTCTGTGGTTAACCTTAAGAATTGTTTTAAACCATGTCCATATTTTTAATAATTGTAAACGATGTGAACTGAGTTGTTTTGAGAACGACATCCATAGCGCCATTGTTTCAAAAATTTAGCCGTTTACTACTGAAGTAGGCTAACGCCCTTTCTTAAAATTCTGATACGCACTAGCAAATGTCAAAGTATAATTAACATTTCACTTTACACATTTAATTCCGCCAAACAGTTACCGAGTTGTGAGTGTGAAGGAAACATTAAATATATATTTTATTAAGCATTTGTATTTTATTTATAGGGGCTTTTGCCCCTACAAGCCACTAGTCATATATTTAATTTCGTAAGGCGATTCTTTGCGTCAAAATTGTGGGCGTCTGGCAAGTCGTAGAAAGATGGGAGACGGCTCAAATTAAAGGTCTCTATTCCGTGATGGCGGGAAAAATACTGAAATTGCTTGAAATTAACCAGAAATCGAGAAATAACGTAAAAAATCTGCCATTTAAAAAGCATTGGGATCTAAAAAAGTCTGCTTTGTTTACATTCAAACTTGTGGTACTGATGCTTTATTCAAAGACATATGCTAGATGTTGACATCTGGTTTTTTTCAAGATGCAGCTAACTATGCTCAATGTACTATAACAAATAAATATTTTAACTTTAAGATTTTCAGACTTATAACTACGGCTTTGAGTATACATTTACAATTTAAAATTATAAAGAGTTAAGTGTGTTTGTTTCGTTTACGTTATAACCGATTTCAAACCGATACAATGCCAAGTGGTCGATATAAATATATATGTAGGCAAAATTGTAGAAGTTTGGAAAGTCGCAGGATAATAGGAGGGGGCTCAAATAGAAGGTCTTGATGCCAGGGACCCATGAAGTACGGAAATTTCTTAAAGTTTATCAGAAAATAAGATCATTGTAATCTAAAAACGTCTGCTTTGTTTACATTAAAACATGTGTTGCTTATACTTGATTTAAAACCACGTGCTAGAGCTAGATGTTGATATATGGTTTGTTTAAAATCCAGCAAAATAGGTTGAACGTACTATAACACATGACTGTTTTTTTTTACTTTTAAATTTTCCGTTCTTATAATTTAGGGATCTCAACCTTAAAAAGCCAGACAAATTAAATTCGACCTTTACACTGTATCATGTAGTAGTAGCTGATGCTGATTTAAAGCCAAGTGATTTGTAACATTTACACAATCGAATAAGCGCAGGCTATAGGTACAGAGAAGACCTCATTCATCACTTTTAGGGCCCAGCTCTACCGGTTCTATGCGCGGTCGGAAATGGTCATAGTTTTGACTGAGAAACAACAGTGTGCTGCACTAAAAGCTATTGAATGTAACATAAACTTTAAATTTGATCCTACCAAAAAGGTTCACATTTAAATTTGGATAATCAAAAGTATATTTAATCTTGGATCTACAAAGACAAAGCGGTATTTACTCCCGGGCAACCATAAAAATCTTTAATATTAACTATTTACCAAACTCATGGTCTCCAAACCTAACTTCCTCATGAAGTAGAACCAGAGTCTCCAACGTGGAGCGTGGAGTCGTCAACGGGAGACCATTTTCTGATTTCATCCTTATTTATTTTATTTTCTTTTGGGAAATAATTTAAGTGCTACAGTCTGTGGTTAACCTTAAGAATTTCTGCAAACCATGTCCATATGTTTAATTGTAAACAAAGTGGACTGAGTTTGTTTTGAGAACGACGGATAGCGCCACTGTTCCAAAAAATTCAGCCCTTTACTATACTGAAGTAACGCCCTTTCTTAAAATTCTGATACTTACTAGCAAATGTCAAAACATCTTTAAACATTACTCTTTAAACGTTTAATTCCGTCAAACTGTTACCGAGCCATGAGTGTGAAGGAAACATTAAATATCCAGCATTTGTACTTTATTTTTAGGGGCTTTTGCCCCTACAAGCCACTAGTTAATATAAATATCAATATGATTGCTGAGGTTATCCTGAATTTTTGTCCATTCTGTTCTGTTAAAACGACGGTAATAGCTTATTTCTAAGGAAATTCGCTAAAAGTTACATTTAGTTTAATTTTAGTACCTAATCTGTTCAATCATAAATTCAATAAATTACTCCATCTTTATTTCGGCAGCGGGAGTCGTAATTATGACTGTTACGATGATTTGGCGTTTATACTAATTCGACCTCTATAGTTTAGAGCCTGAATAGCGTACTGCCTTTTGTGGTTGAGTCTTGAAACTAAATCTCGGCAAGACTGAAAGAGAGGGATACGGTAGTTTATTTAGTCACCGACAGACTGTGCTGTAATAATATAATTATTTGATCTATTTATATAAAAAAATTATGCTTTAAGGGTCTGTTAATGGACTCAAAGTTTTGAAATACTCCCATATAAGCGTAATGGATGATCTCTTGTTTACTTTTCGAATTTCATTCAGTCAAGCAGAGGGTATTTAGCTTCACATAAAATATAACATTTTTTCATTTAGTCCCTTCAGATTCGTCGAACCGAGGTTAGACTATAGTGTTTGTCGTGAGCGAAGCCACGGGAACTGCTAGTTAATATATAATATAGAATAGATAATTTACATCTAAAGGAAATTGTGTGTATGTATTTATCAGAGACCGCTACGGTTGGTTGATCAACACACCAACAATAACTACAATTTGTAATAAAAACGTTATTTTATGATTTCGTTCATCTAGTAAGAAACACTTTCCAAGTTTTTATTTGGCAAGCAAACTTGTGCACACAGAGATAAAGAGTTCGATAAATTGCTGATATTAATAACAATTAATTTGTGTCAACAGTCCTTGACTCGCTTGATAAAATAACCCCTTCAAAGGGACTGAGGCAAAATGTGAGCACAAATGTATGACGGCGCGGCGGGCGCCTTTCCTGGACTTTATTCTACTGGACGTTATCCCGACTCGACTAGTCTTCACATTTTTCATTTCTTTGTGGAATAACGTCCAAGACAGTCCCTTACAAAAGCTAGAGCTCTTCGTGACACAGAAACTTTTTGTTTGTACTGTATCATGGACTTTATTCTCACTGGACGTTATTCTCACACGTTTTAATTTAAAATAACTGTTGACGGGGACGAAAGCAGGGATTTTTGGAAGTTATTCCACAAAAATTCTCTACTGGACTTTATACCATCTGGACGTTATTCAACCATCCCTTTTAAAGAGCTTAAAATTTAAAGCTCGCTCAAAATAAATTGAATACAACGCATAGACAATATATGATTGCGCTAAATTTCGTCACCAAGAAATAGCGTTAAAATCTACAAAATTACGTTCTAATTCTGGAAATGATAGTTTTTACTGTCGGAAAACATTGGAAAATGATGAAAAATCGTAAAACGAATATACCTTCTTTAAGGAAATAGGTCATGACAAGACTCAAATTGTCGAGGAGAGCGAGTTGAACAAGAATATGTGAGAAATTTTAAGATTCGATTGATAATGGAAGTACGGCGATTCCTATGAAATATCACAACAGGGCTGATTTTCTTAAACAAAATCCTGTAAAATACTACGAGCTTTAGCAATTTTGAATATTCTTATAATATTATTAATCATACTATTTACTTATACATATATATGTTGAACTAAGCTGACCGAGCCTCGTTTGGTAATGAATTTTCACCAGTTTTTATCTAAGAGTACTCTGGGTCTCCCACCAGATGTAATAAAAGATTTGGCTGACTGTAAGACAGTACAGTGCTTTTTCTGATGTTTTTTTGTCACAAACAAACAACAATTACCAAATTACCAACAATTACCAAGTAATTAGATTAGTGATTAAAAAATATATAAATTAGCTCTAACGCTCTAACATAACAACACAATGAATGTAGGGTAAAGCGCTAAGCGCTGCAGGCCTATATACTCGATCGCCTATACAAAGGCTTTGAAAGGCCCCGCAACTGCAAGGGCTGGCCCTGGAGAGATTCACTGAGTATGCAGATCTGCTGTAACAAGTATTTCTCTAGTAATGATAGTTCTGCCATTGTGCAGTCATACCCTTTGGAGCTTAATTTCCCCCTTTTTTAGTATCGACCATGTTCACAGGGCACCTCAACACTTATGGTGATATCAGGAATGTGGCTGCTGTCACGAAGGCGAGCAATACCAAGAAGGGCTGTCTTAGCAGCAAATGCGGTTGCTGCTATGGCTTGGTTCCAGGTGAGAAATCAATGCTTTGTGCTTTATTTATAAGTGCCAATTTAAAATATTTGAGAATAATTTGAGAATAATCAGTTGAATAATCAGACTTGATTCTATTCTGCCTATATTTAGGCTTGCCATACTTTCAAAGGGTCAGACAGGGAACAGGAAACTGGTCCCCTGGTCCTTGGGGGGGGGGCCTCAGGGAACTGGGCGGAGGCCTTGCTGAGGAAGGGGACTTAGCACTCGAGCGGGTGCACGCGGAGTTTTCCTCCGCACGTGATTTGAATGTTAAAATAATGGGGTCGGCGGTCGTTTCCGGCTCCGTACTTTATGCCCCTCATTCCAGGAATTTCCTAAAGCTATTTATACCCCCCCCCCCCCCGTACCTTGTTATATGCAATTCAGAGATGCCGTCTCAGTTAGCGGAGCGCCCTCTCCCGTTACACAGACAGTGATACCTATTTTTTAAATTCATAATAGCAATGGATTTGTAATTATTATTAATTTTTTGGACTTTTCCTTTTGCTTTCGAAAAAAAAGTGAAAGGAAAAGTCCAAAAATGTAAATAATAATTAGTTCATATTTTATACTATAAAATTACTTACTATGCTTAATTGAAATATTACACCTATTAAGTTGAACAATTAATTGACTCGACAATGAAATGTGATTCCTAATGAAGTTTGTCAACATTTAAATACAATATTTCGTTATAAAACAAGTAAAATGGGTTAAATTTGTGCAATCTAGTTTTGCGGAGTAAAACTCCGCATGCGCCCGCTTGCGTTTTGCCGGTGAAGCGCACGCTCAAGGGTTAAAGGGGGTTTTAGTAAGGGAGACTTATTTAGGGGGTTAAACAAAGTGAGAAAGTTATGGAGCAAAACGGTTAGTTTTAATCAATTTTAACAGTTAAAATTTTAATATACTAAAAAAATGCAGCAAATGGTCAGATAAAACAGTAAAGTCAGTGCCACTTACTGAAAGGTAATAATTTAATATTATCCACGGTTTTAGCCCCTGAGCTGTGAGATCAAATGTAATGCTAAATTACGAAAAATCTGTTGATGAGCTCAACGGATTAAGCGCACGGGGCGGGCGGCGGGCGTTCGCGAATAGCGGCAGAGAACGCGTTTGGCAGACAAAATAAAACTTTTCGGTTTGACGAATCGCAAAACATTGTGCGGTGTTCTACTGCATTACCACGAGAGTGCACGTCCCACGCGCTTACCGTGATTAGGTCTGAAATGACATGTGAGCATTAATGATTCTATTAATGCTATAAAAGTTTATGTCACTATGGTCAACTTTACTATACTTGGACGATTGCACACACTCATTGATGTTTGTTGTTTTGGAAGAAATTTTAATTTCTTTATAGTAAAGATTAATAACTAAGTTTTTTCTCTGTAGGTTGCTATGGGAGTCACGACTCTACTGACCTACGTCCCGGTCCCGGTGGCAGCAGCACATCAGTCGGGCAGTTTGGTTTTATTGTCTTTTGCCGTGTGGTTGACTCACGAACTTAAGCATGTCAAGTTACCTAAGTAAAATGTGTTAATTTATAATTATGTAATTATTGCACAATAAAACTATATTCTATCCACGATGATTGTTTTTGTTTGATATGTCATCTGATTGGGAAATATATTCTCTTAAAATAGGGAAGCCCCTTCGCTCTTCCATTACTCTGCATGATGTTATCAAAAAGATGATAATATTAATTTGTCGAGTCATTTTTTTTTACTGTCCGATGATTCTGAGTGTGAACACATAATGGAAGGGAGGCTCTAACCAACCCAGTGAGCACAGTCAAAAATGTTATTCAAGTAAGAGAAATTACAGAACCCAGTTAGTGATGTGGGGTGGGTCCCATAGCGACTAATCCCACAGCGACTAATAGAAAATCCGTCTCACAACGACTAAAAGTATTTGTCTCATAGCTTCTAAAAAATTAGATGTGGGACTCGCTCCAACTTTATTAGTCACTATGGGACGATCTACACCTAAACATAATTTTGTCTTTAGAAAAGAAAACATTATTGTCGCATAAGGACTAAAAACAGTGAGTCCCATAGCGACTAATAAACTTACATTGATTCCCACAATGTCTAAAAATATAGTTGTTGCATAGCGACTAAAGAACAAGTTGTCCCACAACGACTAAAGAGTCGATCAGTCAGAACGGTATCAAAGAAGAACAGTTCTCGTACTAGCTCCCGTTCACAAGACACGCACCGCAGCACCGCTACACTCCGCGGGAGCAAAGTGCCGTCGTATTCGTAATGCAAACACATTCCTAATGTGTGAGTGGAATGCTAACAGTACCACTGAGTAATTCTTAATTCTGAAAGCACACAAAGGACTAATAATCATTCTGAGCATTTATTTAAATTAATTATATTTGCGTTTGCAATTACAAATGATTCCAATGGTTTTGTCAACTATTTATTAACTAATTACCTTCTGTGTATACCTGTTCTTCGCGAGGTTTGATAAATTATTGTAAAATTGACATTCCTCTGGAAATTAAATAAATAAAACCTGAACTAATTTATTACTTTGTTTTATCATACATTTATTTTTTTACGTTTAAGTTATATAATCGTTTGTTATGTTTTCGCTTAAGAACCAAACATTGTAAGCCTAGTTATTTGGTCTAACATCCTGACGTTTATTAAATCACTAAACCAAAAAGAAATGTGTTTAGGTAAATGTGGTGTAAGCCTATACTACCAAAACTGAACTATTTTTTTAGAAGTCCTCGACACCAGCTGAGCACAACATTAGAAGATATCTCTGTTTGATTCTCCTCCGTGCAGAACTCAGTTAGTGATGTGGGCCCAGTAAATACCTGACAGATATAGTAGGTATTTATCCCAAGCCTGGGTAAATACAAGTCTTGAATGTTGTCACATCTGTCCCAGCTCTTTGTACCATTCAATAATTGACACTATTTTCTTTGTATCAAAAATGCAAAGTCACACTAAAATCATCCTACAATTTTTTTACTGTCCGGTGTATTCTGGGTGTGAACGCATAATGGAAGGGAGGCTCTAACCAACCCAATGAGCACAGTGAAAAATATGATTAAAGTAAGAGGAGTTATTTACAGAACCACAGAGAAGAATCTAACAGAGGTCGCTTTTAAATGGGTCTTCTGTTGCGCCCAAGTGCTTGCTAGTTACAGTTAAAGCCAGCTACAGTTAAGTTACTAGTTACTAGCTACGGATAAGTTAAATTAGGAGAGGACAGCGACGGTGCTGCTCTCTTGCGGCGTTAATAGTGAACAATCTTTTTACAAGTCCTCGACACCAGCTGAGCACAACATTAGAAGATTCTCTCTTTGATTCTCTGTTCGATTCTCCTCTGTGCAGACCCCAGTTAGTGATGTGGGCTCAGTAAATACCTGGTAGATAAAGTGGGTATTAATCCCAAGCCTGTGTAAATACACAAATCTTGAATGTTGTCACATCTATCCCAGCTCTTTGTACCATTCAATAGTTGACACTATTTTCTTTGTATCAAGAATGCAAGGTCGCACTAAAATCATCCTACAATTTTTTTTACTGTCCGTTATATTCTGGGTGTGAACGCATAATGGAAGGGAGGCTTTATCCAACCCAATGAGCACGGTCAAAAATATTGTTAAAGTAAGAGGAGTTACAGAACCACAGAGAAGAATCTAACAGAGGTCACTTTTAAATGGGTCTTCTTTTGCGCCCAAGTGCTTACTAGTTACAGTTAAATCCAGCTACAGTTAAGTTACTAGTTACTAGCTACAGTTAAATTAGGAGAGGACAGCGACGGTGCTGCTCTCTCGCGGCGTTAATGGTGAACTATTTTTTTAGAAGTCCTCGACACCAGCTGAGCACAACATTAGTAGATATCTCTGTTTGATTCTCCTCCGTGCAGAACCCAGTTAGTGATGTGGGCCCAGTAAATACCTGGTAGATAAAGTGGGTATTAATCCCAAGCCTGGGTAAATACACAAATCTTGAATGTTGTCATGTCTGTCCCAGCTCTTTGTCCCATTCAATAATTGACACTGTTTTCTTAGTAACAAGACTGCAAGGTCGCACCAAGATCATCCTACACTCAGCGCCGTAACGACCACCGGGGCTGGGGCCCCCGAATGGGCCCCTGACCTAGGGAAACATAAAGGCGGACTCGACGCCGACTTCGTCACAACTATATTATTTCCGAAAAAACTTGTTTTTTTAGGTTAAAACCAGTAAAAAGATGAATAGATGTTTAAACAACTTTGAGACTGGAATTTTTCTTTTTAGAACCAAAAGCTACAGAAACTGTGGTATAAGGGATAGGAGGCTTGTTTGGATGGTATCCAACAGGTAATCCAACAATTTGGGAATTAACTAAAACGGAATGATTTATTTAATTAGTGCCCGGAAAGTCTGTTAACTAAATTGCCTCGATTGATATTTTCTCAACTCGATCATTTCCCGGCTACTTCGTGGCTGCCAAAGCCTCCATATCATCTTTTTTTTATGTTGGCCAGTTTGTAGCCGAGTCTCTTCATTGTATTGTGCCCTATCATGGCTTTCAAATCCCTGTACAGTAGAACCTCGCTAGTCCGACCTCTGATAGTCCGACTCCTCGGTTAATCTGACTATGCCGCCGGGGAAATAGGCCTCCTCTAGTTCGCCCTCAGCGGGGTTTTCTCATCAGTAAGTCCGACCATGCAATTGAAAATTGATGTTTGTTTACATTTCCGGTGCATTCCTCCGTTCAGGTTGGCTCCTGTCGATGACGTATTACTCATTGGGAGTGCGTATATCGTTCAGTAGAGCAATAACATTTGGTGCGGTTAGTTTTTTTTGGTCCTAATGTCGTTTTTTACAGTACAGTAGCCTGTTAACACATTCACTGCGGCAGCAAAATACCTGTATGTACCCTGTGTGCTGGGATAAATATAGTTACATACACCACATATATACATATTGGTATATACAATGAAGTACACCACTGAAAAGCAGGTATTCCGAACCACATGCGGGCATCGAATCAACGTTCCCGAGCTAAGTGCTGGGGCACAGTAAATTTGAATCCTTGTGAATGGTGTAACCACAATCCGGTATGTGGCCCGCACTCGAGTCGCGACACGGACCACATACTGGTATGTGGTACGCAGCGAATGTGTTAAACACTCTTAATGCTTTTTTCTGATCGAAATACAGCTTTTGTACGTTTTCATGTCAATAACATGAGTTCATCCGATAATCCAACCTTTTTGCTGTTCTGACCATGCCCCCGGTCCCGTAGGTGACGGATTAGCGAGGTTCTACTGTAAACCCTTAGTGTCCCAGAGTGTCTACCAGTCGGGAATTCGGGAAAGGTCAGAAAAACGTAATGAATTTAAACCTTTGGTCGAGAAATTCGATACTCGTGATAACAAAACGAAACGACATAAGCGTCTTGGATGCTGCGGCCGGCAAATCTCTCGCTCAAATCATAAAAAACAAATCTTTCGGTAATATTGCTGCTGTAAAATCACCAGTCGCTTACATCGCGGCCGGAAAATCTCTTGGTTATTTTTCGGTCGGAAATCACCCACTCGTTTCACGGCCGGCAAATCTCTCGTTAGCATCGCTTGCCATCAAGTCTTGTCTCTCTCTTTCCGTGGCTGTCACATATCTCGGTCATATAGCTAAGAAAGTCGCTGGCTCGTTTCGTGGCTGGTGAATTGCTCGCTCAACCCTCAGCCGGATAATGGCAGATCTCTTGATCGCATGTAGGCCGACAAGTCCGAAATATATTGGCCACATTTTGGCCCGAAAATCTGTCGTTTATCCCGCAGTTGACAAAACTTTCAGTCGAATTGCAGCTGGAAAACCGCTTATGGCTGTTAAATGTTTTGATCGTATCGTGGCTGTCAAAGCGCGTTCATTTATGACAAATCCCTCGGTCATAGTGTAGCAAAAAAATAAACGCTCAGTGTTTTTGCGGCTGTAAAACAATATTGTATTTTGCTTCAGAAAACGACATTAACAGTGATTTTTCACACTAAAGTGATTTTTCAAGATATTATTACAAATAAGTATTAATTCATTGAAAAATAACATTTTTTGTGAGCTCGCCTACATCTTTATTTTAGACGAATTTTTATGATTGAGGTGTCAAGTTATTGGAAATTTCGTCAATATTTTCTGGATGCTATTCATTTTCCTTTAGGTGAAAAAAGCGTTGCTCCATTGGGCACGTATGTTACCCACAAATTTACATGTATTTCTTATGGAAGGGATATTCGTTTAAATATTACTATAATTAGTGCGTACCTTATAAATGGTTGGACCAAAATAGACATATTACATACTTTTCTTGCGGGAAATTTAATTTTCGTTAGTTTTCAAATTTAATAGGGGATACAAAAAGTTGATACAGTTTTCAAGATTTTTAGGAAAAACCAAAAAATGGTACCTTCAGACCCCTCCCTCCCTCCCTCCGCTCAAGGGCTACAGACGGGGACTTTTGATATGTTCACCTCCTAACTAGTCCAAACAAAGGTGCAGTCAAAAATTGAGTTCCAAAAAATTCCCTCTATACTTTTTCGTTGCCTAGACTAGCAGGCAAAAATAAGAAAACAAATGTTTCAGTGATAAAATGATATTTTCACAACACTACACTAGTAAGTAGCCGATTTCCACTTCTGTTTCAGTGTGGGAAGTCGCCGTTTACAAAAGATTACGGCAAATATCAGCTGTAGTGAGGTAACAAATCAGCTGGAGAGCGGAAAGAGTTTCAGCTGGAGTGCGGTAAGAGTTTGTGTGCGGTAAATGCTCAATGTTGCCAACTCAAGGAAAAAAATAGTACATCACACAATTTACATACATTAAATTAATAAAGAGCAATTATTTAATCAATTGTTGCCGACTGTGTGGCGATAAGACGTATTCCTGAGGCTTACTCGGTCGCTGAACAGCAGAGATGACACTTTTTATTACCTCCCCCACAGATAAATATAGTTTTGTACAGTTTATTTAATATTTTTAAATTCTTTTAACTTTCATAGAAGTGTTTAGCTGGTAGTTTCGTGAAAACTATCGTACGCAACTCATCCGGGAAGGTGTTTACATGACATTCCCTACTATCATGCCCGCACTAGTTGCTTAATATACTATTTAATAACCGTGTGTTGTAAATTAATAGAAACAGTAAAAAGACTGTAAACATTTTGAATTCTTTTATATTACTACCAGTTAGCTACACTATTTAGTTTTCATTAATTATTTGTAAATTAGGGTTATTATAAAAAAAATTCTAAATACTTATGGCCAATAAAAATGGGAAAGGTAATAAATTTTGTTTGACGATTTTTGACACTCGCATGGTCACGCTTCAGTAAGATTAGAGGGGCCCCACCAGCTAGTCTTGCCCCGCCACCCAAGTTTAATGTTACGGCCCTACCTACACTCATCTGTCTGTCATACGTGGCTTAAAATACCTACCTGGGTAGATGTTGATTTCATATTTTGTAATTTTAAGAATTGCTAAGGGGAAGGGGGGGATTTCACAGGGAACGAAGGACATTACCTAACCTTATTGCAGAAAACAACCCCCAGTAAATGGAATCTTTTCAAACCAAGCACAAAATGCAAGAGGCTGACTGAGACTACTACAGTAGGTGTTACAAATGTTTACATCGTACTAAACAGGAACATCTTATTTCTGTGTCTTACTCTTGGCTGGAAATTTACTCTTTGCCAATCACAGTAAATTTACCGTGACTAGGAAACGGAAATAATGGAAGTCAACAATCAACTGATTGCAGTAAACTGGCGTTTAATGCATGTTTATTGGTCACTTCAAAGGAATGTAATGGCAGCACTGGAGGCAGGAGTAAATGTTTTTTTGTTAATCATAGGATAGGTTTGAAAATTTTAGAAAAAAAAGTCCATGCAAGGAATAAATTTTGATTAAAAATATGTTTATTATGAGTATTATGATGTAAAGTATCGTATGTCACACGTCCGGTAAGTTTTAGTGTACTTGCATGAAAATCGCACTCGCCTAGCGGCTCGCGCAGGAACTATCATACTCGCACAGTAATACGGTATTTACTGGGCTAGTAACATAATATACTACTACAATAATTAGTCACACAGCCACAGTGGTAATACTTACTACCAGAACCAACATGGAAGTCATTTGGCAGTCAGGATGTGTTACAAACTATTTTCAGGCCAATAATGGTATTTAAACACGACAATAAGTATGAACATTATTTTATTTACAGAACTAATTTATGCATTGGCTACATTATTAACTCAATTGAATAATACATACTATAACATCTCACAGACTTGCTGATTAAAGTGTTGCACATTCAGTAATTATTATTGGAATCAATTTAATTTTCCTACCCCTTATAAAGCAAATATTTACTTTGACTTGTTTAAATGATGTAATGAATTGAGTGTAAGTTGCAGCAGCAAGCAAACTTTCTTCCAAAATGTACAATTAAATTTTTTGACATTATGATTTTAGATTTAAACACAGATTACTCTAGGAAAATGAAAATTTTTTAATATAGCAATTATTTGAAGTTAGTTGTTAATGTTGCTTACTCATATAATGTATTTCTAAAGCCACATAATCAAAACAAAGTAATGGGTCGAAACCGAACCTCAAATCTTGAAACCGCTGACTTTTGACATTTACCGGCGGTGTCATGACAAGCTCATTTATTTACCACAAGGTGACAAACGTTCTATGACAAAAAAACAAAATAGCAGCTTAATATAATGAGTTTATATTACTTGCAGGGTGGCAGAAACTTTCCTTTAACTTATCCAGTTTTACTCAGGCAAAAAAAAACGGATATCAATATTTGGCATTCAGGATACGATTTTTTTTTAGTTAAAGTTCTGGTTTTGAGGTTTGGAATTTATGGTTTTGATGTGACCATCACTAAATCCATCTCACAAATTTTAAAAAGGGATAGAACTCAGCCAGCTTACCTTGAAGAAAAAGTTCACAGGTCAGCACACAGAAACACAAAAGGGGACAATATTTTACTGATTTTTTTCACACAGAAAGTCCCTTATGCCCCTTTAGGGAACTTCTTCAGTGTTCTATTAAATCAGCCCATGAGTTTTCTCATCAATTAAAAAAAGTATATTATGTCAGTAAGTCTGGTATTAATGAAACTCTTTCACAAACCTTAAAAAGAAAATTTAATTGATTCCATAACTTCTCCAGACGTGTGGAACACAGTACTTTCGGCTTTTGATGCTGATACTTGAGGGCCCAAAGTAGAAATTTCAAATAAAAAAACATGAGAATTTAACATACAAATAACATCTTTAACTCAATATGATGCCCAATATATAGCTCAATATCTACAAGTGTAATTCTACCATATACCCCAGCATATTAAAAATCCCTAATTTAGCTGCTTCGTACAGCAGAGTATTAATCAGTTTATTCATCTATGTACAAGAATAATTTAATGATAAACATAATAATACAAAAAATATAAGTGATCCTATGTAGAAGTTATAAGCGTATATACAAATAACATATAAATGTACAAAGAGTAACATACTAAAAACTGGCTGTTATAAAATATTTAAAAATGACAATTTTTGCCATATGTGGTCTCAAAACTATTAAAATAACTCTTAAGATGTATTTTTGTGTGCGTAAAGTTCATGATAATATTATTAAAACTTAATGAGCCCATAGAGACAATTCATCTTAATAAAACATTTTAGATATATTTAACTCAAGCAGTATGACACAAATCAGTCTGTTTATATATTAAAATAATAAAATACATTTTGTACAGTCAGCAACATAGCTAAACAGAAACAGGATGCAAAAAGAAGAAATAACATTTAGTATTGTAGACTCACTAACAAATATCTGTCTATATATGTACAAGGAGAAATGCACAATTTGTGAGACCAATTATAACACAAAGTCTGTTCAACAATGTACAAAGATATTGATATATATCAGTGCTGTGAGCTCAACTTTCGACACGAGATATTGGTTCTGGATTAACAATAACTTGTACTACAAAACCAGGGGCAATCTTGGCTTCTTCAATGCGCAATTTGTCTCCCAACAACTTGCCTCCAAAGAACCAACGTTGACGGGAAGGCTCAAGGCCTTCTTGACTCTGAAACAAGAATGCGAATGAAAACCAACACTAATCTGTTAATATAGAAAGTTGTCAATGTTTAGGAAGTAAATTAGTTGTCTTGAGCAATTTAAGTTCAAGAAATTATATTTTTCAGTTTAACCCTTTTAGTGCCGGAAAAAAATTTAATGTAGGTGCAAGAAGTGCCGGACATTTTTTCATTGTTACCTGCAAGAAGTGCCAGGCCTTTTTTAGCAAAAATGTAAGGGTTTGGGAAAAAATTCACTAAAAATTTATTTATTAACATTTTTTATTAAATCTTTTTTTTATTTGTTTCTAATTACTTCTATTATTTATAAATGACAAGAAGAAAGACAAATTTCAAGTTTCTGGTAAAAATAAATGTTAATAAATTTAAAAAAATTTTTGCATCATATTCATTTTTTATGTTTACACTAAAAAAACATATTTACGTTTTACTCTGATGCAATTTTTATTAGTTTTATGTGAAACTACGTTAAAAAACAAGTAAAAACCATGTATAAAACATCAATTTACTGTAATAGGTTATGAATTAACAAAATAAAACGATAACCTTGCAACAATGCAGAGTTGAACAACGTCACTAAGCAACCTACTTAAAACAGTATTCGTATTCCATATTTACACTAGAAACATCATTTAACATTTAAAAAGATCCACAATAACAAAATATAAACTATATTTCAATTATAACCCTATAGGTAAAACAAAAACATAGCCTAAAAATTACACAATCGAAGTTGCATCACCGCCATATGAAATGCATGGTTATTTGTCTGCCAACAGCTGTTTGCATTTCAGTATGTCATTCCAGCTAACCATAAAGACAGTTCAGGAGAAAAGTCATATGAAACGAAAGATTTGATTATAGAAAGGCATTTGGCACGAATTCCAGCCAGTAAAAACGAAAAAATATATTTTATATGTATAAAAATGTAAACATCTCGCTACGAGATCCTGGCATACTATGCAGTTAGAGACAGGATCTCGCTAAGAGATCCCGGCACTAGCGGTAGTTAGTGTGCGCGTCTCGCTACGAGATCCTGGCACTAAAAGGGTTAAGTTTATTTTAACTGGCCTTTCATTGAAAACACTTTCTTTGAAATAAAACCTGCATGTACAGTCAATTGCCAACTAACCATGGGAGAGGAGCAATTCATCTGGTTGCGGATTGATCGTGCTGACATACAGTTTATATATTTTTTTTTGTCAACCATTTTTAACATATTATTTAATATTTTTTTTGTCAACCGTTTTTAACATATTATTTAACAAAGTTAAAAAATTCACGTAAAATTATCTTGAAATATTTCATCTAATTAATTTGTATTTAAATTAAGTTTATTGTCAAACAGAGTAGTAGTATTGTTAATAATAATAGATTCTGTTGTGTTAATTAACAATACTTTTATTTTTACTATAATTGTTTTAAAAAACTTGAGTCTAGAACTATATTTTATTACAAGTAAATATAGAATTACAAGTAAAGAAAGAGAGGCAAAGCAAGAGGAAGAGAGGCACAGCTTTCTCACTACACTACAGGTTGGAGTCACCCTTCCCGCTCCCTCATGCCACGTTCCACCAATAGCCAAACTACTAGCGCTGTGTTGGAAATAACTAAAATCATACGCATATTGCATACATTTACCAAGGAACTGTTGGTGTTTCAAGCATCAAAATCAAAACAATATAAAACAAACCTGGCAAGTTTTAACTCTATATCTGGCACTGTGACAGTTCAATCATAATGGAAACTCGCATGAACTGGCATCACGACGATTCAGTCCCAATGGACATGATACTATTTAATCTAACATTATGCAATAGTTCACAAATATTCACCTTGATTTTATAAAAAAAAACATAAATATAAATAAATAACCCAGTCTTCTTAATTACCTGTATATTTGTCACCAGTACAGTGTGTCATATTTCGTGTAGTCTTACCATCAATCTTATATATTAAAAACCTTTAGAAAAACTAATGATAGTGACCCTGACCATACTGCTGGACAATTTACTTGGTTGTACCAAAACGAAGGTTATCGGCACTACATGTGCAGATTTTATTTGCATTTTGAAAATATTTATGTTAACTGGGTCAAAAATGGAAAATATACATAAGCAAATATACATAAGCCTTTACATAAGCAAAGGCTTATAGAGATTTAAGATGGGGAAAGAAATTTGAAGCTTACAACAGCGAGCCTGGCCATACTACTAGACCGATTTACTCGTGGGTTATACCAAAACAAAGGTTATCCGGTCCTATATGTGCAGATTTTAATTGTATTTTGAAAATATTTATGTAAGAATGGAAAATAAACTTTTCTTGGTACTTTGATATTATACGGAGGCCACTATTTTTAGAGAGTTTTTTGTAACTGGATACCAAAAATAACTGCATAATTGGAGAGAACATACTTTAATTGACTCACTGTCCAAATTTGACATAATTATTATGAGCAATCTTTGTGTTATCCTCCCAGAAGGGAGCAATGTCGGCGAGGTAAAGCGTCACCGCCGCTAGCGGCAACACCCGATGGCCACCCTTATACAGCGCGCTGCGGCGGTTATGTTAGGTTAAGTTATCATATATATGTTAGTAGAACTTTCCTTGTTTCGTTTCAGATCAAACGATACCGGATGTGTCATACTTTCACCCGCCAAATCCTGTAGGCAAGTGATTCACACACTCCGGTCAACAACCTGACCTAGGCCTACTTGGAGGGGATTTGGTGGGTGAAGGTATGACTAATCTGGTATCCTTCAATTCGTAACAAAACGAGGAAAGTCCTACTAACATATTTATGATAACCTAACCTAACCTATTTATGAGAACCTAACCTAACATAACCGCCGCAGTGCGCTGTATAAGGATGGCCTCCCTATAATACCAAAGTACCCTTTTCTCATAGATATTTAACATGGGGACAAAATTTGAAGCTTATGACAGTGAGCCTGACCATATTACTGGACTTATTTACATACCGGTTGTACCAAAACAATGGTTATTGGTCCTTTAAGTGCTGGTTTTATTTGAATTTTGAAAATATTTATGTTAATTGGGTCAGAAATGGAAAATAAATTTTCCTTATTCAGATTTAACAAGAGGACAAAATTTAAAGCTTATGACAATGAGCCTCATCATACTATTGGACCAATTTGCTCACGATTGGTGTCAAATGGAAGGTAATTACATATAAGTACCTGTATAAGTATGTATATTTGCCCTAGTACGTGTGGTTAGCATAAAAACCTTGCACTTTTTGATACAGCTTAGCCACTTGGTGAGTGTATACAAGATACCAGTAGAAGTATTTTTGTCCGAAGAACCAATCTTGAATTCGTGTAGAACACCCCCATATGAGCCATTAAAGATGGCCGCCACAAAACGCATAAATTGCCCCATAACTCGTGAAAGAGTAATCCGATCGCGATAAACTTTTTTTTGTTTGAAAGGTCTTTTATAAACTCAACTTTTTTGTATTTAACTTTTTTTTATAAACTTAATAGTTTTCTTTGTATATACGAAAAAACGCATTTTCCCATATAATTCCATGGGAAAGACAGATTTCTCAATAAAATGCATTTTAATTGATTTAAGAAGGCTAATTCCGGGTGGAGTATCTTGAGTAGGCTAAAGACTTATGCATACTATGATTTTATGAATATTAATAAATTATTTTGGTAATAATGGTCTTTTACAGATTTTTTAACAGGCCATTTTTTAAAATTTTTTTTATTTTTCCATTATTTTATTGAAAAAAAATTTTTATCCAGCCCAAAAGTACATTAAATTATAGAAAATGTATTCAAAAATCGAATGCTATCGCTCAAAACAAGAAAATCCAATCATTTAACCTATTTATGAGGATTTGAAGGTGTCATTGACGTCCCATAGTAAGTATATGGCGGGGGAAATCGCGGGTACATTTTCAGCGATAAAATTACTACCCGTCGGTAGAATTGAGGAAAACTTTTTGGAAATGTCCAATTAAATCATTACTACAGTATACCAAAGAAAAATGATAAAAATATCATCGAGAAACCATATTTAATGCGCTTTTTATGATTTTCGTTTAAAACAACATGCTGCTGTGGCCGGCGCGTAAACGTAGTTCCATCAAACTCTCACAGAGCACGCTCCTCTCGCTACCACGCTGAACCTATCTATGGCTAGCGGAGTCCATGGGAAAGCTCAGACATCGCGCAATCGTTATGCTCGTTCTTTGCCGGCAACACTTTTAACATTGACATCAGATTAATACCGATAGCAAAAGAGTAATTTATGAATAATAATAATAATATTATAATAATAATTGGCATTCAATTATATGCCTGCCAGTACGTTTGCCTCTATTAGAAATCATGTTAAGCATAATGATTTATTCCTAATTGCGTCTTTCTTAAGAGATGTATGGATTTTTATGAGAATATTGTATATTTATGTAACCCATAATTTAAAAGGGATTTAAAAGGAATCTTAATCAGGAAAACTTATTGCAGTTCGACAAGTCCAAAGTAGTCATTATATTTGATAGCCATAAACTTCAGTTGAATTAATTATGAGTATTCTAAATTCTCTGTGACTATAAATTCATATCATTAACAGTGACTTCTAAATTCCAATTTTTGTTTATGAAAAGAAGATATAATTTTGTAAATACAGCATGAAAAAAGTGCTAGCCATTGGACGATAATTTCGTTTATAAATAAATAGTGAAAACATTAGCAATAAACTAAAATGTTAATTGCATGCCGGATTGGACAGTGTAACAACTATTAAGACGCATTCCTACTTTCTTCCACTAATTGACGGTCACTCACTGATCAATATACAATGGACAAGCTTCCAGTATGATTTAACTCATGTCAGTATAGTCAATTTTAATGAGTAAATTGTCAACAAAGTTGTGGATACTGCAGTATCAGTGAATAAACGGTATCAGGAAACTGACACATACTTTCTCCCTTCAAGTCATTTAAAACCAGAAAATTTATATAGTGAAATAAAATAAAATTAATAATTAATAATCACACAAATACTTACCAAATGTTATCAAAATCGGTTGATAAATAACGGAGATATCGGTTTTTAAATATTTGCCATAAGAATAACATTGGACAACGTACTGCGTTTACCGCCGAACTGAAATATCAATTATCTCCGCAACCAATTTATGTAAACTAATGATTCAAAATACTGGATTATTTAGTTTTTCAATTCAAATTTAATGGTTGCAAGTATATTTTTGTTAGAGATTACGGATTTTGTGAAATTTGATAAATGTGAATTTTTTAACACTTAAACCCCCATAACTTCTGAACCTGAATTTTTACAGTCATGCTGGTGGTGCTATTTTGTTTGTCATCTTAAGCACTAAAAACCATGAAATTGTTATCAAAATCGTTAGAGCCGTTTTTGAGAAATTTGGATTTTTGTCATTTTCATGGGTTTTTATGGGGTAAATACCGTTAAAAATCAAAAATTTAAAAAAATGAAAAATACACCTAGAGATACCACAGATTTACACCTACATGCCAAATTTCATTTCAATCGGACCACTGGTGTCGTCTCTAGCTTTGTTTACATCCACACAGACACACACACACACACACACACACACACACACACACACACACACACACACACACACACACACACACACACACACACACACACACACTGACAGTCAGACAGACAGACACCACGCCGAAAACCACTTTTTTGGATTCAGGGTGCACTAAAACGAATATATCCACTAACAACTCAAATTCAAAAATGTTGACGAAAACAATACTTTCTCCATAGGGGGAGAAAGTACAGGGGGAGAAAGTAAAAATGTAAATTTAAAAATAACTAGTGGCTTGAAGGGGCTAAGCCCTTAATAAGGGGAAATTCAAACAATCCTTATTTATTTTATTACAAAATACCTTTATGGCAAACTGGCTTTTAGATCTACCATAATCTAGCGCATGTTTTTCAATCTAGTATCAGCATCGATTGTTTTATGTAAGCAAAGCAGACATTTTAGTTCTCAATATTTTTAAATGGCAGATATTTTACGATATTTATCGCTTCTAGGTGAATTTAAAGCAATTTTAGTATTTTTCCCGTCGTCACGGAATATAGACGTTTAATTTGAGCCCTCGCCCACCTTTCTACGACTTGCCAGGCGCCCACAATATTTACGCAAAGAATCGCCTTACGAAAGTACATATATGATACTCATCAACAATAATTCAAACTTGGAATGGTTTCAAACTAATTAAAACTCAAGGGCTTTCCTGTAGTTTACCATAAAAACTTTTGAGTCCCGTAGGACCTAAGCGAATTTTGTTATTGTGTATCTGTAACTCCTATGCAATATCACCAGTTCTGTTCAGACCTTATAGGAGTAGGAGTAGGAGTACATTATTAGTTTTGTAGGTTCGCTGTCCGTTAGACAACCCCCTCTCCTTTGATACATAATTAAACTATTATAATTAAAGTTTTCCTTATTTTTAGAGAACTTATAACAATGGGCTAGCAATGTTAAAAAAATTAACAAACTAAAAATGTATTTTTTTTCTAGCAAGAAAACGCAATGACGCAACGGTCTCACATAAGTAACCCCACATAAGTCTTCGCACATAAGTAACAGTATTACGAGTACGCAAGAAGTATTCCTTATTCATTATTGATATAAATAATATTATTAGTGTCTGAAGTATGAAACCTTACATTACGTCCTTATTTTCATCCAACTCTAACATCCAGTGCAGCATCAGGTAGGTCTGTACGATTAACCAATTACTAGATAACACATAGCTCGAAATCGAGCAAAAAATCATATAGTAAAAGAATAAAGAATAAACAGCCTAATTATATACATTTAAAGTTTAATCAGAGAGCTAAATTCAATAGCAAAACTATGGCTAAACTACTGAAACTTAAGTATAAACTTCAAATCTAGTTCATTTAATCTACCGCAGGAGATTCCGGTAAACGATTTTTTGGGAGAAATATTTTAATTTATTACAGATTGTTTATGGAATAGTTGAATGTAAATGTACACACACGTTCATTTAGGGTAACTTGAAATATTTTCATCGTTTTTAAAGACTGCGTGGGCAGCGAAAAATGTAATGCTGCCAAAAGGTAAATATAATTACTTTTAGTAGCTCTAGCCTATCGTGCCCATTGGCGGTCGTGGGGCACTCGGTTGCTTACTCAGAATGGGACAGAAAGACCCAATTTTTCGCTTTAATGTTTTAATAATAATTTAATTTTATTTTTATTCGTTTACGTAAATCAAACATTTCATATAGTTAAGTATAATACTTAGAGTTACAGTTTTCTTGTTTACAAAATGGTTACAATGATAAACAGCATAATATAATTTTATGAGGTTTTATTCCCACAAAGAATAATGTTTACTTTGTTTTTTTTTCAGCAACGAAACACAATGATCTAATGTACAGTTTTTAAAGTATTTCTAATTAGTCTACGAATAGTCCAGGTGAATGTACATCCAACTTTTGCATCACGTTCTGTATATATCAGGTATACCTTTATTTATTTGCCTTAATACTAAGCCAATTATGTTTTTTAACAATAAGGGAGTTAGGATATTTGTTTTCTATACAAACTTGCAACTTAGTAAAAAAACCATATAAAAAGAAAGAAACAATCTATTTGTAGGCAGTTACGATTAAATTCAATTCAATAACGCAATTACGATTAAACATATTATAAGCAACTAGCTGATCAATCCGGTTTTACCCGTGGAAAAACAGAAACTCTTTGTTGAATTCATGAATCTTTATGTTTAGGTTGCCATGAAAACTTCATAAGCTTCCCTGTTTAACAATGAAACTTTGATATACCATAGGGCGTAGCCCTCAGGGAATTTTTAAAAATCCGTTCTTAGTGGATGCCTACGCCCTATGGGGAAAGTCCATGCGAAGTTTCAAGGTTCTAGGTGAAACAGTTTAGGCTGGTCGATTGAGTGGTAGTTGACAAATAAATAGAATATATATGAATTTACTAAAAGTTTTATTAAATAAACTGATAGTGGTTTCTTTGTTTTACAGCAACTAAACGTACTGATCCAATACACATCTGGTAGTCTTCTTAATTACACAGAAAAAGTGTTCCCTCAATAAAAAAATCCTGCAGCGTTCTTTCCTTATGGCGTTTCCGCTTTGGTCTCATGTACTGAATCATAGAGGTAGGCATATAATTATTTGCTCTTATATGAAACCAATAATATAATTTTACTAAACATAAAGAGTAATACTGTACGAAAATTAAAGTAGAAGACGGTGATTTAGAAATAATTTTAAGATTTCTTTAAATATTAATCTAATTTAGTGTTCAGCTATTTGAAATCAAAACAATTACTGATCGGCAAAGGCAATACCCAATTAATTTTCATTACTTTATGAAGAATTTATATTCTTACTTTCATAAACATTCTAATAAACAAACTGTAATTGTTCGTAAAATCAATTGAACGAATTCAATTATATATCGGAAATGCTTATTTTATTTACTAAAGGAATCAATTTTAAAGTTTCATAAATAGCAAATATAATTAAATTTTCGGTTTTATTTTCAGTTGGAATAAACCTGAGGTCAATGTTAAAAGTGTTGCCGGCAAAGAACGAGCATAACGATTGCGCCATGTCTGAGCTTTCCCATGGACTCCGCTAGCCATAGATAGGTTCAGCGTGGTAGCGAGAGGAGCGCGCTCTGTGAGAGTTTGATGGAACTACGTCTACGCGCCGGCCACGGCAGCATGTTGTTTTAAACAAAAATCATAAAAAGCGCATTAAATATGGTTTCTCGATGATATTTTTATCATTTTTCTTTGGTATACTGTAGTAATGATTTAATTGGACATTTCCAAAAAGTTTTCCTCAATTCTACCGATGGGTAGTAATTTTATCGCTGAAAATGTACCCGCGATTTCCCCCGCCATATACTTACTATGGGACGTCAATGACACCTTCAAATCCTCATAAATAGGTTAAATGATTGGATTTTCTTGTTTTGAGCGATAGCATTCGATTTTTGAATACATTTTCTATAATTTAATGTACTTTTGGGCTGGATAAAAATTTTTTTTTCAATAAAATAATGGAAAAATAAAAAAAATTTTAAAAAATGGCCTGTTAAAAAATCTGTAAAAGACCATTATTACCAAAATAATTTATTAATATTCATAAAATCATAGTATGTATAAGTCTTTAGCCTACTCAAGATACTCCACCCGGAATTAGCCTTCTTAAATCAATTAAAATGCATTTTATTGAGAAATCTGTCTTTCCCATGGAATTATATGGGAAAATGCGTTTTTTCGTATATACAAAGAAAACTATTAAGTTTATAAAAAAAAGTTAAATACAAAAAAGTTGAGTTTATAAAAGACCTTTCAAACAAAAAAAAGTTTATCGCGATCGGATTACTCTTTCACGAGTTATGGGGCAATTTATGCGTTTTGTGGCGGCCATCTTTAATGGCTGATATGGGGGTGTTCTACACGAATTCAAGATTGGTTCTTCGGGCAAAAATACTTCTACTGGTATCTTGTATACACTCACCAAGTGGCTAAGCTGTATCAAAAAGTGCAAGGTTTTGGTGGAAATCAACGCTAACCACACGTACTACCCACTTTGCTTCGATTTCAGCTACTGACTCACAACATTACATTACCTAACCTTCAGTGGTGAACTCAGGATCAGTGTTTGGGGGGTCTCACTGCCTCAGGGCCAAGGAATGGGGATTTTTCATGAATAAAAAGAGAGGTACATGCCATGGTCGTAATTTCAGTTGGAGGAGCAAGATTTTCTAGGCACATTCAATACAGTTCAACTAATTTGAACACCCTATACTTTAGAATGTGTTAGGCAAAATATTTGAGTTTTTAAGACTGCGAAACAAGAACGAGACTTTCAACGATAATAGGATCGATAGATTTTATTGCCGAGATATTACTGAGAATTCAAGCAACGTTGGTTGGTTTGACATATTGATCAAAACAACCAATATTCGATGACCATGAATCAACCAAGACATTTATCTGCAGTAATTCAACCGAGGTTTGCTGGCCACAATAAAAGAGACATTTTTTATTTCTAATAAGCCGTGAAATTTTGAGCAAGCGAAAGATCAGAAAATGTAATCATACATAATGTAATCATATGGTTGTTTTGGGACAAATTTTTCCTACCCACAATAGTCAAGATATGGTTTTGCAAACCGGCCAAGAGATTTACAGGGTTGCAAGCAAATGGTTTCCAAAAAAATCACGCATATTTCCCGGTATTCCCGGGCGAAATAGTCAAAATTCAAGGCCCATACTTATCATTTCTAAGACCCAATTCACACAGAACGGACGTGTGACGGAGTCGTGGCACGGTCCTTATGCTGACGCCCTCCCGCGCCGCGTCGTTTGTATGTGAATTGGGCCTGAGTAAGTTTGAGTTTAGACGAATAATTTTTCTTCACAACTTTTAAACCATTTTTGTTGTACCACTAGTTTAAAACATCCATTAAAATAGTGTATGAACTGTGATTTAGAAAATACACCCCAATGTATTGACGCATGAATTAAAACCGGACTTAGTTAATCATGAGAACTGCAGTAATTACGCATTGAAGCAAATAATTAAGAAATAGAATAAGTAAGAAGTTAGTGATAACATGACTCCATGAAAAATTCAATAAATCCCTCATGGAAGTTGATTATACTATTCTGCTTTATCTACAGCTGTAGTAACTGAAAAGCTCTAACTGATAAAGATTCGTTATTTACAGCCAGAGCGACGTTGTCCCATAGTCGAGACTCATGGACTCAAGACTTGTAGCGCATGCGCACCTGAGAAGGGTCTGACATGTTGGATCATACCACATACAAAATTATTATAAAAGCACGATAGTTATCGTATGTCTGGGAACACTGGCACGTCTCCTAGTCAGCTGAGAATTCTCTTGTGCTCAACAGCATCTGTGAGTCTGGGAACACGTTGATTTTCACTATGAATTGAACGAATACGGTCCAATAGTCACTAGCATAAAGGGATTGAATTTCTTGAGGTTGTGACGTCAACAGGCTTGACGTAATCGTTTTGAAATTGTAAAATTAGTAAAGTCGACTCATCTGTCGCCTGCTGTCTTGGGCTACAGCTATACTAGAATTAATACAACTACGAAGCACGAGAGAGAGGGTAATTTGTATACTTATCAATTGCCTACGACAGGCCAACCCCACGAAGGTAAACGGAAACACACGAGGATTTCCGAAATCACCGAAAATTCATTAGACTCTATGTCACTATCTGGTGGACAATTAGCAAACTTTAAGAAAAAAATAACTACAACAACAAACCAATCGATTCAGCCAATGGGAAACGACCTCGTGACAAAAAACCAAAGTGCTCCAGCCAATGACATACTTGGCGGGATCCAAAGTATACTCGGTGATTTTCGTTTTCGTTTGTATATAAGAACAAATTTCCCACTTTTCCCATTATCACTCTCGCTACTCGTGTCACTCCCCCAAAAACCAAAAATCTGGTGCCAAGTGGCGGCGCTCAAGTTGCACAGCCCAAAGCCTGCCACTGAAAGGTACAACATTTTTAACAGGTTAAATAACATTCCAAAATGAAAATTAAACAAATTACTTGATCAATTCCTTCAATAACTTAACAAATAACACTGAAACTACAATCTTGTTAATCAAAAAATACAACAAGATGTTTGACTTTACCTCAAGTTTCTTTTTTGCCATGCCAATCGAGTCGCTTGTGTAGAGAGGTAGTTTGACATCTTGGCAGTTAGAGGAAAGTCGCAATTTTAAAACAATTTCTTGTCCTCCTTCTCTGGATTCTGAACAAAATACATCATTACTAGGATTCTAGCCTATATGAAAAATAAAACACTAGAGAGAAAAAATTAAATGAATTTATGTAGAAAAGGGCCTATTGAATTTAAAAAATAAATGAATTTATGTAAAAAAGTTTAAGCATTAGGCCTGTTGAATCGACCAATACCTTACAAATTGAAAGAAACTTATCATGACATTATCATACCATAAAAATAACAAATGTCCCCAATGGTGCTTTTGTTTAGGCTACGATAGTCTTTCCTTTTTTTCCAGCTCTGGATATACAAGCTAAAAAATTTGTCAATGTAAGTCAGACCTAGTAGCCTATTTGAAAAATCATATTAGAAAATATTTAAAATGGCAGGCTGAAAAAGTGAACCTCTAACCTTGAAGGAAATACTTCACAGTAGGCAAGCAAGAAAATAACTTTTACCTGTTGATTCGACAGGAGATTCTCTACCGTTGTCTTCTTTGACAATATTTATGGGGTACGAGAGGCAATAGACAGGCACCTGATAACGAGTCCCCAACTCATCATAGCACTCTGTTAAAAATCCTGATAACAGAAAAACATTATGTAGTCTGAGTCAAACAGTTAGATTTCTAGAATCTGTACTATAGTCTAAAAAAATCGATATCAAAAATTAAATAAAATTAGGAAAATGTGATAGAGTAAAATCACATTTTTGTTGGAAAAACTGCCGTAACACTTTAATGGCTAGAAATAAAATAGGCTGTCAACCAAAGTAAGATCTAGCAATCAATTTAAATTAAGTTGAATAAAATAAAGACCGGAGAATTCAGAGTCAGTCTCATAAAAATTCACTCTCCTGAAAAAAAAATTCAGGAACCTGAATTACAAGGCAGGAAAACTTTTTGGGAATAAGAAATTATAGCAATTTGCTGCAGTTCCCAGAAAAAAAAAACAAGAAATTTGCAAAAAAAATTAAGATTAAGTCGAAGCATAATGTGGTCTGATAATCTTCTTTTTGAAATGTAATATAGTTAATTAAAAAATAACATGGGCTAATAGATATGATCGCAGATTACGAATAGTCAAATAATGTTATTATGTTTTTTACAACTCAAATTAACCACTAAATCAAAATTACACCCTGGTGATGAGAGCAATAAAAAGTGGTGGACAACAGTCTCTGGACTGCAAGAATCACTACAGAATCTAGGAGTACATGTGTTATTACCATTAGGAACTGATATGTTGGCTCCATCTAATATGGCTTGAGCTAGCATGAAGTCAAGGGTTTCGGCTGCTACCGCTGCGGCTCGGAGGGCATCCCAAATCTCCTTCCGCCCCTCAAACGCAGGAGCAGTGTCCCAGAACTCATCTCTTTTACTTCGCAGCTGACCTTCTGTCAATGGCACATCAGATTTCCAGCGTATCGTTTCATGGCACAGGGGATGGTTCTTTCTTGTGCTTCCTAAAATAAGTTATTATTTCACTTGTTAGATAAGACTTAAAAAAACAATTTTGAAAATGCATTAGGTTATTTTTTAAGTTTTTTTTAGTCTAAGCTCAATCAACTAACAGTTCAGGTTCAGATCAAATAAGGAGTTTGACCAAGGCCACATTGAAAATACAGGCCATATTGCAGAATTTATGACGTCAAACAAGTAGGTAGGCTGAGAATCTGGCTAAAGACTTACAGCTGTGCTGCTCATCAGTTACTTTAAAACAAAACATTAAAACGTAAATAAAGAAGTATAATATTTGACGTTTAGCAATGAAATATAAACATGAAAAGTAAAACTAATAAAAATTGCATAAGAATAAAATCTAAATATGTTTTTAAAGTAATCATAAAAATTAAATATGATGCAAAATTTTCTTTAAATTTATCAACATTTATTTGAAGGCTTCCAGAAAAATGAAATTTGCCTTTCTTCTTGCCATTTTCAAATAATAAAAGTTTTCAAAAACAAATAAAAAAGTTTTGCTAAAAAAGTTAATAAATAAAGTTTTCGTGGTTTTTATCCCGAACGCTTACATTTTTGGGGCCACACCAGTTGGTCGATATGGTAGTTGGTCGTTGTGACTCTTGGTTGACAAATGGCCACAATTTTCAAAATTATTTTAAATAAGTAAATAAAAAAATGAAACCACTTGGTCGACAAGATAGTTGGTCGTTGTGACACTTGGTGACAAGGTAGTTGGTCATTGCAACACTTGGTTGACCGCGAGGCGAGGAAGAAATTTGGAGGGGAAGGGCAGGGCCGTAAGGCAGTAGCAATAATAACTTCATCAAGAATTGCCACTCTTAAGTAGGTTTATTTGAGGAAAAAGCTATAACTTAAATATAGCTTCTTCTGCCGGGTTGGCAATATGAGGGGGAGTAACGCAGTAATCTTGTAATGACGTACTGTAATTTTTAACGGTAACTTAAAGCGATCCGAATCTTAGAAGAATGGCAAAAGATTCAAATCGCTTCTTAAAAATACAGTACACCTCGGATTATCCGGACCCCACATTATCCGGACCGGTCTATATCTGAGAAATTAAAAAATTAAAATCACGGCAAAACATGATTTTAGGGAGTTCACAGGTGAAATGCGCCTTCTAAAAGTAAAATGCAAAAGTAATACAGTACGGTATGAATTTTTAATCAAAATAATTAATACAGTACGGTATGAATTTTTAATCAAAATAATTGGCGCTATAGGCACATTAAACTGGTGCGCCCCCCCCCAACCATAAGGCCTTTATTTCTAAAATAAGAGATCGGCCGTGGCATCGCGTTGCCGATCCCTGTTGTTTTTGTTAAGTCACTGTCACCAGGTCACCATAGTGTGAACACGCACAATCGTCGCATTTGAAGTGCTATTCATATTTTGTGTCAGGACGGGGGTGGGAGCGGGAGTGGGAGGAGGGGAGGGCAAGTTAGCCAGTTGGCGATTGTATAACAAATAGGCCTAACGTCGCGAGCAAGTGTGCACCGTACGGCGCGCGTGCGCCCTCGCATCAGTTTCAAGGTCCCGGTCCAGTTGGTCTCTCAGGCAACGCCCCCACTTGTCTAGGTTTTACTTCTCTTAATATTACTTTTATGCAAGTGCAATATTGTGCATATGCCAATAACTAAACACGGAGGCGGGTGGCAGTGGTGGGGAGGAGGAGAGGGCAAATTTACACGAGGCGTCAAGGGCGCTTCTCAGCAGTTCTCAGGTCGAACTCAGTTGACTTCACGCGCCGCGTCGTTCGTTTTTTTTTCTTCCGCCCTCTTTCCGCCCCTAAACCCTGGCGCCCCTGGGCACGTGCCCATTGTGCCCAGTTATGGAATCGGGCCTGATCGCACTGCCTAAACAGTACATTATAGCATTTTCATGACCGTAGTTTACTAGATTGCTACTTGTGGCGCTAGCAGTAATTAAGGGGAGTCTCTACTAAAAATGGCCAAAATCTTGAAAATTTCGAAAAACATTTTTTTTACACCTAATTTTTACTTGTTTGTTCCTGAATGCAAAACAACCACATTTCATAGGTTTTATCAACTTTATTATGTCTAAAATTCATATACGTTGCTAGGCAGAAAAACAAAATTCACGGTTTTCATATTCACTGCACCGTCAAAAAATGTCTAATTATTATTTTGACACTCTCATATGTTACTGTGTCATACTTAATATTTAAAAATTATATAAATTGTAAATGTATCAATAAATATATTTTTTTGCTTTATTTTGGCAAATTTCCATGAAATAAACACTTCTTTAGAAAACACATGATTACCGAAAGAAGCATTTTGACTGTATCTAGCATATAACTTTTGATATTCCAAAAAAAACTACTGAAGCTACAGTCTTCAAATGTTTTTGGGTTACCTAAGATAAATTATCTGAATAATCACGTATTTTGAATAAGTTTGGATCACTGGAGAAAAAATTAAAAAATCTTAAATTTTATTTTAAAAAATGAAAAAAGTACAATTTGAAGGAAAATTAAAAATAGTAATTTTTGGCTTACATAACAAATATACGCAATTTTTAACTAAATTTAATGCTGAACAAAATTATACCTTTGAAAATTGTGTAGGTCCAATACTTTTCTTGGCAACAAAAATGGTTCACAAACCTGTATCCGTCGCAGTTCTTTCAAATCCTTAATGATTTAAAAATGTGGAATTCCTCCAGGGTATCCATTATTTTACTTTTTTGGCATGTGTTCAAAACTTCTAATTTACTTTTGTCGGTAGAGTGGTTGTTGTCGACGAGGTTTTGGGCAAAACTTGATCTTTGTTCATTTAATTTTACATTGGGCAGGTGTTCAGAAAAGCGTTTGATGAAAGGTCGACCTTTTTGCTCGATATAAAATTTATTGCAGTCAGCACAATTTAGTTTGTAGATTCCTGTCTGGTGAAGTTTATCTGGCTTCTAATTGTGTAATAGATAATTAGATACTTTACTTATTTTATTTGAGGCTCTACTAGATACAACTATGTTGTTTTTTCGTAATTCTCTCGTTAAATTGTGGTGCAAACCCTTGCTGTATTGAACTGAAACATATTTCTTATCTTGTACTTGATTATCTACAGGCTGTTCATCTTTTTTATTTTTGAATTTCTTTATTATGTTGTCAACAATTGTAGGTTTATAACCATTGGCTATTGGTTAAGTCTATGGTCATTATCACTTTACTGCAAGTTAGCGTAAATTCTATGATATTGTGTTCAAAGATTATAAAATTTGGGCCAGGAAAATAAACAAAGCTGCCAATTCCAAGAAGAGTACAGTAGACACCCTCTAGTTCGGCTTCGGATGGATCGGCCACCAGATGGACCGGCCGGTCCTAGGATGGTGACTCATATCATTCATTCATTCTTTCATTCTTTTTGAGACAGGTACCTCATGGAGGACGTTACCCTGAATATGAGTGAAGGATGAGTGTGATGATCATGATGATAGTGGCGCAATCTTGTAGCCTTGTTACTGACTAAGGTTGGCACGATACTTATCATCATATCGCTACGCCACACCGCGGGGGAATGACCTTTGACAGGATTTATCCTGAATTCTTGATTTCCGGCCGTAGAAGTAAACTGTATATGTCCGTTTAGTTTACAGACGAGTTTGTAATTGATGAACACATTTCACCTGAACTAACAAACGATGTTGTTATCCTTTCAGTATAAGGACTTTGCGATTTGATCTTGGCTTTTGTTTGCTGAACAGAAGAAAATAACAGGTTGCTTACAATTTGTATAGGTTAGGCAGATATATTATTATGATTATGATTCAAGTAATACGTGTAAATTAATTCGATCAAATAAATTGTTGGCGTGTTTTTATAGTAAATAATGAGTTTTTCTGCTCACTTTATGTCCTCAGTACAGTATCGGTAAAAACGTACCTACCTACGAGTGACGCAATATGACAGTTCAACATAAGAGACGTCAAAATATTTTCTTTGGCAATTAAGCGCTGTAAATATGTTTTGTTGATATTTAAGTATAGGTAATGAATTTAATAGGGTTATTTTACATTTTGATAGTACATCTGGATGGTCTGGCCATTTTGTAGTCGGGCCGGTGGTCCGGTCCCGAGGTGGCCGAACTAGAGGGCGTCTACTGTAACTGTAAATGTATAAACTGAGTAAAATAAAATGTTACATAAGTTAGTATAAAATGTTAGTTGTAGTTTACATGGGAGAGGCAACTCTTTGCCGTAAGTCTCGCCCTTCCCCTCCAAATTCCCTCCACCACTCGTGGTTGACCAACTGACACAACGAACATCAGCACTTGTCGATCAAGTGGTTTCATGATTTGATTTAGTAATTTTATTTTATTTTTCATAGGGTGACCAAGTGTCGCAGTGACCAACTTTCTTGTCGACCAAGTGTCGCAACAACCGACTATCTTGTCGACCAAACGACAAGCCCCCCCCCCCGGGCCTAAAAAATTCCCAGCACTTTCTGCATGTAACAGTGAAAAATGGCCCGGCACTTTTCATACATATTTTTATTATTTGTTACGGCACCAAAAGGATTACATCCGCAATTATAAAGACAAAAAGTGTAAAGGCCTAATTTGGCCTTAAGTTTTTAAATAATTTTTTATTTCATTAAAGAGTTGTATTTTTTAATTTAGTGGTTTATAGGCTTTCAGAAACTATATAGCCTCATTATTACAGTTTATAACAAATTTTTATTTCACAACAGAAGGTGACGTTTCTATGGAGATGCCCTTTAACTGATTATATCGGATCATTGTAAAGTCAGGCTTACCGGTTGAACTTCCGTTGACGTCCGGCAAAACAATAAAATGAAAATAGGTAACCTGTGTAAAATAACAATATACTAGCCATATCGGAATCGATACAGCTGACTATGATAGTCGTAATTTTGGTTATATTTTGGTTTTGCATCTGGTATGGTTAGGGAAGTGATCAAAAATATTTTCCGTCAGAGTTTTATACAAAAACTTGTTTGTACATATTCAAACAAACAAGACTTTAATATAAAACTAGTCATTACTTAACAAAACCAATAACAAAATGGTGATTTAAGTTACGCACTTGTTGCAATCCTCACCTCAGTTGACCATGCAGACAATATAACGGCACTGACAAGATCTATGGTTACCGCAATCTAAGTTTGGACCTAAACTCTCTTTTCAGTTCCCAACCTTTAACAATTCCATCAAATTTTTATAAATAGCCTTGATACCAAGTTAAAGGATATCCAAAATTTTGGTCTACCAAAAGAATGTAGGGGGTCGTCTACATATTACGGAATATAAGGGGCCGTCTACAAATTACCTAAAGCTGAAATCTGCATTTTTAGGCCCCCTCCCCCCCTTCTGATGGGACAATAACGGCGACATTAGCCCCCCTAAAAATTACATAATGCAGTGCCATTAAGTTACCCCCCCCCCAGTTCAATTTTTATGAAAATCATAATATATAACCAAAGATAAATTTAAACTCAAAGGAAACAAATAATTTATTGGTATAACAAATGCAAATATTTGATCAAGTTTTAATGCATTACATCACATCATATTGCACACAGTAAAAGGAATTAAAATATATATATAGGCCCTATAGGCCTAGGCCTAATCTTCACTGTCCTCCCATAGAATTGTCATGTGGTCAGATACTGTCACGATTGGCACCGGGGATAACTACGTTCTGGGTTTTTTCGTGCATGAACATTGATCTGTTCAAACCGGGCATCCAATCCAGTCCAACCAAAAGTCATTATTTTTTCAAATTTTTATAAAACTAGATGTTATTGAAACAGTCCCATTAGCATTCTTATGAGAAAATATAAAGCCTAGGCCCTACTAACAAAAATTTTTTTTAACTTGAATTTTAACTTGGCCTAGAGAAAAACTAAGTTTGAATAAAATAAGACAAATTTCTTGAAGTTTGTAAGTTATGTAGTAACGCTGCGTCTAACCCCCCAACCCTCCCAATAACGCTTCCGAAAATCCCCCCTCCCCCCAAGGGGTGTTACTTGATTTATGGATGGTCCCTTATGAGCTAACATTTGTAGGCTAGGCTACTACGGTGAGTGCACCAGTGAAGGACGATGTCTAAAGTTAATTTGTCATTCCTCCCTTATTTCATAGTCACAGCTATACATTTTACTATAGACAGTTCATTTATTCTTTAAGGTTCAAGCAATATTAGTTAAATACATTATTTGATGGGAATACTGATTGTAATCAATATATATAATATACATAAAAAGAGTTGTGTTTTGGTATATTTCGGGCTACAGTCGAAACTACATATCGTAGACACTTGATCTTGGAGTCAAATTAAAGCTTGGAATCTCATGATGTGCACTAGGCCTATGGTGGTTTTGTTTTGATATCTTTAAGGGCTTAGTCCCAGGATCGTCCTAAAGGGTCCTATGTCAAGGACTTTGGGAGTACTTTGAATAGTTGCTCTGGTTACCATTAGAGGTAACTTAGGCCTAGCTACTATGGTAACTAAGACAATGCAGCTCTATGAAAAAGTAAGAATAAACTTACGAGAAGAAAAAATATTCTCCCAGGCAAAGCCAGGACTATCACCTAGGATTAATTAAAAGGCAACTATGTCAATGCTCCAATAAATGGCCGGGACTGCACCAGTGAATGCCCGATCTCTTTTGTTTGAATAACTGTCAAAAAATTGAAAAATCAGCTGATAACAATGAATGAGAATAATTCAGCTGAGAATATAGATCATAGCTAAGTAAATGACCGATCTTGTTCCAGTGAATGACCGCAAAGTTTTTCCCTGGTCATTCACTGGTTTTTACCCTAGTTACGTTCCAATTTATGACCGTCCGCTGTAATAATTAATTATAACATGTAGGCTAGAGCTAAAAAATTGATTTTAAATTGTAGGATTTTATGTTAGAGCCTAAATATTATTTAATTGCAACACATTTTTTAAAATAATCATCAAATACAGAATGCATGTAAATCCAGGTAAGCCTTGCAGGGATAGTCACTATGGCAGGAAACATCAAAATCTAAGATAATAAGCTTAGTGGGACACTCAATACTAAATATGTTTAAAAAGTATTTCCGACTCCAACAATTTTAACCAGTGAAATATTATTGTTGTATAATATTCCAAGGCTGGTTTTACATTTATATTTGATTAGCTAGCCTAAAGAAAATGCTTACCACCAGGCTTTTTAAGCAAAACGGTCATTCTCTGGGGGTGGTCATTCACTGGTGCACCCACCCTACAAAATTGATGACATTTGGGACTGTGACAATTATAGAAATAATTGTTGCAGTCCCAAACGTAGAACCATTTACATTGATGTTGAATAATGTATAAACATAGACATCAAGTTCTTAATACGGATAGACCCTAAAGAGGCTGTATAGACCAGCAAGTTGTTATCAAACCAAACAAATTTGGAATTTACTGCAACTTAGCCTATTGTACTAATACACCTCAGGAAGATTGTCTGCAGTGCTGAAGCTCAGACAGTACTTGAAAGGGGATATCACTTAACTGAAAACTTATTAGTCTAAACTGAAAAAGTAATGTGGAAGTAATTATGTTGACCAGAAATCTTGAGCCTGTGCACCTACCTGAATTAGGTCTGGATACATTTTCTAAACTGCCGTTTATTCCTCCACTTCTACTTCTATTAATTCCTATACATCCTCCCATTCTGTAAACAAAAACAACTGTGACATTGCTATTAACACCAACAGCTACCACCTAATATGAAAGTACTTTCCATTCCTTAAACATAATTCCGACAACCATATTCGATGTTTCCTGTAATGTAACCAACCACTGCTCCCGTGATTAGGATTGGGTGACGGGTGACTGACTAGGGTGAGTCGGTGACACAGTGAAACTTGAAATCTCTGAGCAATGAGCAAGAGTCTGGGGACAGTGGGAACCATTGACTATGAATGTATAAGCATTGACTATGAAACGTCTCCCTATACATTCATAGTCAATGGTTTAAATGTCAAAAATATAAATAAATAAGTTTAATATGAAAAATATATATTTCTTAATCAAAAAGCTATAAATTGATATGATTGCTGGGGGCAACCTGAACGGATATTTTTTGTCCACTCTGTTAAAACGACGGAAATAGCTTATTTCTAACGAAATTCGCCAACATCTCGGAGACCAATGAACTTAAGAGCAATAATTATTCAAGCTAGCCTACCAAATTTTTTATTTTGTTGTGCTGAATCATAGCCTTGAATCCAATGGTGAAAACAACAGTTTGAAAATTTTTATTTTTCAATTTGAAATACTGCAAAAATTCATTTTTGAGGGGCAAAAAGGAGCCTTCCAGAGGTATTTTTGCCAATAACTTGGAGACCAATGGACTTAGAGCAACGATTAAAGGTATAAAATTGTTTGTTTGTTTCAAACTGAATCCAATGGTGAAAACATTAATTTAATTACTTTAATTTTTCAATAATTTGAAAAAGCCAAAAAACCATTTTCGGGGGGAAAAAGCAGCCTTTACCCCACTTTGGATATGTCGATCTGGCTGATTTACCGGTCCAGGAGAACCTAGTTTCACCTCCCTAAATTAGTCTAAGGTTTCACATATGTGTGTACTAAATTTTGTTACGATTGGACGATTTTTACGAGAGTTATCGTGCTAACAGATACTAAAATAAACGGTATCAGGAAACTGACACATACTTTCTCCCTTCAAGTAATTTAAAACCAGAAAACATATTTAGTGAAATAAAACAAATTAACAATTAATTATCACACAAATATATACCAAATGTTATGAAAACCGGTTAGTAAATAACGGAGATATCGGTTTTTAAAGATTTGCCATAAGAATAACATTGGACAACGTACTGCGTTTACCGCCAAACTAAAATATCAATTATCTCCGCAACCGGTTGACGTAAACTAATGATTCAAAATACTAGATTATTTAGTTTTTCAAGTAAAATTTAATGTTTGCAAGTATATTTTCCTTAGAGGTCACAGATTTTGTGAAATTTTAAAAATATGAATTTTTAACACTTAAACCCCCATAACTTCTAAACCTGAATTTTTACAGACATGCGGGTGGTGTCATTTTATTTTTCATCTTAAGCACTAAAAACTATGAAATTTTTATCAAAATCGTTAGAGCCGTTTTTGAGAATTTTGGATTTTTGTAATTTTTTATGGGTTTTATGGGGTATATACCCTAAAAAATCAAAAATTCAAAAAAATGAAAAATACGCCTGGAGATACCACGGCTTTATACCTACATGCCAAATTTCATGAAAATCGGACCACTGGTGTCGTCTCTAGCTTTGTTTACATCCACACACACATTCACACACACACATTCACACACACACACACACACACACACACACACACGCGCGCGCGCGCGCGCGCGCGCACACATAGACAGACAGGCAGACACCACGCTTAAAACCACTTTTTTGGATTCAGGGAGCACTAAAACGAATATATGACATAGGGTGACAAGAATTCCATAGAAACCAGGTTTTCATTATTTGCCGATGACATCAAGATCTTTACTGAAATTCAAGATAGGCATGACCATCAACATCTTCAGGCTTCTTTGGACGCTGTCAGCATCTGGTGCAAGGTCAATGGTATGGAACTAAATGTGAAGAAGTGTCAAGTTATCAGCTACAGTCGGAGTCAAGATCTCTCAGTTTTTGAACACCGAATTGATGGAACAAACTTGGTGAGAGTGAACCAAATTAAGGATCTCGGTGTTATCATGGCCTCCTCTCTAATTAGTCCCCATGAGCATCTGTCGTACATAGCATCACGGTGATACTCGTTAATCGGCTTCATCATGCGTAGTACAAGAGAATTTCAATCTCCTCTCACATTACTGATACTTTATAAGTCCTTGGTGCGCTCAATTCTTGAATACAGTTCAGTTATCTGGACCAACAAGGTCACACTGAGTTGCTGCAAAGGATCCAGACCCGCTTCGTCAGGTTGCTGGGAACTCGCCTAGGTTTTTTCCTACCTTGACACTCCTGTACATGAATTGGAGAGTTTATATAGCCTCGAGCCCCTACACCTAAGAAGAAAGCATACAGATATTATGACTCTTTTCAAATTCATCAACGGCCTCATGGACTGCCCAGATCTTCTGCACTCCATTGACATCACAGTTCCCAGAGGTACCCGGTCCAAGAGCATTTTTCAACGGAGATTCGCCTCAGCTGCTTATACCTACAACACCGGCATCTCCAGGCTACTCCATACTGGCAGTGAAGTTGCTCCATTTCTGGATTTCTTCAATAATAGGTCCTCAAACGCTTTTAAAAGCAAAGTCACAAGATTAATATTTTAGTGTGCATGTTTTGCTTCTTTTTTGCAATTATTATTGTGTAGTTTTCTTGCTTGCAAATTTTAAAGTGCTTTGTCTTTTTTATCTTCACGTAACTTGTTCTAGTTGTTTGTCAGTGCTGATTCATATAATTTATTTGCATGTCCTTGTTTAAGTTTTAGTCTTCCATGATTGTATTTCCAATTTTATTGATGCATGTTGTTCATTATTTTCATCTTGCATATAATTAGTTGTAGTTATTTATTATACTTGCTGTTATTTGAGTTACAATGCTTGTCTTAGTTTATTATGTAGTCTTTGCTGCTATCTTATAATTATTTGCATGATCTTGTTAGCGACTAAGTTATGTTTGAATTTGTATTTCCACTGTATATCTTTTGTAAAATGGTTATGTACCGTTGAAAATACATAAATAAATAAATATATCCACTAACAACTCAAATTCGAAAATTTTGACGAAAACAATACTTTCTCCATATACTATGTAGGGGGGGGGGGAGAAAGTAAAAATGAAAATTTCATTCCCCATATAAGCCCATGTTAATTTTGAAACAAATCGTGATTTTTGCAGGGAAAATGATTTCCGCGAAAAACTAACTTGACATCCAGAAAGTAGACATAAAAAGTTATCAATTGATATAAAAATTGATATGATTGCTGGGGGCACCCTGAACGGATATTTTTTAACCATTCTGTAAATACGACGGTAATAGCTTATTTGAAAGGAAATTCGCTAAAAAGATCGAAATAATCAAACCAAAAATCATAGTTTAATATACTTATATTCAAAAGTTGTTTTAGTCGGCCGAGGAACAACAACGAACAACATAATACCTGTCGTTTTTTTAGTATTAAGATTATCAATGGTTATAGGTATAGTCATAGATAAAGGGATACAAAAGGGATATGGTATAGTATACGAATGATTTAAACTTAGCATTTCCACCGGTCTGACATTTAAATGGAGCCAAGTGGTAAGCTTATTGGAGCGGGTTAGTTTGAAGCACTTTAGTTAGATGTCGTTGTAAAAACATGGTTTTCTTCTTCTTCACTGAATCAGTTAATCAAAACCACGATAACGATCTGCTAACTTCCTATTCCGTTTTCCCTGATTTTTTTCTGTCACGACGCGACGTGAACACAACCATAACGAGTTGGAATTAATTTGAGTGTGGGAAAATACCTAAAGTACGTTTGCAGAAAGTTGTTCTAGTGTAAGTTGTTTCGCGAAATACTGTACTGCGTGATTCATACTTTGCTTAAAGCTATTGATGCTTTTATGTAAACATCTACGTATTTATTTTCTATCAATCGCTTTAAGCACAATATGAATCACTCAGTACAGTATTTTGCGAAACAACTTTCACTAGCGGCAAACGTACTTAATCAATTTAATCTAAACGAATCAGTAAAGTCATTAAAATTGAAAGTCTAGCAAACAAAACAAGAAAACGAAAATATAAACAAAGCAGACGACGACGATCGATATGTCGCATCGACGACCATCGATATATCGCATCGATCTTTTTAGTTCGTAGCACCATAGATAAAGGGATACTTTGTATCCCTTTATCTATGGTAGCACTTTTATCTGATAGCGCTGCTGTTTCCTTACCACCGAGTTAACATTGAAGTGCCAACTCTTTACGAAGTTCATTATTACTCTATGGCATCTCGTAATAATAGCTCTATGGAGTTTCTTCTCGTCTTTTGAAAGACTACAAAACTGTATCAAAAAATCAAAAATAACTCTTTTTGTTGTTGTGTTGTAGATAGATGTTGATATGGCGGATCTAGAGCTGTGTAAATAGTTATTAATTGCATTTGCCGCGGTGTTTTATGTGTACAATTAAAGAATCATTCATACTTTAAAAAGTGCTAAGAATAATATGAAAAAATAAGTGTTTTATGTTCTACTGCACCCTGGTAAGAAGCTGGTTTAATTTGCTCGCCGATAATTGAGAATCAGCAAAATGTTCATCAAACAAGTAAGTTGTAATATCATCAGGGCCCACACATAAGTGAAGTAAATTTAGGAACAAATTAATTAATTCATGAATGTATCTTTACGTTCTGTAAAGTTTTGAGACCAAAAACCCCTTCTCAGATTGTTATTTTTTTGTAACCTAAGCATGCTAACCCCAAAGACTAAATGAATGTCAAGTGTTCCTATTTATTAGGCCTATGTTTTGAGCCTGGATCAATGCTTTATCCATCATGCTCGTTTAATCCAAAAGCAAAGAACAATTCCAGTTATTAAATACTATTCTCGCCTTCTATGACCAGCCCTGCTGGATAGACTGCATCACTGCCCAGGCTAAGCACCTAAAACTTAGGCCTACATTTACATTTTGATTTGGATGACTGGTGGATCAGACATTTGTGGCTTCGTCCCAACCTGCCTCAAAGATCTCTGAAAGGTGAGTCGGTGGCGCAGTTGGTAGCGCACTCGGCCCCGGTTCTGTGGTGGCAGCGTCGCAGGATCGAGTCCCGATGATGCCGCATACTTTTAGCAGTACTGTTCATCCTTGTACTGTACCGGCTCACTCCTTGAGTTTGCTTAATAACTTCCACGCACAGGCCTGAGGCCCATGTGGGGGGGCAAATGCAAGGTAAAAAGAGGCTGCCACCCTCTTTAAAAAAAAAAGTTATAGTTCCTCAGAAGGTACACACTTAGTTTATTTAGGTAATTCGTTAGGAATTAGGGTTATAGGGTTGGGAACTAGGCCTATCGATAGTCAAAACACTTCCTTACCTGTTACCTCCTGTGTCCGCCTCGTTGACCAAAAAAATTGCATGAGACCCGTCATCTAAGTAGAAGTCATCTTCTAAATCTCTCTAATCTAGTCTTTGTTAAAAAATTGTCAAAAGCCCAGATAAACATGTGACTTCCTATATCTTGATTGGTAGGGAACAGTTTTCGACCTTCTTTGTGCATGAGTTCTGTATCGGATTTTCTGTTGAGGATATGTTTATTGGTTATGTTAACCTACATTTAAGATATTCCATGCTTGCTTTGATTTATTTTAAGAATTGACAATTGTTTGATTACACATAGATACCATTCTGCTTTGTCTATCAGTGCTTGTTTTTTAGGAATTGAGGTTGGTAGGCCTACAGTACCTTAATTGTAGTTTACCAGGTGGTACATGATCCCACCTCTCACTATCCATTCTCCCGCCATCACTCCAACTCCACCGCATTACATTTACATTCTCCCGCCATCCTTTTAAATGTAATCGGTGTCCTTTTAAAGATAATAATGTCAACTGTAATTTTTCAAAATTTTGTTCATTGTGGGCGATTGTCTCTTACGGCAAAACTACTCCAACCTATAACATGTGATCATCCTCCGGAGCAAAGTTGCTACCGCTGATTAAGTTACACACGGTTGTATTTGTCTTCTGCTTCCGATCCAAGCACTGCATATCTCTTTAATCTTGAGGACTCGTACACATCTAAGCTTGCTTTTTCTAGATTTTTGCTTTTTTCAGTGTTTATTTCCTTAGCATGATATATTTCTTTTGGTAGACATTGGCAAGATTATTCCATTTCTCCCTTGTTCTCCCTCATTATTAAGTTTAAAAACTCCTTTCAAAGGGCAAGTAATGTTATAGACATGTTTCGTAATGTATTTCAGGTGGAATGTATATATTATTCAATCATAAAATACAGACCCATTTTATTGGTGTGTTAACTTTAATGATTAATGAAATCAAGTAAATTATATCTATATTATTAATTCTGTAAGCGATATTTTAAAATCAAACTTGTGAGAGTTTGACAGCTTGCAGGATGATGGGAGATGGCTCAAATGACAGGTCTCGGCTCCAGGGGGTCGGGAAAAATAGCAGATTATGTCCAAATATACCAGAAAATAAGGAATAGGCCTAACGAAAAAATTTTTCCATTTAAAATGCATTGGGATTGAAAAACGTCTGCTTTGTTTACATTAAACATTTGGTGCTAATGCTTGATTCAAAGCCTTATGGTAGATGTTGACATGAGGGAATTTTTTTCAAAATGCAGCTAACTATGCATGCTCAGTGTACTAAAGCAAAAAATATTTTTTGAATTGAAGATTTTCTGATTTTATAATAATTAAGGGTTTGAGTTTTTTCATAATTTAAAATAGTAAAAAGTTAAGTACGTTTGTTTATTTTATGTTATAACGATGCAGATTTAATAACAAATGATCTATATATATAGGGTATATGTATATAATTACATAAGGGAAATTTTTGCGCCGAAATTGTGGGCGTTTGGAAGGTCGCAGGATGATGAAATCATGAGAAATAACGTAAAATAGCTGTCATTTAAACACCATTGGGATGTAAAAAGGTCTGCTTTGTTTACTTAAAACCAAATGCTAGATATAGCCTAATCATAATTTTGTGGATCCAAAAGCCTATTTTCTATGAAGGAATTTTGTACTAAGTAAAGAAGGATTATGATTAGGGGCTATTAGCCCCTTCAAGCCTCTAGTAAAATATTAATGTCATCTTCCTTTTCAGGTTATTATCCATGGATTCAAAAGTTATAGAGAACAAACCGTCGTTGAACCATTTGATCCTCGCCACAATGTTGTTGGTTAGTGTTATAATCAATCAAGAAGGAAGTCCCTATGAGGTGGTTTGCTTGGGGGCAATGATTGCTTTCAGTTGTAAAGAACTTAGGCCTAACGAACTATTGTATAGTTTTACCCTAGATATTTTTATAAACAAATTCAAATTAGTCTTAAAGTTTTTGAAACACTATATAGGCCTGTATTAAATTAGGTAATCAATGTCATATTAAGCAATTTTTACTGAATTTCACTGTGGAAAAAAGTAATCTTAAGTGAACTAAAATTAAGTCAACCTAGTTTAATCTTAAAAATACACATTTAATGTCGTTCCTCCTTTCAGTGGGCCTAATTACTTCATTAGGCCATACATTTTTTTTAAATGGTCCATAAATGATTAACATTCTGGAAGGTATTAAAAATTCTTTTAATTTCATTTGAATGGTGTTATAACGTTTTTTTACTTATTATGTAAGAAGGTAAGATGTTAAAGAATTTAGATACAGATTCTCACAGTAAATTTTGAAATAATATATGTTCCGTTTGTTTGAAATTGTGATTACATCAAGGATTATCATTATGTATTATCTTCCTTTTTTAAATTTAGATTTCGAATGTATAACATTTGAAGTTCCTCAAATGAAAATTTAAGGAAAATTCTATAAATTTTTTCTTTTGACAAGACTCTGCGAGTTTAGGCAGTTTTTTAGGAAAATTATGATACTGAAATAAAATAATTGTCTTCCATTTGCAGTTGGGCGAAATGGTTCTGGGAAAAGTAACTTCTTCTATGGTGAGTTTCTATTGGTTGCTTACTATTATGTTTTGATCATAATTGTAATTTAGGCCTATAGTAGAATTTATACAACAACTATGAAGCGCGAGAGGGAGGGAACTTTCACCTATCAATCGCCAGCGCCAGGCATGTCCCTTAGAAATTAAACAGAAACTAACAAGTATTATTCGCAAGATCTGGCTAAGTATAGCCATTGGTTGGAGAATTTTCGTTTTTTTGTGACAACATCGTTTCCTGAAGGATGAATCATTTTGTTTGTCATTTTTTATATCTTGCCCTAAAAGTTTATTGATTGTACGCTAGATAGTAACACTAGACTTGAATTTTCAGATATTTCGAAACTTCTCTTATGTTTTTGTCTGCCATCAAGGGGTTGGCCTATCGCTGGCGAATGTTAAGTTTATGTTTCCCTCCCTCTCGTGCTTCATAGTTGTATTAATTATAATAATTCAAATATAGTTATTTTAGCGAATTTCCCCTATAGGGAAGAAGCTATTACCGTAGGTCTCATGGTAAGACCTAAGCGCGGGACCATCATAACTTTTCGTTTTGGTGCCCCCAGATACCAAAAACACCATTCGTTCAAATTTGTATATATATGTGTGTCTATAAGCACGATAGCGCTCGCAAAAATGGTCCAATCGGAATGAAATTTGGCATAGGCGTGTAAAGTAGCAATTATTCGGATGAGTTTGAAAACCAGCCCGATCGGACCACTGGAAGGGGGATAAACCCCCCCAAAAATGGGTTTTTTGGGGTTTTCACAAATAAAAATCAAAATAATCCAATTTTAATTAGCACCATTGAATTCAGCTCGAAAAAACAAACAATTTAGTATTTTGAATCACTTCTCTATGTCCATTGGTTACCGAGATATTGTAAGTGGTAAATGCAGTACGTTGTCCCAATGAAAACCTTGTGGGTAATAACTAAAATTCTATATCTCGCTTATTTCTCAAAATATCTTAATAAAACTTGGTTTGTGGCTTCATCTACATTAGATAAGATCTAATGTATTTTAGTCTAAAACCCCCGAAATTTCCATATTTGTGGCAGCAAACCTGCATACTCATTCCCCATGTTATCCTTATGGGAAATAAAAAATTCTATATCTTCCTTATTTTTTGACAAATCTTGATAAAAGTTGCTATATGGTTTCTCCTAGTTCAGATCTACGAAATATTGAATTAAAACCACCCAGTTTTAACGGACCTGTTGCAGCAAACCTGCACACTCATTCTCCATGTTATTCTTATGGAGCTTACAAAAACATGTTAAATCTCACTATCTTAGATTGAAATATGTTCTTTTGCCTTTGAAATTCGCTGAGTATGCAGGTCTGCTGCAACAGGGGTATTTATGTAGTAGCAAGCTCATTATGTAAATGGTCAGCTGTTGTGATGAGCTTGATGATATCAGATCAGACAGAAACTTAAACTTGTAATCAAATGTCTATAAACATTCCAACAGTTAACTATCTTTTCAAGTCTTAAAAATTACTATTATAGAGTGAGAGTTTTATACACCCCCTTCCAAATATCTTACAACATTTAAAAACTTGCCTTCTCAGACCATTCCCACAATATTTGGTTGAAGACAAATTTTACTTAGGTGGTCATTTTCGGGTGCCGTCTTTGATCCACAATATTTTTGAATACAAAGGTTACTATAATAATTTTAATCTAAATTGTAACACACATTACAGGTCAGCAAAGTGTGTAAAGAAATCATTAGGCTATATCTCAAGACTTTAGGATTTTTAATAAGCCCACTTTGTTTTGAAAGATTTGAGCATTACTCTTATGCTTTTAGATTTAAGATAAGTTGAGAAATACGCGAGATATAAGATTTATTTATCATCCTTAAGGTTAACATTGGACAACGTACTGTGTTTACCACTTTGAATATCTCAGCAATCTATAGACATAGAACAAAGATTCAGATGACTAAAACATATGTTTTTTCGAGCTAAATTCAATGGTGCAAACCAAAATTTGATTTTAAACAATTTTCATGTAAAAAATAAGAATAACAAGTTTTTACTAAGAAAATTTTCAAGAGATTTTTTAATTTGCAAAGCATGCAAAAAAGCCACGTGTGTTTTATTGCTGCATATGTTAGGAAATATAATGTAGATAAGTTTAAAAAATGTTAACTTGATTGTCATTGTCATCGTTTATGAAAAATTAATTTTTTTTATAAAACACTGTTATCGGACTAAAAATATTAACAAACTCTAAACATTTTTTTCAATGTTTATAATTTTTTCTCTGGGTTCAGCAACACTTTAGTCAATATTACTGCAAATTTTCATAACAATTGGTTTAAAAATGGCAAAGCTAGACCTACTAATTTCTTTCTTAAAAACTGTAAAGTTTGTCTTTGAGCTCGGGAACAATAGAACATCCCCAGGGGTGTCATGTAATTTATAGATGACCCCTAAGGTGATGACCCCTACTTTAAGGGTTCTGTATGCATTGTGGTGGGTTACAAATCCTTTTTTCTGGATGATGTGACTTGGAATCCCTATATGCACATGTAAAATATTCTTAATATTTTTGATATAGGCCTAGAAATAATTTAGTTTAAATCAAGCAGCTGGTAGTTAACTTAACAAACAAATGGATATTTGTTACAGCTGACTTACATATTGAGACAAACAAACAAAGTCACAAACTTTCCCACTTATAACATAATAAGAAGGATAATGACATTTTACCACACTGGTCATTGTTGGTTGAGTCACATTTTTAATTTTATTTAGATGGATGTAAAATGTTCAACTGCAATTTGGATCCACCAATGAGTTAATTTATCGTCAATAAAAATATAGTCTTGTGATGCATTTTTGCTATTACATTTTTTGCCCTAAAATTTAGTACAAAGTTGATATATGAATTTGCATTCTTGTTTTACAGCCATTCAGTTTGTACTCAGTGATGAGTTTTCACATCTGCGTCCAGAGCAGAGGCAAGCCCTTCTACATGAAGGCACTGGGCCCAGAGTTGTTACAGCTTATGTTGAGATTATCTTTGACAACACCGATAATCGGTTGCCTGTAAGTTTTGCGTACATTTAATAAAAGATGGAATTTCTTTAAAGATTGATTTATTTGATTTTGAAGTAAGATTTATCTCAAGAGTTTGAGAAGCTTTATAGATCTGTAGTTACGTATTATTAATTATCTTCACCTAAGTTATCATGACTCATTGATGAGTTTTCGCATCTGCGTCCAGAGCAGAGGCAAGCCCTTCTACATGAAGGCACTGGGCCCAAAGTTGTTACAGCTTATGTTGAGATTATCTTTGACAACAACGATAATCGGTTGCCTGTAAGTTTTGCGTACATTTAATAAAAGATGGAATTTCTTTAAAGATTGATTTATTTGATTTTGAAGTAAGATTTATCTCAAGAGTTTGAAAAGCTTTATAAATCTGTAGTTACGTATTATTGATTATCTTCACTTAAGTTATCATGGACTAATAATGAAATTTGATGATTACTCCTCCACACTTTTTAGTTGTACCACATCTCATTTATGTATGGTTGCAATGAAGAAAACTATAGTTTTGATGGATTTTTAAAAATTTTGCTATCCTCAAATTGAGAAAGAATCTATGTTCTGATCTAGCTTAACCAGATTTTGCTTCGGTTATTTTAGATTGAAAAAGATGAAATTGTTCTTCGTCGTGTGATTGGTGCAAAGAAGGACCAGTACTTCCTTAATAAAAAGATGGTGCCTCGCTCTGATGTTATGAATTTGTTAGAATCTGCCGGCTTTTCACGCTCCAACCCTTACTACATTGTAAAACAAGGAAAGGTAATGTAAAAATATTTGTTTAACCTCCTAGTTTCTGTTCTCAAGTGAATGGCTGCATAAATGGGATTCATTACACTATTTCCTACAACAGTATAATTTAGTAAGGCTGTTCAAAAAGTAAAATATTCTTACTTGACTGCTCGATAATAATTTCTTTTATTTATAAATTGTTAAAAAAAACTAGTTTGGTCAAGTAGTTGAATGTGAAATAGTTTATATAATTAATACAATACAGCAGTCATACACCATGCCAGATTTTACAATTTAATGTAGTTTGCTCCGAACATTTTTCTATTTCCATCCCACACTTAGTTGTATTCCATGTTTCATTAAGTTACTTAAAAATATCTTATTACATTAATAAAATTGAATTAATATTAGTTTTAATTGTAACTTTACTTTTATGTTTATTTATCTTTAATTTAATATATTTGAGCTATAAAAAAGCTTACATATAAATTGTCAAAGTATAATTGAAATTAGTAGTCACTTATTTGGCATATATTCTCTTTTTATCTCAGGGTCGCTTTTTTAGGGTGCGTGGTGAGGCTGTAGTCTCAATGAAAGAAATACATTTGGTTATGAATACTATTTATTAAGAGTTATGAAATTGGCAATATAAAAAGAGTAACAAAGCTCTTTTACTTAAACATTGGATGGGATACATGGAGACTGTCCTACACCTAAGTTATATCTAAAGGATAGGGTAACACAGAGATTAATTTTTATAATTCTTTTCTATAACTTTAAAAATGTTTCCTGATACACTTTAATTTCCCTTTTAGTCAATTATACAATTCTCTTTATTATTTGATACTTCTTTGGGTCCCTTGTCGAACCTCAGCACATTGCGCAATCCAATCATCTACTTTCGGTTTCTTTCTTCTCTATTTTAGCTTAAAATGCCACTCACCGGCTTTTACTATTCATGATCAACATATATTTATTAAACTGCACTGTATTGAATTAAATTTAAACAAGTTATTATTATTTCCCCATCTTTAAATTGCGGAGCATATCACAATGCGACCGTTTTTCACTGCGTTCAGTATGTGAGAGGACGCCTCCTTCTCAATTTTTGCTTAATGGCGATTTCCGTCTTCTCCAAAACTCGAAATTATTATTTAAATTAATTTTCTGCTCCATGATTGGTCAGCGCTACCCCCACTCCATCCATGGGACGAGCATAGAGATGCAAAAATATTTGAAACTTCTGATCTCTAGCTCACTTTTTCGCGATATATCGACCTTCACTCTACTTTATTACTTTAATCTTAGATGTTTTTAATATTTTCATCTGTTTTGCTTTTGAGGTTAAATGATTCATTTTTCTAATTATTCTCGATTCAAGTCTCAAAAAGTATTTATTATTTTGGGAAAGGTAATTTTCTTTCTTGGATAATTTTGATTTGGTTCGTTATTTTCCTTCAAAACACGCATTTTCGTTCATTGTTATCTTTTAATAACATCGATTTTCAATGATTAAGGAAATACTCCCGATGTTTAAGTGAGTTAATTTATCGTTTAGTTAAATATGTGATTGCCCTTTTTCCTTCTTTATCCACCCTACATGATTTGAATTTATTTTTAGGCTGAAGGCCTATGTTGCAATATATCAGTTAAGATGGGCTAGTTACCCAAACAGTTCTTCAAAATCAGTTAGGCCTATAGCCTAATCAATCTTTTCTGGTTTATTTTTATATAGCCTACACGAATCCTCTTTTTTTACTTTGGTTTTCACACATATGAGACCTGTTACGTAATTGAGTTTAGAAAAACCTTTTTACTGTCTTTTTCTATGTGATTGTGTTCTGTATTAATTTAAATTGAATGTATTAGCTTGTATTGAAAGGTAGTTCAAATTCCTTGACTTTTGTTTGGATGAATTTGTTTCGTAGTACCAGGTAACAAAAAATTTAAATCATGGATTAACATTTAATTTTTGCAACAGATCAACCAGATGGCAACAGCACCAGATTCTCAACGATTGAAGTTATTAAGAGAAGTTGCAGGAACAAGAGTCTATGATGAGCGAAAGGAAGAATCAACTGCTATATTAAAAGGTTAGATTTATTCTTGGTCTTAACTCATCCTAACTAAACAGTTCCTTTTTGTATTTATAATTATAGTTACAAAAAAAATTTCCAAGGTATCTTTAATTCTATCTAGGGGTCTGCGGTACAAGAAATATTAGATCGGTACAGTTTTTTTTTTTTTTTTGTACCCCGGTTCTCAGTAAGAGTTCAGTTCTTGTACGGTACTAAGCCTGCTACAGTTTAAAAGGTTTCTGAAAAAAGATTTGATTAGACATTTAACAAATAACTAAATATCCGTCGGTAAATTAAAGTTATTAAAAAAATTATTGAGCCATTTAATGAGAAAAAATAGTGCTGTGACACTATTTATTGTATTATAGTATATGAACAAATAAAGAAGTTTTGGATTGAATTGAATGGAATATATAAAAAGGTTAATTGATATAAAAATATTAGTAGGTAAAAATATTAGTAAAATATTATTATTAGTTTGATTTCTTAATAATAAGAAATCAAAAGAAAGGAAAAATTATTAGAAATTGATTACAAGAAAAATAAAGTTAATATACTAATGTATTTATCTTTGCCACAAAAACAATATTTGCTTGGTTGTTGTTACACCATTACCTGAATCAAAATAGACTGGGATAATAAAGTAGTTAATAAGTGTAAAATGTCAGACCTATCAAGCTCCCTATATACTGTAGATGCCCTCTATACTTCATTCAATAAGAGTGTAAAGTAACCTTCTGTACCAGCTGTAATGTCTACAGACTGTGTCACATGAGTACCTTTTATAATTGCTACAGAATTCCGAAGAGCTTAAGTATAAACTGGAGATGGAACTTGTAGACTGTTGACAAAGCCAATTATGGTTATGTTTGTTTGCAGATAACTTAAAATGCATGCGAGTTTTACAAAAAGTAAATAAATAGTTCATAAGACAAATACAGTAGAACCTCGATTATCCGGGGGCGGATTAATCGGGGTCAAAAACTGGCCAGTTGATAATTATTTACAAAAGGTTTTACAAGGGTAAATTTTGTATAAAAACTCATGATTTACTATGAAATATAGCTAAAAATAATTATTTTTTAAACAAACTGTCGTAAGTATTCAGATTTATAAGACAGTAAAACAGTAAATTTTTAATCGTGAAGTTAAACCAAGATGCGACCAAGGCCGACTCTGCGAGACGCAACAAAGAAATTAAGGAAAGGTTGGCAAGGCATGCATGCGCGAAATTATCTTCTTGTCTTTCATAGCACGGTCATTCGTTGTAGTACAACGCAGCACCTAATTGGCCCGTCGCTATGACGACACACAGTTGCCATGACAACGAGCTATGCGCACTGGGCACCGCGCATTTCGTGGGTGGGGAGATAGGAGAACGGCAAGAAGGAAGAGAAAGGGGTAGAGGGGGAGAGAAAGAGAGAGAATCACGGCACTTCCCCCCCTTAACGCCAAGCTGTCTGGCCCTATTCAAAACAAAGTCGATGAGTCATCCCACTTGTTTTTTGGGCATTTAACTTCCACGCTTTTTTATCCTTCTCTCTCCGATAATCTTGGCGCGAACTGTTGCCTTTACTTTTATTTTTCTATCACTAATTCTTTCACCCATTTTGCATTTCCCATTTGACACGTAGGCTGTTGACCACAAAACCCTTCCTTTAGTCGTCGCGTCTTTAGTATGTTACCTGTTGTTTCACCGGTACAGTATTTTTTCGATCGTGAGTTTCAGTTAGTGCTTGGTCAAGTCATATATTGTTCAGTTGTGACTGTTGTGCGACGTTCGTGTGAAAATGTCGGAGAAGAAAAGAAATCGTGTAGTTCTGTCAATTCAGCAAAAACTGGAAATAATTCACAAATTTGGAAACATTTGGTTTTACCGACGACGATATAACGGCTGCTCAAATGGCTCTAAAGGCCATGAAAGTCCCGGGAGGCGAGAAGGATGATGAAGAAAACATTGAGGAATGGTTCCAGTGTGATAAAGACTTTCTATCATTTGAAGTAATTAGTGACGAAGAGGTAGTAAAGCGCGTGAGAGGGGAAGAAGACGAAATCGAAGGAGAAGGAGAGGAGGAAGAGGAACCGGCAACTGCTCCAAAAATAAGTCACCGCGCAGCTCTCGAACACCTAGAATGCTTGTTGGACTATTTGGAGGAACAAAGCGACAGCCTGCTTTGTGATAAACTGGTGTTGCGAAAATTACGTTTCAACATTATTAAAATTAACGCCAAAGTAAAAAACAAACAACTATGACGGACTACTTTTCCCATGTATGAATTAAATAGCCGAAGCAAACTTTCTCTAACATGAAAATGTATTTTTCATTACGTAAACGTATTTAGAACTGCTCCGTGACTTTTTAATAAAATAAATTTGTTAGTATCAATCTAATATTGTGTTTTTTATATGTGATTTGCTCTGGGAAAGAGTTGATAAACAACTTTGGAGGTTTACACGCAAGTACTGCGTATTTTTTCCTAATTTCGGATTAACCGTGGTTTTCAGTCATCCGTGCCCCTCCTCCCGACGATTACCCCGGATAATCGAGGTTCTACTGTAAATGTTTTATTGATTATTAATATCACATGGTTTGTATTTTTTCATTTCAAACGCTAGGTTGTGAACCATTCCTGGGAACACTTGGACTGCCTCTTCTCTGATTGATTTTTACCTATACAATTGTTATTTAAGGGGAGGGGCTTTACTTTACACACTCACTGAATGAAGTATAGTTTGGCTGGATCGGCCGCCGGACAATCCGGCCGGTCCTTGGAGGGTGACATATCCGTCACATCACCATACCGCACCATGGGGGAATAACCTTCGAAAGGATTTTCTTGAATGTTTTGTTTCCGGCTGTAGAAGTAAACTATTTAGGTCAGTTTAGTTTACGGGTAAGCTTGTAATTGATGGACATGCTTGAAGTCAACTAACAAACGATATTGTTATCCTTTAAATCAAAGGACTGTACAGTAAGATTAGGTCTGAGATTTCGTGTATGCGTTTTTTTACTGTTTAGTATTTGGACTGTTTTCGGGAGTGAACGTTGCAAATAAATTGTTAGATGTACGTGCACAAATTTACTTTGAGGAAATTTTTTTCTAAAATGGGTGATAAATGTAAACACACATTAGTGATAATGAAACAAAAACTTGGTAAAAAAATTGTGCATAACAAAAGAAAATAAAAGATTTCTTTTAGTTTGCATGGATTATGATTAAAGTAGTACGTGTAAATTAATTTGATCAAATAAATTTCTAATGTGCGTTTACTTTACATAATTTGTTTTTCTGTTAACTTTATATCCTCAGTACAGTATTGGTAAAAAATGTTCGTATCTACGAGTGACGCATTATGACAGTACAACATAGAGACTTCTAAATATTTTCTTTGGCAATTAAACACTGTGTACATGTTTAAATAACGTGTTTTGTTGATTTTTAAGCATAGGTAATGAGTTTAATTGGGTCATTTTACATTTTGATAGTACATCTGAATAGTTTGGCCATTTTGTAGTCCGGCTGGTGGTCCGGTCCCGAGTTGGCCAAACTAGAGGGCGTCTACTGTACATTTTTTCCCCTTTTAGTCTCATTTATTCTTTGATTCAGTAATTTCTGAGTTTCAATGTTTTTTACTACAGAAACTGAAGGCAAAATTGATAAGATTCAAGAGTTTTTACGTACTATCGAAGAACGTTTGAAAACACTTGAAGAAGAAAAAGAAGAATTGAAGGAGTACCAGAAGTGGGATAAGATGAGACGTTCACTGGAGTATTGTATTCACGACAGGGAGTTGAAGGATACAAAAAGAAAACTTGATGAGGTATGTTAATCATACAACTTATTCTTAGCTGAATCAAGCTTAAATGTTATTAACCACAAAGAAAATTAAAAATGTCATTTGAAATATGTTTCTTCCTGGTGTCCTTGACTTAAGATCAATACGATCTGAAGTATTAGAATAACATCAATATAATAACAAAATTCTTAATGTTATTGAAAACATGACTCTATCTTTGTTGTTGAACCAATAAGCAAAATTATTAAAATAGAATATTTTTTTAATCATAATTTTCTAAAAAATCTATGAACTTGCAATTTGCCTGTTGTTAAGGTCATATTAATTCAACACACTGTCAAATAAATGCCCTTAAGATTGAAATTTAATATCCCAGAAATAATAATCTGCTTAAGCTAAAACAGTTTTTAAAAAAACTCCAATTTTTTAAATAAATTTTACATTAATAGGCTACCATTAAAAAAAGTTTGGGCAAGCAGATTAAAGACAAGAGGCTTAAACACTTCAAAATTACCTGGTAAAGGTTCCACCAATTGTAAATTGAAACTTTCATTACAAGAGCTATTTGAAGAGCAGTAATTTCAACATTTTTCCATAGTGATCCCAGCTTTATTACTGATATATTATTTAGGTTTAAAAATTAAATTTTGTTAATTTAATAAAAAAACTAGACTTAAAAAATAGACCGCCATCCTGTCATAACATTGTTATTAGGAATAATATTATACAGGCAAGAATATATTTTCACGTACAATAGACATTATTTAGTATGTTTCCTGTTGATTTTGATTTAACTTATGCTGCTATGTAATTAGAACTCCAATCTGTAGCCTATAGCAGTATTTAATAGTAATAATAATTCTTTTATTGCCAAAATACAATTTAACAATTGTGTAGCAAAAGTCAATATGTATGTACAGTAACTGCCATACATAAATTTGCTGCCATATTTAAAATTAAATAAATAAGTACAGTATAGCATTAGAATAAAGGGTATCAGCAAACTGACACATACTTTCTCCATTAAAGCCACTTAAAGCAAGAAAACCTGTATAGTGAAATTATATAAAACAAATTCACAACATTTTTTTATGTAAAAAACTCATAATTATCTCACACATACCAAATTTTATTAAAATTGGTTACCGGTAGAAATAAACGGAGCTATCCATATTTTTTGCCATTAGAATAACATTAGACATCATACTGTGTTTACCGCCTAACGAAAATATCAATTATCTTTGCAACCAGTAGACGTAGACTAATAATAAAAAATACTGTGTTGTTTATTTTTTCCAGCCAAATTTAATGGCTGCAAGTATATTTTGATAAATTATTAGGGGTGGGCGAGTACTCGACAATCGAGTAATTACTCGAGTAGTTGCTACTAATCAACTCAGACAAGTCGAGTAATTAGTTACTCCCTCCGTTTACCCCGTAATCAAAATTACGTGCGATTTACGTTTGTGCGATCGAATTTTACAGCCGATCGCAAGTTATGCAAAACTACATCTGCTGGTTGATCAAGTTAGATAAAGGACTGTAATTGATTAATTCAAAGTTAAAATCTCATTTTAAAGGGAGCTAGTTGCAGGGACTACTCACTGTTTTCATGTTTGAATGGAGAAGAAGTAAGCTAGCTTCTGATTGGCCCTTGATCATCTTCTTGTTCTTCTCTTTTGCTTGTGGAGGGAAGTTTGAATGTAGGAGGGAAATTTGAATATTTAATTGGCATTGCTTTTAAATGAAATAATAGTGATTTGGGCCTTAACATCTGCCATTTATCCACAATTGACAGATTCTTTATCGCGGCCGCTCGCTAGTTTCATAAATAAGCAGTATTTTCTGTTCATTTGTAGCCAGCAAATACGCTCGACCATTTTTTTACGGCCGATCCCTAGTTTCGCAAAGTTGCATTTCGTTTATTTACGATCGGCAAATACACACGATCGTTTTTCACAGCCGACCGTGACTTTTGCAAGACTATATTTGCCGATTATCGGCGATCGTCAAATACGCGCGATCGTATTTTGCGTCAGATAGCGAGTTTCAAAAAGCTACATCCGCCGTTTATCCGCGACCGGCAGATACGCGCTATCGTTTTTCGCCGTCCATGTGTTTTTCACAAAAATAATCTGGACAATATTTCATTATTTAACTCATTGAAGAACGGATTTCAACAATTGTGTAGAAATACCATCTCTCAGAATTCAGAAATCGAAAACTTTCAGCTATATTCAGCTCTGACGTTGCACTTTACAACTTAAAATTTGTATTCATATTTTATCTTTTTAATGATACAAAGCCTTCATTTCTGTCTCATTTGATTTGTAAAAATGAGAAGAAAATTGTGGACTTGATTGGTTTACATAAAACAATTAGTTCAGGTTTTGTAATTTTTGGGGGGATCTTATTTTTATCTGGTTCCAGCTATGTCACTGGGTGTCAAAAAACATTAGATCAGCAGTCAGGCAAGGGGGTGAGGTTGGGTTTAGAATTAAACAAATAACTGGAGGCATAGCTCTCCTCCCTGATTTTGTTTTTAATTTTCTTTCTTCCACAATTTCTTTGTTAAAGTTTCAATTACAATTATTTTAAGGATAAAATAAACATATTTTCGAGAGTTAAAGTAATAGGCTAAAAATTAAATCTTATAACTGTTTAAATTGTACAACTATGCATATTCTACTTAAATTTATTTTGTGATCTTGTTACATTAAGTGATATGTTATTTTAAGTGATTTAGTATAGTTATTATTCATTGAAAAATAGGGTTTATGCAATGTAGGAGTATGAGAATATCAGAGTTTTATTCTTCTAAGAAAAAAGCTTTATTTTTCAAAGAAAAATAAAAAATATTAGGTTAAATAAAGTGGACCGATTTGATAAGCAAAATTTATGAAAGATTTTGATTAATTGTAATTCAAGTCCCTAATTACTTAAAACAAAAGAACGTTTAATTACTTTTAGCGAATTTCCCCTATAGGGAAGAAGCTATTACTGTAGGTCTCATGGTAAGACCTAAGCCCGAGACCATGATCACTTTTCGTTTTGGGGCCACCAGAAGCAAAAAAACACCATTCGAAATTTGTATCTATCTATCTATCTATCTATCTATCTATCTATCTATCTAAGTGTCTGTGAGCACGATAGCCGCCCTAAATATAATCCGATTTTAATGAAATTTGGTACAGATGTGTAAAGTGGTAATCAATCGGACGAATTCTAAAACCAGCCTGATCGGACCTCTGGAAGGGGGGGGGGGGGGGTAAAGGGCGATAAACCCCTCCAAAAATAGGTTCTTTGAATTTTTTACACGCAAAAATATAAATTTTCTAATTTTTGTTGGCGCCATTGAATTCAGCTCAAAAAACAAACAATTTAGTATTTTGAATCATTGCTCCGTATCTATTGGTTTCCGAGGTATTGAAAGTGGTAAACACAGTATGTTGTCCCAATGAAAACCTTGTGGGTAATAACCAAAATTCTATATCTCGCTTATTTCTCAACACATCTCAATAAAACTTGGTTTATGGCTTCATCTAGATGAGATCTAACATTTAATAACCTAAAATCCCCGATACTTCCATTTTTATGGCAGCAAACCTACATACTCATTCACAATGTTATGCTTATGGGGAAAAATTCTATATCTTCCTTATTTCTAAACATATCTTAATAAAACTTAGAAGGTGTATGGCTTCTTCTAGTTCAGACCTATTAAATATTGAAGTAAAACCAACCAGTTTTAACATACCTGTTGCAGCAAACCTGCATACTCATTCCCCATGTTATTCTGATGGAGATTACAAAAACATGTCGAATCACGCTATATTGGATTGAAATATATTCTTTTGCATTTGAAATTCGCTGAGTATACAGGTCTGCTGGAAAGGGGGTATATATATATATTTGGGGTGTGCGAGTAGTGATTTTGGAAGTCGAGTCAAGTCGAGTCGAGTTTTGAAAAATACCCGCGAGTGTCGAGCTTTTTTCGAATCTGGTTTTTTAAAGTTTGTAATATAATGGTCATCATGTTCCTACATAACCATAAAAAATTATTATCATTACTCAAATACAAATTTCAATTTTTAGGTAGTTAAACTTAAAAGAGTTACTGAACTAAAAGCATATTACATACCAAAAAGATGATACCAAAAAATAACGAAAACCTTTTACCTAAACTCACAATAATTCTTGATTTGATATATTTTTCAAGCCTAACTTGTGTTTAAAGCTTACCTGGGTTTTGAAATGAAATGAAAACACTGGCCATAAGCCATGACCAATTACCTGACTCAATACCTGACTCAATTCATGATTAAAATATTTCCTTTGAGTTACTCACACAGGTACATTTTTATTCATGTAACTGTCAAGAAAAAACTAAGTTTTTATTTATTTGCAATGAATTCTAAAATGTAATATTTATCTCAAACTATAGAAAAGTTTGAGTGATATAAAAATTAATTTGTCTTTATGTGTTATTTTATTCATGTAACTGTCAACAAAAAACTAAGTTTTTATTTATTTGCAATGGTTTCTAAAATGTAATATTAATCTCAAACTTTAGAAAAGGTTGAGTGATATAAAAATTAATTTGTCTTTAATAACTCAAAAGAACTTTTGACTTCAAGTATAATGAGGCTTCAGTAATGTTCGTTAAAGATGGATTGACATTGTAAAAAAGGGCCGTATTATTCTTTCGCACGTACCGATTTTGGGTAAACGGCGGGAGTAACTGCTCGACTCGAACTTTCGAGTATTTTGTAATAAGTCGAGTCGAGTCGAGTAGTGCATACTCGGCTCGAAAAACTCGATTCTCGAGTACTCGCACACCCCTAATATAATATATATATATCTTTATATGTGTCTGTGAGCACAATAGCGCTCGCAAATATGGTCCGATTGGAATTAAATTTGGCACAGACGTGTAAAATAGTTATTATTTGGACGAGTTCGAAAACCAGCCCAATCATCCACTGTAAGGGGGGGGTAATGAGGGATAAACCCCTCAAAAATGGGGTTTTTGAGTTTTTTACATACAAAAATTAAAGTAATCTAATTTTTTTTTATTTTGTTGTGGTTGGGTTTCTCTCACCTATTTTTATCCCAGGAATCTCGTTCAGTGCAGTCAAAACACACGTAGACACATAAAACACAAACACGCAAACACAAACAATGTCCCGGGATTACTCCTACGTTTCACGGGACCGATAAAAACGTCCCGCTTCATCAGGGAGCTGAATTTTTAATTTTCAAATGTGCCTCGCGTCTTTGCGTCGAACGCCGAAACACACTGACCATGGTGGCTTGTTCTTCATTGCCGGGAAAGGTTGAAGGGGCGGGGGTCCTGCTTATCTCTAGAGGAAAGTCCACTTTTGTGGCTCGGTCTTGTATTGATTTCAATTCACTTCTAACGATGTCTAAATAAACAGGACTTATGTCGATGGATGGACGTGACAATGGATCTTTACATTAACAGCAATAAATGAAGATCCCGCCAAATTTCTCCTCCTCCAGTCAGACTCTGTACAGAATTTTGCTCTCCTCCCATTTTATTTCATGGATCGTTTCAAAAACATGTTCACTTATTTTTACCCATATATTTCACGATTTTTAACCTTCTTTTTGTGTTCTCCAATCCTAACATTAACAGGTCTGGGTGTCTGCCCTATGTAGCTTTTTTCACAAGCACAAGGCACCTCGTACACAACATTTTTTGTCATCTGTAGTTTGTTTACAGGTTTAACTTTGGAAATCCGGCTACGGAATGTGTCTTTAGATTTAAAAACTGTGTGAATGTTGTGCTTAGCGTTAATTCTTCTTATCTTTTCAGACAGTTTCCTTATGTAAGGGATGGAGACAGTAGTTAAGGGCTTTTCCTTAGGTGCAGTTTTTATGGATTTATCTTTATTATGTATGTGATTTAGAGCTTTGTCTAGAATCCTGGGGGGTATACACTGTTTTTTAAATGACATTTAATAAGTGAGAGTTCACTATTAAATAGATCTTCAGAGCTGTAGATAGATTTTGCTCTGTAAATTAAGCCTATGACTTATCCTAGTTTGACATGTGCTGGATGGTTAGAACTGTAATTAAATATTGGCCAGTAGATGTAGGTTTTCTGTACACACTGGTGCACCAGGTGTCAAGAGATTTTTCCACCAATACATCCAAAAAAGGAAGTTAATTTTCATTTTCGAGCTCAACATTGAATTTTATTGTTTCATACTGACTGTTTAGATGGTCCTTAAATTTTAACAGATCTGTCATAGACTCCTCCCACAAACAAAAAACATCATCCACATAACGTAACCAGACTTTAGGCTTAACATTTGCAGAGCTTATAGCATCAATTTCAAACTTATCCATAAACAGATTACAAAGGATCGGGCTAAGGACACCACCCATAGCCATTCCTTGGGTTTGTTCATAATATGTGTCTTCAATCTGAAAATTGTTGGATTTAATGCAAGTGAGAGCAATTCTAAAATTGTGACAGTAGGATTTTTTGTTCTTTTGTTCAGTGTTTGATCATTCTGTAGCAAAGTGCGCACTATGGTTAGGCATGGTTCGATTGGTACACTTGGAAATAAGTTTGTAACGTCAAAGCTGGCCATTATTGTATTATTAGTGGGAAAGTTCAAAGCTAGTTTTTCAACAAAGTCGCCTGAGTTCTTTACAAAGCTTGCATTATTACCAAAAAGTGGATTTAAAATGGGCAGGAAGAATTTTGATAGCTCATAGTAAGGTGAGCCAATTGCACTCACGATAGGTCTTAGTGGTATTCCATCCTTATGTAGCTTTGGTAGGCCAAAGAGATGAGGAGATTTACTAAATTAAGGGTTCAATCGAAAAAATGTGCTTTCACTCACAAGGCTTTTAATTTTCTTTAATTCAAGTTTTATCTTGTTTTGGATCAAGTTTGTGGGATCATGTACCCAATTTTTTGTATTGTCCACCATTATTAATCTCATTGAGTTTAATTTTATATTGAGCTCTATCCAAAATAACCACTGAACCACCCTTAATGTTGGCCATTAAGAATTTGGAAAAAGATGACTCCATTGTAATTTTCCCATCTGATAAGGAGAGAATCTGATTTATTGCTGTCAATCAAGATCCATTGTCACGTCCATCCATTGACATAAGTCCTGTTTATTTAGACATCGTTAGAGGTGAATTGAAATCAATACAAGACCGAGCCACAAAAAAAGTGGACTTTTCTCTAAAGATAAGCAGGACCCCCGCCCCTTCCACCTTTCCAGGCAATGAAGAACAAGCCACCGTGGTCAGTGTGTTTCGGCGTTCGACGCGATTACGCGAGGCGCGTTCGAAAATTAAAAAGTCAGCTTCTTGATGAAGCAGAACGTTTTTATCGGTCTTGTGAAACGTAGGAGTAATCCCGGGACATCGTTCGTGTTTGTGTGTTTGTGTTTTGTGTGTCTATGTCTGTTTTGACTGCACTGAACAAGATACCTGGGATAAAAATAGGTGAGAGAAACACAACATCAACAAAATTAAATAAATTATTCCTCGCCAAAAACATGTCTTTCGAAAGTAATCTAATTTTAGTTTGCACCGTTGAATTCAGCTCGAAAAAACAAACAATTTAGTATTTTGACTCATTGCTCTATGCCCATTAGTTATTGAGATATTGTAAGTGGTAAATATAGTACGTTGTTCCAATGCTAACCTTATGGGAAATAAGTAAAATTCTTTATCTCGCTTATTTCTCAACAAATTTTGTTAAAACTTGGTTTGTGACTTCACCTAAATGAGATCTAATGTAAATTAGTATGAAACCCCTGATATTTCCATTTTCGTGGCATCAAATCTGCATTCTCATTCCCAATGTTATCCTTATAGGAAATACAACAAATTCTATATCTTCCTTATTTCTCAACATATCTTGATAAAGCTTGTTAAAAAGGCTTCTTCTAGTTTAGATCTACTAAATATTGAATTGAAACCATCTAATTTTCTACACACCTGCTGCAGCAAACACGCATACTCATACCCCATGTTATTCTTAAGGAGCTTTAAATACCCCCATTGCTGCAGACCTGCATACTTAGCGAATTTCAAATGCAAAACAACATATTTCAATCCAACATACCGAGATTCAACATGTTTTTGTAAGCTCCATAAGAATAACATGGGGAATGAGTATGCAGGTTTTGCTGCTATGGGTATGTTAAAACTGGGTGGTTTTAATTCAATATTTAGTTGATCTGAACTAGAAGAAGCCATTTACCAAGTTTTATCAAGATATGTTGAGAAATAAGCGAGATATAGAATTTTCTTTATTTCCCATAAGGTTAACATTGGGACAATGTACTGTTCAAATTCAAATTCAAATTCATTTTATTGCCATTACAACAGTTTATAGTCGGAAGCAATGTTTTTGTGTTTACCACTTTCAATATCTCGGAAACCAATGGACATAGAGCAGTGATTCAAATTACTAAATTGTTTGTTTTTTTTGAGCTGAATTCAATAATGCTAGCAAAAATTGGATAATTTTTAATTTTCTATGCAAAAAACTCAAAAAACCCATTTTTGGGGGGGTTTACCCCCCTTTACACCCTCTTCCGGTGGTCCGATCGGGCTGGTTCACGAACTCGTCCGAGTGACTACCACTTTACACGTCTGTACCAAATTTCATTAAGATCGGACCATATTTACGGCCGCTATCGTGTTAACAGACATATATATATAGATATATATATATAAAAATTCGAATGAATAGTGTTTTTTGCTTCTGGGGGCCCCAAAATAAAAAGTTAACATGGTCTCGGGCTTAGGTCTTACCATGAGACCTACGGTAATAGCTTATTCCTTGAAGGAAATTCGCTAAAAAACGTCATATCTCACTCTGTTGGATTGAAATGTGTTTTTATGCCATTGAAATTTGCTGAGTGCGCAGGTCTGCTGCAACAGGGGTATTCATAAACAACTAATCGACCCGACTCGATACTCAAGTAGTTGGCTTAATACTCAACTCGACTTCAAAATCCACTACTCACCCACCCTTATATATTATTATAATTTTAAGTTAAATTTGAAATATTTGTAAATTTTTGTACATATATTCCCATAACTTCTGAACCTGAATGTTTACAGATATGCAGGTGGTGTAATTTTGTTAGGCGTCTTAAGCACTACTAACCATGAAATTTTTATCAAAATATTGTTGATGCCGTTTTTGAGCAATTTGGATTTTTGTAGTTTTTATGGGGTAAATATTCTTAAAAATCAAAAATTAAAAAAAGCCTGGAGATATTATGGTTTAATACATACATGCTAAATTTCATGAAAATCGGATCATTGGTGTTGTCTCTAGTTTCAGAGAAATTTACTACATTTTGCTATCTTCTTCAGTTGTTACGATATGAATTTTTAAAATCCCGGAGTTCTTCTTTAGACATCCTGTATTTTTTTATGTACACATTTCTGTAATTATTTCATGAGAAAAAATTTGTTTTGCATTTGTAGCTGGAGGAAAGATTAAGCAATTTTGATGAGGATCAAAAGAAATTAACAAGTGAGCTCAAACAAGCACAAGAAGCAGCAAAAAATATCGCTCGAAAATTGAAGGAGGCGAAGAAAGAGGTTCAGATTGCTAAAGAAGAAAAGGAAACCCTCAATGTTGAGCAGCAACAACTCTTCAAAGATAAAACAAAGTTGGAATTGACCATAAAAGATCTCTCAGATGAAGTCATGGGTGATGATAGATCAAAGGTAGGAGGAAACCCTTATTTTTTAGAATGGTTGTTTACTACTTAAAACTTAAAGTTTGAGTAAAGCCAATCATGAATCATAAGTTCATAAGTAACACATGCTTTGGTTCATTAAAAATATAAAACTAAAGAAAAATATACAACTAAAGAAAAGTTATTAAACTTTTGTTAAACTCTAAGAAGTAAAGTAATATTTATTTGAAGTTGAACTAATTTAATTTCTAATTTAAATTTAAACCTCTATTAGAAAAGACCTAGTCAAAGAGTTTCCATTTATGTTTAAAATATTAATATACTGTTGTCAATACAGTTTAAATACAGTTGTCAATTATCTTGATTAAGGAGACCAATGTATACAATAATAAATTAAAAAATTAATATCTTAAAGAATATATTGAATCTTTGACATCTGATTTTCAAATCAACGAAAACTAATTATTTTTTGTTTGATAAAAATAGGTTGTCAAATATCAACATAAGTTCACCTTACTTTTCTTTCATTCTGCCCGTCGCTTTCATCTATAAGCTTGCTGAAAATTTGTGTGAAAATAAATAATCTGTGGCTTTGCTTTTGGTCTTCATGAGTTGAACACAACAAAGCTATAATGTAATCTGTGCTTATGGCTGTGACAGTGGAATGATATGGTAAATAATCCTCTTTGACAGCCTAATTTTTATTGAACAAAGAATAGGTTTTAGGGGTTTTTTGATTACTTTAAGAAATTTGATGGACCCATTTTTATCAGTTGCAAACTTAAAATCTTATTGTTCGCTGTTGAAGTAAATTTATTGTCGACTGTCTGAAAATTATATTATTGAAAATATTTAATAGTGCTATGAGCAAAGTGTGCCCTAAGTTTTCATTCATTTTTGCAAAATAAATTGAAGGTCGTATACAATAGTTTGGAAAAATATTTGTGCAGGATCGAGCTGAAAATGAACTAAGGAAATTGACAGAAACTATTGCACAGAAAGAGGGCGAACTAGAAAAACTGAAACCCCTTTATGAAGCACAAAAGAAAAAAGAAGAGGACTGCACTAGAGAGTAAGTATTTTGAAGTTTCTTCATAGCTTTTGAATATTTTTTTGGATAAGTCTATATTTTTTATTTAATAATTCTTTGGTACAGTAATACTTGTCAGGACAAATTATTACGTACTCACTAATTTACCTAACCTAATTACTTTGTAGAATTTAAGAGCAGCATACAAGATCAAATTTGTCAACAAATCAATATTAAAGATTTTATATTTGTATATATATATTCTTACAAAAAAAGTTGTAGTCCTTTTATAATTTGAAAGTTGTTGTGCCGTTTTTAATCAAACAAAATACACTCGATATTCTTAAAAACAAATATTATTCTTAACCCTGTGACACAAAACTGATTTGCAAAACACCTCGCCTAACCCAGAAAACTGTTGCAGTGATCTTGTCATTTAAAGCCCACAGTCGTGTATACAAGATGCTGTCGAAGCCCCACCGCTGGACCACGGTTGTGTATACTCGACACTGTTGTCGTGATTAAACTTGCCGCTCTTTCCGCTAATAGCGAAGGCATAATGCTTCGTTTTGCTTCAGTCGAGTTCGGGAATATTCAGGCTGTCTCTGGGATATTTTGTTTTGCGTCTTAGCAGGCTGCATCACTAAAACATTCCAATTTTACGAGTTGCCTTGTTGACAGCTGGCTCGTGCCTGTAAATATTGCGCACTGGCAGACCAAATCAATCAATCAATCAATCAAAATCACTTTATTAACAAAACATAAAGATTTGTAATGGCGTCATTAGAGTTACATTAGTGTGTCAATAAAGTACATTAGTATTTGTGGAGGTTTTGCTTCCATTTCAGGAACCCATCCAGGGAGTAAAACGGGTTTCTTGTCAGCCAGTTGGTGAGGGCGATCTTCAATTTTTTTCCTGTTTGATTTCTGTCATCTTCTGGAAGTGTGTTGCAGAACTTCCTTCTACTTAAGAAGGTGTTTTCTCGTACAGTGCGCTGTGGTGATGTGGTAACTGGTAACTTGATGCATGCCTGGTGTTATGGCAGTGGATGTCTAACCCCTTTAGAAGAGGTTTTCCATCCACATAGAGAATCACCTCCTTGATGTATAGAGCTACGACAGTCAGTATGTTAAGTTCTATAAAATATTGTCTGCAGCTTTCTCTTGAATCTAATCCTTTGATAATTCGGATGGCTCTTTTTTGAAGAAGAAGGATCCGTTAAAGGTTTCCAGCTGTGGTTCCTCCCCAGGCTCCAAGGCTGTATTCAGGTGAGACTCAAATAGGGCTTGGTATGCGGTCTTTGTGGTGGCTTCGTCACTTGAGTGTTTTATTCTCTTCAGAACATAGAGACTGGTGTTGAGCTTTTTGGAGAGTGTGTCAATGTGATGATTCCACGATAATTGTCCGTCAATTTCTACACCAAGAAACTTGGTATAGTCTTCAACTTCCACATCGGGCATTGTTTCTATGTCGTCCTGTTTATTGCCAAATGTTAATTACTTTGTTTTGTTGGCGTTTACCGCTAGGTCATTGTTATGACAGAATTGATATGCCATATTGAGTCAGGGTTCCCACTCAACCGTGAAACCGTAAAAACTGTGAATAAGCCGTGAATTTGGCAAACCATGAAAAAACCTGGAAAGAGCCGTGAATTTCGTCGTTAGACCTTTAAAATCAGCCAATTTTAAAATAACCAATATTTTTATTAAATTATAGAGAAATATTTGTATAAATTTATTAGAGACTCTAAAATGATTCACAGTCCCAAGACGAAGACAGCAATTGTGTACTTTAAGACGTATATTGTACGTACAGGGCTAGTAGGGCCTGCTAAACTGAGATTGAGACTCCACTGTGGCTAAGGAAGGAGGGGTGGAGACTGGGGAGGTAATGGTGGAAGGCGATCGGTTGCCTTGGAGGGGGGAGGGAAGGATGGAAAGATGAAGAGAGAGAAGACTAGATAGCTGAAGACGCACGCTCATTGGTTTACGTTTGCGCGGCAAATAAATACGGGAATTTCTTTCTTCCTTAATTAGTTTTCTTATTCTTTACATCCCTTCTATTGTACGTTTCATCAGTTTTCAACTACTGATTAATGCATCGATGTCTCCGCTGCTTGTTTCTGATCATTTTTTTTGTATCATCGTTCAAGATGTTTGTGACAGTAAATAAACTCTTCAAAAATGACGCCAGAACGAACGTCTTTGTTGCGTAGTTTGGTTTCTATATGCGAAAATCCAAACGACTTGTCCTACAACATATGCCGGCTAATATTTTTTGTCTAATTATTATAAATCGATTGAGACAAAAATGAAATTTTTATCTCTTGCCGTTCAAGAGAAATTCTATGATCAAACAAACAATAGACTGGTGTATATTTTGTCGTTCTCCAAAGTCAACTAAATATAGCAGAAACTCCGAATTCCATCTAATTGGAGATAATATTTTTTCACCTGTCAACGTCCTTTCCTTATCACTCAGGATTATTGTTTGTGTACGTTTTTCGTGGGAAGGACACATTCTTCCGGTTTAACGTGTCCAAAAATAGATCATAAAAATTATCTTCTCGATAAGACTTCTCGTATCATAAGCTCAGCTAGAAATTCAACCTTATTCAAAGCTGTTTAGTGTTTGTACTATTTCATTGCGTCAAAAGGAGCAACGGTCCTTTAAGTTGTTATACTGAGACGCATAGTGAAGATTGCTTCTAAGTTTGACATCGCGATCGCAACCATCCTTGTTCGTCTCGTTATAATATTGCGTGGACGCCGTAAGTCAGAAGCTTGGCGCAAATTATTTATTGTTGGACATTTTTAAAGTTTGGGGTTTCTTTCGGGTAGTGTGTCGGGTATCGTCAACCCGATTTCTTTTGGGTAGTAGGTACCCGCCCTACCCGACGTCTAATAAAAACCCGCCCGAATCAAGCCCGAGACGTATCGAACCCGCTCGACCACTCGGGTTCACGTAATTACCCGAAGCTACCCGAATTTTCGGGTACCCGCAGACCTCTACTTATCACTCACTACCCATTGCACATTGCACTGTTTGAATGACAACAAGGCCCTAACTTCAGCCGCTGGAAAACATGCCTGCAGGCGACCAACGTTGTGCCTTAACTAACCTTTACGGACAGTAGAACAACGATTATCCGGAGGCATATTAACCAGGCGACGCGCCTAACCGGTGTCCAAAACTGGCAACAAGAATTAGTTTTAAATACGTTTTTACTTTCAACTTTCGCAAAAAAAACTATTTTACAAAAAAGTAATTGAAGTGTATTTAATAACTTGATATTAATAAAAAAAACACGACATTATTTTAATGAGTGTTATATAGATCATATTTCGAGTTGTCGATGATTAGAGAGTTGATAATCACGAACTTCAACTCGGTCAAAACGCAATAAATGAACTTATCGAATATTCATCGGAAGGTTGGCAACATACGTCTTTCATGACACGGCTGTTTGTTGTCTTAAAACGCAGAGCGTGATTGGCTCGTTGTTATGACGACACACGGTTGTCATGGCAACATACAGTGCGACAGTGCGCACTGGACTCTGCGCATTGTGTGGGCGGATAGAAAGCAGAAAGACAGGAAGAAAGGAAGGAAGGAAGAGAGGATGGCGTTAAAAATTAAAAATATTTAAGTTGCGTGCGTGTTCCGCAATCGCTAGTACAACGTTTTCTGTTTTCTCAAGTAATCAATAATGTTAAAATCACATAGTATTTTGTGAAATAGTTGTAATTTATTCAATTGCATTGTATTTAAAATTATTTTTCCGTCAAGTATAGTTTGTTTTACCTACAATATTATACAGTTTAATTATATTGGTACAGCAGTTACTTCTCCGTTGTGCTGGCGCTGCCGCCGCCGGCGCTATGCGTCTGCCGAGTTTTCCCTCGCTACCCCCCCCCCACCCCCCCGCTACCCCCCCCAGCCACCCTGTTATTCTCTGTGAAACTGTGCGGGCGGCAAAATGTTTTCCTATATTTAGACCGTAAATTTCATAATTTTCGGACCTTAAAAACCGTGAAACAGCCGTGAATTTTAAAATTCAGTTTGAGTGGGAACCCTGTGAGTGCAATGAATGAGTTCACTGACATGTTTTCTGGAGTCTTTGCTGCAATTAGCAGGGTCGTGTCGTTAGCATACATCAAGGTGAGCAGTGGGCTTCCAGGTATTGAGGCAGGTCATTTGACAGAAGGATAAAAAGTAAAGGGCCTAGAACAGATCCCTGTGGCACTCCTCTGTTAACCGTCATAGGTTTTGATGTTACATTTTGGGTCGTTCCATTAAGACTGTGTTTAATTTCTACTAGGCCTACTTGTTTTCGCCCCTCTAGGTAGCTTCTGAACCAGGCATTTGCCAGGCCTTTGACACCTACTTTTTCCAGTTTGTGAAGGATCAGGTAATGGCCTAAGCAATCAAAGGCTTTGCTGAAATATAGCATTATGGCTGTAACAAGGTTCTTTTTTTCTAGATTGTCTATTACAAATTCAACTAACTCAATGATTGCTGTTGCTGTTGATTTTCCTTTGGTGAAGCCATGTTGTTTCTCAGTAAGGTTGTTGTAGTGTTTGCAGTGGTTTATCAATCTCCTCAGAACTACTTTTTTAATCACTTTGGAAAATGTTGGTACAAGTGATATAGGCCTGTGGTTTTTAGTTTCTAATTTGGAGCCATTTTTGTGCTTGGGGTAAATCTTTGACATTTTTAAGCCACTTGGAAAAAGTCCTTGTGTTAATGAGAGATTTGTGATGTTGACAAGTGGTTTAATTAGAGCGTTGCTACAGTGTTTTAACATTTTGGCTGATATTTCATCCACACCTGGAGATGTTTTGGGTTTGAGGGTGTTTATAATGTTCCTTATTTAATTTTCATCGGTTGGGAGTAGGTAGAGGAGATCATTTGGTGTGGGGGCAAAACTTGTATTTTTCTATTCCTTGGTGGATTTGTGCTAAGGGTCTGTTGTGCTATGTTGCTGAAATATTCATTAAAAATGTTAGCAATTTTATTTGGGTCATTAACTTGAATTCCATCTAATTCAAGTGCTGGTTGAGAAATTTCTGGTGAGTTGTTTCTTTTTTCATTGTTTATGACCTGCCAGACAGCCTTTGATTTATTTTCAGCCCTCTCAATGTGGTCTGATGATGCTTTACGTCTGAGCATTTTGAGCCGTAGATCATATTCGGTTTTCACTTTTACCATAGCACGCTTATCATTTTCATTGCCAGTCAGGCTATATATATATCTAGGAGTGCCAAAAACACTCAGTTTTAAGAGAAAAAGCTCTATTATCTGCGAAACATTTTGGTTTGTGTTTTCTTTTGGGTCTTAATTTCTTTGCTGGGCAGACAATATCCATTGTCATTTTGATGGTGTGGAGAAAGCTGCTATAAGCTTGATCTGCACATTGTGTGTTTGTTACAATTATGGTTTTCAAGGATTTCCCTGAGGTTATCAAGGTTTCCTTTATTTAGTATTCTGCAAACATTATTTTGATGTAATATTTGGGGTTTGCCGACTGGTGCTGTGGTTAGTTGTGCTGTATGGTCAGAAATTCCTGTACTAATAACTTTTGCTGATATGTATTTGTTTTCCATGTTTGAGCACACAAAGTCAATTGATGTCTGCGAAGTAGGAGTTATTCTTGTTGGAGGGAGTGAGAGTCTTGTGATGTTGTGGCTAGCAAGTGTGTCGTTTAACTTTTTGTCTTAGAGTCAGGTTTTAAGCTGTCCACGTTTATGTCACCAACAATGATGATAGAGTGGTTTTCCGCATTTGTGTTTTCAGTTGCTACCAAGAGGATGGTGAGGGCTTCATCCAGTTGGTTCGCTGGTGGTGGTCTGTAAACACCCATGACATACAGGTGTTGTTTTTTCAGTTTTACTCTTACGGCTGCAATCTCACAGACCAGTTCTTTACATAGATGTTTTATATCTAAGGCATCTGTGTTTTCCTCCAGCTTATTGTCCACATAGATTATTGAACACCCCCTTTGTTATGGTCAACACGGCTGTAATGTGATTTCAGAGTGTGAGTGTGATTTCACTCAAAAACGTTTGAGTGACCATGAAATTAGCGAATACTTTGAAACTAGTAGCCTAAGTGATTTTCCAGACAATACTGATAGTGAAAGAGATGATGAAATAGATCGGGGAAGTTGTGAGTGGAGTGTTAGTTTCGGGAAAGTTGTGAGTCGAGTGTTAGTGAGTACAGCAAGATGAATTGGTTATCAATCTTCCAGTTTGTCTTGAGCCTGCTGGTGATAAGTTACTCTAAGTAAAAAAATAAATATTTATGATAAATTTATTTTAAAACGAGTAAAACTGCAGAAAGAAAGGTTAATTATAAGTTCCTTTGATTTATTCTTAATCATTCATTTTTTTCTTAATCATTTTTAATCATTCTTAATAAGACAGGTACCTCATGGAGGACGTTACCCCGAATATGAGTGAAGGGTGAGTGTGATGATCGTGATGATAGTGGCGCGATCTTGTAGCCTTGTTACTGACTAAGGCTGGCACGTTCCTTAGACAGAATTGTTAATTAATAGCCCAACAACCAATGGCAGCTGGCTCCAGAAACAACCCTTCAAAAAGCTACTAACTTTTCTCGGGATCGATCCGGCTACCTACAAGTTTGTAGGCGGGCACTATAACCACTACACCAACCAGCCTTGTTTATATCTTTATATTACATTCAAACTAGAGAAGTGATAAATTTACTGATCCCTCAAAAAAACCAGGCCTGAGGGTTTATAAGGGTACTAAATTACTTTGACTTAAAGCCTGGTTTGCACAACGACCAGTACAGTGGACAGTAACACGTTTAAACAAAAGAGAACAAAAGAAATTTTTTCTACTGTCCTACTGTCTGGTTGTCGTGCAAACCTGGCCTTAATGTTTTCTCATAATTATTTACTTAACAACTTCAAGAGAGGTTAACAGTAACTGTTTGGCTTTGAAGGTGATGTCTATACTGGACATATGCACTTTTACCCTTGACCTAACATTTTTTTTATCTTTCTCAACTTTTATTAATTGTAAAATGTTTATTTTGTCTGTATTCGGTCTAATATGTTGGTTATGACCTTTTTTGATTGTCCATATGTATTGACAATATGCTGACTTAATTAATAAAATATTTAAAAAAAAGTTTCATCCTCCTCTATACAAGGGAAAAAGAAGCAAAACAGGTGTCCACTGCAAAACTTATTAAACCTACAAATGCCGTCAACTTCCACCAAAGCCGGTCTCCGTTTATTTTAGGTGGGCCCCCCCACCAACTTTACCACACATTTGCAAGCCTAATAGGGATTGTTCTTGGTGCGTGAATCGAACCTGCGCTGCGGCATATGTCTTCAAAATTGACTTGTCAACCAACGCCTTAGACCACACGACCACGCAGTACCGTCAGACCAATGCTCGTTTGACCCTTAAAGCCTACGGCTCCAGCGAACCCCAGCGGCAATCCATTGAACCGCTTGAGCAACCGGCCTGGTGGCAAACCAGTGAACTACTAAGCCAAGCCCTCACTAACACATTCCTATGAAGAGGGATTTAAATTTGATCGTATAGTATAAAATTATGGTATGGTTATGGTATTATTGTATGGTTTGAAATCTTAAGCAACCAAGGTTGTTATATATAAACATAGAAAATAATGTGAAGGTCCTGAAAATTGTAAATTGTTTGTAAGAATATCAAGTGTATTTTATCAAATATCAAGTGTGACTTATTTGATTGAAAGACTGCCCTTACTTAAAAATACCCCTGTTGCAGCAGACCTGCATACTCAGCGAATTTCAAATACAAGACAACATATTTCAATCCAACATAGCGAGATTTGACATATTTTGGTAGGCTCCATACGAATAACATGGGGATTGAGTATGCAGGTTTGCTGCTACAGGTATATTAAAACTGTGTGGTTTTAATTCAATATTTAGTATATCTGATCTAGAAGAGGCCATTTGCCAAGTTTTATCAAGGTATGTTGAGAAATAAGTGAGATACAGAATTTTACTTATTCCCCATAAGATTAACATTGTGACAACGTACTGTGATTACAAGTTTCAATATCTCACTAACCAATGGACATATAGCAGTGATTCAGAATACTAAATTGTGTTTTTTTTTAGCCGAATTCAATGGTGCAAACGAAAATTCAATAAATTTTATTTTTCTATGTAAAAAACTCAAAAAACCAATTTTTAGGGGGGTTTATCCCCCTTAACCCCCCCTTCCGGTGGTCCGATCGGGTTGATTTACGAACTTGTCGAATCGATTCCCACTTTACATGTCCGTACGTACCAAATTTTATAAAGATTGGACCATTTTTGCGGCCACTATCGTGCTAACAGACACATAGATATATATATAAATTCGAACGAATGGTGTTTTTTGCTTCTGGGGGCCCCAAAACAAAAAGTTGTAATGGTCCTGAGCTTAGGTCTTACCATGAGAGCTACGGTAATAGCTTCTTCCCTATAGGGGAAATTCGCTACAATCAAACGAATGGTGTTTTTTGCTGTTGGGGGCCCAAAACTAAAAAGTTATTATAGTCTTGGGCTTATGTCTTACCATGAGACCTACGGGTAATAGCTTCTCTCCTATAGGGGAAATTCGTGAAAACCCCTTTACATTTTGAACATAATATATATTTCTTAGATATGTTTTAATCAAACCATTAGGCTACTGTTAAGAAGGCAGTCATAATTTGTTAACTAAAACTCTATTTTTCTAGGCTTGCCCTTAAAGAACAGAAAAGGAAAGAACTGTATGCAAAACAAGGCAGAGGAAGCCAGTTCACATCGAAAGCGGACAGAGACAAGTGGATTGAGAAGGAGTTAAAGTAAGTCCAACCAACTGAACCAACCAGATTGTTTTTTTTTTTAATATGCCCTATATTTTGCTTTGTTTTTTTTATTTTGATTCAACTTTTTGCCAACATTTGAAGGGGTCCCCCGTAAAACGTTCTAAACGACAAAAACCTAGTTTTGAGTAATCAAGGGTTGAAAGTTGAATTCTAAAATTAACGGTTTTTTTAAGGTTAGAACTTATGATCATGTATAATCTTTTAACACCCTATTTATAACATCATATTGTAGCATTATATTGAATTTGTACTTGCTATCAAGCATTTTAAAACATTTTACGTGTTTTTTAGGGGTTATAACGTTCTAAATGACTGGCGCTTGGAACGTTTTCTGACGGACTGCTCTTCTACTTTGGAAGAAAACATGAGGGAGGGTAGGAATACCAACAGAAACAAAAATAAAACTGAATATAAAACAATTTTATTGATGTAAAAGTACAAAAACGTAATGTTGTTAATAAAACGTGATACGTCATTTTGCTAAAAGTTATCCACATGTGGCGCTTAAAACGTTATTCTACCCACCTCTTTTGGGGGCAATTTCCAGGCCTTGGCTTCTTATTTTTTTAAATATAGGGTAATCCAGCTTTTCTATATTCAATCCTGGTCTTATCCTTCCACTTTCCAATATTTACTTCACGTCTTTTATTTTTATTTATGCGATTTTGGTCCTTGGGTGACAGCACAACGACCGGCGGGGATTCCATCTTTCGGCGAATAGAACGTTATTACCCAGAATGTCCGTGCAGTCTCGCGAAGCACATTAACTTTGACAGACGAAATCAGGGCTACAAACTCAAATATCTTCAAAACAAAATATACCACGGTGTAACTCATGTCCTGGAGAACCTTTTTCACTGAATATCTCCGATTTTGAAATTTTGTCGCTTAGAACGTTTTACGGGGGACCCCTTCATTTGTCTTCTCTTATTAGTTAAACAAGTTTTACTAATGAAGGTCTATACCTCTTTTAGTTCCAAGCATTAATAGGAACCCTTTAGCAGGTTGGCTACTGACACCTACTGTGATACACCCTGTGATTGATGCTTGTTGGTAGTGAGTGTGTTAAAGGCACATAAAAAGCTTTCAAATCCTCAACCCACTTTTTTTACCAATATTTGATGGACCAAACTCACCTTATTGATTGATTTGGCTTCATGGTAAAGTAATATACCTTTTTTCACAGATCTCTCAATAAGCAAATCAAAGACAAAAGTGAACACCGCGATAAACTAGCTGAAGAACTGAAGAAAGATGCTGAAAAACAAGTACTTTTGGAGAAGAAAATTGAGGTAAATAGTAAATAAAAATGAATATAAGTTATCGAGCCAGTTAAAGTAAAAGTGTAAATTTTGCCAAAGAGAAACAGTATTGTAGTGAGCAGATGTTTAAAGAACCAAAACAATGCAATCTGCAGGGAACACCCTTGAGCTCATGTTTGTGGGACAAAAACAATGCAATCTGAAGGGAATATCCTTGATGATAGCATAGACTGCTGCCTAGTTACCCACACTCATGAGCTACTACAGATGATAACTTTTCTGAAGTAGACGTCTTAATGATGATCCTACTCCTTTTCCTCATATATACCGGGAGTCTCATAACAGTCCCCCCAATTATTTTCTGTTTTGCTCTACATTTATTTGTTCAAATATCAATCCCTGACCCTTACCATACATTTAACAATCATCGTTTCAGTCAAAAATGGGTTGTGACATCAAATTCAACATGAAAAGTCACTCCAAAATTATAGATTACAAGACCACCATTGTATTTTAAATAATACCCAAGACCCAAGATGGCCGCAAAAAAATTTATATAGTTCAAAATCAAGGGTATAATCTATGACTGACTGGTTGTGGTTACTTGTCATTACCTGGCATAATTTGAATATTAAGGACAAATTTTTTAAATTTATATTGTTAAATTTGATAAAAATTATTTTATAAAAAGTTTCTCTATTTTGAGAACCAATCAAGATTCTTAACATAATGCGGCATCATAATCAGTGTAAAAACCAAGTTACAAATTTCAAATTATCAAGTTAGCTTTCCACTACAAATAAATGGTTTCCGCAAACTTGACACATACTTTCTCCCTTAAAGCCATTTGAAGCAACAAACCTACAATCAAGTAAAACAAATTTACAGTTTAGTATCCAAACATAACAGAACAGTGCAATATTGTCACAGATAAACAGCAGGAGTAAAATACAAGTCAGCAACAAGCAGGGACACAGGAAAAGATTTTAAAATTCAAGCCCACATAAAAAACATAAAAAATCAATCATGCCTAAAACTAAAATGAGTGCTGCATTTTAAACTGCCAAGTTATTAAATGGTTGGCCACTATTTTTGTTGTATTTGGATCTATTTTAACCCAACTCTTAAACGTAACTCTTAACTCAATGATAAACGTACAATTTGCCTAAACTAAACTTATATGAATATATATAAACTAATATCTCTGAATATTTAATCCAATTATCATATCCTAAGCTCATGTGACACACAACTTACTCAGCAATAGGCCTGCAGAAAAATTTTGGATTTTTTAAATTTTGTTGCAGGTACATTAAAAACATTCTGCTTTTGGACTAACCAAAATGTTGGAATTATGATAAAAGCTAATAAGGATTAACCACTCATATTGAAGTTTTAACTACCCAGCATTGGTTGGGGGTAGTATGAGATCAATATTTGAAAAATTAAATTGCAATGTTAAAATATTGCTTTTAGGAACAAACAGCAGAATTGGAAAGGCAGAGAGCAGCAATAGATGAGTACAACAAGCAGCATTATGAGCACAAGAAAAACAAAGACCAGTATCAGAGTACTCGCAAGTAAGTTTTATGTGTGTCTCTCATGTTGTTATGCTAACATGTTGATTTTTACGTGATCATTTATTGATAAAATAATTCATTGTTGATTTTTGATTGGCACAAATTTAGCCGTCATTAATTCACAGAAAGCTGCCTATTTCCAAAAACATTATACAATTTTGTAAGCTCATTTATGTCTGAGACCTTGCACATTTGAATCCTGCCAGTTAAATGTGATCATTGGAGCTGGATATAATTTTTCATATAGCCTACTTCATTTGTTAACCTTAACCAAATTTGAGCTACTCCAAGGATCAAAATAAGAGGCTGTGATTAATATTTTATGATGAAAGCCTTTTCCAAAAATAATTCTTTGATTTTCTTCCAGTGAACTATGGCGTAAAGAAAATCAACTTCAGCACACTTTAACTTCACTTAAAGAGGAACTGGCGAAGGCAGACCAAGCTCTCCGAAGCATGGCAGGAAAGGTGACTGAAATTATTTATATTGTTTTAAATTTTCTTCTTTAGAATCAGGAAAAAGCAATCTTAATTGATTTAATTCATTAAAGAATATTTTAGATGAAGATTTTAAATGATATATTATGGTGTTTTTAAGCGGTAAATTAAAAGATGCTCTTTTCGATGCTGTTATTTAAAAATAATACAAAATGATGCAAGTAATAGATGCAAATAGCAAATGTTTGCATACAGCAAATGCAAATAGCAAATGAACTCGATTAAGAGTTTCCCATTTCTAAATATAGCATAAACAGGGGAAGTGTAAAAGTAACTAAGACCAAAATTATTTGGATATTGACATAAACTGAGATTTATGAATTGTACTATTTTTTCCAGAATTGACATTGGTTTGTAGTTGAATAAAACCAATTTGTTGTGATTTTCATTGAAACAAATCATGCCATATTGTTCTGAGTTTAATTCATAATACAACTCGGTTTTAATGTTCAGCCGATCTTGAATGGGAGGGACAGTGTGCGCAAGGTGCTGGAGACATTCCGACAGCGGGGTGGCAGCTACGCGGATCTCGCCGACGCGTACTACGGACAGATCATTGAGAACTTTGACTGTGAGAAGAGCATCCACACGGCTGTCGAGGTCACTGCGGGCAACAGGTGTGGCATGTTACTACCGCATTCATCATGTGGATTGATGATTTGAGGATTTTGATTTTTTAAACCCCTGTTTTAGGACAATTAGATTTTTCTCTCTACTGAACATAAAGGACATGCTATCTAATAAATAAGTAAAATAAAAATAAATAATAGTTTTTATAATATGATTTTATACAGTGGAACCTGGATAATTCGAATCTCAAGGGACCGGTTTGAAACTTAGAATTATCCATAAATTCAAATTAAAGAAGTTCTAAAGAATGGGGCCAAAACATTAAAACTTCACATTGTGAATTAAACCTTTTTATTAAATCGACACTCTAAAAGTATAAATTCATCAAGAAAAGGTTAATTATAAGGGTTCAAAAACAGTAATCATAAAACAGAAATAAGTACCTTACTGTATAAACTACGTACGACAATACAAAGTAACATTTCCGTACTAACCTGTAAAGTGCAGCACGTTCTGCTACATCTGAACTGATACAGGCTACCAACTTAACTTCTTGCAACATTGACCGAAGTCTTAGCAGACTATTAAAATGGAGACATGAGTTCTAAAGAGAGTAAAATACTTGTTTGAAAAAAGAAGAAGATCAAGGTCTGTGCTGTATTTGTGTATAACTTACTGATTACGCTTACTCTTAAAATTATACAGTGATTTACCATAAACCAGCAAAACCCATTTGAAACCAATGATATTCAGCCCCATTTCATTATTTGCTTTCAACATGTGACCTAAATGACCGAAATGCTGCACAAACTAAAAGCATATTTATTGGCACTAACAACAAGATATTTAACTAAAAAATAAGACAGCTGGAATACACATTAAACATTAGCCATAAAAATCGATTGTTTTTCAAAAAAGGAGGAAATGTTTGCTTGTTTCCTAGAATTAAGCCTCTCGGCCATCACAAAAGATTCTAGCATATTCAAAGACTCAAAGTAAGAGTCACTTTCATTGTGTCTGCTCTCAAAAAAACGCCTAAGTTCTTTTCTGTGATTCATGGCGTCAGCAGAACTCGGTACAGGAATATCCTCCGTAGATGTTCTAGCGTTTTCTTCTCCCGATGCTTCTCCGTCATCTTGTTTTTTGCTCTCGAGCACTTCAGCAATGATTTCGGCGTTGGTTATCTCTCGCACACAGCAACTTCTTCATCTACGTTGAGAAAATCTTCGTAAGTAATGGCCGCGGGGTCGGATACCACATCCTCCCATCCATCGACGGAAGGAACAGCTTCCATTACAGTTTCTTCGACACTGTCTTAATCAGTTTTAACAAAACCTGCTTTTTTGAAACAGTTTGTTATTGTTCCCGAAGTTACTTTGTCCCATGCTTGTTTACACATCCGAGAGGCTTGCAGAACGTCCAGCTTTATTTTGAGAGCATTCCCATCCCCGGACAGGATATTTTCAACCAACAACCTTCTGTAGTGGTGATTAAAATTTTTTATTATTCCCTGGTCCATGGGCTGAACAACAGAGGTCATGTTTGCTGGGGAAAAAAACAACTTTCACATTTTCCATTAAAGGAATGGTGTTGTGGGCGGTGCAGTTGTCCATAAAAACGATAACCTTTCTCTTTTCTTTTATGAACTTTTTATCTAATTTTATGAGCCACTTTTCAAAAATGTAATTTGTCATCCTTGAGCTGTTGACATATTCAACAGGCTTCGACTTTACGTTCTTAAAACATCGGGAATCGGTAGATTTCCCTATCATTAGTAAAGGCAGCTTTTCCGAACCGTCCATGTTTGCACCTACCAAAATTGTCACTCTTTCCTTGCTTAACTTCCCTCTGTGACATTTTTCATCCTTGAACGAAAGTATTTTGTTGGGCGTGCATTTATAAAATAAACCAGTTTCGTCGACATTAAAAATATCCTTTGGGTTTCTGTCCTGGATCATTTGCTCTAAGTCTTGTTTCCACTGGTTGGCTTCCACCTGATTCACTGCCCCACTTTCGTTACAGATTGATTTGAACGAAATTTTGTTACGTTCTTTGAAACCATCTAACCAACCAGTGCTGGCTTTGAAATTATTCTTGCCTAATTCTTGAGCAAATTGCTCGGCCTTCACTCTTAATAAGGAACCACTCACAGGAATTTTTTGTCCCTTGCCTGCTTAAACCACTTTAATACGCATTGGTCCAAAACAGGGTTGGCCGTTTCTTGTAAACGTTTCCTTTCTTTATTAACTTCCCCTGCATTACTGAGAATAAGGAAGGTGGATAACGTATTCGGCGGGATTCCAAATTTCTTCGCAATTTCCGTTTTTTTCTTTAAGCCTTTTTCTACTTCTTTGATCGCCGCTACTTTTTCCGCTAAAGAGAGAGTTTTATAGGTCCGAAATTTTGTCGACATCATCACTACACTTATTAAATGTTACATAAAAATGTTTAATCACTTAAAAACAAGACACTGCACAAATGGGAATATGGCACAGGAATTCGGAAGTTAGTTAGGCAGGTGGGGGAGGGAAGGGGGTCGCAGTGTTGAGTAGCCTTGGTGTCGAGTTACAAGCGATGTTGGGACAGGGCGGGAGGGGGAAGGGATGAGTCATTTGATCGTAACCTGACACGCGATAGGTTTGGCGTTAGTTTTTTGTCTAAGGTCGTAGTAAAACGTGTTTTCCAATGAATTTGTAAATAATTTCAGTCGTGGAATTAACTTAATGTACCTTAATTTAGCACTTAAAAGATTCGAACTGTCCAAAATAAAATTTGAATTATCCACGATTTTTTAGCATTGTTTGAATACATAATGCTAGGGACCAAGGAAAATATTCGAGTTAACGAAGATTTTGAATTATACAAGTTCAAATTATCCAAGTTCCACTGTATGTGTTGCTGTACCCGTATGTTTTTAACCTAAATAAGTTAATCTCCACTTTTTTTATTCAGTTAATATTGACTTCAATAACTGCTTTAATAATATAAACACATTGAAAAATAATTTTCTTCCCAGTAAATATTTCTTTAAATGTTTACTTTATCAGTTAGATTTTTTATTTTTTAACAGGTGTAGAAGAGATTTGTTTGTTCTTAAGTCGTTCTGGGCAAACACCAATTTAGGATAAAAACAAATAATAACTTTAGTGTTACTTAATAATTCCATTCAAAACTAAAACTTTTTAAGAGGGTTGTGACCAAACTGAATGACCACACTGATTTTTTGTCCATTAAACAGCAGTAATAAATTCCAAATTGACATTCCAGGCTGTTCTACCACATTGTGGAATCAGACAGTGTTGGCACCCAGATACTGAAGGAAATCAACAGACAGAACCTGCCGGGAGAGGTGACCTTCATGCCTCGCAATCGACTGCATGTGAAAGACCAACGGTATCCCGACAGCAGTGTGAGTACTTCAAGCCACATGTTGTCGAGTTATGCAATTTCTTTCCAGATTTACTTTTAAATTCAATATGTAACTTTAAAGCTGTATTTCATAACTTGATGAGAAGTAAGCTTTTGAGTAATAGGCACCATTTTACAGATCACAAAATCCAGTGGCCTATTAATTTTTTATATTTTCACCAAAACATTTTCAACTTTTCACTTTTTGAATATTTTTTGAAATTTAAAAAATTGTGCAAGTTCTTTAGTTTTGCAATGTATTGATTTTAAGTTCATAAAAATAAAAAGGCAGATTATAGAGATTGATTTCTTTTCCCTAGGATGCGATTGCAATGGTGAGCAAATTAAACTATGACCAAATGTTTGACAAGGCAATGAGATACATTTTTGGAAAGACTCTAATCTGCCGAAACCTCGAGATTGCCACCGATATGAGTAAGGAGTACGGTTTGGACTGCATCACCATTGATGGTGACCAGGTAAGATATTAATATCATTTTACATGTTTTTCATTCAGTAAACAAATAAACTGTGTAATTTTTTTAATACTAGTTATTTGTTTTCCTGTAATTTTTGCATTTCAAGGGAATAATTTGTTATTAACACTTTGACCACTGACCATCAGCCAGGTCCAGGTACAGGCTGCACTCAGGGCCAAGGTTCTGTGTGTTAAAAAATTCCGTTCAAGTAAGTCTGGTTTGGGATCTATTGTTAACACTTTAAAGCTTTAGAAAGGTTAGTGGGAAAGGCATGTATAAGTTCCCCTGTACTGTTCAGTACAGGTACTGCACATATTCAGTTTCAGTTATCAATCTCTTTTTGTATTTGAGTCATGAAGTATCATTATTCAATCTCTTTATGGTGTAAAATTGTAATTTGCAGGTTTCATCGAAAGGAACACTCACTGGTGGTTATTTTAAGAATATGAGATCCAAACTGGAAATCCAGAAGCAGAGGACAGAACTGATGGCCCAGATCAAAGAATGTGAGGATAAACTTGTGGAGTTAAGAGTTCAGCTGAAAGAGACTGAAGATAAAATTAATCAAGTTGTTTCTGAAATGCAGCGGACAGAAACAAAGAACAGTAAAGCCAAGTAAGTTTGGCTATAAAAATTGAGCCTCAATGATAGTTCTCACCTATGTTTCTTGAAATCACCTCCTTAATCTGTGAAATCATCAAAATTGAGTTTATTTTCGAAGTTAATGTCTTTTTAGATGGAAGCTTCAATTGTGGTGGTTTTTATATTGTGAAATAGACAATAGAAAATAGACAGGACATGTTTTGCAAACTTAACTAAATATACCATATATAAGCATTACATCAAGGAGAGAAGGGGTGAAAAAGGTTTTAAACTTGTAAAATTTTTCTGGAGAGTTCCTCTCCTAGTTTTAAACAATGTTAATTTCTCACTGATCAATACTCTATATATATCCGTTACATACTGATCTTATGAGCTTTCTTCTCAGGGCAAACTTCGACAAGCTGAAGGCGGACATACGACTGATGAAGGAGGAGCTGTCGGGGATCGAGCGGTACCGCACGCCCAAGGAGCGCTCGCTGGCGCAGTGCTCGTCCAACCTGGAGGCCATGCAGACCACGCGCGCCGGCCTGGAGTCCGAGCTGCACCAGGTAACACGGTGATCCCCGACTTTGTTTGGTTTTTTCAAAAACAATTTTCACCTGATTACTTTTGCTTATTCAGTTTGTAAAATACTTCTCTGTTAAAAAAATCTGAACACTATTTAAAAATGTGGCTAACCTTGAAAGTTTTTATTATTGGTAAGGGTTCATTGGAAACACTTTTTACAACTTTATTTTCACTGAAATTTTCTTTCCAAATTAAGATAGTTTGCTTTTGGGATAATTATTTCTATCTCTTTTTTAATATCTGTTTGCATTTGGTAAGGATCCTTTCCTCAATTACCAAATGTAACCTGGCCTAGACCAATCCTAACCTCAAATCTTAATATCTGTTTGGAGATTATGCATCAAACAGTTAAATGTTTCCTGAAGTTGGTAGTCAGGCAATTTATATCTTCTTCTTTGATCATGATGGTAAATCAGTGCAGTACGCTTTGGGCTTACTAAGAAATTGTATGAATTGTTCATTTAATCTGTCTCTTGGATATTACAGGATCTGCTTGCTCAACTGTCAGTGGTAGATCAACTTGAAATGGACAAGTTGAATGATGACATACGACGCTTGACTCAGGAAAACAAATCAGCATTTGCTACAAGAATGAAACTTGAAGCTGAGAAAAATAAACTTGAGAACTTACTGACTAACAACCTCATTCGACGTAGGGATGAACTTATACAGGTTGGTTGTCACCAAATTTGTTTGTGAGTCCCGTGAGAGCTTCACTTAGCAACTTAAAATAATACAGTTTATAGACAAATGAATGTTTTAAAATAGTTGAAGGGTTACAAATGACAATTCAAAATATAGATCAACTACGTTTTAACCAGCGACCAAAGAAGAATATAGTCTGGCCTTTCTTATGTCCAATACACAGTGGTCCTCGACTACTCCTTTTCACTAAACATAGGTCCCACCAGCCAGACCGCCATGCATAACTAGCGCGAATTTCAATTCGTAGAGCTTCAATTAAATCGTCTGAATAAATAGTTAGAGTAAAGACAAAATTCTGGATCTTTGTTGTAATGAAATTAACAACATAATCTCGCCAATAATTCCAAACTTCAATGAAAGAGTCAATTATAAGTAGATTTACAAATTTAAAAACTAAGAATATCAAATTCTTGTTTATTTATTTGACATGAAAAAGTTGACCTGCGAGGAAAATTTTTATTATTAGGTCAGGCGATTTTTGTCTGTGAGAACGTAGTTGGCAAGGGAACAAATAAACTTTTTTTTATTTAAAGTTTTATTATAAAATGCTTGGTTCAGCCTACAGGCGGCCTCAAAAGTGAGCGTTTTGATTTTTCAATTGCCGCCCGCCCAGTGACCGCAGTTGCTGCGCGGCTATAGGCCTTGCTGCCGCTCTATATGATTACCTGTCAAAAGACAGCGTTTTTCGCTTTTGTGATCGTTATTATCCTATTATTAGTAAATTAATGTTTACTGGTATGATTAGTAATATCAACTTAGTAATTTTTAAAAATCTCAGAAAACTTCATAGAAGCTGTGGACTGTAAAAAGGTCTTAGCTCAATAACTATCGTTGTAATAGTTGTAAAAAAATACACTTTTTATCTTTATTATAACCAAGCAAAATTTAGAGTACAGCAGAGTCCCACAAACCCGGACTAATGTGGACCGAACGGTGTCCGGGTTTGTGAAATTTCCGAGTTATTGGGAAATAAGGAAAAATAAGACTAGTTTCTGTTATTTCTATGAGAAATAATTTATTTATTGCATGGTAAAAAATACAAAAACTATATTATCACTTACAAAAAAACTTAAAGAAAAACCAAAACTGTTTTATATGTGTCAAACCATGCTCTGGCCTGGAATCTCAGTACACTGTATTGCTCTGGCAGGCTTTCCGAGTTATCCAGAATCCCGGGTTATTGAATTTCGGGTTTGCGGGACTACTGTACACTAATAAGTATCTGTATCTAGTATTTTAACATGCATTGTTTACTTATTTTTCCTTTTTATGATTTAATGTTCGCAATTTAAACGCAATAAAAAAAAGGACATATGACTGCACAAGTTGTTTCAAGGATTACCATTTCTGCTTATTATTTTCACGGAATTTTTTGAAATTCTGTATGTTAATTATAACATAAATCAGCTGTGATCGAGCCATTGCAGTGCAATGGTGACTCAACAGTAAAAAGCATAGTGTGTTATCAGCGACCAAAGAGTAATATTATTGTTTAGTCGCTGAGTGTTATCTTTGTCCCGGATAGGTGGATTGAAAGGAAATTACTCATGCAATGGCCTCCTAGGAGTTCAGTGATGACCTTTTCTGTTGGGAAAGGTGAAAAATTATGTCTACTATGAAAAAATTCTAGATTTAAACCACCACAGAGCAGAATCATAACGAGTATGGCTGCAATATCTCTAGGCTCTAGGAATGCTCGCCAACACCTGAAAGTTTGGACTCATGCCGTGCCAATAATGGTGCACATATTGAGTTATGAGTTTTATATAAAAGTATAAAATAGAAAATATTAGCTTTAAATAAATGTATTATAAATATACCATTGGATGGTTGAAATCAGTCGTTTGTCCCATCACTAACATGCGTGGCCCAATGCAATCGAGTAGGGCAGTCGCGGCTCACCATCCACTACCCCCACCATTCATAGGTCCCGTCAGCACGGCCGGCCTGCTTCACCTGTGGCGTGGAACGGCCAGTCTATATTCTTCTCTGGTCGCTGGTTTTAAACTTGTAGTTGTTAAGAGTAGGTGAACTTATAGCTGGGTTTAAGGTTTTATCATGTGTTAATCACATTCTATTTTTTTCACAGGCTTTGCAGGAAATATCAGTTGAAGAACGTAAAAGAACATTGGACAATAGCAAGTTGGAGTTGGCAGGCATTGAAAAAAGGATTGAACAAGTGAACAAGGATTTCAAAGCTATGGAGAAAAAGGTTCAAGAAGCAGTGAAAAGAGTAAGTAGAATGCCGCTTGGATAAAAATTTATTTTTTCAAAACAAATTAATTTTACTAACACTTTAAAGTAAAAAGCATGATACAAAAATAAAAAAAACATAATTTGTGCAATGTGACAAATATACTTAATAGAATAGTTATCCTTTTAATCATGAAGTTTTCATTTTCAGCAAAAAGCAGAACAAGAGGAGCTAGAAAAGTACAGAATGAAAGAAAAGGAAGCACAAGAAAAACTTGATGCTGATTCAAAAGACTTAACAAAGGTTGCTGCAAAACAGCAAATTTTGCGCCAGAAGATTGATGAATGTACGACTAAGATTGCAGAACTTGGGTCCATGCCTCAACCTGAGATGGTGAACAAGTATATGGCCTACACCTCAAAAAATGTAAGTGTTAGAATCATGCAAGCAAATATTACTAGCTTATTGATGCGTACTTAGTAATTTAGCACAATTATTTGGCAAATCAACTAATAATAGAATAATAGTTCCTAAAATGTTTTTTGTTTCTTTGTTGTTTTATTTTCTAAAAAGTTTTTTGTTTCTTGGATGTTTTGTTGTTAATCCATTTTATGTTTTTTTAAGAATTCTCTATGACTGTTTAGTTATATTAATAACTAGCAGCCCGTTTCACTTCGTGACTTATAAAAACCACTTGGTAAAGTAGGATTTAGTTTAATGTTGATTATGTATGGAGTTTTGCAGCGTAAAATACTTTTCAATGATGAACAGTGTGAATTTTAGTGATTTTTTTAGTTTCCTACAAATTTTTTATGTCATAGCACTGGAATAAAATTGCCATTAACTAAACTTCTCATCGGGGCAAACTTCTAAAAATAACTTATTACTTTATACTCAAAACTTCAATATGGGTAAGAAATTCCTTACGTAATTTGAGAAGTCCATTTATTTCACCTGCTTTAGTCCATGTTTACACTTTTGTACGTTCTACATTTTGAAATTTCGACAGTGCGTCAACACTCATTTCACATTAAATGGGGGTTAGTTTATATGGATCTTCATTGCTTGGCGCATCTTCATGTCTCTGTTTTAGAGTTAATTCTACACAACATCTACGCGTCAGTGTCTTGCATTCATCTTTGTTAGGACTTAACGACAATCGGTAAGAAGATGGACAAACCACTGATTTACTGATGAACTTTAATCTCTAAATAACATTTATAAAATCGCCTCTAAAATAGCCATTGGCCGTAAAAAAAAATTATTCAACACACATAACGGCCAAAGAATTAAATTTTCAAACAGACCCGCTTTTGTTTCGCTTAATAAATACATATTTGGTAAATTTTTACCTAAGCAAATAACATAACTTTCTTTAAGAGCCTTCATTAATTTAGGCATACTGTTATTGGTACATTTCAAAATCGAGTAAAATAGGTAGGCTAACCTTTAACACTTTAATATCCCATTCCAAGTACATTTACAAAATACAGGTTTTAAATTTATAATGTGTTTTAAATCTTGAATTTTTTAGGTTAACATTCAACTAATATTGATATTTTAAAGCTCAAAACATTGAAACATGCATGAATGTGTTGAAACATGTATAAATGTGTCCTTCACTGTCAATAGTTTCTTATAAAATCCCAACTCCAGAGCACCTCCTATTTACTTATGTTCCTTTTCAAGTTTGCTTTTTAAGAAAAGAAATACAGTAAATTAATATGATTACATAGACTGTTGGTCTTAGTTTCAATATGGCAAATACTCTCTTCCTCATTTTCTGTTGTCTTAAAAAAAACTTCAGTATTAAAAAAAATCAAAATCATAATGACATTTGCTTGTCCTGCGTTCTGTGGCATATATCTTTGGAACTATTTCAAATCTTGATCATCTATTTTGTTACTAACGAATGTAAATTTGAAAGAGTTCACATGTTCTCCCACAGATAGCAGCACTTTCGCTGAAATTTCAAAAGCCTCCTGTGTGAAGGCTTTTCATGGGATATTTTCGAAACTGGCAAAAGGCACATCTAGAGAGTAGTAGCTTTAAATTTGATACCAAATAATGTAGAAAAATTAATTTATAGGGGTCGATTTGCTCTGGACAAAATCCCAGAAATTCTTTTAATAATATAGATTACAGTATTTACCAAGCTACAAAATAATGTAACAAGTTTGATGGAGGCCTTTATCATTCAGGTGCTACTACAACTGTGCTGAGAGCTGTACTAGCATAGTTTTGTTAATTGGCATGGATGCTGCTTTAATACTGAATTACAGTGCAAACATTACCAAGATATTTTTGTACATAAAACGAGCTTTATAGGTTTCAGCTTACAGATTGCAAAGTATAAATTTGTGTTATTTTAATGAAACATTTTGGGGCGGGGGGAGACCTAGTAATGAAATATCAATTTTCATTTACCCTCAGTAATGTCAATGTATATGGAACCGTCTAAGAAGGGACATCCAATGTTAATTTTTTTAGTTCCGCCGCTGAAAAGCAGAGGAGAAATTAGTGCTGATGCACGGAATAGTTCAAGCTGGCTCCATATAGTCCGCACTTCTACTCACTATCCAAAATGTCAAAATGATAATGTTTGTAAAGAAAAAAGGTAAACATTATGGTAAAAGATACAACAATACAAAACAATAACATACAACTGTCAAAAATATTACAACCAGCTGCTTGACTTTGGAAAGTCAGCTTGATCCGTAAACTACTACAACAATTCCAGTCGAACTGAGAAATGAAAGTGGCGCCATCTCTCTTTCGGCGGCAGGAACTATTCTTTTCCATAAGGTGTCCCTACTTAGAGGGTTCAGTATACTTTGGAAATGTACATGTTCAATATTTCTTAAGTTATACTCTAAAAGTCATCCGTGAATAACAAACACGTGATTGTGAACGGACATGTGTTCACAATAAAGTAGTGAAACTGCTTTGAATTTCATAAAACTGTTTTGATTAGGGCTTCTTATGTATTTTAATAAAAATATATAACATTTTCTTTTTACAGTTGTTCAAAGAGTTAGAAAAAGCGAACAGTCACCTGAAGAAGTACAGTCATGTCAATAAAAAAGCTCTAGATCAGTTTATGAGCTTCTCAGACCAAAAAGAGAAACTAATGAAGAGGAAAGAAGAACTGGATAGGGGGTAAGTGTTTAGTCTGTGGCATTAATCAATAGTAAAAATTCGACCATTTCCCCTTTTAACCCATGAAAAATAGATTTGCAATAAAGTTCATTCATATTTTTTTTGACAAGATGAAAAACTATTAACTCTTAAAAAAACATGATTTAAAAAAGCTTGCGCAATTCTTTGGGACTCTTTAATTAAATAATTAGCCGTTATTCTTTAAATCTGAACTTCAAACATTACTACTACCCTAATGAATCTTATAAATTACTATTTAAATGCCTTTAATACCTCTTAAGACCGGGTCGCAGCACTGGCTGATGAATCTGTCACTCGTCCAAAATTGATGATTTATATCTCAAATGAGAGCTGCTATTTTACTGAATATTTTAAGACTAAAACTAACTACGTATCGTAATTATAATGAGATATATATGAAAAATCATCAAAAAAAATGCTAAAAATATGAAACGTCCATAAGAAATGTATAGAGGTGAATTTTTATTTGAGCATATCTTTTTAATGAATGCATATTTTCAAAAACAGATTTCAGCATTGTGATCAGCATGAAAATATAGTCTGTAATGATGTGTCGCAATACGACATTTACATTCAAAAAAACTATCTTGTATCCAATATGGCGGATCCAGGATGGCGGCTAAAAATTAATACCCAATCAAAATGAAGTATTTACTACTCAGCAAGTAAGACGGTGGTTTCAAATCAATACCTTGGGAAATATTAGCTTGGATCCCATAAATAAAATATTTTCAATATATTTTTATTTGGATTTTTGCGGCCATTTGCCATCACTGATTAGTAAAAAACAAGTTTCACAACGTTTCGGGATCTGGAATCTGATCCCGTCTTCAGTGGGGAAAAACCTAGAACATAACAAGATTAGTACCAACACATAGCCAGGAAAACCTGGACAAAAACACAGCTAAAACAGATAACTGTAAAAGCAGTCACAAAAACACTATGCTGAAAAGAAAAACAATAACACAAAATAACATAGAAATCAGAAGTATCAAGCATCACCAGACAGGAGAGGACGTGGACGTGTGGACGACTGGACGTGCTCTCTCCTGTCTGGTGATTCTTGATACTTGTGATTTCTGTGTTATTTTGTGTTATTGTTTTTCTTTTCAGCATAGTGTTTTCGTGACTGCTTTTACAGTTCTCTGTTTTAGCTGTGTTTTTGTCCAGGTTTTCCTGGCTATGTGTTACTAATCTTGTTATGTTCTAGGTTTTTTTCCACCTGAAGACGGGATTAGATTCCAGATCCCGAAACGTTGTGAAACTTGTTTTTTACTAATCAGTGATGGCAAATGACTGCAAAAATCCAAATCAAAATATAAAATCACCTCACCAACAATGAATTTCAAACAAAGAATTTTCAATATATTATATTTGTTGGCCATTTTAGATTATGGTGCAGTGTATGGAAATTTTTAAAAATTCATGAGGGCTCCTAGGCTTAAATTTATTAGTATACCCTAAGGTACCTTCATGCCAAATTTGGTGCTTTTATCCGCCTGGTAACGGTATTCTTAAAGTAAGGCCCTAAGCAACCTCACTGTAATGAGAAAACCAATGGATTGCTTATGACAGTGAGCTAATAAATTGAATGAAGACAAATAATCTGAGAAACACATTTGACTACATGTTCGGTTTGTCCGACAGAGACGAGAAAATCAAGGAGCTGATGCAGGTGCTGGAGCAGCGCAAGTGCGAGGCGATCCAGTTCACGTTCAAGCAGGTGTCGACGTACTTCAGCGAGGTGTTCGCCAAGCTGGTGCCGGCCGGCCACGCCCAGCTCGTCATGAAGTCCGCCGACGGCCTCGAGAGCTCCGGCTCCCACGTAAGCAACTGATAATGATATTGATTTATTTGTCTAATGTTCTTCTTGTTGTAGAAATACTACAGGATTCAACAAAGTATGGTTCCAGTTTTCGTGGAGTCATTAATAATAGGGATGTATCTGTACCGCAAGTCGGTTCATCTAAGTTAGTTATAATGAAAACAACCAGTACCGAGAACCAACATCAAAAAGTCGGTAGTGGTTCTTCGGTAACCATGGTAATCAGCAGGAGTATCTAGTGGTCACGAGAAATGATTGATTCCATGGTGTATGGCCAAGGGCGTTGCAGCGATTGCAAATACCCCCGTGTACTATTGGAGTTCTTTGTTTGAAATTCATTGTTGGTGATGGTGATTTTATATTTTGATTAGGATTTTTGTGGACATTTGCCATCACTGATAAGTAACATAACAACTGATGTTGTTTGTTTTTTACTTATCAGTGATGGCAAATGTCCGCAAAAATACTATTGGAGGTCGATAATGTTTCTAAAATTACTTTTGACTCCAAATTTATTTTAAATTATTTTATGTTTAATATTCTTTTTAACTCCTATTTTAAAAATGATTTGGAATGGGGTTACTTTTTATGGTATTGTAATATTATAATGGAAATAAATTTGGATTCTGTTTTTTTTCACATAGTATATTTTTATATCTTACCTGTTAATAATTAAAATGTAAAGTGAGACAGTATTTTATGACTTGGTAAAACTTATACATGAAAATTAAATTTATAAAACAATAATATACGGTATAACAGATTGCATGAAGGTTTGTAGGTAAATAACAATAAATTGCAGCACACTCTAGGGACCGATAGCACGGCTTCCGGAACCAAGAACTGATCTTATCAAGAACTGGTACCGGTTCTGACTTTAAAAAAGGTAGTACATGACACATCCCTAATTAATAAGTATGTAGTTTGAAATAGTTTAATCCTTTTATTAGAAAAAATCAATTATATATGTTAAAAAGAAATAATAGTTTATCAGTCTTCTGTATCAGTCTAATTGCATTCATTAAATTACCTGAACTTACATACATTTTACTATCTAAACATATTTTTTGAGTACTTATATCGATCTATGTTTTCTTTAAGGGTTGAGGACAGCTGAAGAGAGGATGTAATTTACAAGAAATGCCTATCATGTTATTGAAGTGCAATATTTTAAACAATGAGACAACAGTAGTAAGTCAAGCATTTTTTTCAACTAAGGGATGTGGGCCCAATGAAAAATACACAAACTTATTCATTAAAATCAACTTGTCATTTTGTTTAAAGATGAATTTTTTTGGCTATTAAATCAAATACTTGTGCTGCTGAAGACCCCCAAATACTGATGATTGACCAATACTGTTCAGGAGATGGACTCGGACCAGTTTGCGGGCGTGATGATCCGAGTGTCGTTCAACGGCCGAGGGGAGATGCGAGAGATGAACCAGCTGTCGGGAGGACAAAAGTCACTCGTGGCTCTAGCTCTCATATTCGCCATCCAGAAGTGTGACCCTGCTCCTTTCTACCTGTTTGATGAAATAGATCAGGTAAGTTCCAGTTAAGCTAGTTTCTTTATTCGTTTACATTACTAATTTTTATATGTTGAAAATCCTGTGTGTGATTTTTATTATCACATTACAGTTTTAGATACATCATCAGCATTTACACTTTCTGAACACTAATTCTCTTACATTATGTTGTGTCCAAGTATTGTGCTGCATCAGGATTTAGAAATAATTAATACACAAAGAACACTTGACTTAAAAGAGCACGACAGTGTGTACCTTTGTTCCAATATTGAGCTTAAGTTATTTTTTCTACATTACCGTTGCAGCTTCGCTTGCAATCTACAGCTGTTAATATAAAAAATTTGTATTTTTCCATAAGAATTGTATTGACTTAAACTTTGAGGGGCAGTTTAAGTCAATATAACCCCCCTCATCGTGGCAAACAACGTTGTGTAGGTTTGCCTTAAAGAAAAAATTAGGAAATTTGGCAAACACATTCTTAAAAACCCTTTAATTTCCTTTAATTTGACAGGTACATTTTGAAAATTTGGTTTAGTAGTCACTGAGAACGTGGACTCTCACTTGTGTAGTAATATAGAATTGTAAATTAATAGTTTTAATATTTTTATGTAAAATTGGTGCACTTTTGAATTTTGAAATAGTAACATATTTCAAAATTAATTTATTTTCCTTACCTATGCAAGATCCTTGAGTTGTGCTACAAGCAGCAACTAGTTTTGGTTCGCTGGGAAGCCATTTTCAAGCTATATCTGGTAGCTGCCTATTTGTCTTCATCTCCATCGAAAAGTGTAAAATAGTTTTAAAAACATAGATGGAAACTTAGATGACATACACAAAACTATCCTAATAGTATTGCTCCACAGTGAGTCAAATCAACTTGCCATTTTCAAGGATGATGTGCAGACAAGTTAAATAAATTAGTCAGTTTTGGAAAAAAATTAATATTTTGGGGAAGACATTGGCACAAGGTCATTTATAAATAAATACCAGTATATTTACTAAAATATTCACAAAACCAGTTAGTTGTTGTAGGGCTTAGCCCCAAGGTGTACTGACTACATGGTTTGTGACTGTGCAGGCCCTGGACGCCCAGCATCGGAAGGCTGTGGCGGACATGATCCACGAGATGTCCAAGGAGGCTCAGTTCATCACCACGACGTTCAGACCCGAGTTGCTGCAGCATGCCAACAAGTTCTACGGAGTTAAGTTCAGGAATAAGGTGAGTAAATCAATAGTTTTTTACTCACCATGCGGCGTTCAGTTAATTATTCTTGATATTATCAAATTTAGTTTTAAGTAGTATGCCAGTACAAGGATTAGAATTTTGTTAAGTCATTTTATATTTTACTACGATTTTACTTGCTTGAAACTTGTGAATTAGTTTGAAAAATTTCTCACATACATGTCCTTATGGTAACTCACAATGATCACTTATTTTAGTTGTGTAGTCACTAATTTAAGATGCCAAATTAAAAAAAAATATCTATAACTGTACATTTATACCAAAAAATCAATGTTTAAATGATAAATTGTGACTCCTCAAGAGTTATGAGTGCAGATTTAGCGAAAAGTCCCTTTCCACTGCTGGTACAAGTAATAAATCAATTAATAGGTACTGAACTAGGCCTATAATGTTATTTTTCCAATTTTTCACATTTTACAAGGGGTAAGGATCTTAATCAAAAGTACGCCAGATCCTCCCATCATTCCCTTCATTCTCAATATACAAAGTTTGATTCGGAGTAATACTCATTAAATCACATAAACAAATCTCTTCAACGAGTCTGGTGTTACCATTGTAAAGGCAGCATGAACTGCTTCCTTCAGCTAGTAATTTGTGATGAACCAATGTTCTGTTCCCTCTTTTTGATGTTTTAACAATCCTACAGGAGGTTTTTTTTACTGTTCCTTATGAAAAGTTAGTTGAATGAAAATAAAGCTTTAAAATCTTCAAAGCAATCTCTTACTGATGTTAAAGAAAAGCATTTTAAATTTCATTGCTTGGAAATTTTTTTTCGAAATGAAGAATTATCTTTTGTAAGGTATTATTGCAAATATTTGTTCCCATCCCTAATGGGTTTAACCAACAAAAATTTTATCAAATTAAATAATACAACATGAAATAAATCAGTATTTTTTAAACATTAAAATTAATAGACTTATTTGTGAATGAATGAGAAAAAGTACCAATATGTAAAAGTCCCAACTGGCTGGGTTTTACAATAATTATTTTCACACAGTGTTTTTACTGAACTAAAGCACTTTTCCTATGTTTTAGGTCAGTCACGTTGAATGTGTTACAAGGGAAGAAGCGTATGATTTTGTTGAAGACGACACAACTCATGGTTGAAATCTTCGCAGGAGCTTCAATTTTCGATTGTGGTTCTCTTGTATAATATAGTTTGTAAATATGTAGGCTAGGAAGTAAACAGGTAGACTAGTGACATTTTTATTGAATAGCCATGCTGTCTGGGTGTTTAATGTTTTTACTTTGAAGCTGTGAAGTTATGTTTTTTTAACTCCCCAATGTTTTTAATAAAACAGGAAATTACAAAAAAAGTTTCCTCAACTGATGTAACAATTATAGCACTCTTCTTTTGCATGGTAAAAACGAATACAGGTTATTTTTTAAATAAATTTTATAAGCGGATAAAACATTTAAGTAAATAATTTTAACTTTTTACATTTTTAATTTAAAGAGTTTCAGTTATATCTTCGGAAAACTAACCAAAGTGGATTAAAACACTAGTGAGAGTTATTCAACTTGTGAGTTTTCTGATTATTTACTAGAAGGCTTAATGGTTTGTTAGGTTAAAGTTCACTGTTGTTATGACATAGTTATTGTAACTGTGTTGGCTGTAATTTACTTCCGTAACCGTACTTTATGTTGAGGAGACGTTGGAAAAAGAAAACTCATTCAGTAAACTGTACAAACACTAAGATTGACAAACCTGAAATTAAAATTGTAGGTGTAAGTAGTTGTTATTTCATGTACTAGTGAAGTTTAAAAACAAGTATTATTTTGTTAATTGTTATAAGAGTGTAATAAGTTGAATAAATTGCAAAATCAATCCACATTCAGGATACTTTGGATAATCTGATAGATTAGGGACCAAGCAAAATGTCAAATAATCAGATACATATCATCAAGGGATAGAAATAATGCTAAGTATATTTCGTTCTATGGCTATAAAACCAAGCACAAAACAACGTAAATTAGTAACAAGAGATTTTGTTCAAAAGCAATTTAATTAAATCAACTTTAAGTAACATTAAATCAAACGAAATGAATAATTTTGATGGTGTCATAAGGGCTTTTGACGAATCAAACTTATTATGCTGCCTGAAAATTTTCATATTACTATTCGTCGCCTATGGCGACGGATCCACGAATTGGACAGTCAGTACTCCATTGTATCAGTTTACATTGTATCAGTCAGTCCATTGTATCTGTATGTTGAGAAGATTATCATTTGATGATATAAGGTACTAGAAGGGTCAATTAGCTTAATTTATACCAATTCTTCCTTATTAAGTTCAAATGCTTGCTACATCTTATGTATTAAAGAAAATTGGAAAAATAGTTTTACTGTAACAATTGACTTTTTCGTAGCTATGATTGGTTTTGCGTATGACTTGTGACTGATTAAATTTCCTGCTCCCATTTAATATGATGGAAGTAAAATTAACTAAACTTAATATTACAATCATTGAAATCATGAATATTGTGTAGAGTAGTCATGGCCAGTATTTATATTTGCAGTTACTGTCATTTTTACTTAAAAGTTCATCATGTAACATTCTTGAGTCAACATTTGTCATTTGTTTTAGAGTAAATGTTGCTTAAAACAACATTTTTTATAAATATGGCCTAAATTATTTGCTTTTTACATTCCTTTTCTGTAAACTCATTGTAAACTTGGAATTACAGATAAAACAGCATAGTTTGTATAAGTAGTCAAACTAATTTGATACGTATTGTAAAAAGAGTTTTATTAAAGAGTTTTGTGAATCTTCCGCAGTGTTTCTTATTTCACTCTTCCAACATATAAAATTACAGTACTTCACAAATTAGTAATGTATTTATTGGAACAGTAAAATTCTGTATTATTTAAAATTCAAACATTACAACTTAATTTTTATTTTATGCCTTATGATTTCTTAGTAGAATGTATCTAGAGCCTATAAAGAATATTTGTGCCGAGTTTCATGGTCCAAAGCCTCATGGTTTTTTTAGAAATGATGATGAAGGGCTGTCCATAAATTGCGTAATGCACCTAGGGGGAGGGGGGGTTTTGATAGCATTATGCACTGTTATGGTGGTTGGGGTGGAAGGGGGGATTCAGCGTAGTGTTATGCATTTGTTAAACCTCAAAAAAATGATCAAGTTTGTTCGCTGTATATTTTTTATACTTAAGAAAATTGAAACTTACAAATGAGGGCCCTAAAGGCAATGCGGACTAATTTTATATATCAGCTTAAGCAGAAAAACAAGATCTATTTAATGGTAGAATCGACTAACCTCTATCAGCTGTAGTTTTTTTTTAACTAAGGGAAAAAGGTTGGTCCAAAATACATTTTTACATATTCTGTTAAAGCCAGAATGGACCAACCCACAAAATTAAGTGCAATTTTGGTCTAATCTCAATTTGATCAATGTTAAACAAATCCTTCATTTTCTGTAAAAGGCAAAATGGACTAACCTTCTTTATTATTTTTTTCCCATTTTGACACTCCTGGTAAATTGTTGTTGAACGAACCATGTGTTAATGTTTCTCTACCAAATGTTTTGTTGAAGGTTGTAACAGTTTGACTAAAACCGATCAGTAGATTTTATTACTTTTTCGCAACACTACACTAGTAAGTAGCCGATTTACGCTTCCGTTTCAGTGTGGGAAGTTGCTGTTTACAAAAGAGTACGACAAATATCAGCTGTAGTGAGGTAACTAATCAGCTGGAGTGCGGTAAAGAGTTTTCATTGAGCATTTACCGCACGAGTGCGGTAAATGCTCAATGTTGCCAACTGAAGAAAAAAAAAGTATATCACACAATTTACATACATTATACATAAACACAACATACACATTTTAACTATGACGACCATATCTCAATTGTAACTAAACTGGTTTCCCAGGTTGCGACTACGTACAGTTAATAGCGATAAGTTAATAAAGAGCAATATTATTTAATCAATTAATTAATTGTTGCCGTCTGTGTGACGATAAGATGTATTCCTAGAAAGGCGTAGGCCTACTCGGTCGCTGAACAGCAGAGATAACGCTTTTTGTTATCTCCCCCGCACAGATAAATATAGTTTTGTTCGCATTTTCTCTCTTCAGTTTATTTAATATTTTTTAAATCTTTTAACTTTCATAGAAGTGTGTTGTTTTTTACTTACCCTGTATATTTGTTGCTGGTAGTGTCGCGAAAACTATCGTACGCAACTCATCCGGGAAGGTGTTTACGTTGCTCGCATGAAATTCCCACGCTCCGCAAGCGTCGCGCGTGAACTATCATGCTCGCACGTAAACACCTACTTCCCGCACTAGTTGCGTAATGTACTATTGTGAGTGTGGAGTGTCGTCAAAAGAAGTAGGCATGAGAACAGTGTTCATAAGACAAAATAGTGAATCAATTTTGTTTACAATCCACTTCTAGTCCTATTAATACAGACTAGAAATCACCTACTGGTTGAAATTCAGCCAGAAAATATTTGGGTTTTGATTTAACTCCTATAAAACAAACCGCAGTTGTTAAATTTTGTTGCTAATCCGTAACCAACATGGCAACTCATATCGCTCATGTTAATTTTTTTTTATAATTTAAAATTCATTATATTACAACTCTCAAAAAACTATAGTAGGCCTAAATTATAATAGGATTGTGTCAATTTACAGAAAAGTATTTTTCTAACAATCTGCTTAGATTTTTGCTACACACAGGCATGTAAAAAGGGATTATACAAATCATGCTTGCCTATTTTAATATAAATGGGCTAATAGTAATAACATAACAATAACAAAAATTTTAAATTCGCTTTTAAAATCCATTAAAATTATAGATTTTATAAAAAAAACAACAAAAATAAAGAACACAAGTGCAGACTATTAATTTTTTTTGTGTAATTTTCCCCCTTAAATAATCTAGATCCAAAAAGTTGTTTACTCATAAACCCACAAAGTTTTTCAGTTATCCTTTACTTGGCACTCTTAATTCATTTGAGATTTATTTTAGTTAGTAGATCTAAAGATTATGTTGCCCTTAATTAATACCTCCAATTCATCATGAGTTTTTTTTAAAACTTCGGGCCAACAGCTCCCTTCAATATGACACGATAGATACCAGGAGTGGAAGTAGAAGGGGAAAATGATTAATTTTTATACTGTGATCAAAGGGTATTTATGTCGAAACATCGTCTAAAATCATTATAATTCTATATATAATTTAAGTACTCTTTTTTCAAGTGTTGTCATTTTAGAATTTCTACACATCATTTTTGAAAAGCAAAGGTAATTCCAAAATATTAACGACAACCAAAAAAATTCAATAAGAAGCATTTTGAACTAAACTTGTAGAAAAATGGTCAAAGCCAAATGAAAATAAGAGCAGAATGGACTAACCTAAGAGTTGAAACAGACCAACCCAACATATAATAAAAGGTAAAACGGCCATTTTAGGTACCAAAAAATAAAAATAAATCAAAAGCTTATATATAAATAAAATTTTACGGGTTTTACGTATCATACAGTGAAACTATCATTCAAAAGATCAATTCTTGTACTGAGATATATGACTTTAACTTTACCTCTAAATATCTCAAAACTGACTTTTTGAAAATGGGGTTAGTCCACTTTGCCTTTCGGGGCCTCAAATAAAGGTCATACTATTCAGTATTTTAGTGGGTGATAGCACATTGCTACATAATTTTTAGGGGGGTATTTGTAACCACTATAGGGCTCAGGGGTGGTCTGAAAAGGCCAGTTTCAGCGTTACTTAACTGATGGAATGCTCCAAAGTCAATGGGTCAACTGTTTTTTGCATGTATATAGATTATTACATTGAACGTTGTTTAGGATACCAAAGTCAGTGTTGAATATTCTATTGCCTACTATTGAATGAGGTTTACAGATGACATATTCTTCAACATTTTTCAATAAAAACCTACCGACCTTACAACAGTAATGATTTATCCATTTAATTTAATAAAATATTTGAATATTGTAATAAAATAAATTCATCGCTATTATTGCTGTTAAAGTTCATTTGGATGTCTCCCTTCTTTATCTTAATCAGATGAAGTCCAAAAGTCAAAATTATCATCTGAATCCATACAAATCTTCGACAAAATAACACTTTAGCCCTATCGCCTCAAGACATTCAACCTCATAAACTCACACACACACACACACACACACACACACACACACACACACACACACACACACACACACACACACACAACAAATCTTTCTTTCTTTTTCTTTTTCTAAAAAAGAGGGTGGCGGCCTCTTTTTACCTTGCATTTGCCCCCCCACATGGGCCTCAGGCCTGTGCGTGGAAGTTATCAAGCAAACTCAAGGAGTGAGCCGGTAAAGTACAAGGATGAACAGTACTGCTAAAAGTATGCGGCATCATCGGGACTCGATCCTGCGACGCTGCCGCCACAGAACCGGGGCTACCAACTGCGCCACCGACTCACTTCAAAAAATAAGCATACCTTTTACTCTAAGATATTGTTTTTTAGAAAAGTACCATTTTTTAAGTAAATGTTTATTTTTTATTTATTAAAAAAGCTAAATCATCCATATTATGTATATTTTTAGTTGACAATAGACTGTAAATAAATCATCTAATTCTCCATAAAAACTTAAGAAATTTAAACACATTAAGAAAAATAAAATTTTTGTATTTTAAATTGTTTTTATAAATATTACTACAAGGCATTTTAGAACGTAAAAAATACATACAGCAGGTTTTAATTTATCAAAATTGTTCAATAATAAATTCTTGAAGGATAAAGGTTTTTCTGTTTTCATTCCTCATCCCGTCATCATGGCGTAATAAAAGAAAGTGGAAATGGACAAGTAAACAAAGTTACACATCCAATTTAAAGACATCACAAACAACTGGGAAAACAATTCCATCAGACAATACAAAATAACTAATTCATAAAATTATTATCATACTATTCCGGTTATTGGACGAACCAAGATCATTATTTCATGGTGCGTGATCGCGTTGTATAACATGAGGATGACGTGTATCGCACGAACCACTTTTGTGTGACTTTTAGGATATGGGATCAAGGTTTCCTCCTCCTGACATTCAGGCCTGTGACAGGGGCTCATCTATTACTCACATTGTGGTGGGCCGTGCTCGGCAACACCAAGCCCCTCTACCGTCTGCAGTCATCTGCTAACAAGTTTGACTTACCCTTATAAGACCAAAATGTGATTTTAATTTAATGTGTTTTTAAAATGTACCTCATTTATTTATTGTTGATTATGTGTGAGTTTACCATAAAGTACTCGTTTTCAGAGTTTGACTATTCACCGTCAAAGGTTACTTTGGATTATTTTGTCAGTAAGTAAAACAGTTAATCTAATAAAAATAATATTTTAAGAGTGAAAACTGTACAATATAATTTTTAATATTGTGTTCAAACAGTAATGATTGTAAATTCATAATAATTATGTTGCTGATCCATGTTTTATAAAGTATTGTAATTTAAAAAAAATTTTACCTTAGTACTTTTATTTATAAACCGAAATTTTTCAGTGTGGAACTTTTAGTGGAACTTTTTTTTGCTAATATCCGTAAATAATGTCAGTAAAGCTTTCAAAAGAGAATCACGACCTTATCTTTATATAGCCCTAAGTTTGTAATCATCAATGGTTATGTATTACAGGTGTAATTTATGAACCAAAATTTAAGCTTGAGCCGTATATGGATACCCAAGCAATTCTGCAACAAGTTGTTAACTATATTCAGGAGGAATACTTGTGGAAAGGGAGAATTAACTTTAGATTTTCACCTCTCAGAGACTATGACCATGGCAATGGTAAGCTTAGCTTAGTTGCTAGAACAAACTTAAGATTTGTTTATATGTTCCTAAACTCCTATAATAAATACTACAAGGTCTTTCTCTCTTTAAAATAATCACATTAATTGATAAAAACGCAGGACATAAACCCAGGCTTCTATTCCTTGATTCTAGTTTTTTAAATCTTTATTTAAAAAGGTGTAATGGCAACATCTCTCCTAAGCATTCTGCTTTTATTATCTGAACTCTCGCACCATATCTCTTGTTTATTTTAATTTTTTACTGTGCTAAAAACCCTTGAAAAGTGGCAATGCAACTTCGAAGGCCGATGAATTATTACTAGATGGCCATGAGTAAATTCATAATGACTAGAATGTCATGCATGATCAATTCAGCCAATATTTTTGTTCATCTCAAATATTCAATGCCACCAGCAGAATAAAACCAGGTAATCATTTCATACGTAGTTTACTTTTCAGTAGGGGAAGCAATGGATTCCATCCAATCAAATTTAATTTTGTCATAATGTAATGGTGGATTATGAGAGCAGTACCTTCATAAATATCTTTATTCATTGGTAGTTGATTAGTTGATTGATATGTGCAAAGTTTAATTTAAAGTTATTATTTTTTATTAATTGTTTTAATTTTAACAGTAATGATATGTAAACCAACATAATTTAATTACTATTGAAGATACCATTATGAATAAACAAACATTCAAAGAAATAATATTTGTTCTGAACTCAGTAGGGACAAACTAAAGCTTTCTCAATTTGTAATGATTTTGTAAGCTGGATCAGCTTATATTTAGTGATTAAAGGACATTTAATTTAATTTTGGTTCCTTCCCCACAGACATAACCGCGGTGGTGAGTGTTCTCTCATGTGAAGACACGTGGACTTTGTTCCGACAGATTGATGATGATGGAGTTTTGTTCATTGCCTTCACAGGTAATATCGCACAGTTTGTACATGACCAGGGCCAGCTCTGGTAGGGGCAGGCAGCTGCCCAAGGCCCCACGCTTTCAAAAATTCTGTACAAAAATTTTCTTAGAAAAATCTAAATTCTTCTTTAATTAGTTTCAATGTGTAAGAAAATGATAATAATCACCAATCACAACAAGTCCAAATTCAGAAATGCAAATAAAATTGGATTGACTTAGGTGAGGCCTTTCTTACATTAGCAATTAGCCCTTTCAGACCCAAGGCATACATTTTTGGAAAAAACTTAATAATTGTTCAAAAACGCTTCATTGGCATCTTTTAAACACGTTTTGAGCAAATTAAAATGTTTTCTCAATTTTTTTTGTAATTTATGGGCATTCCTCTGGAGAGGACACTAAGCAAGTCTGTCAGTAAAAAAATTGGATTTTTCAAAAATAATTATATATTTTTTCTATAAAGAACATGATTTATGTCCTCTGTTTGAAATTTATTGTTTGTGATGGTGATTTTATATTTTGATTTGGGTTTTTGCGGACATTTGCCATCACTTATTAGTAAAAAAACAAGTTTCAAAACGTTTCGGGATCTAGAATCTGATCCCGCCTTCAGGTGGAACAAAACCTAGAACATACCGGTAACAAGATTAGTAACACATAGCCAGGATAACCTGGACAAAAACATAGCAAAAACAGAGAACTGTAAAAGCAATCTCAAAATCACACACTATGCTGAAAAGAAAAACAAGAACACAAAATAACTCTGTTTTTTTGCAATTTTCATTTTAAATTTAATTTATTTTAAATTATTTCTTTATTTTAAATTTAATTTCTTCTATGGACTACCACTCACAGAACTATTATTTCACTATTAATAGAAGGGATAATTTTTATTTTATTTACTCTAATCTACCTGTATATTATCTATATATATTTCTAAAAGAGGTGTTGGTTTGTATGTATATATAACATTTGAAATTTATTAACTCAGACACTGTTGGACCGTTTGCCATAAAAATTTGTTCTATGTAAAATTTTATGGGGAAGGTTTTCAAGCCATCCATGTCGTCCCAACACTATTGGGTTCCTCCCTAGACACTCAAAAGTTGGAGACCCAGGGGCCCTAGAACAAAATGTTGTTATGGTATTGTGCTCAAGTCTTGCCGTAGCTGAGACCTGCTGAGACCTACGATAAAAGGGTCTTTCCTATAGGAAAAATTCATTAAAATCGGACTCTTTAAAATAATTTATTATTTGGGGTTTCACACAGTGAATGTAATTGGTTACCAACTTATTGTGAATGTAGTTTTAATTGTGGACAAAGGCACAGGAACAGCTCTACACTATAACATTATAACAGTGGAAAGGTGTGTTTGATTGTTTGATTAGTTGTTCATATGAGATTTTTAAAAAATATACAGGTCAGCGATTTGCCTAAGCGCTTTACGATTGACAGCTGTGACAAACCACAGATGTGTTTAACATATTTCATCATTTGTGTCCTGGAATGAACATAGTTCATGGACAAGCTCAATTTCTGAACAGATCTTAGTCTACAAAAAAAAGAAAGACTTTAGCGTCTTATACTAATTTTACTACAATGTACCCCTAATTTTTACATCACACTCCTTTGAAAAGCAATAGAATATATTTGTTTTTTTTTTTCAAATTACAATATTTGATCACTATGTAACAACAGAAAGCTTTTCTATTTCTTCTTATTATCTGGTTTAAGATATTGATTGCCAAACATTTATTATTTTTATTGTTATTTCTAAACAAAAGAAAGAATTTTTAGGAAAAGTTTCAGGTTAAATGATGCTATAACATTGCGTCGTCCAGAGTTATTGCTGGTTATCTGATGCTGGCTTCCCTGTCTGTTGAAGTGTCTGTTGTGTCTAAAGGCGCATTTTCCTAGCGACGTTTTATAAATCATATTGGACAACGGTAAGCTCTGGCGGATTCCATTGTGTGGCGTGTTATCCTTCAAGGTGGGATTGACTCATGATGCAGTTGCGTTTTTCTTTGCCTTAGTTATTTATCAGTCGCAAACATGTTGATAAAATAGAAAAAGAGCGTTTCATAACAGAGGAAACTTTGTATGGCATTGATGTTATGCCAATTAAGTGAAATTAATGGAGAATGTACTCACTTCCCACTCATCTCAAAATAGGGCCCTGAAAAACTTCGAAATAGAGTAAATGTGGTTGATTTTAACAGGCACATTAATTGAAGGGGTCCCCCGTAAAACGTTCTAAACAATAAAAACCTAGTTTCGAGTAATCAAGCATTAAAAATTGAATTCTAAAATTTACGGTCATTTTGCTAAAAGTTATCCACATGTGGTGCTTAAAACGTTATTCTACCCACTCCTTTTAGGGGAAATTTCCAGGCCTTGGCTTCTTAGTTTTTGAAATATAGGGTAATCCAACTTTTCTATATTCATTCTTGGTCTTGTCCTTCCACTTTCCACTATTTACTTCACGTTTTATTTTTATTTACATGATTTTGGTCCTTGGGTGACAGTGCAACGATCAGCGGGGATTCCATCTTTCGGCGAATAGAACGTTATTCCCCAGAAAGTCTGTGCAGTCCAGCGATGCACACAAACTTTGACAAACGAAATCAGGGCTACCAACTCAAATATCTTCAAAACAAAATATACCACGGCGTAGCTCATGTCCTAGAGAACTTTTTTCAATGAATATATCCGATTTTGAAATTTTGTCGCTTAGAACGTTTTACGAGGGACCCCTTCAATTATATTATCGTCATAATTTTGAATACAAATTCGAATAAACGAAAATAAACAACCGCCATCACTATAATTTTGAAAAGATCAAATATATTCCATCAAATAACCACAAACGAACAACTGTTCACAACTGCACTGACACTAACACGCAACGGATGATTTTTTAGACCTCCAAATCCAGTGGTCTTATTCTGTCATATATTTGACATTGGAGGATATCCGATTCCGCTCTTCAGGAAAACACAACAGTAATATTGCATGGACGCTAGTATGCAGTGGACTCTGTTGGGAGTTTTCTGCTGACATGACGGTTTATTAGAAAACACCGTTTTAATGCTACTTGTATGTCGCAAAAGACCTTATTGGCAAAAGACTTATTGGCTGACACTAGGCCACGAGCTGCCACAGCTACTGCTGTCTGCTGCAGTGACTCTAGTGTCTAATGCTGGTTGTGTTGTGGCAGAGGCTCGGTGTCCGCGGCTGCCGTCGTCCGCTGCTGTCACCATGCCGCTGCTGACACTGGGCCACGAGCTGCCTCAGCTACTGCTGTCTGCTGCAGTCTCTGTAGTGTCTAATGCTGGCCGTATTGTGGCAGAGGCTCGGTGTCCGCGGCTGCCGTCGTCCGCCGCCGTCACCATGCCGCTGCTGACACTGGGCCACGAGCTGCCTCAGCTACTGCTGTCCGCTGCAGTCTCTGTTGTGTCTAATGCTGGTTGTGTTGTGGCAGAGGCTCGGTGTCCGCGGCTGCCGTCGTCCGCCGCCGTCACCATGCCGCTGCTGACACTGGGCCACGAGCTGCCTCAGCTACTGCTATCTGCTGCAGTCTCTGTAGTGTCTAATGCTGGTCGTGTTGTGGCAGAGGCTCGGTGTCCGCGGCTGCCGTCGTCCGCCGCTGTCACCATGCCGCTGCTGACACTGGGCCACGAGCTGCCTCAGCTACTGCTGTCTGCTGCAGTGTCTGTAGTGTCTAATGCTGGTCGTGTTGTGGCAGAGGCTCGGTGTCCGCGACTGCCGTCGTCCGCCGCCGTCACCATGCCGCTGCTGACACTGGGCCACGAGCTGCCTCAGCTACTGCTGTCTGCTGCAGTCTCTGTAGTGTCTAATGCTGGTTGTGTTGTGGCAGAGGCTCGGTGTCCGCGGCTGCCGTCGTCTGCCTCCGTCACCATGCCGCTGCTGACACTGGGCCACGAGCTGCCACAGCTACTGCTGTCTGCTGCAGTGTCTGTTGTGTCTAATGCTGGTCGTGTTGTGGCAGAGGCTCGGTGTCCGCGGCTGCCATCATCCGCTGCTGTCACCATGCCGCTGCTGACACTGGGCCACGAGCTGCCCCAACTACTGTTGGACCTCCGCACGGCCCACGCCGTGGAGTGGAAGTCTGTCGCGCTTATCTGCGACCACACCATCGGTATGTTCAGTTACCTAACTAACCATGGTTCAGTGGTTACCTAATACTTGTAGGTTGCTACCATTAAAGTTAATGGTCAACCGTTAGGTTTTTGAAGTGTATTGTGGCTTCTGTGATGTAATAACGGTAATATTTATAACATTCTTGATTCTTCAACTCTTTTCCTTTTTAATTACATTGGGAAAGAATCGCAGATTTGTTTAACCGTTCCTATGGTGTTTTTTTTTTTTTTTTAACAAAAAGAGAGTTTTTCAAAATCTGACATGACTGTGCACTTCAATCAAAGGTGTTGTTTAGGAAATTAAAATTGATTTAACTCATATAAATCGCAAACAAAATAAATTGGTAGAACATGAGGTAATTAACACAACTTAAGGTATTCAATACAGTTGCACGCCTAATGTAAATATTACCTATTTCAGTTTCTACGATTTGTATTAGTTTCCTTCAGTCATAAATTATAGAGGGCAGGCTTGTTTTTATAACTGGGCAGAATGGGTACCTGCCTAGGGGCACCAAGAGGGCGCGAGAAAAACACAGCGATAGCAGATTATTTTCGTTATTGTCAAGAGAGTTTTACTTAGGAAATGACGAGAAGGGTGGTGCTTAAACGCAATGCAATGCTTGCGATGTTGTGCAATTAAACTATTGCTAATCCACCCTCCCCTCCCCCCACCACTTCCATGAAGGCCACACATCCACATAAGTTAATTAGTTAGTTATTACACAATATTGTTTACAGTGTATAATATTTGTAGTTGTTAGGCTACGAGAGTAACCAGTTAACCACTCACCATAATTACCTGTGTAATGAAAGAGTGTGCATATTCGCTTACTCCGGTGATGTGCAATGTGCAATTGCAAATTCGCCTTCTTCTTCCACCCACCACTTTCAGCAAGGCCACCCACCCTATTATACAGGGTGTCTGGTAATCATGGTGATATTTTAGTATATGATAGTATGAAAAAAATAAGAAAAAAAGTTCATATTAACATAGGTCCTAAAGTGCTTCGTTTTCCGTCTGTGTGTCTGTTTGTGATTTTTACATATTTAATCATATCTCAAGAACCTCTTAACTTATAAACTTCAATCTTGGTAAGTGGATGGCCACTGTTAAGAACTATTATTGTAATAAAACTTCAACCTGTATCGTAGTACAACCTGCTTCAACCTGTTTCAACTTGTATTGTAGTATCAAACTTCTACTTTGTACCATTTCAAAATGGCGACTGTTTTTTGTTTTTAAAGTGAAATACCTTAAAAACCGTAAATTTAAGAAAAGTTTTATAAGAGACAAAAAAGTTGCAAAATTTAATTCAATTAACGTTGATGTTACGATCACAATGATCGGACAACTAATAATGGAGAAATTTTGAATTTTCCTAGTAAAAACATGCAAATTTCAGACAGTATGTTCTACAGAACCATGTTTTCATTCAGAAAAGTTACAATTTCTCTGTTATTAGTAGCCCGATCATCATATCTTAATATCAGCGTTAATTGAAATAAATGTTGCAACTTTTTTGTCTTTTGTACAATTTTTCTAAAATTTACGGTTTTTAAAATATTTAGCTTTGCAAACAGTGACCAAATACCGTGTCCAATCGCTTCTTGAAAAGGGCATGATGGGGGTTGTAGGGGGAGGGAGTGCACAAGTTTGATTTACCCATAGCGCTCAGGGTGTCAAAAACAGGCCTAATAGAGGGAGTTTTGATTTGCACATTTTAACTATAGATAAGTTATTTATATCAATACCAAATGAATACTTATATTTTAAAAACCTCCATGTTAATTCCCATTTATGTACCAAGTTTAATGGTAAGCAGTCAATCATTTTCCAAGTTCCTAAACTTAAAACAACCATCAAACTTCTCACAAACTAATATAGTCAAAAATGTCTCTTTTTGGATACTAAGGTTATGTAATAGTTTATTTGTTTTTAACCCCTTAACCGCCGCACGAGTTAGCTCGTGGTAGTATTCTGTACGCGCTCTGCCACGCACGAGATATCTCGTCTGTCACCCTTGCTTCGTCAACCGCCATGCCTGAGTTTACTGGGATTTGACTTTCTCAGCTGATTTATGTTGCTGTTCTGCTAGGTTTTTTTTCCTGCTAAGACTGTACAGTTGACCCTGACGAGTTGCAGACCGTTTGCGATATAGTGGATTTTTCTGGAACTACGTCCATACCACGAGATCTGCAGTATTGCGCTCGTCACGTTGAGACGAAGACTCGGAATTTTCATGTTGATCGTGTAATTAAACTGCGCGCTACTAAAACCTGCGAGGGCTAATTCCTCGGTGCTTAAGGGGTTAAATAACATTCTGTGCTGATCAAAACATACATGCAACTACAGTAGAACCTCGATATGAAGACACTCGATAACACAAAAATCTCGATAAGAAGTGCCCTTTTCAAGTCTCATTTAAATTATAATTGCATTTAAAATTGAATACTACGTTCATAAGACCGTCCTCATAATTAGACCAGTTTGTAACATGTAAACCAGGCAAAATTGTGGTTCGGATAACACGTTAAAATGTAAGTCCCATAGTTGCCATTGGCTGTTGGGCTATTAATTAACAGTCCTGTGTAAGGAACATGTCGGCCTTATAGTCAGTAACAAGACTACAAGATCGCGCCACAATCATCCCACTCATCTGTCATTCATAATTGGCTTTTATAACTACCTGGGTAGGTCGCCATCTCAAAGTAATATACCTAATGTCTTAAAAAAAAACGGCTCGATAAGAAGAGTCCCTCGATAACAAGACTGTTTTCATTATCCCTTGAGAGTCTTAATTCATATCAAGGTTCTACTGTACTTGTCATTGGCTGTTGGGCTATTAATTAACAGTCCTGTCTTAGGAACGTGTCGACCTTAGCAGTAACTAGACTACAAGATCGCGCCACAATCATCTTACCCTCATCTGTCTTTCATACTTAGCTTAAAACACCTACATGGGTAGGCGGTATTTCTTTTAATATATCATGTAAAATGTATGTGCTCAAGTAAGTATAAAAATAAATAATAATATTTATATTGTAAAAGATTATCACTGTAATAAAATAATGTGGATAGTAATATTGTTATTATTATACTAATAATAAAAGTTTAATAATAACCTTTTTTAGAAATTATATACACTGTATATATCTTCTAACCATTTTTGCGACATTTAGGATGGTTTGAAGCTATAGTTGGATAGTTAATGTGAATGTGTGTTATTGATAGATCAACATATTGGTTTTCTATTCCTTAATGGTTTTCTATTCCTTAAGTTTTTAGTTTTAAGTAGTTTCTAAGAGCTGATCATGAGAGGTTTACCAGGATTATTCCTTCTTTTAAGTACTAAACTATCAAATTTATCAATAAATTGTATCTCTGTTTGTTGTAGGTGGAGAACTAATAGAGTCGGTAGTTGATGCTTTCACAACTGAAACTGAAGGGACTAGGTTTAAATCATGTTTGGTAATGGTGTACAAAATAACCCCAGGTCGAACTGAATGGGAAAGGTAGGCTATGAAAAGGATTTAAACACTTTCAAGATCTATAAAATGTCAGTATTTTATCAAGTCAACTAAAATTTCTGACAAGACAGTTGATGCTGGATAAACAAAAGACTCTTTAAATAAATTTGAAAAACGTTGAGTTGTTTTGTTTGATAATTTATAAACTAGTGGCCTGTACACTTGAAAGCCCCTATAGAATATTCACTTGTAAATAATTTAGAAACTCCATTTCAGCATATAATATATACTCAATGGTTTTAATTCCAACAACAACAAATAGTTTTTCAAAAAAACAGATGTGTAACTGTGACTGCTGTTTTAGTTTAAAATTCTATTCCCATATTAAATCTTATACACAAATACAAAACTTTTTTCTGTCTTCTGGGCTTCTGGGGCTCTTGAATAAAGATATTCAAGAATTCTGTTTCGGCCAAAACTTCATGCCAAGTTTATTCCAACAACACTAAATTATTTACGTTGCCTCAGAACTCAAAGAGTCTTCACGTCATAAAGTAAAACCCAGCGTACTTAATAGAATATAAATTATATAGATCTAGTGTTCAATTACAAACCATTTTCATATTTTAAAACCTATCATTAAAAATAATGCTACATCAGGCAAAAAATAATCACTGATATATTTGTCCATCAGTTTACTTTGTACATTGTAGCTAGGAAATTGAATTAGCAATAGCAAATAAATTTAGTGTTATCTTTGATAAAGTTTCAATCTGCAATTTATTTCTAACCACAAAAACTCATTCTAAAAGAAATCTGTTTTGCTTGAATGTAAAAAATCTTTGATGGATTGCCTGGCTAGCTTTAAGGTTTAAATCTCATATTAAATATAGTTAAAACTTATAATTTAACCATCTCAAAAATTTGTCTGGTATTGTCATGATTAAAAACAATTATACCATTGATCGTTTAGGCTTTGGAGATATGAATAAATTATAGAATGATTTATTAAGAATGGATGGAATTGATTCAACAGGTTAGGCGCTATCCCTAAATTAAATAACCCTAAAAAAGTTTTTTCAGCCCTCCCCCCCTTATAAAGATGACACTAACTTTCCCTCAAAAATTGTATAATGCTGCACAATCATCCCTCCCCCAATTTCCTGCCTATTGTGATGGTGTGATGGCTAGCAAACCCTTTAGTCTTTCTTTTTACCAGCTTGCATAATATTTGAATTTATAAGTGAAACTTTGTTTGCTCTGTTCCATAACTGAGTCTTAATAATCATTGAATATATATAAATTAGACATTTTTATGTTTGCTTTCTTAGAAAGCAACAATAAATAGACAGAAAAACAATATAATACATTAAAAAATTAACCTCGTATTCTAAAGGGACTATAGATATTTTTTATTCAAAAAATTAATTGTTAAGTTTTAATTTTTAAGTAACATTGCATTGAACCTCCTATCTCTCCCGCATGTCGGAGCATAATTCTGCCAAAATACCCTCTAAGGGCATTAACTTAGTTAGGGATGACCCACCCCTTTGGGTGCTGTGCTTGAAAACCATAGCATCTGAAAACAAAATATTAAAAAAAAATATTATTTACCCAGTGACAAGAACTTTAAATCATAATTTAGTTTGTAATTACCTTATATATATACCTTAGTTCATGCAAAGTTGAATGTCTATCTCCTATGCATTTCGCCACGGTTGTGGCATCGTCGGGGAGAAAAAAAAACACTAATTACACTATCACATTTACACTATTTACAAGTCACTATTTACAGTTCTCTGGTATGGTTGTTCACTGTTATGTTGGCCAACACGGCGACGGCCCAAAGGCATTGCGTTCGCAGCACAGGTGCGGGCGCGCGTCCGAACTGTCTTCGCACTCGCTTCTTCATCGTTCACTGCACTGTGAGGGATGGTCAGTGTTGGCGTCTGGTGGCTGGGGTTTACCGGGTTTTGCTAGGGTGGGGAAGTTTTACAACTGCTATGTTGCCATTTTTGTCTGGGGTCTGCGATGTTGCCAATTAGTTTTAGGTTTTCAATGTCATTTATTCTTTTGAAAATTACTGAATTGTTCTTTGATGTTTAGTAAGTTGTCTGGTCCTTTGTTATTGACGTGTTTGTAAATTTTGTAGCTCTCTTGGACCTTGGCTATTGATTTTGATCGTGTGAGGTTTAGAATTGTGAGAGAATCAGGAAATGAAATTGAGTGGTATGGGTTTTGTTTTAGGTATTTAGCTGCTATTGAGGTTGGATTGCTGTGGTGGCTGAAATTATGTTCTTTGAATCGCTGCTTGAAGGTTCTGTTAGTGTAGCCAATGTACTGCTTATTGCAAGGATTGCATGTGATTTTATATACGCCTTTTTGGTTTTCAGACATTCGGTCTATTGTGGTGTCCAAATTATGGTTAGATATTGGGTTTGTTTTGACTTTGTATGCAGGAGTGTAGCCTAACTTCTTGAAAAATCTGCCAATTTTTTTGGATGTTCTGTCTACGTATTGGATGGATATGTATTTCGGCGTAATGTTATTTTGGTTAGGCTAATCTGTTTCTTTAACTGTGGTATCTTGATGTTTATTCATTTTCTTTTTCATTTTGCTGATTATTGAGTTAACTATTGTAGGTTTATAGCCATTGTTTCTGGTAATATTTTCGATGATAACTTTTCCTTTTTCTTAAGATCACAAAAAACAAATCAGAACTACAGTTTGGAATCTTTAGAAAATTCCACACAAACTGACCTTGTAATACCAGCTGACTCCAACCGTCCGTGAAATAAAAAAATGGCAGCCTTCCGCTCGTTAGTGTACAGACTCCTCAACTTAAACACAAAAAATAAAAAAAAATAAAATGTTAAAAGTCAAAACCAACCCAATATCTAACCATAATTTGGTCACCACAATAGACCGATTGTCTGAAAACCAAAAAGGCGTATATAAAATCACATGCAATCCTTGCAATAAGCAGTACATCAGCTACACTAACAGAACCTTTAAGCAGCGATTCAAAGAACATAATTCCAGCCACCACAGCAATCCAAGCTCAATAGTAGCTAAACACCTAAAACAAAACACATCCCACACAATTTCATTTCCTGATTCTCTCACAATTCTAAACCTCACACAATCAAAATCAATAGCCAAGGTCCAAGAGAGCTACAAAATTTACAAACACGTCAATAACAAAGGACCAGACAATTTACTAAACATCAAAGAAGATTACAACAATTCAATAATTTTCAAAACAATAAATGACATTGAAAACCTAAGACCAATTGGCAACATCGCAGAACCCAGACAAAAATGACAACATAGCAGTTGTAAAACTTCCCCACTCCAGCAAAACCCAGAAAACCCCAGCCAACAGACGCCAACACTGACCATCCCTCACAGTGCAGTGAATGACGAAGAAGCGAGTGCGAACACAGTTAGGACGCGTGCCCGCACCTGTGCTGCGAACGCAATGCCTTTGGGCCGTCGCCGTGTTGGCCAACATAACAGTGAACAACCACACCAGAAAACTTTAAATAGTGACTTGTAAATAGTCATAATGTGATAGTGACACTAGTGTTTTTTTTCCTCCCCAACGATGCCACAACTGTGGCGAAATTCATAGGAGATAGACATTCAACTTTGCAAGAACAAAGGCATATATAAGTTAATTAAAACTAAAATATTTTGGCATATAAATCTGCAGGAATCATCATGAAGACAACAAGGAATGACATATTTTTATAAGCTAAAAACTGACATCAGCAGAATCAGGCCTTCTGGCAGAGAACATTTGATGAAAATTGTTTTACATAAGGTAATTTTTGTGGTACGTTTTAGGGTAAATTGTGAATTTATAAATTTAGACTAAAACTAAAAATAAATTTGATTTGGAAAAAACTGTAATATATTTCCGACAAGATGAAAACTTATAAAATACTGATGTTTACGAAGCTTATTTTCACAAAACTTGTCACTTTTTCATCAGTTATATCTTGATCTATTTCCTACCTTCTTTTGATTCCAGGCGGGAAAACGTGTTAGACCTACTCAGCACACTCCCAAAACTCGAGGAAAATTCCAATTTTCTAGTTGTTTTGAACTTTGATCTTATTGGTGTTATACTAGATGTTGTAAGTATGTGAATAATGTAGAGTATATCTTAGAGAAGAAAAAATAAAAAGAAGAATTTTATTTTCATAACACAAAAAATTTCACAACATACTGTACTCTGTCAAAAACAATCACATCCTACGAACAATTTTCCAATTTAACATAAATAATAAAATCATGATTGCTCCTGCCATGATTGTACTCATTTACAAACTGGCTGAACAGTTCAAGTTTTTTGCGTTATTCCCAGTCGTCTTTTTTTGTCTTAAATCCACATCTCAAGCTCAGCGACCTTCTTTTTTAACTTATCATTCTCCGTTTTCAAATCTGAGATTGTTTGAACAAAATCATCTTGAGTTGTAGAGAGAGCTTCAATAGACAATCTCTGATCCTCTATTTTTTCGTGTGCAAATTCAAAGGCTTTATTCACCTCTCCCTCAAAGCGCTTTCTGTCAGACTTAGCCTCTTCAAGCTGAAATATGACATGAGATATTATAGATGTATTTCCTCCTGCAGTAGCAGTTACATCGGTAGCCAGAGGGCAAGGCTCAATCAGGTTTTCGTTTATAATACACTCCATGATTTCTTTATTCATGTTAACAAACGAAGAGTAAAACAGCCCCTGCTTACAATCAGAACAAGTTTTTTTGTACCTGACTTGGATAGACGAGCGCTTACACATGGTACACACAGGCATAGTTGATAGACTGATCTCAAAATCAATTAAAAGCTTCAAAAACAAAAAAATAACTGAGTAGAAAAAGTAAAAACTAATGTGCTCTGAAGTACTTCCAATGAGATAATGCAAATACTAAGATTTAAAATGACATAAAAATTCAGTAATTACATAACAATAAAACGAACACCTGTCCAGAGGTCTGCAATGATCAGAGTACAATACATGAATTGATTTTAATTTATAAACGACTAAAATTATTTGTTCATAACTTTTGCTTTAGATCAAACTAAATCAATAATATTTGACAGAATCTTTTAAAAACTATTATTATAAAATTATTTTTAAAAAACTTTAAAATAAATTTTGAGAAATATAACTGTATTATGGAGCTATATCAAGTTCCAATCTATTTTCTATATCAAGTCAAGATATATATTGGTATACTGAGGCAGTTCTATTCTGAATGCTACATCCTTGCCATTTCATGCAAGTTAATGTGTAATAAAAATTATTTAACTACATAATGATGCCTATTCAAAATTCATTGTTGGTGATTGTAAGTTTATGATTTTAATTGGAATTGTTGACACTTGCTAAAGTTGCTATCATTGATTTGTAAAAGGTTTCATGAGATTTCAGGATATGGAATCTAGTCCTGTCTTAAGGAGGGAAAAGGACCTAGAACATAACAAAAATTAATATCAAAGAGCTGGGATCAGATTCTAGATCTAGAAACACTGTGACAACAGTTTTTACCAACAATGATGACAAATGTCTGCAAAAACTCAATTTTTTAATAGCTCGTATCGACAATTGTGATTTTTAAAAGAGCTGCCCTTAATACTTGGAGTAGATTTTCTGAATAATCCTAATTTCTAAAACAATACATCTTCTTGCTTTACTTGTTACTGTCAGAAATCTTTACATTAGTTTCCAGATGTACAGATTCATTTTGAAGACAATGATAGTTGATTCTGATACTAGACAGTAACTGAGCTTCATAAATTTGAAATTCTAACTAACATTTTACGTTTATAAATTCACACAGTGCCATGGAGGAGATGTTCTGTTAGCTTTAGCTAGCTTTTATTTCGTTGTAAAATTGACTTTTACTTTACATTGAAGAAAATCTTAATAGTTAAAGTCATTTTATTTTATTTTATCTAGGTTAAACAGCTCAACTTGATTAAGCCGACATGTCAGTGGTTGTTTGTGATTCCTCGCAAGATAACTCGCAACAACCTGCATGACTTTGCCGGCCATCTTCAAGAAGGTGGAAACATAGCATTTGTGTTCAATAGTTCTTCCTCCCACCGCACTTGTTATGTGAGTACCCCATAGGTGGAGGCATACTTTTACTTTATGAAAAACTTCTAAATTTTGCATGCTTAACCCTAATACTCTTAAAGGTATAGTGATATTCAGTACCTAGTGCTAAACTATGATGTGTAAATTTACATAATTACATTACATTAGATTTAAGTTTATATACCGTACTGTATTTTCCACTGGAGATAAGACCTGTAAAAACCCAGAGAAAAGAATCTTATTCCGGAATAGGCAAATAGTCCAGTGTTGCATGTAAATTTGGCATATTTTTCTAATAAATTTAATAAGTAATTCTTTTATAGCCATGAAACTGCCATGGTAAAAAAGTGGCGATAAAATTCTGCTTCCAGTAGGCTGTTATAAATTTTTGCTGCATGTAAAATATATACGTACAATACCAACTTAGGATCAAATCAATCATTTGATTGAGTGATGTTACTATTTTATTAGTAATATTGTAGAGGCACGTCTAAGTTTAAACATGAATGATTGTTCCAGAATGGCTTAGAATGTCACTTGGAGGGCCTATTACAAAGCCTGGTCATGGGACTCGACATTGGAACCCAAGCTGAACTGGATAAGTCCAAGAAGGTCTCTGAGGAGGAGTGGGAGCAGATAAAACCAACCAGGATGGAGCGTAAAAACAGCCTCTTACAGTTCATATTGGTGAGTAAATTGTAACATTGAACTGCAATTATTAAACTTGCAGGTGCAGAACTAGGAGGATACATGATAGGAGAGGGCACGTGAATGCGAATACACATACTGCGGTGAAGCCAGCCGCTTCCCTCCACAGGAGATGAACGCCGAGTCGTAGAGGGGCAAAAGTGGCAAAAAGGGCTCTGGGTAACATGGGAGAGATAGGGAAAAATATGACGCACGCTACTTTGAATTACAATTGCCACCAAACACCAATGGCCAATTGCCAATTGGCTTTACAATTGCCAATTGCACCTATGGTGTTTGCTGGTGGAATTTTTAAAGAAAATTAAATTTGCTATTGAGTAGTGCAATTTGTTTATATAAATTTAATTATTTATTATAGAAGGTCAAAGTTAGAATAACTATACCAGACTATGAACATGCGATCACTTTAAAAACGTGTATGGACAAAATATTAAGTTTCATCAAAATAAACTTTTTATTCTTGTTCCGTAAGAACTACTTGACGTATAAGTATTAAAATTTACCAAATTCGGTCATAACATTTGAAATAAAAATTATATAAAAAAATATTTTTCAATTTGTTTCAGATGAGTTCACTTAAATGTAGCTCAGAGTTAAAATACAACTTGGATGTCAAAGCAAATGCTTAATTCACATTACTTATATTCTTTCAACATCAACTTTCAATGGATGAATTCCTAAATTGTGAAATAAATTTGAAATTTTAAGAATATCTTGGATTGTATAACTTTACTTACTGATTTATTTATTTTATACATTTAGCTTTAAATACAAAAATCTATTTTACAATTTAATATGTTACATACTGCTGTAATACAACTTATAATATTCTTGAACTTTTAATACCATTTTATGCTACTTCTTAGAAATTTATGAGTTAGACAAGCAACTAAACCTAGAAAAACTCAAGAAAAAATTGTAAATCACACTCACATTAATTACACTTATGGCCGTTACGATAGAATTAAAATAATAAAAGACTAGCAGCCTGCGTCATTTCGTGACTTAAAAACAACTTGGTAAAATAGGGTTTAGTTTCATGTTGATTATGTATGGAGTTTTGCAGCGCAAAATACCTTTCAAAGAGGAAGTGTGTGAATTTTTGTGATTTTTTTATTTTCTAGACCGATTCCTAGTCATATTCCTAGCTTATTCCGTGTCATAGCACTGAAATAATGTTGCCAGTAATTGAACTTCTCGTTGGGGCAAACTTTAAAATAAAAAAAATAACTAATTACCTTAGACTTTAAACTTCAATATGGGTAAGAAGTTCCTCATAGAATTTGTGAAGTTCATTAATTTTATCTGCTTTAAAAGTAACATATATAAAAGTTTGTAAGGGTGACCACGGGGTAGGGGGGATTTTGGGGTTTTTCTAAACAATTTCTCATAAAAGTAGTTTATGAAATAGCTTAAGAAACAGAATAAATTTGGACTCAAATTATACGGTAAATAATTTTGGATTACATACGGTTCAAACATGAGATTTAACAAGGAAGACCTTGAAATTTATAATAAAAAGGGATACATCTGCCCCAGCAGGAATACTAGTGTTGCCTTCATAAACTCTAGTATTCCATCTCTTGGATCACTCTTGTTTGGATTGATTATTACAATATGGGTCCAGTTAATTCTATTTGTCCTTTGTAGAGGCCTTAGAAAGCTCTCTGACGACTATCCTATACCAGCTAGTACAGAGGTCAACAATGGGTACAGTAATAAGAAGCTGTAATTGTATTGGCAAGTCTATTGGCTGTCCGGATTGACCAGCTCCCTGCTCACCTTGGTTGATCCTCATCTCTATGGGAACTGATTTCTGGCTAAGCTTGGATACCCAGTCAGGTCAGGGAGTTTTGGATCGTCCTGGCTTGTCAATCTGGGAGGGGATGAGGGACCCTTAATCGACAAACTTGTGAGCGTTTGCGAGTCAGGAGGGTAAACCAACAGGTGAAACAAGGTGGAAGCATGGAGAGCTCCCAGGTAGATATTTGTGGGAATGCTTTGGAGGTCTTGGGTTAGAGGGTGAGTCGTCTCTAGAAGAGCCTAGGGTATGGGCCGGAAATGTATCTCTCTTTCTTCAGGGGTGAGGCTGAAAGACCAAACCATACCTTTTTTCCCATCCTGACATGCCCCTTCCTTCCGTAAGCTACACAATGTCCCTAGGGAGAAGTGTCCAGCTGCCAATGCTGGGTCTGTCCTGTGTAGAAGCGGTCGAGGAGCGAGGTGGTGTGCGACAACTGCACGACGTGGCGCGCACTGACGGCCGAGCTGTGGGGGCGGGACTTCCTGTCCGCGCCGCCGCCCGAGCGCCTGCTCGACATCGGCTACTGGAACCCCCGCGAGGGCTGCGTCCTCGGAGACCAGCTGTTCCCCGGCGCCAAGTTTGGCTTCCAGGGCTTGCGGCTGTCCGTTGCGTCCTTCCATGTGAGTACACGGCAGACACGACGTTTGCATGCGTCACTGATGAGTGTCCGCATAAATCGTAATAATAATATAAACCAACGATTATCTATGATAACTTTAGACCAAGGAATCCACACTGCTATAGAAGAGAAATTCGGAATTTGTTATTTTGAGTGTACTAGCTTTTATCAATAAGGATAAGAGATAAGTGCTTCATACGCATCATGAGAAATCTTTTTTATTTCAGAGGTTCGATTGTAATAACTACAGTAGACTCCCTCTTATCTAGCCACCTCGGAACTAAGACGCAGCCCCAGCCCGTTTTTACCAGTTAAAGCATTTTACCCTTAAACTCGATAAATGACAGCGAATAATATATATTGTATGTCTATGCCAACACAGTTTATTGTGTAAAAGTAGTAAAAATAATATAATTGTGATAATTTGTCTCTTATACTTTCCATGGGAATCTTTGATATCATTCACTTCCTACCGATGTCAGGCAGATTAACTGACCAGTTGATAAAAATCAGTTGGTTAAAAAGAGGTAACTCATCCTCTGCAGAGTATAACTAGCAAAAGACAAAAGACGGCTGTTTTCAACCAGGCATCGCTTTAAATTTACTACCACTGTAAAATATTTTGCAAATGGCATACGAACACATCTTTTCAATTGCTATATTTTATTTAACTTAACACCTTCAGGGAAACATCGGTCAATTTGACCGACCGGGTATTTTTAAGTTTTAATATTGGCTGCACTGTTTGGTTTTGGCGCGTGTCCTTCACGGTACCTTCCCCCCTCCCCACACACACCACCCCCGCAGAATATCGATTAGTTTTGGCCGTGGCATCGACCCTTACGGTTGTCTTACGTGGAAGCCGGTTGGTCAGTTTTACCGGGTGTGTCCTTTGCCGCTACTTTGCTCGCGGTCAGAAGTACCGTATGTTTCCTTTTATGTTGTATAGTGCTCAGTGTTTAATAATAATAATTTGCATTTATTTTTTATTTTTTGTATGAACTAGTAGTTTTTAGTTTTTATATATTCAGGACATATTTAGAGACTATTTTACGGGTTTTTGGCTGTAAATAATGGATCGCCCTAGTACAAGCAGATCTGTTCGAATAAGTGACCAACATTTTGAGGATAGAATCAGATTACTTTTAGAAGAAGAAGTTGATGATCCAGATCCACTTGAAGATGAAGATGACTCCGAAATTGATGACTCTGATGCCGATCCCGACTACGTAATTCAGGAAAGTGAGAGGGAATCAACAGAATCCAGCTCAGATGACGAGGAAGATTTGTTGGAAGAAAATACGGGTGAGTCGACAAATCAAATAATAAATGCTATTGCTGAACATGTCCCACTCCCTATGTATTTTTTGGAAAGAATGAGAAAAAAGGAGCAAGGCCCCCCTAATGCATGGAGGAGCAAGCCACCTCCAAGAAACGTTAGGACTCCCGCCCGTAATATTATTCGTACTGGGCTACCAGGGATAATTGGTCCTGCTCGTGACTTAGGGAACAGATCCCAAAAGATAGATGTTTGGCAACTTTTTTTTGACGCTGACATAATTTCAACAATAGTGTCAAATACAAATGTCAAGTTAGCATCAGTTCGCAACAATCTCCATCATGCAGGAAGTAAAGCAAACTATAGAGACACCAATACTGAGGAAGTAAATGCTCTTATTGGATTGTTGCTCTTAGCCTCAATCTTGAAGTCTAACGATGAAAATATGGAGTCTCTCTTCACTAAAGACAAGTTTAGCCGTCCCATTTTTCGGGCAACTATGTCTGTAAAGCGCTACAAAATTTTAGTAGCATGTCTAAGATTTGATGACTGTCAAACACGAGAGCAGAGAAAGAACAATGACAAGGCTGCCGCCATATCAGAAATTTTCAATAAAATCATCCAGAACAGCCAAGCAGTTTACTGTCCCTCTACATACATAACCGTTGACGAAATGCTGATACCATTCCGAGGACGTTGTAGCTTTCGAATGTTTATGCCAAACAAACCTAAGAAATAAGGAATTAAAGTATTGTGTCTGGCAGATTCAAAGACATCTTATCTGTACAATGCGTACATCTATACAGGGAAAGGGAGTGATGGAGTTGGGCTAACCGCAGTTGAAAAGAAACTTGCCAAACCAACGCAGGCACTTGTTCGTCTTTGTAAACCTATTGAGGGGAGCAACCGGAATGTTACTGCTGACAACTGGTTTTCGTCATTGGAGGGAGTTGAAGAATTAGGTAAGAAGAACCTCACCTATGTTGGAACGTTAAAAAAAGACAAACCCTTGGAGTTTGTCATCCCTGTGGAGTTCCTTCCAAACAATGAGAGACCTGTCATTTCAACACTGTGTGGCTTAAGAAACGAAGTTACTCTCCTGTCTTTTGTTCCAAAAAAGAACAGGGCTGTTTGTTTGCTATCTAGCATGCACAATACCATTGAATCCAACCAGGAGAAGAGGAAACCCGAAATGATTCTACAATTCCACGAAGGCCGGGGTAGATCTACTTGACATGAAGTGTGCTGTTTTTTCTTCGAACAGAAAAACCAGGCGATGGCCACTGGCCGTATTTTATAGACTAATCAACATTGCCAGTGTGAACTCATTCATAGTGTATATGTGTTACACGAGAAATCCAATGAGCCGCTTTGCCTTCATCAAAAGTCTGGCTAGTGAAATGATCACCCCCCATCTAAGAAAAAGAATGGAGTTGCCCAACCTACCTCGTGATTTGAAACAAGAGATTCACAATATTCTGGGGAATGAAAATGCTCCACAAGCTGAAGGTGTTGTTCCTGAGGACAGGATTCAGAAAAGAAAAACATCGAGAAATGCCCGCCGGGAAGCGATAGGAAGACGCAACACAAATGTATCAAGTGTCAGCTAGCCATTTGTGGGCAGTGTCAACGACGGGTGTGCACAGACTGCGCCGTAGAGTGTGCCTAGTTCTACAGAGTGTGCCTTTAGAACTACAGAACGTGGACTAATATACCATATTTTTTCAAGTATGATGCTAATATGAACGACATTTTACATTGGTTTCTATTATTCCCATTTTTTATATATTATAATATAATAAAATGTACAATTTTTTATAATTAATATAATTTTACTTATTTTCCTACTCTATAACTTAAAAAAACAATAAAGGAGAATAAAACTTAACATAACGAGGGGAAAAAACCTAAAATTAGACAGTACGGTCAAAATGACCGCATGTTTCCTTTTGTGTTTCTTAAAACCATGTTTCCCTGAAGGTGTTAATTTATTTTTAACCTCATGGTCATAAGTCATTTGAACATTGATTTCAATAAACCTAATTGAATTGTAATATCTAGCAAAGTTTTGTGGATTAACATTGTTATCATGAAATTGTTACATAATTATAATTATATATTATTTCTGGTACAAGCAGTGTTTTTAAACCTTTACATTTATTTCTTTTCTTTAGTTTCCACCATGGCAGATCATTCAATATAACCAAAGCGGGCATCCTGTTGAATACAAAGGAGTTGTGTTTGAAATGCTCAATTTAATTTCAAAAAAGTTCAATTTCACGTAAGTTCTGAAACAAGTTTTTATATTGAAAACCTTTTTAATTCTGGAACATTGAAATATTTACTTACTGTTAAGTAATTAAAGGTTAAGTTATTTTATAGCCATTTAAATTCAGTGACGGATCTAAGGGGGGGCAGCGGGGGCGCCAGCCAGTGGGGGGCGCACGTCGCTGGGCAGGCCCGCGGTTTGCATGTAACGCGCTATGGGCCTGGGCCCGATCTCCGCCCCTCCCCCTTCCATCAACTGGGTTTATAAAATGGGTTTATTTATGAAAAAACTTCAAATTCAACCAAATTTAGCTTTTATTTCAGGTGAAACTACAAACATAAATACTCAAAACTTTACAGGATTGGTCGTTTCCTACATTTTTTCTCAGCAAACTCGTTAATGACATCATCAAAGTTCATTTGTAGGGTTACATCACTTTCGGTACACATTATCATTAAATTGTTCAGCTTAGTTTGTTCAAGTGTTGACCTAGTCACTGACTTAATCCTTTTTAGAGCTGAAAACCCTCGTTCAGCCGAGCAGTTCGTCATTGGTAGAGTTAAATAGATCCCCTGTAACACCTTTTCACTGTCCAAAAGCTTTTTGGCCGCCCTCTTTCTAAATTCACTGCCACTTGGTTTTTTACTCATTTCACAAATCACAGAACAAGCATTTTATTCTACTATTTGTACTATTTATGATAAAAGATCAAACCGAACATAAATACAAATACAATCGCATTAAAATAGTTAGCAAAAACACATCAATAAACTTATTCACAAGCCAACTAATAACATGACTCACGCGATTGCACAAAACGAACTGACAAAGAAAGACAAAGCAAAGATCAAGTAGCAACATGCAGGCAGTGGCAGTGATGAGTCATGCGTGAAGCGGGGGAGTGGAGAGGGTTGGTGGGCGATCCGTTGGCGCGTGATTTTAAAATATGGCGCGCGATCCATTGGAGCGTGATTTTAAAATATTTTCTCTTGCTTGCGCCCCCCTCAATCTTGCGCCCTGGGCCCGGGCCCACCGGGCCCATTTACAAAAGAGGCCCTGTCGCTGGCTGGTCCCGTTAAGAAAAAGTTAAAACTATAATTAGTTTAAAGTCCAATTTTTCGTTTTACGGCCGGTATATCCCTCAGTAGCATCACTGCCGGAAAGTCTCTGTCACTTCGCGGACGTCAAGACTGTGTCTCATTTGTGGATGTCACATTTCTCGGCGTTGGACGGCCAAAAAGTCGCTCGCTTGTTTCGCGGACGGAAAATCACCTGCTTGTTTCGCAGCGCCACATCTCTTGGTCGCATTGTGGACGAAAAGTCTCTCGCTATTTTCGCGGCCGCCACATTTCTTGGCCAGATAATCTTGTGGCCATAAGGTAAAATCATATTACATGACACATGAGACAATTAATTGCTTATCCATCTTATCAAAGACACATTTAAATATAATACATCCCCTGGTGTTTGGTATCAGGGGGAGGGGGGGGGTGCCAAACGAGATTTTGCCTCGGGCGACAGTAAGTGTAGATCCGTCACTGTTTACATTTTGTATTGTTGGTACATTAAAGAAACTATTAATAAAAGATGTACCTATTCGTGTATTAAAAAAATAACTATTCAACAAACAACACATTAGACTAGGTTATGATTGATAAAAAAATATAGTTTTTTATTATTTATAATAGCCTATCCATAAATATTGATGGATGTAAATTATCTATTGATTATTTTATTATTGATGGCTATAAACAAACTTATTATTTGAACTATTGCTTTTAGGCTGATAATTTATTTATTTTGTAATGATTCACCACTGTATTTATTTTAGATATGATGTAATTAATCCATGGAATAATACAAATCCTATGGTTTATGGGTTTGGAGGAAATGGATCAACAACTCTTGAGGTATTTCCATGTTTTTAGTAATTTAGGTTAAAAAATAGGTACTTATACTAACTCATTAATTAGCATTATAGTTAAAAAACTGACTTAGGTACCTATGTTATTATCGCAAAGAGTTCAATATTTCGGTCTAAGTTGTGGACCTATGTAAAGGGAGAGAACACAATGACTCTTATTACAGCTTATTTGTATGTTATTCCTTAAGAAATATTTTCTTGAATGAACTAATCGCTCCTCAATGAGTTGATTTGATATTCAATTATAGAATGATTTATAAAGGTAACCAGGTGAAGATTAAAATAAATTTCAAAGCAGTAGGGAAATTCAAGGCACTGATAGAGCTCCTGTAAAAGAGAAACACAGCCCTACAAAATGCATACTGCTTCAGTGAGGTCACAGACCATCAATGTTCATGTGACCATCAATGTTCATGTGACCATCAATTCAATAACCAGTTTATACGAATAATTGGTCTAAGTAACTGCAACACTAAAATTTTCGTATATGCTGATTATATTGGAAAATTTTTTTCAGAGGTCTGATTCAAAAGAAGATTCTGGAACAATGGCAGTAATGTTGGATGTCATAATAAATTTAGTCAAACAAAAGAAGGTAAAACTGACTTAATAGTATCTTTCTCATACTTGTAAAACTTATTGAACCACTTGGTCAAACTTGTTATTAGATATTTACAAAAAAATCATATAAAATTCTCTTTATTCATTGACATGATTTTCAAATTATTTTCTTAAAAAATCATTGTAAGAAAATACTAAGGCCACTATTGTAATTTAATTAATTCTTTAATTTACAGATTTTTCTTGGAGCATGCGCCTTAACAATAGCAGAAAACAAAGCAAGTTTTGTCAACTTCACAGAACCAGTCAGCATTGAAACATATGTATTTTTAGTCTCAAGACCAAAAGAACTGAGTAGAGCACTCCTTTTTATTCTTCCATTTACTTCAGATGTAAGTTACATGTTTTATTCCTTATAAGCACTCACTCTTAATTCCACGCAGGTACATTTTTCATGAAGTTTGTGAATTTAGGGTGTTTATATTGGGTATACTAAACTTTGGCAATAATAAGACCATTTACTTACTTTTATTACATTCACTTCCAACAACTTTGAAATCCTCAAATTGAAGTTTAACTAACATTTAACTATTAACTATTAAAACTTAAAATCTATTAATTAGTGAAACTAATTAATTAGTTACTAAACTATTAATTCGTGAAAGGTTAGTAGGCTTATCTGAAGAGAATTCATATTTTAATTTCATTTTGTTGTTTTTGGCTCAGGATCACAATTTTGAACTATTAAAAAAGGTTAAACTACCTTAATTCCGTCTTGTGATTGAATAGTAACTCAGGCTACCACGTGGTTTCGGTGATCATGGCACCATCTTCAGGCAGGTGCAGAACGTAAAATCACTCTTGTCGAGGTCGTTACACATTAAAACGAAGATTAAAACATTTAAAACACAAAACACATGTATGTACGAAAAACATTTTTGGCCAAATATTTGATTTAATTTACAGAAAGACAAGACCGGCGCGGGCGAGATTGCAGTTCGAACTGAGGCTCCAGCAGGTGACCTTGGCCCTACTCGTTATCACTGGCTTTTCTTTGTCCATTGTTTACTCCTCGCTCCTTTCTATTTCTATTATTCTCAATAAAATCTATAATAATCTGCAGTTCACCCTTGAGGAGGAAACTAATGATTCTCTCAATTTTCTGGACCTTACGATTAAAAAGACCAATTCCGGACTAAGTTTCAGCATCTATAGAAAACCTACGACAACAGATCAGACAATACATTCAACTTCACACCACCCATACAATCATAAAATTACAGCATACAATAGCCTCATCCACAGAATGCTTTCCCTCCCGCTCTCACATACTGATTATGAAGAGGAAGTTCAAACTATTAAATACATCACCGTTGATAATGGGTATCCTACATCTCTGATTGATAAGTTAATTTTTCAAGCATAAAAATAAATGTAACACCGTGAAACCCCAAAAAGAGAACAAAGTTAACTTTATTGCAGCAGTTTATGGTACAAACCTAAACCATAGTCTGAAAAACCACATGGCCAAAAATAATACAATTGTTTCATTTCGAGCAGGAAACAAACTCGAATCACTTTTAAAAGAAAAGCCAAAAAGTAAAGGTGATAAAAAAGATATGACTGGCGTGTACAAAGTAAAATGTGGCGACTGCCCGAAATTTTACATTGGCCAATCTTTTGGTAAGAGGTTCGAAGAACACATTCCCTCAAGAAATTAAAAATCATCATTTGCTTCACACTTAATCAATAGTAATCATAACTACACAAGCTTTAATCAAAATTTGGAAGTTTTACATTCATACAGAAAAGAGGCCGTTATCTGGATTGTTTGGAAGAGATTGAGATCTATAAGGCGTCAGAATCAGAAAGTCACAATGTTTTGAACGAGCAAACCTCATTCAAATCAAATATAATATATGACACGGCAATAAAGTTGACCAATAGAAAGGAGAGAGGAGTAAGCAAAGAGACAAAGACAAGCCAGTGATAACGAGTAGGGCCAAGGTCACCTGCTGGAGCCTCAGTTCGAACTGCAATTTCGCCCGCGCCGGTCTTGTCTTTCTGTAAATTAAATTAAATATTTGGCCAAAAATGTTTTTTGTACGTACATGTGTTTTGTATTTTAAACGTTTTAATCTTCGTTTTAATGTGTAACGACCTCGACAAGAGTGATTTTACGTTCTGTACCTGCCTGAAGATGGTGCCATGATCACCGAAACCACGTGGTAGCCTGAGTTACTATTCAATCACAAGACGGAATTAAGGTAATTTAACCTTTTTCAATAGTTCATATTTTAAGTCGGGAAAGTTGAAAATTGACTTTCACTTTATTGCCACTAGCAATATGTTCAACCATACATAGGAAATTGTACCCTATTCAACCAGGAATTACAAATGTTTTCTATGTCTGTCTCACTGTGGATAAACTCTATTCAGATATGCTTGCTATCCTCTAAAGTATCAACTCAGACCGTGTGTCCTTTGTCAACAATCTAACCTTCCCAACAATTATTTGACATGAAAGATTTGTTCTCATTCAACGTAAATATTAATGCCATAAATTGCTTCTGTATTTTAAAATGTTTTTTAGTCTTCAATAGGGAAGTCCAAATAGTAGTCCTCAAAAGTTCCTTGGGACAGCCATGTTAGCATAATAATTAAGTTGTGTAAGTAGCTAATTTCCAGCAAATCATTATTTTTTGCTCATTTGAAATTTTCTTGCCTTACGACTAGCAAAAAATAAATTATGCTGCTGAAGTCCAATTGTCAATCGATTTCACCTGACCACAACGCACAGGCATGGGGATGGAGTGTGGTCTCAGAACGTGGTGGCCAAGCGATTGGACGGCTGGCTGGGAGGGGGGGTTACAACTAAAACTTGGATCCTTGTGGCTTGCAACAGACACATTGTCGACCATGCTTCTTGATTTTTGGGTTGCAATTACTTTGCTTCTCTTAGATCAAAAATGCATTTTTACTTAATATTTTCAATGGTTAATATCTCTATAGATTATTGTGTAATCTTGAGTAATGAATGTCTTATTTAGAGTTCCTTATTTATTTCAAATTTTAAAACAAAGCAATCATCTATTTTTTTTCGGGCTTGGGTCCCCTGGAATGTCAGGTCCCCCGGCCTATCCTAACCTGCCGTCCCCTCTCTACGGCCCTGTAGGTGGGGAAAATGTTGTATGTATTTCGGGAATAAAATTCCATTGTCTCCCTCATGAAAACTGTCACCCTAGGCTCGGCAAGCTGTGGTACCAACATTTTCATCCAGGAGACAATGTTGTACTTTACTCACTCAACACACAAATAATTAATAGTTAGCTATTTGTGGAGTTAGAAATAATAAATGGACATTATCTTCTGAATTTTCCTTCGATATTATCTTCTGAATTTCTCATTTACAGGCATGGCTGTGCATTGTCAGTTCTATTGGCTTGATGGCCCCTCTTCTCCATATTGTCCACAGGCTTAGTCCATACTACGAATACTTCGGTATATCTAAAGCGAGCGGTTTGGGGAAGATTGCAAATTGTTTTTGGTACGTTTATGGAGCTCTCCTGCAGCAGGGTAAGTACTTGTCAACTTCGAAAATAAGATATTTATGTTTTTATTTAAGACCAGTGTTTAGGTTAGCAGAGAGCATTATATAGTCTATTTAAAAAATACTACTCGTTCATGTTGTCAACATAGTTTTGATATCAGTTTTCCCAAACATCACGCATTCATCAATGGGCATTGGCAGGGTAAAAGCCAGATGGTCTGTAAAATACGTAGAGTTATGATGGGAGGGGGATGCTACTTCAACCTTAACTTACTTTTATAAACAAATGTTTATTTGTGGTAAAACCCACATGGGGCTGCATGGCACGACAATGTCGTCTATTGCAGTTGGCATACAGCTGTTGTGTTAGAGTTAGTGGCTTCGCCCCCTCTCAAGTCCCTTACTTTTCATTGCATTCTCAGTCATTTAGCAATCCAGATGAAAATCGATTGAATTGTGGCTGGAAAATCTCACAGTAAACCCCTTCTTAATCGACCCACATGGGACTGGGACCTTGGTCGGATAACTTAAAAGGTTGGTTAAAACAGGTAAAACCTTTAAGCACCCAAAAATGAAAGCTCTATCGATTTAGGGTTCTATTAACATCATTCTTAAGCCGTTTGTTGATTATTCAGAAAAGAAAGTACAATTATCAACCTATTTTCCAAAATAATTACTATGGCCTGTGTAGAAATGTCACAAATAACCCTAAAACGGTCAAAAGAAAACCTTTTTATAAACTAAATAGTAGACGTCTTTAAAAAAAGTTTTATTAACACCTTTAGTAACGCGTTCATATTTTTTAACAAATCTTTTGTAATGCATCTGCTAAACGTTTTCATAAATCAATAAATGTCTATTCAAATTTAACCCAGAACAATTTGTAGAGTTGAGCGTAACGTTCCCATCGCCGAGTATGGAAACGGAAATACCGCAATTCGTAGAAAAGGGCGGTTGAACCGAACTGTTCTAAAAACAGGGTTGGTTAAAACGATCTTTAATATTTTATCAGCAAGTGTGAATAATCCGATCGTCGGTTAAAACGAGGTCGGTTAAGAGGGGGTCTACTGTATTAGAATGGGGGCAGAAAAATATATTAGTCATAGCCAGGAAATCCTTGATTGTATTTGCGACAGTGAATTTCTTAGTTATATCATGTAAAAAACCTCTTCGTTATATTGCAGCCAGCCAATCCCTCGGTCGTATTGCAGCTGGAAATAAATCTTTTGGTCATATCATGGCTGGAAATTTCACGATCATTGGTTAATGATGAGCCAGTTGCTTTAGTGATCAATGAGTTCATGCAGAACCAAAGAAGGTTCAAGCAATTTTTGCTCTTAGATTTTTTGCTGATTTTTTTATCATTTATTTAATTTTTTCTTCAGTTTGTGGGGTGCAGCTTGTACCCCCTCCCATTGCCCATGTGCATTACTCTAAAAAATTGTAGTAAAATCCTTGCTAAAATATTGTTTTTATTTAAAACATTTCCTTTTCAAAAATGAAAACTCAGTTATTTTTACCAGTAAAATCCCTGTGAAAAACTTTTAAAGAATGATGTTAGATTTTAGACCAATGAGAGAGTATGTTAATTTTCAGTGGCTGAATAAATTACATGTTGCCAAATATGATGTTTAGAATGTGTTGATGTGTGTCTTGTAGGAGGAGCCCATCTCCCATTGGCTGACAGTGGTCGTCTAATCATCGGCACTTGGTGGATCGTAGTCCTCGTCGTTGTCACCACTTACTGTGGAAATCTGGTCGCTTTCCTGACGTTTCCGAAAATGGACAAACTCATCACCAATGTCCATGATCTATTACTCCGCAAAGACTCCTTAACATGGGGCATTCCAGATGTTTCTTACATCAAATCGCAATTGATGGTAGGAAGGGGCTTTCACTGTTTGATTTTGAATTGTTAAACTTTTAAAAAAAAGTCTATGTTACTGTTGTTTGTTACAGTAACCATTAGCAGAACAGACGAAGTACGGTATTTTTATATTAACATTACAGTAGAACCTCTGAACTGACATTAGTAATCTGAGCTAGAGTTCAGGTTACCAAAATGATTGATTCGATTTAATTGAATACCACAAAATTACATCCACCAATCGATCAAGCAAATTGTCTTTGTATGACAAAGTTAATCTTGCCTTGATTGTCTTTTAAAATTGCATTTTCTTAATATTTATATGTTTTCCATGATAACATTCCTTTACCTTGTCTTTTACTGATTTTTCCTATTTTATTTTATTCTTTTACTAGCTGATAATCCCGGCTTTGCCCGGGAGATTATTTTCTTGTATTCTTGTATTCTTGTTGTTTCTTGAAGCTGCATTCTGTTAATAACCACAGTAGCTATTTCTAATGGTAACCATAGCAACAATTCAAAGCACTCCCAAAATCCTTGAATAGGTCCCTTTCGGACGATCCTGGGCCTAAGCCCCCTAAAGATATCAAAACCAAACCACCATAGTGCACATCATGAGATTCCAAGCTTTAGTTTGACACCAAGATCAAATGTCTACGATATGTAGTTTTGGCTGTAGCCCGAAATATACCAACTCACAACTCTCTTTATATATATATATATATATATATTGAATATTGATTTTCAAGACTAGTTTGGATTTAGCGGAAATTCAAATTAGCAAGCTTAAAATTAGAGAGGCTCTTCTTTATAGCATGTTTGAAAGAAACTAATAAATCAATCTCTAAGACAAAGTAACTTTAAAAAGTTAGCCATCATTATTTCTGATTTTTATTTTCATGTTTTTGCAAAGGCTTTTAAGCTCAAAACTTTATAAAGCCTCTATAAACACCTTTATACACATTTTATATTTATTTTTGTTTTATTTATAGTAAATTTGCTTCAAATTATTTGCATTTTTTTACCAAAACCTGCCCCTCAGATTAGGTAAGATAATTGATTACATGAAATGAAATAAATGATTGAGGGCTGTCAAATTTGTTTACCCCTTAAACATTTTCTAATTACATAGAATTATTTCAAATTCTTGTGTTGTGATGGTTTTGTGACAAATTTTTACTAACTTAAAAATGTACAACCTGAAATGAAAGTGTTCAAGGTTTAGGAAAAACCACTGATTTTAGACAGCTGAAGACCCGTTGCTCCAAGAAGTGTACAGAAGAGCCCAGGTGCACAAGACCATGACTGCGGAAGTGATAGAGGCGGTCCGTAGTGGCCGTCATGCTTACATTCAGAGCAAGACACGGCTGCTGTACCTCATGAAGAAACAGTTCCTGGCTACAAATACATGTGATTTTTCATTAGGTAAAAAATCAATCAGCTGGTCTTTGTCCATCACAACTCTGTAACAACAGCAGTTAAAATTACAGCTTGTCAGTACAAGGCTCTCATCTCATCCAACCTTAGTTATTATGACAGTTATGGAACCCTTTGATTCCTGGATGCTCATTGTGAGAGTAAAATTCATTTATATATAAAATATAATCTTTCTTCAAAAATATGTTTTACTTAATGTACGGATTCTAGTGCATTGTGTCCTCTTAATGTCAACCACAAAGAAAAACATAATCCATCTTTTTAGAATTTTTCTGCTAAATTTTGCAAATTAAAATTAAAATGTATTTTTTTCATTTATTTAATACATTTTGAAATGTGAAGTCTGTAATTTTTTCACATGTTTCTTTAGGTAATGAAGAGTTTATGCATGAAAAACTGGGAATGGTTATGTCTCGAGACAACCCCTACCTTGAACTTTTCAATCAAGAGTAAGTAAAAACTACATTGTTAGGCTTGCAAAATTATAGTTCTGGACTGCCATACTGGCGGGTGGCAAAAAGTGGAACCACAATGCCACCCGCAAATGCCACCGGGCATCCCCGGGGGGGATGTCTACCTACAAACGCTAATTCTCATAATTGTGGAACTGTCAAAACGTTGTTTATGTTTTTAAGGCCCATTAACACTCTGTAATTTAGAGCTGTAATACTGAACCAAAACTTATTTTGCGCAGTACGAAGCGTTATATTTAGTATTACCTCCACTAATTAGAATATAACCTCTTCTTAGACTTGCCGCAAGCTCCGCTAAAGCTTTTTATCGCCTAATTTTGTGTAATTTTAACATAGATTATAGCGTGACCTTATTAAGATTTCATATTTATTGCAAATGAGCTTGCAGCAGTAACATTCACATTCTAAAAGCCTCTTTAATTTAACATGTAATCATATGACTGATTGTTTATATGACTCAGACGTTAAACGCTAATTCTGAATAAAGCCCACTCACTCACCTGCCTTTAGGGCTGGCCAGGACATTAACTTTAAAAGTATTTTATACTTAAGTCTGTTATAAGTTTTTACCTTAAAATAAGCTTGTTTTTTTGCTCCTCAAATGAATTACCATTATTGAAGCAACATTGGTGGTATATATTTTGTTATATCCTGTTAAATTATAATAAATCTTGTTACGCTGTAGCGACATTCTTAACCAAATTTAAAAGTGTACAAAAATAATCAGTGACTCGGAGGCTAACATCATTATGTGTAGGATAGGCAAGATGGGCATGGGGTTGGTGCACAAGTGGATGGTGGACTACCTGCCGTCGAGGGACCAGTGCTGGGGCAACTTGCACTGATGTAGAGAGAGGTGTGTGTGCAGGATAGGCAACATGCACCGCATGGGGCTGGTGCGCAAGTGGATGGTGGACTACCTGCCGTCGAGGGACCAGTGCTGGGGCAACTTGCACTGATGTAGAGAGAGGTGTGTGTCCAGGATAGGCAACATGCACCGCATGGGGCTGGTGCGCAAGTGGATGGTGGACTACCTGCCGTCGAGGGACCGGTGCTGGGGCAACTTGCATTGATGTAGAGAGAGGTGTGTGTCCAGGATAGGCAACATGCACCGCATGGGGCTGGTGCGCAAGTGGATGGTGGACTACCTGCCGTCGAGGGACCAGTGCTGGGGCAACTTGCACTGATGTAGAGAGAGGTGTGTGTCCAGGATAGGCAACATGCACCGCATGGGGCTGGTGCGCAAGTGGATGGTGGACTACCTGCCGTCGAGGGACCGGTGCTGGGGCAACTTGCACTGATGTAGAGAGTGGTGTGTGTCCAGGATAGGCAACATGCACCGCATGGGGCTGGTGCGCAAGTGGATGGTGGACTACCTGCCGTCGAGGGACCGGTGCTGGGGCAACTTGCATTGATGTATAGAGTGATGTGTGTCCAGGATAGGCAAGATGCACCGCATGGGCCTGGTGCGCAAGTGGATGGTGGACTACCTGCCGTCGAGGGACAGGTGCTGGGGCAACTTGCACTCCTCCGAGGTCAACAACCACACGGTCAACCTGGACGACATGCAGGGCTCCTTCTTCCTATTGCTGCTCGGTCCGTTTTCTTTTTATTTACTCACCTTGTTCACTTACAAATTTAACACTTCCGGATGAAGTTTGTAAAGAATTATCTAGCTCAGCACTGAAAAAATATTTTTTTGTTTAATCTTAACTCCCTTTGACTCTAAGCCAACATGCTTCAGAGCTGCTTGAAAAATGTCTATACTTTCAGAGCCTAGCTATAATGTCAGATAGACATTTAAGCACAACACACTAAGCCAGTGGTAACGTCTGTTTTTATTCTGTTCATGATTATCCTTTATTTTGGCTTACCAGAATTACTTGTCCCAAAGTTAAAGGTACTGATGAAGCGCTAACAAACTAAAGCCAATGTATCATAGCATAACAATGTATGTTCAGCAGAGTTTGTTTTATGTGTTTTGTTCTATTGTGAGCTAATTTTTGTGCTCAACCTGTAATGCCTGTAGTACCTGTTGTAGTTATCTTTTAGAGCTAAAACTTTTCTGTAAGATATAATTTTCTCAGGCAAAAGTAGTTTTAAGTCCTTGTTAGCTTTGATGGTGCAATTTTAGAATTTGATTCTACTCTTATCTCCAAAGACAGTTTTGCATTGTACAAGTTTTACAAAATAAATTGGAGACAAAATAACATTCTTAAATTTAACATTGTGGCATTTAATGAAAATATATTACTTAATGACTTTTTTTAACATAAGGTCATTAAAAAATTGAAATTTGGGAGTTTAAATAGAGTATTTTTAGTTTTTTATTGAATGCAATGTTAATCTTTTCCAAATCTGGGAATTAGATGTTTGCAAAAATATTACTGAATGATCTAGTTTTAACCAAATTTTATGTTTCCTTTCAGGTATACTACTCTCTTTCCTTACTATATTGCTCGAAATATATATAAAGAAGCGAATACAGGCCAAAGAACAGCGAATTATCCAACCGTTTATCCAATAATTTTGTAAATTTTTAAGAATAAATAAAAAGACACATGAATATTTGTCTTCACATTTATTTCAGTTGCCTTATTTGTAATATACAGAGGAAAGGCAGAAGTACCTAGTGTGGACTATGGTGATGGGGACTGTGGCATGCTCAAAGTTATTTGTTGGAATTTCGGTTACCTTCCAACATGGGTCTAGGGAATGAAAGACATTAATTTTTCATATATACCTATTTCAAAAATAGGGATTTTGTTTTGCAACTCAAGTAAATTCTGCGGACTATTAATATTGGTAGAAGGCGATGAATTATGTCATGCTTTCATGTCTTCTATTTCCTGTAAGTCATGATGCTGAGCTCTTTCCAACGATACCTAAATGATTAAAATTGGTTCAATATTTTATGAGTCATTGATCATTAAAAAACCCTAGTGTATAATGTATGAAGATTAGACTGAAAGGAGAGCCCTGGAAACCCTTAGAGTTTAGTATTTTAGTCTGGAGATTTAACAGTGGAATAGAAATTTCAAGTAAAACAGCTGATTGGAGTAAACACAGTTCTATTTACAGAGTCATTAGTTATCACTGGAATTGTGTATGTCATTGCAAGTGAAGCTGAAACAGTATATTTTTACCATACGATTTTTTTGTGTCTTTACGCCAGAGGCATTTTTTACGTTTTCATCGGTAACGGTCCAAACCCGCATCTTGCTATCATCTAACAGTGACCGTTTGTTAGATAGCATTATCAATTCATAGTCAATAACTAATGGCAACTGGACCCATTAATCTTAAAATTAGATTAATTATATTAAAATTAAAATATAGATTCTCATACTTTTATCTTAAAATAAGTTTTCAAATTGTGAATAAATTTTTCAAAATTATTTTAGGAGTATAATGTAAAACAGGTTTTTGATAAAACATTTCCTAATGTATTTCCTCAAGAGGATTTGTTGAATTGCTAGTCATGAAATAATCAGGAATTAAATGCACAAAATAATAAAAAAACTTTATTCAATTACTTTTGAAATAGAAAATAATTTCGCTCTAACATTAAATACACATTGATACTTGTATCAATAAGGCAAGACTCCCTTGGTCTTCTCAATATATATCAATAACAGAAATATATTTCAAATCAAATAAATGCAAGCTTGCATTGAAACTGGACTGTTGAACTTAAGTTTATGAAATAAATCTCTAAAAACTAAGCTGATTTATGATTTTTTAATTAAATGTGGAATCTTTTTATTCATCTATATTTTTATCTTGAAATAGAACCATCAGTATGTTAATATTAAAAGATAACTGATACACGTAGTCAAAAATAATTCAAACAAATTCCATTTTGCACTAAGATTGAGACATTTTTATTGAAATGAACAAAATATCCAAGTATAATATTATATGATAAAAATTCTATGTATATGTTACAAATACTAGCAAATGTGCATGTTGACAAAGTTTTGCTTGTTTTTAAATACTGGTCCCCAAGGTCCATATTTATTGTCTTGTTTGCTCAAACCAATGTGTTGCTCCTTTTCCTTGACAACCGGTTTCCTCTTGGTAGATGTCCTGGAATCAAGCCAAATATGTTTAGTTTCTAACCTGTTTGGAAAGGAAAGGAAATTCTTATTTTTATGCTTATTAACATAAAGAATTCAACTTTTTATCACATACAGTATTTCCATTCAGACTTAGTGATTTTGAATTACACGAGAAACTAAACTAATACCATAAAAAATGTATCAAACCAATAGGTGTTTATTTTGGGAACCAATATTAGTTTTCACAGGATAGATACATTTGTGTTAAGTAAGGATTTTCCCCATAACCTTATATCTTTTATACAGTGGTGTTTATACCAGTAAAACATTTACCTCTGAGAATCCAACTTTGAACTCGAGTAGAACACGCGAACACCCCAATATCAGCCGTTAAAGGCGGCCACCACAAATTCCCTAAATTGCTGTGCAATTCTCTCCGATAATAGTGATCCGATAATGGTAATACAGTACACCTTGGATTATCTGGATTAATGTGGCAGAACACCGATCCGGATAACAAAAACTCTGGATAATCTGAGGTCATTACAATATCGCCTAAATTAGCGATTGCGTACCTTAGCCCCTGCTAAATTGATGCTGCAAATGTCATATCAAGATTGTACAACAAGTTAGTCTTTCAAATTTTACGAGAGTTTAGTTTTGAAACCAATTTAAGAAGTTATTATTACATTACTAGCTGTTGGGAACCCGCTTCGCTGGGTTGAAAAATCTTATGAAGGTCTAAATAGTACAGTACACTCCCGATTATCCGAGCTGGGTTATCCGAGGCAGCTCTAGGCTTAAATATATGTTTTTATTTTCTTACTAAGCGTCTTATTAATGCGTAAAGCAAGCGTCTTTATTTAAGATTCTATTATTTGCAACTCGAAAGGACTTTCACTGTCGTATTTATTGGTAAATACTATATCTAAGACATTTTTAAGTGGTCTTATTACAGCCCAACCTCAAAACACATGTAACTCCGTAATATCCAAGGTTCGTGTTATCTGAGGTAGCCTTGGTCCCGAAGACCTCGGATAATTGGGAGTGAACTGTAGCTCCAAAAGATGTAATTTGGAAGCAAGCATTATAACGTCTAATGTAATGTAAAAATTCAATATATCTTGATGTTTCTCCATGCATATATTTGAGAAAGCCAGGGCAATGAATACACAAACGTTAAGAAGGTCAGGTCTTATATGGACAAATTCTGATAGGTTTTTTAATTACGATTCTGGAAACGAGACAGCGCTTGCTGGCACGAAATAAAGGGAGATAGACAAACACTGTTTTCGTTCTGTCTCCCTCCTGAGCATTGCTCACCAGTGTTAATTGCTGTGAGAAAGAGATGGAGATAGTTGAGAGAGGAGGTTAATAACCAATCACAGACCCTTCCAGCGTCGTGCCAGATCACTATTGGCTGAGGCAAATTTGTTGTTTTTGGTTTTTTTTATGTAACAGTTTCGAGTCAGCTGTTGTTTACGTTACTGCGCTATGATATTCCCTAAAACTAATACTTTGTAACTGCTATTAATAACATGTCCAGCGAGACCGAGAGAGAAACAACAGGTAAATTAATCGCATCTGTTTCAGCAAAATAATGCTAGCAACAATGCGTGGACCTGTCACACTGTAGGTTATGTAGTTATTGTAAAATGTCCATTTTTATAATCGACCATAGTTTTTTTACAATAATTAATTTCAACATGTTAAAAGTAAGAAATAAAAACATGGCAGTGGGCAGAGGTTCAGCCAACAGGGGAATATTGTTTATCCCTACTCCCCCCTCAACAAGTCTGGTTTGACACAGCTTTATTCACTTGTGACAAGCGGTGTAGAGGACTTTCACTACTAGTGCTAGTAGTGGCTATTTATTTCTATTTTCCCAGGGCCGAATTTAACATGTGGGTGCCTCTAGGCCAAATATTTTCCCCGCTCTTAGGTTTTGAGTGTGGTAGTCTGAAAATATATCAAAAAGAATAATGTTATATGTTGCTTGTCAGGAAATCAAATTATACCTAATTTTTACAATTCTAAAAAAATCCCCGGGCGCCGGAAAATTTCCACAAAAGCACACTTTTTTCTCCGTGAACATTTTGAAAACGATCCACGGGTGCCGCAAACACTGACAGCACACCTTTGCCCTTAAGTTGAACAATTTGAAAAGGTCACACCAGCGCCGGCAAACGTCTGCTACCAAATTGACAATTTTGCATGTTGAACCATTTCAAAAGGCTTTCGGAGCGAGGAAACACGCTGCCAAAACACACTGTTTACCACTGTGAATTGTTTAAAATGGCTCTATGAGCACCGGCAAACACCATTAAACGTATGTTTTGCACATTGAAAATCTGTAAATGGCTCCCCGGACGCTGGCAAACTCCGTCAAAAACACGTTTGCCATTTTGAACCATTTGAAAGGGCTTCACGAGCGCTGCTACGATTGTTACAACACACCAGCTTTGCCGGCGCCCTTTTCTTGTTGGTGATCAATTCCTCTGCTTATTTTACATAGGTTTTGGGCCGGCCCTTGGTTAAGCATAAAAAACCTCATGCCTCAGTATTCTTTTGATTTCAATTTTTGCTTGGAAGTGCACCCTCAGGCAGCTTGCGTCGCTAATCCCGGGCCTACTGAGCCTATTGGAAAATACGACCCTGCCCTTTCCCCTTTCCATCATTATGTGAAAGGAAGGATGAAGGTAACGTGATAAAAACTATCGAAAATATTTATAACCCATGAAATACTGTTTAATTTCTACACATAATTTTACAGGTAAAGGTGATAAAGGTTTGCAGTTTGAGGTACATATCCAATGCAGTTATGGGATGGGCCGCAAAAAATCCAGCAAGCCAAAAAAAGAGAGAGAGAAGGGCCGGAGAAAGATACATTACACGCTCGCCTTTCTCCGAGCCCAAAACAGTAAGCCAGTACTTTTCAAAAGTGATTTATACAGCAGCAAAACACTCGATAAACGTTAAAAATAATATTAAAAGGTGAAAAAATAAGCTCAAAATCAATCTTTTATATTGTATGAAAAAAGGCTAGAGTTGTTTGCTTTTGAGATTGTTATCAGTTGATTTCAATAACAATAACAATGTTGCACAGCTGACTTGAAGATAAAATTTATTTTATTACCTTATCATTTAATAATAGTTAAAAGAAACTGTTGCAACTGTAATCGGTAAACTAACAGTTTAAGTTATAAACAAGTATCTTAGTAGCGGTTGTGTATGAGAAATAACAGTTCCCCTTTCCTTTTCCCTAACTCCAACGTGGAAGGCAAAGCCGTAGCCAGAAAATTGTTTTGGGGGGGGGGGGGTTTGGTCTGGCCCAGCGGCAGCATTTTCGGTCCTTAAAATCTGGTGACCTTTTAATTTTTTTTTTTTAGCTCTTACGTCTACTTTTCGACCCCTTTATTGTCATTCCGGACCGTTTTTGGTCTTTTCCCGGGCCCCCTGCGAACCCAGACTCCTATGCATTTACCCCTTCAACAATTTCGGGGGGGGGGCTCACCCCCTGACCCCCCCCTTGGCTACAATTTCAAGGCTATTTCTACTATTTCAGGGGGGGGTTTTGACCCCCTAACCCCCCCCCCCCATTGGCTACGGCCTTGGTGGAAGGGGAGGGTGGGAGAGAGGGCTTTATGTCGTCCTCTCTCCCTCCATACCAGGAGCGCTGTCACGTTTCCAGAATTGCAATTAAAAAACTTTTCCGAATTTTTTACATAGGACCTGACCTTCTTAACGTTTGTGTATTCATTGGCCAGGGCTGGCATATTTGGTGGTAGCAGTCTTATTTTCCTTTTCAATCAGCACATAATTTGCGTTTCCTTTTTGAATTAATTTCTTTGCTATGCTTTAACTACAAATTTTGTCCATCCTGCAAATTACTACATTCGGGTGTTCAATATTATCTATATTTGATTGGAATAATATTTCCTTTACTGTCCAAATCATAGTTCCCTGTCCTTTTCCAAACAGCTTGTAAATTGTTTAATTTAAATCAGCTTCTTCTGTTTGATCCCTTTTTTGAAGGTTTTCCGTTACCTCTGTTCTGATTATTTCTTTCATCACCTTATGCGTCTGTCTCCCTTTCTGTTCTGATCTGTTACGATAGTGTTTCTTGATGTCGCTGTGAATTTTCCCATGGTACCGTTAGATGTGTTTCTTTTTCTTCGTTGTTTCATTTTTTCTTGCAATCTTTCATCTATGTGATAAGATACGGAATTGCAAACATTTTCTCATATTATTTTTACTACTAACTTTGAATTTAAAACAACAAAATATGTAACTCTACATTTTAATGTACTTATGTTTTTAATAACATAACCAAACAGTAAAAATTCACCAAATAAAACACATTTGTTAAATAAGACTGTATTCACCTGTTCTACAAAACAATTGTAGGTGCTGCATTCTGTTGGCAACCACTGTAACCACGGTAACCATTTCAAATTAAAGCATATGTTTTGATATAAACAAATAAACCTAGTACTCACAAAATCCTTGACATAGGTCCCTTTCAGACGAGCCTATGCCTACACCCTGTAAGATATCGAAACCCAACCACCTTAGTGCACATCATGAGATTCCAAGCTTTAGTTTGATACCAAGATCAAGGGTCTATGACGTTTAGTTTTGGCTGTAGCACTAAATATACCAACACACAACTCTCTTCGTTACCGTTCTTACGGTTTAGATGTGGAATAAACGCCAGATTAAAATATTTAATTTATTAAGATTAAATAATCACAAGTCAAAATATCTCAAGCTTGATATAATCATGATGAATCTTAATGTAACTCAAAATTTATTGCAGTAACTCATCTTAAGAAATAAAATAACACATCAAATGACAGCAATAAACAAACTCACAGAATTGCCGTAGGCTACGCCTTTGTTGATTGCTGCTAGCGCCCGAAGTAGCCTACCAATCTAGAAAACTACATTCTCGAAAATGCTGTAATGTACATGTACAGTTTAGGCTATGCGATCCCTTCAATTATTGTGATTCCAAATGTGTACAGTAATGTATTATATTTGCATTTTACTTTTAGAAGGCGCATTTCACCCATAAACTCGCTAAAATTATGTTTTTGCTGTGATTTTAATTTCTTAATTTCTCGGATGGACTGGTCCGGATAATTCGGGGTCCGGATAATCCGGGATACGGATAATGTGGGGTCCAAATAATCCGAGGTGTACTGTACCAAGATACCAAAATTCTTTTTTTGTAAAGATATTTTTAAATGGAAACTTATTGCGTCCAGCATTTTTTTGCTCGGGGTCAATAGTTAATATTAAATTAAAAAACCCCTGCTTATTTTGATAAGCTATTCTAATGCTAATAGGCTGTTTAAAAATAACATTTCAAATGGCTTAAGAGGAGGCTAAAGGCGATTTGGTGTTGCCCTCGCGGTCGAGATACTTACTAAAATTACTCCGCAATAATAATCGGAAAAAGTAGAGTGACGTAGTAAATACCCAGTTATTCTAAAATTGTGGTCTTAACTAGCATATCAAGTACTCTTTTCCACTTTTAAGTCCAAAATATAGCCACAGAGGCTGATATAATGTCGTCGCTCATTTATATAAAGTGGTTCAAACAGTAATGAATATAGTAAATTCATTCCGCACAAAAGGGTGTTTTCATGATTTTCGCGGGTTACAACATTGCGCAATACCTTATCCTGACGTTATTTTTCAACGTACGACAATAAGCTACGCATCAAAATGAAAAGAAATAAATTCCTTTCAATATTCATTTTTCATTTTTCCGATATCTTAACAAATACAAGAGTAATTTGCGTTAGAGTTCAAATAGTGGGTTTTAGCTAGTTGATATTTTGAGCTAAAATAACACGGAATGTAAAAAGAAAATGAAAAATGTACTACACGAACCTAGTGTTGAATTTATTTGTCTTCAAGGTGCAATAAAATTATTTTCTCTAAATTCATATATATCGCCAGAAAATGCGACCGCGTGAACACACACATCGCGGTTTACACACGCTTATCGCCGACCCCGCGGAGGAATATTTACTATATTCATTACTGTTTGAACCACTTTATATAAATGAGCGACGACATTATATCAGCCTCTGTGGCTATATTTTGGACTTAAAAGTGGAAAAGTGTACTTAATATGCTAGTTAATACCATAATTTTAGAATAACTGGATATTTACTACGTCACTCTACTTTTTCTAATTATTATCGCGGAGTAATTTTAGTACGTATCTCGACCGCGAGGGCGACACCGAATTGCCTTTAGCCTCCTCTTAATAGATCTTATTCAAATATAGGCCTTATTTCAAATATAGGTGAAATATGTCAACTCACAAAAAGGACACCTTTTAACCAGACATTGGATTAACCGGAATACACTCCACTGAGATGACATCTTTTTAGCTGAATGATTTTCTCCAACTCATCGATTTAACTAGACATCATCAGCAGAAAATGGACAGTTCTGTAATGACTATTCTTGGATAGTAAATTTCGGACCAGTAATTACCAGTCTAAAGTAGAGTATATCAGAGTTATTAGAATAATAATTTAATTTGGTTAAGGGAATTTGGTTTAACAAAAAAAAAAATTTATTTGAACGGGTCTTGGTCACGATGAGTCCAGTCTACTGTTAAGGGCAAATAAATAGGTTCTCACTTTCTACCTTCTTAACAAAAAAAATTATGTTTACTAAGTGGTAAAACTTAGGAAATTTTTGTAGTTTTTAAAAATGCCATATGAGCAAACTATACTGTACCACTTTTCCACTTGCATCACTGGCACGCCTGGCACATAGTAATTGTATTAATGAAACATACTCACATTGCTGCAAAAGCATCGTGTTTGGTATCAATTGTAACTGTCTTCACACCACAGTCTCCTTGGACCATTTTTGAAGATTATTTCTTGTTTCAACAAAGAAAAAAAATCAAGCGATTGTCCAGATGTAGTCGAAACAACAGTAGAAGAATTTTTAGCAATCTAAAACAAATGAAAATGGCAATGAGTAATTCAATATTTATTTTAATTGGATGAATGAAGAAACAAATTTTCCTTCCATAAGAAATACATGTAAATTTGTGTGTAAAATAAATGTCCAATGGGGCCAAAGCCTATTCACTTAAAGGAAAATAAGCTAGAGGCCTATTCATGAAAGCTCCATAAAATTTACCAATTTTACAACTTAGTCATAAAGGTGAGCTCATAAAGAAATTATTTCTTATGGGAATATTACAAATATGTGTTTTTCATGAGCTCGCCCAAGCCTTTATTTTGGACCTATATCTTCATTTGGCTTTTGGGTATGTTAAAATACAGTGTGTAAAAAAAGTCCCGGAACGGCTGAATATTTTTTGAACCGGATTGGTTTGAGGAATCAAACTTTGCACATTCACTCCTATATAAAAATACTACTTTCTAAGGTGTTTACTGACTCTTGGGCCCCGATGGGGGACGGCCCACAAGGAGTCGGTACAAAATCTTAAATGTAAGCTTAGGTCGATATGCACATAATTTTAAAGGGCTCTTCTAGTAGAGTTCAATGCCGCAAACCGCACTTCAAAAGGTCCATTCGTTACAAAATGGCGGCTGATCAAATATTTAATAGAATTTCAAAGTTTTCGCCTAAATATCGTCTAAAAAATGTTCACAGCCTATGTCTGGAGAATCATAACTCCGGGATTGAATGTGAGGCCTAACAGCCTATTTTTTAGGGTGCCGAAGAGGATATTAGCTCCAATGGGGGACAGCCTACGAGGAGTCGGTGCAAAATCTTAAATGTAAGCATGGGTCCAAATGCGCATCATTTTAAAGGTCTAATCAAATAAAATTCAATGCCGCAAACCGCATTTCAAAAGGATTATTGGCTAAAAAATTGCGGGTGATTTAAGTTTTCAACAAAAATACGTAGGCTTAGGTTTGTTACGCAATTTGATTTATTAAAACTTTTATTCCACCCCACTCCCCCCAACAAACCTAAACCTATGAACTTTTGTTGAAAATTTGTATCAGCCACCATTTTGTAAGAAATGAACCTTTTGAAGTGCGGTTTGCGGCAATGATCTCTACTTGATTAGCTCTTTCAAATGATGTGCATATCGACCTATGCTTGCATTTAAGATTTTGTACTGACTCCTTGTGGGCCATCCCCCCTTGGAGGTAATATCCTCTGCGGCACCCTAAAATATAGGATTTTAGGTCTGACATACTACCCCGGAAACAATTGTAAACAATTTTTAAGCAATCTTTGAGCGAACACTGTGCATTTCCTTTAGATATTTGATCAGCCGCCATTTTGTAACGAATGGACCTTTTGAAGTGCGGTTTGCGGCATTGAACTCTACTTGATTAGCCCTTTAAAATTATGTGCATATCGACCTATGCTTACATTTAAGATTATGTGCCGACTCCTTGTGGGCCGCCCCCCAACGGAGGACGAAAGTCAGTAAGTACCTCAGAAAGAAGTATTTTTACATAAGAGTAAATGTGTAAAGTTTTATTTCTCAAACCAATTCTGTTCAGAACATATTTAGCCGTTCCGGGACTTTTTTTACACACTGTATACATCTAGGAGGACATTGTATGTTTCCCTTTTTCAGGCAATTTTTGGGTGTAAAATGTCTTGGCTATTAATAAAGACCACCAAGTAAAAATTAACTGATGATGTTGCTTCTTCAATTTTTTTATCATTTGCAAACACTTTCCTCTCTAAAAATTCCCTTTACTTTGAAAAAGAAGGTACTCACTTGAGTCTAGGTAATGGCTTTCAGGAGTTGTCCGAAAATGTCTATTTTAAGTGGCAAGTTCAGGAACACCATTGTTTACAATGGGATTTTTACCATGTGTCATTTGTTTATTCATATGTCGAGTCACTGTAGGGTCTCACGATAGACTCGGAATAGTTTTTCTCCTCTAGACTTAAATTTAACATGGAGAAAGAGAAAAATTTAGTGGCCACAAAATACTGTTGCAAATTCATTTAAGTTCAGCAGAATTTTCAATGGACATAGCCATTCTGAAATGTTGTAGTAATGCGTGATCAGTCGGCAACGAGACTCGGCTCACATTGCGGCCGCCAGCTTTCCACTGCACTTTGGTAGTGATTAGATGTAGTGACAAAAAGTTCTTTACTTTTTGCACAACCCTCATATTTTATTCTAAAAAAAAATTCCCTGAAAATATTTGTTGAAAAGTAAGTATATTTTATAATTTACCTTCGATATACCCAGACAGCACAAATACGTTTATTTGACATCTAGTAGATATCTTAACCAAATATCTAATATCATCTCATAGATGTATATATCTTAGACTATATGTATAATGAATATCTATTAGACGTTCAAATGTCACACAATTATACGTCTATTAGACGTCTGAATCAGATATCTGTGAAACATCTAATGAACATCTGACAGATGTAAACAAAAGATATTTATTCAACATCTACAAAAAATCTTTAGACGTTGAAGAAAATGTCTATAGTAGTAATATAGACATTTGTTTAACCTACAAAAAGCGGTCACCCATCCAGTTTCTTCCATGCTCGATGTTGCTTGACTCAGGAATAGGCTGCTGTCTACTGATCCTCTTTGCTACGGCTGCTGATGAGTAATGGCGATGAATTTATAGCCTACTATTTGAAGAATCTCTAAGTAAGTGAGGCTGTGATGTTCTGGTTGTTAATCGTGGCACTATTTCTAATAATTTACCGACATGATTACTGTGATTTTAAATTTATTTATTTATTTTTATTGGTAGCAAAACTTCCTCGAGGTCACACCTGTGCTCTGCATAATATATAATTAATTAATTGTAGTACTCAATTACTCGATTGCGATTGTTTTATCCGAGCCACGCTTCCTAAAATGGGGTCTTAACTTTCACGGAAAGGTTATTTTTGGGTTTTGGGGCTGCCATTTACCCAAACAATTACACACGACTTTTGTCAAAGCCAAAGCCAATGGCAGAGCTTTTCACACTATTAAAGAAAACATCCGATCGACTACTCCTTTGTTGAAACGGCAATAGGGCGGAGAGATACATGAATAACGATACAGTCCTTCAGCGAAAAAAATAGTTCGCATTAACATTCCTAATAGTAGAGACAGTAACGAATGTTAACATCACAAATGTATACTAAAAACTTTATTTTGAGCTGAAGAGTATAATTAATTACAAATTACAAGGTAAAAACAACCGATCGATCTCTGACATTTTCACTACATTGAACAAGCACACAACCGATTGACTACTAATTTGTTTCTTCGATCAGTTCAGTTCTTTCCTTGCCACACACGGCAAGTTCAGATCTTCCGATTTTCTATGAACAGAAAAAATCCGCGTCACGTTACGAGTAAAAACAACATAATAGTTGTCAAGTTTAATCTTTTTTAACATATTTCCGTATTTAGTGGTATCTGTAAAAGGTAAACCTGAATAATAAAAAAATACCCAAGAATACAAAATTTTAAAAGTATAAAATTATGTAAATAAAGTAGTTATTGATGGTATAAATTTTTAAAATATTTTCCAAATAATTTACCGTAAAAACTTTTTTTGACCCAGACAGAATTATTGTTTTGCCTTTTTCTTTAACTTGTACAATTTTCCATATCGTATGAAAAACTGAACAAATACTGAGACACTCCAGTATTGAATAAACATCTATCATAAATCATATAATTATTAATACATCCAACCTTAGACATCTATCATACATCTAACCGTAAACATCTATCAAACATCTAACCATATATATTTATGCAACATCCAAAAATGTATACAGATGTATTTAGATATCTCTGGAATATTTCACATAGACATATATAAAACATTTATGAATAGATATTTAGTATATATCTTCTTAGGTATATAAATATATTTATACTTGGTTATATATCTACTAGATGTAGAGGTAAAGCTATAGGCATTTCTAGACTTAATAACAACAAAAATAGATATCTACTAAATATCTTGTGCTGTCTGGGTACTTATTAAACTAATTATACTAAAATTATTTCTTTGATGTTGAGCAAATAAAATAAGCTATATTCATGAAATCTCAACAAAATTTTCAGCAATTTTACATCTTAGTCATACAGGTGAGATCATAAATAGTTACTTCTTAAGGGAGTATTAGGGACACCCAACCAACGGTTAAAGTTATAGGGTAAACTTAACACCATACTGGATCACTTCTACCACTGCCACAATCAGATCATCAGTTTCTCAAGGGTGATGAGCAAGTTGGTCAACGTTGCATATTCAACACCAGAATTAATCTATATATTGCATCAGCGCCGGTCAGAAAAGCTAGTAATGTAATTAAAGTTTGATTGTTATCACACTTTAAAAAAATTTAAAAGGATACTACATAAAAACTGACTTAAGGCACGGCATCCTCATCTTGTTGGCTCACAATAGGTTTTAAGGAGCATCTGCATCTAATTACATTAAATAGTGTATTTAGTGACAGTACAAATTTTTTTCAATATTATTTTTTTAATAAAGTAAAAGTAAAAATCCAGTGTCCTAAAAAACATGCAACAAATTCATAAGATTAGCTTACCTATGGCACGCTGTGGATCAGAGTAAGAACAGTATACTCCTTGCGGTTTCCTGCGTTTCCCCTGCGGCTGCCTTTGTTGGTCACAAGGTTCTTACCCACCCTGCAGACAACAGGTTTAAAAAACACATTAGGTACGTCAATCAGTCAATCAAAATTTGTTTAAATCTAATTATTTATCAAAACAGTTTTTATTCATTCTGTATTCAGAGTGTAGTACTAAAATTAGCAGTTCAAAAAAAACAAAAAACACACACAAAAATTTGCACAAAAACAGCCTTATGGGAATTATTTAGATTGGGTGATAGGACTCAATCCTTATGGTTGGGAAGGGCGGGGGGGGGGGGCTATATGGTCCATTAATACAGTACCCCTCAGATTATCCGGACCCCATATTATCCGGATCGGTCCATCCGAGAAAATAAAAAATTAAAATCACGGAAAAAACATAATTTTAGCAAGTTCACGAGTGAAATGAGCCTTTGAAAAGTAAAATGAAAATGCAATACATACATACATTTGGAATCACAATAATTGAAGGAGCCGCAATACCTAAACATCATTGCATTGCATTACATCATTTTCGTGGCACTAGCAGGAATCAACAAAGTAGTAGCTTATGGCAATTTCGCACGTTTATTGCTGCCAATTTAGGTTACATGTTTACAGTTGTGAACTCTTTGAGTGAACTGGTATTGAGTTTCAAGGCGAGTGGTTGTAGAAGGAAAAAGTGGTTTCTTTAGAACAGAAACTGAATACTATCAAAAGATTTGACACAGGAAAATCAGGTATAAAATTAGCAAAGTAACTGGGTGTTGGGTCAAGTACATTAAGAGACTGAAGGATGAATCGAGCGCAATTAGAAAAATGGTACTGTATGCGGAACAAGCTTAAAAGACTTGTTCAGTCTTGTTACGCAGTTTTGCAGCATTAATTTAGCAGGGGCTATGGTAAGCGATCACTATTTAGGCGATATTGTAATGTCCTCGGATTATCCGGATTTTTTGTTATCTGGATCAGTGTTCTGCCACATTAATCCGGATAATCCGAGTGTGCTGTATTCGGTTTTAAATTGTTACGCTGAGTTGTTTTTAAAACTAATCACTATATTAGTAAAGGGTCAAACCCAAAATTCAAGTCTCGAAGTTGGCAATCTGCGACACGACAATAAGTGTGCTACGTCGGTGTCATGTGACGAGACGTTTACCAAATTGCCATGACAAGAGTTAACTGGAATTCTATGTCAACTTTGTTTAGATCATTGAAGCGGTGAGTCTCTAAACAAATTACAAACAAATTTACTGCAATACAATTTCGAGGTCAAATGGCATGACACGCAAAGATGAGTTCACTCTAAGACTTGTTTTCCTTGACCACGTCAAATTAATTGAGTCAGAATAGCTTAATTATGTCAACGAAATGACTACAGTGATCAAAGTGGGCAGTGAGAGCTGTTCCAAATGATGTGTCCATTTGAAAGTTGGCGCTGAGTAAGAAAAACGGAAAAATATCCAAATATGACAATAAAATTACCTAAAAATTGGAAATTTTTAATTATAAACAAAGCATTTAATTTAATGTAATTTTTCATGTGATTACAGTAGAGTCCCGCAAACCCGGACTTCGATAACCCGGAATTCTGGATAACTCGGAAAGCCTGCCAGAGCAATAAAGTGTATTGAGATTCAAGGCCAGAGCACGGTGTGACACATTTAAAACAGTTTTAGTTTTTCTTTCAGTTTTTTTTAACTAATATAGTTTTTATATTTTTTACTATGCAATAAATAAATGATTTCTTTTAGAAATAACAGAAACTATTCTTATTTTTTCTTATTTTTACTCATTTCCCGATAACTCGGAATTTTCACAAACCCGGACACCGTTCGGTCCACATTAGTCCGGGTTTGTGGGACTCTACTGTATTTCATTTGTTATTATTTTGATGGATGTGAGTTAATTTATTATGTTTGCTGACATTTATATACACTACAACACTATAATACATTAAACAAATGATTACTAAAAGAATTAATTGAATTAAATGTAAATCATTTTCAAAATACTTCTGTTTTACCACAATAATTTAACATTATTATACTAATATTATCAATTTATATTGTAATATATATGAATTGCAATTTAATAATTCTACTTTAATAGAATACCATCTTTATTCTTATATCGATCCTTAAAAGACATTTTAATTAATTTCTTTCTACCCAAAAAAAGAAATTAAAAAATTAAGGTTGATTGCTCAATCACTACCATTAAACTCTGCGAACCAGCTTTGTATAGTTTAATATCCATTAAATCAAGAATACTACTAGTAATGAAAAAAATAACAAAAAAATACTGTGAATGCAATTTTATTCAATACAGTGTGTAAGGCACCTTTTTTCAAGTACAACATATTGCATAATCTTAATCCCTCCTTTTTGTGGAATTGTGTTGATGAAATTATTGGCTGTAGTAAAAAGAAAAAACAAAAAGACATAATTATAGCCAATCCGCATGACAGTAATCAAATGATTACTGAACCATCCGACATAGCCAATGCTTTCAGTCAATTCTTCTTGAATGCAGCTCAGTCAACTAGCATAAACAATTCATTGCACTTGTCTCGGCATTATAGGGCTTTTTTCCCTGAAATTTCATGCATAGATTCCTTTTTTATCTTTCCAACAGACAAAATAGAAATCAGCAACATTGTAAATAGTTTAAAAAATAAAAAATCTACTGGTGTAGATGGCCTGTCAGTACACACAATTAAATCAATTTGTCCTCATATTGCAGAGGTTTTAAGTTACTTGTTTAATTTGTCTTTTATTCAGGGAGTTGTCCCTGATGAACTCAAGTCTGCGATAGTAGTTCCTATTTATAAAAAAGGGGATAACACATCATTAAATAATTATCGTCCGATTTCTTTACTACCTGTCTTTTCAAAAGTTCTTGAAAAATTAATGAAATCTCGTCTGCTAAATTTCTTAAACAAAAACCAATTTTTTAGTGAAAACCAATTTGGTTTCATTGCTGGAAAATCAACTGACGATGCTTTAATTAAGTTTTGTTCATCACTGTATGATGGTATAAATAAAGGTCTTTATGTAGCTGGTCTGTTTATCGATATCACAAAGGCATTTGACACCGTTAACCATGATTTACTGCTGCGAAAACTATGGAACTATGGAATAAGAGGTACGCCTCTATCCTGGTTCACGAGTTATTTATTTGATAGAAATCAAGTAGTAAAAATCAAGGATATTTTTAGTTTACCGGCTAAAATAAACTGCGGGGTTCCTCAAGGCTCAGTTCTTGGGCCGATCCTATTTTTAATTTATTGCAATGACTTGTGTCAGGGAGTGTTCAATGGAAATTTAACTGCTTTTGCGGATGATACTGCGTTTTCATACAGCGACTCATCAAAAATTGATTTATTCTCAAAAATTCAGGATGATTTAAATAGATTAAAATACTGGTTTGATGCAAATGGTTTTGTTCTTAGTTCAAAAACCAAACTCATGACCTTCAGATTACGCAATAAATATTCTTTTGACAATCCTCTTGTATATAAATGTTCAAAATGCCTTGATCAAAATTGTTTTTGTAGTGCTGATTGTCTAGAAATTGAACATGTTTTGGGTATAAAATATTTAGGAATCCACTTTGATAGCGAGCTAAGGTGGGAAATTCATTTGGACAAGTTGAAAAAAGCACTTTTGTTATTGGCCAGAAAAATGTTTTTGTTAAGGTCGTTTTGTTCTATCGAGGTCTTAAAAAATGTATATTTTGGCTTGATAGGTTCTAAGATTCAGTATGGAATTGTGTGCTGGGGATACACTCATTTAAATTTGTTAAAACCAATTTTAAATATCCAGAAGAAAATTATTCGCTGCATCTTGAAAAGACCAATGATGGAACCATCATTTCCTTTATTTAAACTGTTAAATATACTTCCTCTGAGACACTTGTATTTTTATAGGATTTCAAAAACATTTTACACTAAATGCCATAAATGGGGTTTGGTGGAAAGGGGTTATAATTTAAGACAACAGCGAACCACTTCGTATATCATTCCTTTGCCTAGATTAGAATTTACACGTCATTCTTTTGATTACATTGCTCCCACTCTTTTTAGTAAAATACCTAATGAAATAAAAGGATGCAGTAGTCTTAAAAAATTTCTGAATTCTCTTATTAAATGGTTATTTGAATTCCCTGACATAGATAGTTTGTTTGTATTTAATATTTAAAATTCCAGCAGTTGATTATTTTAGATTAGTATTATTACGTCAATTCAGTTAGTTTAACTCATCTGTTGTTTTTGGTCGGTTGGCAATAAGTAGTTTTTTGCTTTATTTCTTTTGTTCTTGCACTTTTATTCAATTTTTTTTTGTTTAACTATCAGTTGGTTTTAGTTTAAAACTAAAGGTGCATCGGCCTGCATCTCTTTCTTATTAAAGTGTTGGTCACCCCGACACAGGCTCTGCCTATGGGGGACCTAATTTCTGACCAAGCATTTTGTAATATTTTTATTTTTATTTTTATTTTGTTAAGTTTAATTTTGATTTACCTTATTGAATTTGTAAGAACAAGGCATTATTGTATTATTTTTAGTTCCTTTCAAGAATATAGTTACCTATATATTTTTACCTATTTTGTTTCATATGCTGCAATGAGTATTTTTAAATTTTATGCTTATTTTTATTTATTTATTTATTTTTTATTTCATGAGTTAGTTACTCGCCTGTTCATTTGATATGATGAAATGTTATAAACTTTATTGTATATGTTTATTCTATGTCTGTACCAGCTTGGTTGGAAATAAATTATTTCTTTCTTTCTTTCTTTCTTTTTTCAACTCCTAACGATTAAGATAAAATCTAACTACATCTAGATTAAATATTACTTTTGGCCCATCGTACCTTACGGTTGGAAGAAAATCCGTCCTTCGTTGAAATAGTAAAACCTTCATGGACACACAGGAGGGAAAGAATCAGAGCAAAGCATTAGAGCAAACAGACGGTAGGCAGGGGACTCCTGGCTATTTATACGGACCTGTCCTTGGTTGGAGCCACCAACCACGTCACCATGCAAACCAGTTCCAACATCTTCTCTACCTGTAAACACTGAATTATTCATGTGTGACTTTGAAGTTTAAATCCAACACGACTAGTAAAAATTGTTAAAAAAAGTTTCACAACAGAGACTAAAATTCACAAACAACAATTACACTTAGGCCAGTAAAATTAGATAAAAAGTTTGTCATGCCTGGAAAAAATTCCCGGAAAGCTGGAAATTGTCTAAATCTTTCCATTTCAAATCTGAGTATACGAATCTGAAGTTTGCCCCATTATTCCTAGTGTGCTTTCGACCTGGGACAAAAAAAATATCACAGTTTTGGGCCATTTTTTATTCTTTTGTAAATAAGTAAAAAACCGTTGTGAGGTATGTTTGTATACAGGGACGTAACATCCACTGTATCAAGAATAGTGTCTTGATTTAAACGCTGTTGGATTTGTTGGCTGATTCTACATAAAAAGTTTAAATACAAGAATTGTAGAGGACAAAATTCTGCATTTATTGTGTACCTTCTGATAAAGATACTTTGAATAGTAATTGATTTATGGTATGTTAAATAAAGTATCTTAGTTAATCTTACAGATTTACTCGAGTTTCAGCATTAATATACCATTTTCAAAATCTTCTATATAGAACATAAATTGGTCGTCAATAATTTAAAACAGTTAAAATACATACATTTAGGTTACACAACACACATGGACACACGCGACACATTACCGGCCGGTATGATACGAGCTACAGACCCAAAAAATTATCATGGTAAAAGATAATTGATAATAGTATGGTATTAATTTATCTTAATTTGTCTATAATATTATAGATGCAACAATATTTCTGTGTTTGTTGCAAATCAAGTCGACTTTAACTAGATAAAGACACATAACTAGTTTTATTAAGATATATTGGGAGATAAGGAAGGTGTTCAATTTTATTGATTTCCCATAAGGTTAACATTGGGAAGGTGAGTACCACGCAGGTTTGCTGCCTCAAGAATATATAAATTTGGCAAGTGAATTGAAGACAGTTTTAAGGTATGTAACCTTTTTTTTAATTCAAATTCATATACTTGGATGTAAAACGGAAAGATTAAGATGATTTCCAGCTTTCTGGGAATTTTGTCCAGGCTCAATCTTATTTTTACTGGCCTAACTATTATTATAACACTATTTTTAGCGAATTTCCCCTATAGGGAAGAAGCTGTTACCGTAGGTCTCATGGTAAGACCTAAGCCCGAGACCATCATAACTTTTCCTCTTGAGGTCCCCAGATGCCAAAAACACTATTCGTCCATTTTCATAAATATATATATATATATATATATATATATATATATATATATATATATATATGTCTTTAAGCACGATAACTCGCGTAAAAATGGTCCGATCTTAATGAAATTTGGCATGGACGTGTAAAGTAGTAATTATTCCCCCCAGAAGCAAAAAACACCATTCGGTTGAATTTATATATATATATATATATATATATATATATATATATCTATCTATATATAAATATGTCTGTTAACATGATAGCGGCCGTAAATATGGTCCGATCTTAATGAAATTTGGTACAGACGTGTAAAGTGGTAATCACTCGGACGAGTTTGTGAACCAGCCCGATCGGACCACAGGAAGGGGGGGTAAACCCCCCCAAAAATGGGTTTTTTGAGTTTTTCACATAGAAAAATTAAATTTATCAAATTTTTGTTGGCACCATTGAATTCAGCTCAAAAAAACAAATAATTTAGTATTTTGAATCACTGCTCTATGTCCATTGGTTACCGAGATATTGAAAGTGGTAAACACAGTATGTTGTCCCAATGTTAACCTTATGGGAAAATAGGAAAAATTCTATATCTCGCTTATTTCTCAACATATCTTGGTAAAACTTGGTAAATGGCTTCTTCTAGGTCAGATCTACTAAATATTGAATTAAAACGACCCAGTTTTAAAATTCCCATAGCAGCAAACCTGCATACTCATTCCCCATGTTATTCTTATGGGGCTTACAAAAACATGTCAAATCTCGCTATGTTGGATCGAAATATGTTGTTTTGCATTTGAAATTCGCTTAGTATGCAGGTCTGCTACAACGAGGGTATTTGACTTTTAATCTGTTCTCAAGGAATATGATTAATAAATGATTCTGATTCTGTAAAAAATATTACCATTAATATGTATAAGGAACTTTGGAGAAAACCATAAGTCTGACACCTATCAACTCCATATTTGAATGACAATTTTTCTTAAGGGCACGAATATAAAGAAAAGGGTTGAGTTTATAAGATTTCATATGGAGTCACTAGTTCAAGGTCCCTAATTTTATTCAAACATTTGGTGTTTGCCGATTGCTTCTTGTTATAAACTATATTTGGATCAATATACATTACACTATGCATAGAAAGGATAACATTATAACAATAATTTTATGGGGTTTTATGTTCTATTGATTTTAAATTTACTACAGCAACTTTTCAAATCATGCTGACCTCCAACCTTTGATGGTTTTGTGGTCATGAACAGAAAAACTCCATTTTAGCAAATTTTCCCTATAGGGAGGAAGCTGTTACCGTAGGTCTCATGGTAAGACCTATACCCGAGACTATCATAACTTTTTGTTTTGAGGTCCCTAGATGAAAAAAACACCATTCGTTCATTTTCATAAGTATATATGCATATTTATTTAATTCTTGTTTTAATAATAAATGCAATATTATAATACAAATATGTTACATTTATTAAAATATAAATATAATAGTATATATAATATAATATAAATATAAATATTTATATACTCAGTTCATCTTTATTATTTTAATAAATAAAATAATATATATATATATATACGTACTTAAAACTATTGAATAACAAAACAGTTATTCAAGCAGACTTAAATGATTACTTAGCTGAGTGTATTCGTCAGTTATCTAATAAAAACTCCTACCAAAAGTTGAAGGAAGACCCAACGACAGAGTATAATGAAAGAATCACTCATTATATATTAAAATATGGTAAGAATGAAGGACTAAATAAAAAGACAGTGGATCTGTTAGTTACAAATCACCCACACACTCCTACTTTTTACATGTTACCCAAAATTCACAAGAACATTAGGCCTCCTCCTGGACGACCCATTGCCGCTAGTTATGGAAGTCCAACTGAATGAATTTCGGGTTACATAGATGACCAGCTACAACCCTTAGTAGAAAAAACCACCCTCTCACATAAAGAACATGGACGATTTTTTAAACAAAATAAATCAAATCCAACAACGTTTAAATCAAGACACTATTCTTGATACAGTGGATGTTACGTCCCTGTATACAAACATACCTCACAATGAGAGCATGGAAGCAGTAAGAGAATATTTAAATACTCAACCAAGTAATATCAAACCCTCTACTAATTTTTTACTTGGTCTGAAGAAGTTTATCCTGACAATGAACGCATTTGGATTTCGATTTCAAGACGAGTAGTACTTACAAATAAAAGGAACCGCCATGGGCACATGGCCGGGTCCAAGCATGCTAATTTATAAATGGGAAGAATTGAAGATAATTTTTTTAAATCACAAGAATATTTACCTTTATTATGGTATAGATTTATAGATGACATTTTTTTCATTGGCAATACACGGTCAGGATAAACTAAATAAATTTCTTGAATCTCTAAATAGTTTTTGCGTATTGCAATTCACTTGGTCCTATTCTATGACCTCTATTACATTTTTAGATGTTGATATTTATCTAGAGTCAGGATTTTTAAAGACCAAACGTCATATAAAAGATACAAACACAATGCAATACCTAAACTACGGAAGCCGTCATCCAACTTACATAAAAAAGTCAATAGGTTCAGGTGTGCGTCATTTTAGTATACTGTTATCAAGATCGAAGACTATTATTTTCTATACTATCAATTGTACCAAATATTAGGATTAAGAGTATAAATAAACTCTACCTATACAAGGAATATGTATTTTTGTTTTAAAATCATGTAATTCATATTCATAAGACCGTCCTCATAATTAGACCAGTTCGAAAATTGTCAACCAGGAAAAATTGTGGTTCGGATCCCATGTTCAATTGTAGGTCCCTTAGTTGCCATTGTCTGTTGGGCTATTAATTAACAGTCCTGTCTAAGGAACATGTCAGCCTTAGTCAGTAACAAGACTACAAGATCGCGCCACAATTATCCTTCACTCATCTGTCATTCATACTTGGCTTAAAATACCTACCTGGGTAGGTCGCCATTTCAAGTAATGTATCTAATGTAATTAATGCTGTGAGGCTTTTACTTTCGATTTTACGCTGACCTGTAACAAATAAAATTTTTTTACTGTCCAATAATGCTGTCTCAAAATTTCCCCAAGCCTCAAAAATGATGTCTAGGGTACTGGCTACAAATTGCCCCAGTCAGGAGTTATTTAGCTTATGTTAGTGGGTGTCTCAAAATTCCCCCGGGCTGTCTCATAATTTCCCCATTGGCCTGGGTAATGATGAGACACGTTATTTTGTGTTTTTGTTGCAGCTAATTGATTAATGTGGATGTAACTCTTACCACATATCTAGTTGCTAGCTCTTACCACTCAGTTCAGTTGATTTAGCAATTAGCCATGATAACAAACATGGAAATATTGTTGCATCTATAATGTATAGACAAATTAATTTTGACACATGTACCATGTACCACAGCCTTTTTAATAGATATCTCATTAAGTCAATTCAATTTAATATTTAATTCTTATTTTTCTATTATAGCTTAGTTGCTTCTACTAGCCAACATTGGTTTAATAATTTAATTACATGCAGTATTTGTTCCACAGACATCCAACAATCCACAGTGAAATAACCCTTCATTGCATTACAATTTGCCTTGGTGTCCAGACAAGCAGAGGGAATGCTATTTGGATCTTCATGTACTTTATCTTCTGTTAGTTGAATATGTTCTTCTATTGCAATCCTTGCATTTCTTTTAGAGACATACCAACAAAGCATTTGGAGAACTTTCTGCAGAGTCTGCAGTTGTTATGAAATGGCAAGGCATTGCTCAATGTTCTTTTTTTTGGGAAGCAGCCCAATCACAGTTAAATCTCTGCCATTGGGTCTAACAATTCTTTTAATTTTTGATGGCGTGATTGGGAGGTTCTTTAGAATTCTACATTGATCATTGTTGAGTGTTTATATGTCTGTGTAGAGAGTATTTTAATTTTTCCTGTCTCGTTAATTTCTGTATCTATAATTTTAAGGTAGTTGTGTTCTTGCAGTACCACATACTCACATACTGATGGTCTTCTGCTCCACCACTCGTCAGCTCAATCTGGTCCTCATTTGAGTCACTACTCAGCATTAACATGCCTCCATTTGTATCTGTGTGTCCGAAATAAGCAGTTTCATCAACTTCTTCTTGAGATACCATTACTTGCACACTATGCCTTTTTTCAAGATTGACCGGTATTACAGATAGTGTACTTCTATATTCTTTTCCCACACACATTTCAACTATATATCTTGCATTGCTTGTGATCTTTGTAAAGTCAATTTTATTAATTCACCCAGTCCCCTGGAGGCAGTTTCTAAACGATGTAAAGTTCCGGCCAAATCATTAGGCGGGTGGCGAAAAATAGAAACTCCAGCTGTATAAATGACTTGATGTTAGACACCTACGCTCCTCTACATAGCTAAGTAGTTGGACATATTTCCAACAGATAGAAGCACATTAACTCGGGTACGTTTGGAGAACTTACTCAGCTGATGTGGAGAACATAAACAAAGAACATAACTGTCTATAACTTCAGATGCGTAAATGATTGGCCAAAAACATATTTTGAACGCCAGCAGCGCACTCACTCACCCGCCTAATGATTTGGCCGTAACTCTAGGTGAATTAATAAAATTGACTTTGTATTTTGTAATACTAAGATTCCGTTTCAAAACCGTAAGGATGCAATGGAGATGACTCGTAGCTAGTGACTAGTGATTAGTAGCTAGTATTTGTGATGCGCGTTTAGAAACACCCCCCAGTTAGAGTCTCTCTTTGGTTATTATGACGTTGACAGATGACAGAGATCGAAAGTTGAGGTTAATAATAAATAATTTAATTAATCAACTGACAGCGTTTGTAACTATCGATAATCACTTGAGAACTCAGGTAAAGAGATTATTGTGTGCCTAGTTATGCACTATTTATTAATTAAATCAGTTGTTTGTAAAAAGTTGGTTCATAAGAGGTTATGTAGGATATATCTAGGTAGTGTACCAATATTGTTTCTTTGGGACTAATCCTTTTACTGACTATTGCAATCTTAAATTTTTATTGAACTGAAGGATAATAATTTTCCAATAATTTTCTTACATTGCATTGGTTTGTTGGTAATGGTACTTTTTAACGAATTTCCCCTATAGGGAAGAAGCTATATTACCGTAGGTCTCATGGTATGACCTAAGCCCAAGACCATAATATATTTTCGACTTGGGGCCCCCAGAAGCAAAAAAACACCATTTGTTTGAATTTATATATATACCATTGTGTGTGTGTGTGTGTGTGTGTGTGTGTGTGTGTGTCAGCGCGATACTGGCTGTAAAAATGGTCCGATCTTTATGAAATTTGGTACAGACGTGTAAAGTGGTAATCAATTGGACGATTTCGTAAACCAGCCTGATCGGACCACCAGAAGTGGGGGTGAAGGGGTATAAACCTCCCCAAAAATGGGTTTTTCACATAGGCCTAGAAAAAGGTAATTGTTCACTTTCCAATGGTTGTCTAGAAATTGAAAATTTTTTTTTCTAAATGCAGGAAATTTTGCGCTGATTTCGGAAATGATAGTCGTTTTCCACGGAAAACGTCGGAAAATGCCAGAAAATCGGAAAAACTGGAAAAAAACTTTTTTAAAATGGAAATAGGTCATGTGGGTACTCAAATTAATTGGGAAAATGAGCTGAACAAGAATATGCAAGAATTTTCAAGATCCGACAGGCATTAATGGAGTTACGGCCGGAAAAGCATCGGAAAAGCCGTAAACATACTTTGTCTAAAACATATCATGTGGGTACTCAAATTAAAGGAAATTGCACGCTGAACAACATTCAGCAATAGTTTTCATGATCTGACTCAGAATAGTCGAGGTAAAACCAAAAAACATAAAAATTGATAAATCGACGTACTTAATTTGTTTAAGTTATGTGAAGATGGATTTGGCTGGAATAAATTCGATAGGGGTTGGTTATGTTAATTTAGGTTGTATTTGGTTTGGTTAGGTTAGGTTATGTTATGTTGTGTTGAGTTGCATTATTTTAGGTTACATTAGGATTGGTTTAAAACGTTAATTAAGGCAAGGATAAGGTTTTTAAAGTAAGAATGTGATATTATAATCCTAATCTAACAATACCAAACCTAATTTAACCTAACCAAACCTAATATAACCTAGGGAGGGCCTAACCAAATTTAATATAACCTAACCAAATTCAATATAGCCTAACCTAATCAAACCAAACCTAACATAGTCTAACATTACCTAACTATACCTAATATAGTCTGAGCTAACCTAAACTAACCTAATCTAACCAAACCTATCTTTAGATCCCACAATTTAGCGTAACTCACCTAAAACTAACCCATTTTGTGCAAATCCATGACTTTTCCAGCACTTTTCTGGCCATAACTCCGGTAATCCGCGTCTGATCTTGAAACTCTTGTATATTCTTCTTTATCTCAATCTCCCGATTAATTTGAGTACCCACATGACCTACTTCCGAGCCAAAACATATTTTTCCGTTTTTCCGATTCTCCGGAATTTTCTGACGTTTTCCGCGGAAAAAACTATCATTTCCGGAATCAGGGCGTTATTTCCTACATTTTGAAAAAAATAATTTTCAATATCTAGACAGCCACTGGAAAGTGAACAATTACCTAGAAGATTAAAAATGATACATTTTTGGATTTTGCCATTGAATTCAGCAGCTTGAAAAAACAAACAATTTAGTATGTGAATCATAGCTCTTTGTCCATTGGCTACTGAGATATTGAAAGTGGTAAACACAGTACGTTGTCCCAATATAAACCTTATACGAGAAGTAAGTAAAATTCTATATCTTGCTTATTTCTCAACATATCTTAATAAAACTTGGTTTGTGGCTTCATCTAGATGAGATCTAACGTATATTAGTCTAAAATCCCTAAAGTTTCATTTTTGTGGCAGCAAACCTGCACACTCTTTCTCCATATGTTCAAATTCAAATTCAAAATTCATTTTATTTCACAAAAATTAAATATTAATAATTTATATAAAATCCAAGTGCAAATCGCACGCGTGGATTTGAAACATTTTGCATTGTTTTATTAATTATATGAAGTGTTCACAGTCCATTGGTTTCCACTTTACTATCTTCGATCTGGGCTATCTTGACACAAACATTTAAATTACAACCATTACATTTATACCCTGAACAATATAATTTAAATAAATAAATACCCATAGACAAAACATAGACTTACAAAACTAAATAACAATTTTACCCTCAATAATATGGGCTGACCTTGTGTAGTTCCACTCTGTGGAACTACACAAGGTCGAAAACTTGGATTTTATGTTATTAGCCCAACACTAATGATATATCCGAAAATCAAAACCACCTGACCTTTTTCATGGCAGCCCCTTATTTTCTGATGTCGATATTTACCGGGCTATAATTTTGTTGGCTTTATTTTACGTAAATCACTCAATTTTCAATCTCTGGTTTTGATTGACTTGGGAAATTAGATATTAGGATTGAGTGTTAGATATTTGGAACAGTGGGGTTCTAGTGTAATAAAGCTAGGCTACCATTTTCTAGCTCAAGATACTTTGCGGGGACTGATTCACTTATGAAATTAATTATTTACATTAAGAGCATGACATTTGAAAAAATAAAAACAAAACCGTCATAGGTTTTTTATATGAGATAATGTCTGTGAAACATCTGTGTGAACTAAAACAACATCACTGGAATGCTTGAAGAGAACTCAGCACATAATTTCTAATGATCTACCTTTCCCTTTCCTGGGAAATCCACTCAAATAATTTCATCAAAACCATCCACGTTTAACCTCTCTAGTAAACCCACAGTTAAAATTGGTAGGTATAAAATTCTAGTTTGATTTAGCCTAAGTAACTTAAACGGTTTGCTTAAATGCAACTTAGATAAACATCAGTTTCAAACTAGGCTAAATACTTATGTATTTGATGTTTTTGTGCACTCCTTTCTACCCCTCTCACTACCGATGGTGCAATTTGATCAGTGTCAATAATATTTTTCAATGGTACCGTACAATTTAATATTGGCATGAACCGCAACACTGGAGTAAAACTCGAGCTTGCAATGATATGCCAGTATTGTGTAAATTTTAAATTTTCTCTAGAGCCTGATTTACATGGGTCTATGCGCCTAATAAAGACAGTTAAAGACAGGGCAAGTTGGTGTCTCTAACCTCTATTTATCCTGTGTAACTCACCTGCCAAACTCAACCCTTGACTCAACCTAATCTCAAGATCAGGTGTCATAATCACACGTTTGCAAAATTTAATTTATTTATGTTGTTGGTTTCAGATTTACTTACATAGAAATGGAGTCAGATAATAAAGGACTGTCTAAAAAAATAAAGTTTAGATCGATATCTACAACCACAGAGCCTTTATTAAGTTTTTCAAACAAGATTGAAGACATAAATTCTCGACAAAGATCACAGTCTGAACAAAAATACAAGTCAAAAGGTAAAAATGAAATTGGAGAAGGTGGGTCATAATTATTTCACTCTTTGTAGTGGTTTGATAATAAACCTTGCATGTCAATTTCAAGGATACTACCAGTAACACAAAAAGGGCCTTAACAAAACCTTTTTGATATCTGTTTTTTTTATAAAAAATATAGTCACGATTAATATGCTTCATAATTTTATAAAATTTGCAGTAGACTATATCCTTTATGAACTCAACCTTTTTCTTCGTATTTTCATGAATAAAACTTAAATATAAAACTATGAAATTTCCAATATTTTTTCTAACTGCTTTGTTTTTACTTCCTCCCCTTTATACATAGTATATGGAGAAAGTATTGTTTTTGTAAAAATTTTCGAATTTGAGTTGTCAGTGTATATATTGGTTTTAGTGCCCCTGAGTCCAAAAAAGTGGTTTTCGGAGTGGTGTCTGTCTGTCTGTCTGTGCGTGCGTGTGTGTGTATGTGTGTGGATTTGTGGATGTAAACAAAGCTAGAGACAACACCAGTGGTCCGATTTTCATGACATTTGGCATGTAGATATAAAGCTGTGGGGTATCTCCAGGCGCTTTAACATTTTTTGAATTTTTTATTTTTAATGGTATTTACCCCATAAAACCCATAAAAAACTACAAAAATCCAAGTTTCTCAAAAACAGCTCATAACGATTTTGATAAAAATTTCATGATATTTAGTGCTTAAGATGACATACAAAATGACAAAACCCGCATGTCTGTAAAAATTCAGGTTCAGAAGATATTGGGGCTTGTGTTAAAAAATTAATATTTTTGAAATTTCACAAAATCTGTAACTTCTAAAGAAAAGATACTTGCAACCATTAAATTTGGCCTGAAATAATCCAGTAATCTTGAATCATTAGTCTACGTCAACTGATTGCGGAAATAATTTAATTTTAATTACCTTTTGGTAGCCTGAAGGTGTCAATTGTAGATACAAGCGGCGATACGCGTTTCGTACTATTTACAGTACATCATCAGTCGCATCCGACACAGGTTAAAACAGCTCACATGAGTGTTTGTCAGAGTTTAAATAAAACAATCGTAGACACAATACATAGTTTACAAAACACCTTTTTTTATGGGGGACACGGATATCTAACATTTATGAAGAACCGACACACAAGTGCACTTTCGGAGACGACGGACAACCGGTACCGCACAAAGTTGTAGGCCTACTGGTCATCGCTCCGTGGTCGCTTCGTGACATCACCAGTCAGCTGTTATGAGCTGATGCATTGTCCTCTTCCTCTAATTTATTATACAGGCGATAAATTATTTTGTCTTATACAAAATAAGTTATTTAAGTTATTTATTGTATATAGCAAAGTTACTTTTGTCAAACAGCTTGATGGATTTTTTAACTGAGTTTTCTTTATGTCTATGCATTTTGTTTCCTACAGTTCTTTATTTTATATTTTACAGCATTTTTTTGCTTTTATTATAATTCCCCCCCTGACTTAGTTTAGGTTAAGTAGATGAAATTCAAATTACTGAGGTTCAGATCAGTTGGGTTCTACTGTAATACAAAATCCTGTCACTCGTTTCATATATTCAATATCTCATTAAATTTCATCCATAACTAATTTATGATTTGGATTTTTGATTAATTTTGTTCTAGAAGCCCCATATAAAACATGCCTGAATAGATTGTGTCAGCACACTATTGATCAATAACGAATACTGAGAACCGAAGACCAATCTTTTCTTTAGTAAATTTGTTGTTCTTATTTTCAGAAGAACCTGCACCTTCATTACTCAAATTTTTGGGAGTTGAATTAACACGGGGTTATATATTAGAACACGATGAAGAACAATATTCTGCTAGAAGAGAAAAGGTTTACAGCTTCGCTAGGATTCCTACAGAAACCGAAAAGTTTATGGCCTATGGATTTTTTCAGGTATGTTTAGGTGTATCTTGGGACCACAAAACCCATCGTTTACCTTTTTGCTGTAGTAGAATTAATACAACTATTAAGCACGAGAGGGTGGGAAATTTCACTTATCTTTCACCAGCGACACTTTTTTTTCAAGTAAACAAATGAAAAACGAGTACAAGATCCAAGGTCCTGCCAAGTATGTCATTGGGTGGAGCATTTTGTTTTTTTGTCACATTGTTGTTTCTCATTGGATAAATAAATTGTTTTGTTGTTGTCGTTATTTTGTTTTAAAAGTATTTTGATTGCCCACTAGATAGACTAATGAATTTTTGAAGATTTCAGAATTCTTCGTATGCTTCCATCTGCCTTCATGGGATTGGTCTGTCGTTGGCGAATTATAAGTATATAAATTACCCTCCCTCTCCCGCTTTGTAGTTGTATCAAGAGGAACTGACCAAAAATAATATTTTTTTTAAATTTTAGTTTCAGATTCTTTGTTTTATGCTGAAAAAGATATATATACAGTATGGTCGCGGTAGTCCAGATATTTGTTTGCAAGGGCTTGTTCGGATTATTAAAGTTTTTAGTTTTTTTTTTTAAAGAGGGTGGCGGCCTCTTCTTTACCTTGCCTTTGCCCCGCCCACAAAGACTATTGATCTGTGCGTGAACGCTATCAAGCAAAGCCAAGGAGTGAACCATTACAGTACAAGGGTGAACAGTACTGCTAAAAGTATGCGACAAGCTCAGGTCTCGAACCTGCGATGCTTTGAGGCCACAGTTCCGAAGCCAAGTGCGCTACCAACTGTGCCACCGGCTCACTAAATTGTTTGGACTATCAAGGTTTTACTAAATATGAATAAAATTGTCAACAAAACTTATTGTAATAAAAAGACACGCAGATAATAACGTTATATAATATAATAAGATAAAACCATTTTTATGATCGGTAGATTGAAATATAGTAGAGTCCCAAAAACCCGGACTAATGTGAACCGAACGGTGTCCGGGTTTGTGAATATTCCGAGTTATCGGGAAATGAGTAAAAATAAGAAAAAATAAGAATAGTTTCTGTTATTTCTATAAGAAATCATTTATTTATTACATAGTAAAAAATATAAAAACTAAATTAGTTACAAAAAAAAACTTAAAGAAAAACTAAAACTGTTTTAAATGTGTCACACTGTGCTCTGGCCTTGAATCTCAATGCACTTTATTGCTCTGGCAGGCTTTCCGAGTTATCCAGAATTCCGGGTTATCGAAGTCCGGGTTTGCGAGACTCTACTGTAATTATTTTCAAAATCTTAATATTAGGGACAAAACTCTTAAAGATTTGTTAATACTAACAAAAAATTCAATATGCTTAAACCAGATTATGACTTCTTATTGAAGTAATCAGTAATTTTCATTTGGGAAGTTTTCCTAATACTTGCAGCAAATGACTTGTCACGTAACCTCCGTAGAAGTATTACAGTAGACGCCCTCTAGTTCGGCCACCTCGGGACCGGACCATCGACGGGACTACAAAATGGCCGAACTATCCGGATGTACTATCAAAATGCAAAATAATCCTATTAAATTCATTACCTATGCTTCAGAATCAACAAAACACATAATTTAAACGTGTTTACAGTGTTTAATTGCCAAAGAAAATTTTTTGATGGCTCTCTATTGCGACGAACTGTCATATTGCATCACTCGTAGATAGGTATGTTTTTTGCTGATACCGTACAGAGGATATAGAGTAAACAGAGAAACTCATCACGAACTTACTGTAGGAAAATTTGTTTTGCTAAGTTTTTGTTCCATTGTCACAAACTTGTGTTTACGTTTTTCAACCATGTTAAAAAACATTTTTCTCAAAGTAAATTCGTACACGTATAGCTTATAATTACTCGCAACGTTCACCCCTGAAATCAGTCCTTGTACCTAACAGCGAAAAATGCAAACACAAAATCCCAGATCAAATCTTACTGTACCTAGAGTCCTTTGATTTAAAGTATAACAACATCCATTAGTGAGGTCAAATGTGTATCACTTACAAGCCTGCCCATAAACTAAAAACTAAACTGACATAAATAGTTTACTTCTACGGCCGGAAACTAAACATTCAGGATAAATCCTGTCGAAGATCATTACCCCACGGTGCGTCGTGGCCATATGACGGGTATGAGTAACTCTCCTAGGACCGGCTGGACCATCCGGCGGCCGATCCAACCGGAGCCGAACTAGAGGACGTCTACTGCAGTTCTAGTAATGACGTATCATTTTCGTCTACCCAAGTGAGTCAGCTGTTGACTGCAGCCGTGTGACTCATTCGCTGGACTTGCACCACCCCCTCGCCAATGCCATCTTCATCAATCAGTTTGGTCTCTCCACCTGATCAATAATTTCGTTGTCATTTAAAACTTCGTGGCACTCTTTACTCTCATCTTCAATCCACTCTTTCACCTCTTCAGTTGTCACTGGTTTGCCTTTATGGACATCATTTAAAACAATAACAATGTCTGATTCAACAGTGTTTACTGAAGTGGATTGTTATTTTGGTTCTGTTTCATTCTCTGGACATTTAGGAAAAGGTCATAATTTCGTCCACGATGACACAATATTTGCTTGCATTGTTTGTTCCCAAACTTCCGCAACTTATAAAATGGCATCTTTTATTGTCAAGGACGTGATTGCACTCTCAATATTGTTGCCTGTTGACATTACATCGTACAAAAAGTTTTTCTTATAATGAAGCTGTACTGCGTAAATAACACTCTGGTCCATAGGCTGACCCAAAGCGGTAACATTTGGAGGTAAAAACTTTGTGTGGATCATTTTATTTTCACTAATCAAGTCAGACTCTGGAGGATGACTTGGGCAGTTATCAATAAGCAGTAGTGCTTTTTGGGGTAAGCCTTTTTTTTAAGATGGTCTTTAACTTGAGGCACAAATTCCTTGTGAAACCATTCTTTAAAAATATCTTGAGACATCCAAGCATTTTTCTGGTAATATTTTATTGGTTAGGTACAATTTTTAAAACAGCGTGGATTTTTACTTTACCGATAACAGCAAGTAAAAGAACTAACTAACCAACCGTAACAACACAAATGTAACAAAAAACAATAAAACAGAAGGACTGTTAGGGCATTATTATTTACCTGTGCTTGGAATTTATGCTTTCCTGCAGTGTTGCTGCTTGGAAAAATGTCAATCTTTCTTTGCTAATCTTTCTACCGGGAGCATACTTTTCTCTGGCTAAAGCTAACGTTTTTCTCGGCAGAGATTTCCAAAATAACCCTGACTTATCTACATTATAAACCTGCTCTCTATTAAGCCCACTTTTCTCCACCTCTTGTTTAAATTCGTCAATGAATGTAGTGAAAGCTGATACATCACTGGACACCCTTTACCCATTTATAGCGAGAAGCTTTGCACCAAACCTTTATTTAAAATTATCCACCCAGCCTTTGCTAGCTTGGAAATCATCTCTGCCTAACATTTCCTCATAGAAATATTTTGCCTTTTCAGCAATCATTTCTCCAGTTAAAATATTATGCTTTGCTCGTTCTTGACTTACCCAGGTACAGGGTGCCTGTTCGACATCTGGATTTTCAGCAGATTTCAAAGTTTTTCACTGTATTGTTCCACACATAGGCTGAGCACAAAATGACACAATCTTATCCCTTTTATTTTTAATATCACAAACAGTAGCTTTACTGATCCCAAATTCACTAGCCACCTTTGTTACACTATCACCACGATCAATCATTTCTATAATTTTACACTTACCACGAAGGGTTAAAGTTGTATATTTACGTTTACATGTCATTATGATGAATATTTAGAGCGCTGTGCACCTTACGAGAACTGTTTAGCCATCCCGAAACTGACAGGTCTAGACTTCCGATGAAAACAGCTGAGTGTAGTGCGGAAGTGGGGGATTTACCTCGTTCGGATTACTGCGGGATTCGGATTACCGTGGGTTCGGACTACCGCGACCATACTGTAACTTTTAATATATTCTGTCAACTACTCTTATATCTGTCTAAGGTCTTTGTTAGTGTGAAAATTATTAGTGTCATTGTAGTTTGAAGCAAAGTTGAAATTCTAGCAAAGTTGAAAAACGAACAACAACTTCATTAAGAAAATAAAATAAAATTGGCTACTAACCATTAATCATGCTCATTGTTAATAAATTGTCTATTTTTTTAGTGTGCTGACTCCTACTTGTTTGTTTATACATTTTTACCTGTCCGTTTTCTACTTGCAATATGGGCCCTAATTACTCGGCCGATTCGTAACTGCTTTGGATATGGGTAAGTTTTATGCTTTAAAATGATTTAGCTCTTCCAGCAAATTGGTTTTGTGATGAAAGCTTAAATAAACTTTTTAAGTATAAGATACACCCTCCCATTATTTGTTACCAAAGTCATTTTAATAAAAATGTTTACAAAATCTGTATGATTAATAAACAAGCATGATTTGTCGCCGTTTCAACAAAAAGTAAAAAGTAAGTATAAAGAATTGGTCATAACTAATTTAACGAGTCTGTATCCAAACAAATGTTAGAAAATTTACCCTACAAACTTTAAATAAAGAAGTTAGTTGCTCTACTAGCTTTAGCGACACTTTGTATGTAATAAATTATACTTGGTTCAAGTTGATTTGTAGTATAGTATTGTATAGTAGTTGCATTTATTTGGGTATACTGAATTCGCAACAGACAAATGTTTTAGTTTTGATAGACTTTTTGTTGTAGGAAACCTGCCAAATCGCTGTTAAAACCAGCAGAAATATGTGATTTGCTGAAAGTGGCAATTATTTTTTTGAGCACAGCTATGATGTTTGTCATAGACACATCAATGATGTACCACTTAATCAAGAGTCAAAGTGTTATAAAACTGTACATTTTTTACAATATGCTGGAGGTGAGTAGGTACCAAATTTATGAAATTTTTAGGGTAAAATATTTAGTCATGTTTGTCCATATTTGTTGTCAATATTTGTACATGTTTTTCCTATCACTCAGTAAGTCATGGGCTGATTTGCATAAGTTGTTCTTTGTAAATTTTTTGCTGAAATATTAAGTTAAAGGCCTTGGATTATGTTTCATCCAAACAGCCTATAACTATTTCAGGTGGGAGACCGGTTGTTCTCTGCCTTTGGTCAGGATTTGATAGACGCCTTGTTCTGGACTGCAACCGAACCGCGAGGCAGGAAGAGAGATCATGTCGGCATCCTGCCGCACTTCAGCTTTGTTGTGGCCTATGTCTGTATCCTTCTTTTTAATTGTAGCCAATAGTTAACCCTTTACAACTCATTTAACAATAACTTCACACATTTTTTAGCTTTGAAATTACATAGTTTTTTGTGTGTTGAGGGAGACAATGTACTTTACTCACAAAATACATACAACATTTTTCCCAACCTACAATAAATACCCGATCAAAAAACATCTCTTTCTTTAATATTAATTGGAACAAACAAAGTTTTTTTTTCTATTAGCACCTGCAATTCAGGTAGCAGCAACCATTCTTCGGTAGTATTTCCGCCTGTTACGTGGGGGACCAGGGTTCGATTCCTGGCCATGGAGAATACTTAGACTGGGACGGAGGTGTGTCCTGTAATCCAGCTAATTGGAGGTCACAAATTGTGGCCAGTTGTGAGCGATGGCTTGTGGACGAGGTATTCCCCAGTGAAGATTAACGTCCGCACTAGTGAATACTACATTCATACAAAAGACCAAGATTGAAGATGTGAAGGTGCCAAAATTATGGGTCGGATGTTACGTTTAACTTTAAGTCCTATAGTTGCCATTACACTCATTCATACGCTGCCGTCATTCATACTTGGCCTGAAGTACCTACCTGGGCCGGTCACGATTTCAAGTAATGGATAATGTATAATGCACCAGCGATCAGTTGATTGATGCAGTATTAATACACATTCAATAATCAGCTGGTTGTCGTCAATGTTATTCTAATACGATTTTTTTCTCCCACTGTAAACAGCTGTTTGCACCTGGTTCCGGTGAGCTTCAATGTATTTGCATGTCTGTATAGAAATTTAAAGGCGCTTGGTTTTTTAATCATTGATTTCAATGTTACTCTTATGGGTTTACTTTGTTTCCTGTTGGGAGAAAAAGTAATCACTTTATTTCCGGGAATAAAGCGATTACTCTTTAAATAAGGGAATTACTCTTTTATAATAAGGGAAGCGAAATATTATTTTTCTCACTTATTATAAGGAGTAGAAAACGTCTAAACATCGAAGGTGAGGGAGAAATCGATTTTACTTTTCTTCCACTTTTAAGTCGTTGAAGTATAATAAATAGGCTCGAGAACTAATATTCTGTTTTATGTCATAGTAAAAAGTCAGTTCTAGGGAACCCAGTCTTCCTACTAAAAATAGGTTTCCTTATTTTTAATACTTACTATTGTGGGATGAGTAGAGCTTAATTATTATTTAATTCGTTGGACTTTTCCTATCGCTTCTAGTGTTTAAACTACACTTTCGAGTTTCGAGAGGTATTGAAACTCCTCTCGTTTTCAAGTGACCCTACTTAAAGTTACATTAACCTCCTTATGTTTATTTATCCTACGTTTTTTGAGTTTTTTGTTTTTTTTTTACATACAATTTACATTCATCCAACATTCAAAACAAATCTCACTCACACAAAATTTCATACAAAACACATTAAACATACTTAATACAGACAGAAAATTAAAACTAAAACATATTAAACATGATACAGAACACAGATATAAAATTAAAACAAAAACATATACTTTACTGCCGGCAATGCCTCCAGGCTGGCAGTGGCACGACACGCACACACGTCCACCCACACTCACATACGCAACTTGAATGAAAAACTTGAAAACGAGAGGAGTTTCAATACCTCTCGAAACGTAGTGTAGTTTAAACACTAGAAGCGATAGGAAAAGTCCAACAAATTAAATAATAATAAAAAATCCTTCGCTATTATGAATTTTAAAAATTAATAGAGCATCACCGTTGCTTCCCGCGTAAAATGAAGCATGAGCGCACACTCGTGCTCACGGCCCATAGCTACATCCCACAAGAGTAAGTGAATGTTTAGGATAAAGTGAACAATGTAAATTACAAACATTAATTTCAAAGCTGTAAATAGTGTATTTAGTTTTATGTAAAATTTTGTTCTCTGATGATGCCACACCCTGCACACCCTGTTGCAAAGCGTACTTCAGGTTCAAAAAATGCTACAAGAACTTACATCAATTAAGTCAACAATGTAATACATCCTATTATGCTATTGTTGCTTGATTTAAAAATCTCATTTTTATCCTATGCATAGTTAAAAATACTTTACTTTTATCCTAATTTTAGAAAAAAACCTAATTTCGTCCTACCTACTCTCCTAAAAACCTCTTCCTGTGCTGTGTCTTTGAACCTGATGGGCTTCCTGTAATTCGTTTTGTGATTTTGATTCCACTCTCTGCTATGGTTCCTTGACATGTTCAGTCTCCCACTCCGTGCTGGTGCTGTGCCAAGCGACCACACTGAACGTTGCCATCAACTCCAGCAGCAAGGCCTTGCTCACCATCATGATATCCAACAATGTAAGTCGTCTTAGGAGAACGTTAATGGGTATATTTAGACAAGAACATTACTCTTAATCACTCAATGGCATGTAATACAACAGGAGCTTTTTTCAATAGCAAAAAGTGGCAATGTCATAGGCTTGGAGTGTAGGAGAGAGTTATACCTCGCCAAACTATTCCTATCATGATTTCTTTTAAACTGAATGACCATGTTAACTTACCCTTAGAATGATTCAATCAATTCTGCCTCTCCGTTAATATAACTTGAAATCATAAAGGCTTTGCTTGATAATTGCCAGATGCACAAACTAAAGTGGCATTAATGAGATGTGGTAATTAATTAATGAGTATCTGAGGTTACTAATACTGCAAGGAAAAGAAAAGTTTTCTGAGATTTCTAAGAACATTTTCCTTATTGTGTGAATTACCTTAACATGTCTATTTTTGTCAAGTTTGTGGAGCTGAAGGGCAGTGTATTCAAGAAATTCGACAAGAACAATCTATTCCAAGTTGCCTGCAGTGATGTAAGAGAACGATTTCACTTGTTTGTTCTACTGTTCATCGTTGTCCTTCAAACCATGAAAGAGTACTCATGGAAAGAAGGTAAGTTGTATTTAATAGCAATGACTTTAGGAGGTATGCAATGCAGCTCTGCACCATTCAATGCACATTGCGGGTCACAGAATTTCTATTCAAATCCATGTTAATTTGGTTTGATGCAGATTTAATTTTCTATTTAGATGTGGTAAGGAATTCCTAGCTTTCTTTATTAGCTTAGTAGTAAAAAATAAAAATCACTCACTAAAACATTTGAGGAAAGATCTTTTTTGGCAGTATGTATTGTACTAAGAAAACTTTCTCTGTTATTTTCTATGAAGAAATTTTTTATGAAAATGTAGCTTAGTAGAAGTGGATTATGTAAGTACTGTAGAATTTTTTGAATTTAAGTTAATACAGTGCAATGGAGTTTGGCAGTGGTGGTAAAATTTTTGGACTATTTCAGTATTAATTTGTGTGCTAGCACTATTGAGAGATTTAAGTTCTGGGCCATCTCTTAGCAGTGCGATGCTTGTAAGCAAGAATATAAAATGTTGTTTAATCGACAATGCCATTTCAAATACCTTTAGGAATTGAAAAGTCAGTTGTTCTATTCAATTTATTTTTAATTTAATACTGTAGAAGTCATAACTGAGTAGATAGAGCACTGGCCTACCACCCAAAATTTCTCAGGGCCAATTCCAGATCAGGACACATGACGATTAATTCTCAGACTGCCACTATGCTTTGGAAGGCATTGTTAAGCCGTTAGTCCCGGCTACTGTCGTGGTCGATAGGTCATGTCAGAGGCACTATTGCGACCTGGAAACTCTTGGCACCAGATCTTGTCCAGAAAGTCACTTGGAATCATTATTATCATAATGTAATACTACTTTGAAATACTTACATGTATTTATTAAATTAATCTTATAACGCGTATTTCCACGGGTTGAGTTAGATAGTCAAGTAAAACTGGGCAAGTTAGCAGTCAAGTAGTTTTTTGTTTCACTCTCCCATGTTTTAATTTATCTTACGACACACTGAACACACAATCAACAATTCCTAGGACAGTTACAGATGAGTTTCTGAATCTGAATCTGTGTAAATCACGCTTAAAAGTCACGGTTGCCAGCTTTCCTCTTCTAAATGTTCCTAGGCTGTAATACTACTCGGCTCACCCAAACTGATTACACCAAACAAATTAAACACGCGAGATTCGCCCACCAACTTGACCCATGAAAAATCCGCCTTTAGTATTTTCCGTTCAGTAATGTAATGATTTATAAAAAAATTCTGCATTTTTTAAATGTTACTACTATTTTTTGCAGAGACACTGTGGGTCTTGGTGCCTGACTGTATTATCGTCCTGTTTGCTGAGATGCTGGTGGACTGGGTCAAACACGCCTTCATCACTCGGTTCAACGAACTGCCCTTCATCATCTACCGGGACTACACCCTCAGCCTCGCCTACGACATGGCTCAGACCAGGCAGAAAAATGTAAACTTTTAAAGTTTAATTCCATGCTTTACTTCGTAATCGTAGTGAGGGAACTTTAAAAACAATGATCAGTATATTAAAAATGGTGTAAAAAAATAAATTAGGAAAAAATCACAATAAGAGACAATCAAGTTTGGCACACTTGAGAAGTGCATGAAGTGTAGTTTGAATGAAGCGTTAGACTTGAAAGTTTACAAATAAAAAAGCCCCATTTTTAGCCTTGGGCACAGTTTTCTTTAAGAAAGATACAGAGCTCTGTGCATGCAATGGAACAGTTCTTCTCCTCGTTTAAAACAATCGCTAAAAATCAAAGTAATTCAAAACTAATTTAACAAACATTGTAAACAAGCAATTGTAGCAAAACAATCGTGACGATTTTGCCACTTTGCCCTAGAAGGGCATTCGCCCTATTACCATGGGTCACATGGTAACTACTAAGCCCATCATAACTTTTCATTTTTGGACCCCCAGGTGCTAAAAACATCAATCGTTCAAATTGTGTCCCTGAGCATGATGCTCTGTTAAAAAAATCTGATTTTCATGAAACTTCAATTGATGAGTTTGAAAACTAGCCCATTGAGACTATTAGAAACGGGATGAAAAAGGATAACCCCTCCATAATTGGTTATTTTGGGATTATTTACATCTCAAAAATTAATTGCACTATTGAATTCAGTCTGAGAAACAAATATTTTAATGTTAATACCTCGCTTATTTCTCATTTCTCAACACGAGTAAAATATGGAATGTGGCTTCATATAGAGATCATCTGGATATAGATACATTGACTCTCAATGTCCTGTTGACTTTGCAGGCTTTCACAGACCACTCGGACCTGGTTGCTCGCAGGATGGGATTCATCCCCCTCCCCCTGACAGTCGTGATGCTGAGGGTGCTGGGACACACGGTCAAGATAGAGGGAGCTGCGGCCATTTCCCTAACTGTTCTGGCATTCCTCTGTGTCACTTCATTCAAGATCCTCAATAGTGTTACTTTACTCGGCATAGCCTGTGACCTGATCAACCACCATCAACAGGTAAGATAAGGTTAAAAAGTTCCAACGATAATGTATCTTGGGGTCTTGGGGTGTATCTTAGGTAACATATTGCTTTGTTTGGTGGATCAATTCCCATCCACAAGAGGATTCTTGTCAGAAACTTCACGACTCTTTTGTAACCATATTAAAATGTTTAGAGAAACTTGATTGGATTTTCCTAATGGTGTATTTATTTGTGCTTTTATTTGTTTTATTTTCAAAATGAATGTTTTTTATATTTCCAAGTTTGGTTTAAATAAAACTGAAGTGTAACCTGCTGATTTTCCCAATATGGATTGCAACTGGTAGTCTTTTGAAGTTCAAATGGGATGGATTTCAATCTTTCTATCAAGGTTAATCAGGATAAATTATCAGCAAAAATCAAATTAAAACAAAAAAGTAGATCATCAAATATTGCAAAAATATTCATCAGTACTTCAGAAACTTTGAAACTTTCAGAAAATTTTCATTCTGGTAAGAAACCTTACTAGAATGAAAATTTTTACAAATTGTTTGGTGCTGGTACATAAAATAAATTGACATCCATTTGTCATAGGACAACAAGCCGCCGACAGACGCGGTGTCATCGCCAGTGAGGAGTATCAAGGACTCGGCGACCAGCCCCACGCGGCCCCACACGCCTGTGCCGCTGGCTGCGGCGGGTACCGGCCCCGGGGTGGGGCTGCGGCGGTCCCTGACTGTGGCGGACCCCGGCAACCCCTCGCACACCCCCCCGCCGCCCCCGCCCACGCTCAACAGCACCCCACTCTTCACCAACAGCGCGGTGAGTCCAGGCAGAGTTTTGGTATATTGTTCGATTTGTAAGCTTGTCTATTCGAGCTTTTGAACCAAATCTTAAAGGCTTTTAACATTGAAGATCAAAAGAAAATGTCTTTTTGTTTTTAGTTCTTAATTTTTTGTCTGATGTCGTGAAGGCACACATTTCAGCCAAGAAACATGGGAATGCAAAAAGCTAATTATAACCCAATAGTTCAGCAAAATCCTATTGACACCTTGACTGCGCTATACCAATGGCGGGAGTTTGCGGGTTGTGGCGGCAGTATTTGCAATCCCGATTTGCACAGACGAATTTGAATATTTTGGTCTGACAAATCACAAAACTCTGTGCGGCGATGTGCTGCGTTCCCATGAGAGTGTATGCAGTTTGCTGAAACACCCACAGATAGCAGCACTGCCTGGATCGTAGCCGGTTCCCTTGTATTGTCAATCAGAGGGAGAAAAAACAAGACAAAAACAGGTTTTCTAAGCATTGCCAGAAGGGAATTTTACGGAGAAATTTAGTACCAACCTGACAACATTAGCGGGAAGCTAGCAGCCTGTCTAGAACTGGACGCTGGTTATTTAAACTTGCATTTAGTTTGCATGGACCGATACTGATGGACGCTACTGACCGGTTGGCGCGCCACGGCCTGAGAAACGCTGAACTACGCAGGCAACGTGTTTAGTAGTACCATTGAATTTATTGAGTTTTGAATGTAGATGGGCATAGGGGCTAATAATAACATCACTTGTCATTCAATCTAGCGGCAGAGGTGTACCAGGTGAGTATTGTTTAGACCAGTGTTTCCCAACCTTTTGGTGCTCGCGTACCACCTACCACATTTTCAATATTTTGGCGTATCATCGCAAGGACCCCTCTCCTCCCACCACAGAGGGATTTCCTCCCACAACACTTATAGTTACCCTTTGGCGGTTTTGTTTTTGCAAGCTAAATTTATTTTATTTTACGTGTCACTTTGACACTTTTAGATATTTTGATTAAAAGGACATTTTGACAAATTATAAGTTCACCTCGGCTCTGCTCAATAACTTTAGTCAATTTTGCGAAATAACAGTATGAATTTGAATAAGAATTTCGTATGTGTTAAAAATGTCTAGATACTCGAGGAAAAATAATCTCTGTCTGTTATTTGGAACTTGACTTATTCCTCATATTTTTTATTGAAAAATTAACATGAATAAACAATTCAAAGTCAATCAAAGTATACCGAATTTTCACCAATGATCTGATATTTAAGCATATTACAGCGTTCAGGAGCAGTCCATCAGCAAGTCTTGAGGTTGCACTCGGACTTCTACCCCTGGACATTCACATCAAGCCGGTGGCACGCAAGACAGCCTACCGACTCAGGATTGCCAATTTGTGGAGGGAAGGCCAGTCTAGAACTGGTCATACCTCCATCATCAAACTTGTGGCCAATGACCCCGTGCTTGACATGATCTCGGATGTCATGAGTTCAGAGGTTATTTTCAACAAACCTTTTTCTGTGGAATTTCTTTCCAGGAATGATTGGGAGGCCGGAATAATGCCGTATTCAGGCAGAGGGATACTTGTCTGGTACATAGACGGTTCTCTTCTTCGAGACTCATCCGGTTTCGGGGTGTATGGTAAAGCTACTGGAACTGCGATTTCAGTAAGTCTGGGGGCTTACTGCACCATTTTTCAAGCAGAAATCTTTGGTATTCTTTCATGTGCCAAGTTAGGCCTCACAAGGGGCCTTCAGGGCAGACAAATTGTGATCTTGTCAGACAGTCAGGCTGCTCTTAAGGCACTTGACTGTAATGAGATCACCTCAAAACTGGTGTGGGAGTGTTTTAATGCTTTCTGCGACCTGGGAAAACAAAATTTTGTGCTTCTCGGTTGGGTACCAGGCCATATAGGCATTGAGGGCAACGAAAATGCTGACCGACTCGCCAAAGTGGGAGCGGAAATGCCATTCTATGGCCCAGAGCCATGCTGTGGCATTAGTAGGGCTACCGCCCACATCGTCATCGATAACTGGGCTAAGGATCAGCACCGCCTTCGATGGTGCAACTATCCTGGCCAATCACTCGGCAAAAAGCTGCTACCTGAGAGTTCTGCCCTGTTCACCAGCTGGCTGCTGAGTCTGGGTAGGAATCAGGTTAGGCAGGTAATTGACTTGTTCACTGGACAAGGCCATTTCAGGAAACATCTCTTCACTCAGGGTATCACTCATGATGAACCGGAGTGTAGACTTTGCGGCAGCTCTGTTGAGACTGCAAGCCATATCTTCTTGGATTGTGAAAGACTGGGGGTAAGGAGAAGAGCACTTTTTGGTCTTCAACAACCAGGTGAAGTGAAAGATGCTTGTATTGGCAAAAAGCTCTTAAGCCTCGTTGAAGGCACAGACGTAGGGCTGCCAATCTAGCAGACTAGGGGAGCACAATAAGCTTTGGTTGACGTGCTGGGACCTCTTGAGTCTATCCCCACTGCCCAATCAGTCAATCGATCAAAATTGGAAATACGTTTGGTTGGTAAATGTACAAGTAACAACTATATAGTAATACCATGGAATTAAAAATGTAAAACTAGTAGTAGGCCTACTTTTTAAATAATAATAATATTTTTTAATGCCAAAATGTTTAGTAAAAAGAATTACTCTGAAAACAAAAGAGTAACAATATTTCCTGAAATATGGTACGAAATTGACACATTATGACCAAAACAAATGCTGGAAAAGTTAAGGCATTAAGTGAGACCTGTTTTCGGGGCAGCTCTCGTTCATAAACTTAGTGTTTTATTTTGTACTACTCCTTCAATCTCTTGCGTACCACCTGTAAGACATTCGCGTACCACCAGTGGTACGCGTACCACTGGTTGAGAAACACTGGTTTAGACTTGCGCAACTGTTCTAGTAGTATTAAAACCTAATATCAAACAAACATCCATTCTGTCACTATGCTGATAACAAGGGCTGTGCCCGCAAAAAGCCCACCACCTCTTGGCTTCTGTTATACGTGGTTACTTTGACTGATGTGAATCCTCCATGGGAACCATTTATGTTACCTTAAAAATCCAAATTCTTCTGTTTTTAATAAAAAAAAAAACGTTAAAGCGTTGGCGTTAGAAAAAAATTGAGTTGAGTAAAAGCAATGTAATGTAAGTGGTATAATCTGTGGTTCGCAGGTGAGCATCATGGACGTGTGCCTCAATGAGGAGATGTTGCGGGTGGGGGAGTCGGGGCTGGAGAGCATCGGCGAGGAGAGCCTGACCCGCAGCGTGCCGAACATCCAGCAGGCGACGGAGCAGCCGGCGGCCTCCGAGGCGCAGGACTCCTCGCCCTGCCCGTCGCCGGTGAAGCGGGCGGAGAGCGAGCCCTCCCTGCCCCACGCCGTGGAGGCCGAGGCCGAGGCCCAGGACTGATCCACCCCGGGCTGTTGTCCCGCGTCGTGTGTCGCTTGCGTCGTGTCCCCGTACCTGTGATCTCCACCCGGCGGAGTCGAGATTTGTGTTCGGATCTGGAAACATTTTCTTGTATTGGGGTTTGTGTGGTATCAGATCTTAATGACGTATTGGGTTGTTGAAGTGGAAAACCGATTCAATGTAAAACGAAAGAGAATTGTGGAAGTACGTGTAATTTGAGTAGGTGAGGGAGGTTGTTCTGGATTTATTATTTCATTGATCTTGATGAGGTCTTTTTTGGTTTTGGGGCTATTTTGAAAACCCCTGGGGCTCTTTAAGAAGCCTACTAGAAAAGAGCTCCAATTTTCAGCATCTGAATTACTTCATTTCTATATATAACTCAAATAACTCTATCCAATCATGAAACTTCTTAATTGGAATATTTTTCAAGATTTATGTGCTTTAGAACCTTACAATTTCATCTCTTCTTATTTAAATTGTTAAACCTTTTCTCACCAATCTAAGTATTTGCTATGATGAGAATCAGTATTCAATGTTTACCGTAATGTCCCATTGTCCCAGTGACGTTTTGTTTGCCATTTTAAAACTACAGTAATTAACCCTGTAAGATCTCATAACAGTGCTGTGCTTGCTATGAATATTAATCATCAATCAAGCTGTTGTAGTTTGAATATTTTGATTACACTTTTTAAGTTACCATTTTAAAGTCATATTATTTTACATTTTCTGTCATCGTATACTTTTTTCTTTTCATTTTTTATGGAATTTTTTCAAATCCATTCATAAAATTTCCTAAAACTGAGATCCTCAATAACTTACAAGCATTGCAAGAACTTCCCACTCTATAAGGAGTCAAGTCTTTGTCCCTTTTCCTGGTTGCCGTATTTTAGGAATAGGAAATAATCTACAACTTACCATACCAAAGATTAAATAAAATAGGAATCATTGTCCATTCAAAGCACATTTTAAAATTAAGTTTGTTTCTTTTAAAAAGACATGTGATGATAAATAATTATTTTATTGTTTTTTGTTCATTAAGTTGATCAAATGTATTTTGATATATTACTTTTTCAATTGATTTGTATGTAGAGTTTTCAAGCTTGCACTTTTGGTTTTGCATAACAATTTGTTCTACAAATCTTGGGTGGATCCACATGAGGGGGCTGTAAGGGGTGGGTGGAACCTCATAGGTACCATGTTTTTTTAATAATTTTATTAAAATTTAATTTATTGGGTGGGATTTATTTTAAGTACGGAAAATTAGTAGCGCAAGGTAGTTTTACCAATATTGATCACAGATTGCGAAGAATGCAAGTAGCTGCAATGATCAGCTATAAAAAGTGCTTTTGGCAATTAATCCATTTCTAGAATATATGATACCTGTGTTAAAAACGGTTATTTGAGCCTCCCCATATTTCTGGGTTAGCAGCCCTCTCCCTTAACCACTGGCTGGACCTGCCCATGCTAAGGACATTAGCTGTAAAATAAGATAAAATTGTTGTAAAACATTTGTACATAATTGTACATAACAATTTTATATCTTATTGATCAAAAAATTTTTTGTTATTATATTATTTTGAATAAATTAATTTATTCCAATAAATCATTTTAATTCATTTATCCAGTAATCCAAAGCCACCAGTGACTGCTGAAGCTCACAGGTTTAGTAAAATTGTCTTATTAACCCTTTGCGATCGGATTAAATATTTTCCGCTATTCCATAGCGATCGTGAGGCCAGCTCTACTGGCCACCACCATTGGCGTACAGAAGACGGATTTTTTTCCACAGAAGTTGTCATTTGCAATTGGATGTCCAGCAGGGCTGGCCAACATAAAATCCAACGAACGCTTGGGTGTCCAGCAGGACTGGCTGATAAGTGCCGATAACATATGTTTTTGTTTGTTTTTCTAAATTTTGCCTCATGCCTGTAGAGTGCTGCAACCTAGTGAGGAGTTATTTAACTAATTGATTGGCAGACTTGCAACATTGAAAAGTGAAAATACCCTACGATAACATTGCTGGCTTACAATAAAAACAATCCTGAGCTGCCGGGCGTGAAAACAATTCCGAGCTGACGGGAGTGAACCGCCATGATGAATGCCGAGCTGACATGGAGTGAGGCGTGGCCAGTACAGCTGGCCGTCCGACTGGCAGAACCAAGCTGAACGGAAATTAATTCCGACTAGCTGCTGAGTGCGTTGTGGCCACTCCTGCTGGCCTTATGATCGCAAAGGGTTAATCATGTTGCATAGAAAGAAAAATGACATTTTAATTTTTTATGATATTAGTAAGAATGAAATTGTTCTCCATACAAACAAACTAGGGATGAACGGGGATTGGATATTATTCAGTTCGGGATGGGACAGGATTTTTGTCTTTCCTAAAGCTTCGGAAAATGATTGTTCACAAATTTATTTTACTTTATTACAATAATAGCATTAGGGTTAAAACATATACTAGGGTTAAAAAATTAACTTGAAATGCTGGTAAATTTATCACATGGAAGTGTTCACACCATCCCTCATGATCATTTGAACATGCATCAAAATTGTTCACTCAACAAACAACATCGACAACTTAGGCTTGCAGGTACATGAAAAGCGCTTTCGAATGCTGCACTACGGCAAGTCAGCTCTACCCCTACTACCGAAATGCCCTCCCCAGGAGTCGTACCAACTACTGCAAGACAAATTTTCCGCTGGCAATCACGCTAAAAGTCTAAAAATTCATCCCGGGAACTTTTTGACTATACCTTTATTAGAGTGGTTATTGCATGTTAACAATATACAGTCATGTATAATCAGTAAACATGTTGTTGTATTTCTATGAACTATGGGCTTTGAAGTTCTTGTTTTAGCAAATGACTCATAATTTTTCCACTACTGTTAACTACAGTAAAAAATTAAAAATCAATTCAGTTTCAAGATGACAACCATAAAGACTAGTTTTTCCAAGCTTAAAATTATAAATTTGAAGTTCACAACTCCCGAACTTAATATTTCTTAAGTTACATAAAATATTAAATACCTATTTGAAATTTCATTAAAAAGTCCTTCTTTACTCTTGTCAACTCTCTAAAATTTTGTTTACTTATTTATGAAAAATAATAATACTTTTGGCTGTGATTCAATGACATCAATGACCAATGTGGCCGATAATATGAACAATCATCACTGTCACACCTTCTAGCGAGTTATATTTCCGTCGATTAACCGCTCACAGTGAATACTCAAGATTGGTTTTCACACACGATCGCGAGTTCGCAATGTTACATTTTGGTCGTTTATCAGCAAGTGATTATTGTCATACGGGTAATGATATATCCTCTTTTACCCAGATATGTCCTCTTTTCGAGCCAACAAATGTTTTGGTGGAAAACCTGCTTAATGTCTCAGTTTTTAAGTCAAATTCATTCAATATATTTTGTGGATTTTTATTATTAAATTTCCTTTTAGAATGTTACAAAAGCTACTCCCTTAGCATTAATTTCTTCATGTATGCCTGAAAATTTGTCAGGTTGTAAAACTTGTCATGTTGTAAATTATTTGTGCAGCTATAGATTTTTTGTTATTTTTACTCATACTCAATTAGTTGTCTGTTGTTTCCATCTTATCAATCAGTATAGTTTTGAGTGGCTTAACGTGAGCATAAATGGAATAAATAAAGGATCCAGCCACAAAAGGCTAATTAATTTTGTGTCTTAATAAATAAATAGGGTTATTCAATTTTAAAAATCAACAAAACTCAAAATTTAATTTTGTTAAATTGACATATAGGACAATAAAAAAAGGCCAAAAACAACCTTTATATAGGCAACTGATGTGCGATCACGAAAGTTTTATAAAAACTTCTTTTGAGCACTGTAATTAAAGATTATAATTAAATATCGGAAGAGTCCCAAAAAATAAGTTGTTTTACACTTATAAAATTATGTTTTAAAATGGCTATTTTTTGTAGTGAGATACATTTTAAAAAAAGCTTACCTTTTTCATTTTTTAACTGCATTTATCAAACCAATGTCTTGGGACCATCACCGATAATTTTATTTTCGGTGGTAAATTCTTCATTTTTACTTTCTCCCCCCTATTCATAGGGTGGTAAATACTTCATTTTTAATTTCTCCCCCTATACATAATATATGAAGAAAGTATTGTTTTTGTCAAAATTTTTTTAATTTGAGTTGTTAGTGAAAATATTTGTTTTAGTGCTCCCGAATCCAAAAAGTGATTTTTAGAGTGGTGTTCTCCATTCCTGTGTGTGTGGATGTGTGGATGGATGAATGTAAACAGAGCTAGAGACGACATCAGTGGTCCGACTTTGGCATGTAGGTATCAAAAACCATAATATCTTCAAGGTTTTTTAAATTTTTTGAATTTTTGATTTTAAGGGTATTTACCCCATGAAACCCCACAAAAACGATAAAAATCCTAATTTCTCAAAAACAGCTCTAATGATTTTGATAAAAATGTCACGGTTTTATTGCTTAAGATGACAAACAAAATAACACCACCTGCATGTCTGAAGAATTCAGGTTCGGAAGTTATGAAGATTTAAGTGTTTAAAAAATTAAAATATTTAAAATTTACTTAAAATTATCACAATTAATCAAAATATACTTGCAAGCATTAAATTTGGCTGGAAAAGATAAATAATTCAGTATTTTGAATTTTTAGTCTATGTCAACTGTTTGCACAGATAATTTAATGATGTTTTCATTTGGCGGTAACAGTATGTTGTCTAATGTTATTACGACGTACATTCAGAAAGTAAGTTCCGTTTCCATTATTCTTTGCGGTAGCGCTGCGATCGCAGTTCTGCGCATGCGCGGCAGTTACTCAACTGCAACAGTTACTGTGTCAACCGGAAGGAAATGACGCCATTTTGAACTCGCTATTGTTGTCGTGCTCTTTGTAGTACTTGTTTGTAATGGCTGCGTTAATTGAGAAACCCCCTTATTATGAAATTTGAGCGGTGATTTGTTTACGCAAAAAAACGTTAAATCAATGGACATTCACCGACAAATCTGTGAGGTTATTGGAGAAAATGTGATGTATGATTCAGTGATGAGAATATGGGTTTGACAGTTCAAAGAAGGGTGAGATATGGTCCATGATGAGGAACGATGAACTGATTCATGCAGTTGATGAGAGGATTAGAGAAAACCTTAAGTTTACGATTAGTGCTCTTGCATGTGAATTTCCACAAGTTTCACAATAGTAATTTAGGAGATTGTAACTGAAAAACTGGATTTTCTTAAACTTTGCGCACGTTGGGTGCCTAAAATCCTTTCTGAATGGGAAAGAAACCTCCGAATGGGCAGTGCACTTGATTTCTTGACTCATTATGACGAGGATGGCGATAATTTTTATCGCAGATAGTCATGGGAGAGAAAACTTGGGTTGCTTATGATACCCCTGAAACCAAACGTAAATCAATGGAATGAAGACACAGTACGTCCCCGGCAAAAGTCAAACCAAAGAAAATCTTGACACCTCGAAAAGTTATTTGCACAGTTTTCTGGGACAGAAAAGGCATTTTGCTCATTGATTTTTTGCCGTGAGTCCAAACAATAGATAAAGATGTTTTTTGTTAATAGATAAAGGCTTGTGTTAAGTTACTTTGTAAAGTAATTCAAGTTTCAAACAAATGGTGTAATGATAAATCGATAAGACAATCTCAAAACAAATCTAAAACAGTATGGAAAATTGTAAAGAAAGAAACAGGAAAAGAATAAAAAAATGTGACATCAGTAAAGTTAAGGTTAACAATCAAATCGTGACAAATGAAGAGTTAATTGCTGAACACTTCAATCAATTTTTTATAAATGAGCCTTCTGCCAGAGCTCACACTCCAAGTCTGTGTGGTGCCCAAGAAAATCTTGGTCGATTCATGCCTCCTGTATTGTCTTCAATGTTCTTTTTTCCAACTAGCGTCGAAGAGGTCAGTAGTGTAATTTTCTCCCTCAAAAGTAAACACTCTTGTGGCTGGGATGGTATTTCCTCGTCTTTGCTTGAATTCTGTTTAAATGAACTGGCCTCCCCTTTATCAACTCTAATAAATCAGTCACTGCAACTAGGATATTTCCCATCTAAACTAAAATATACATCAGTCCACCCTCTACTTAAAAAAATGACGATTCTGACGTTACAAACTATTGGCCTGTCACATTGGTTTCCATATTCTCTAAAGTTTATGAGAAAATCATTCTAGTTCGTCTAACTGGCCATCTAGATCGGTTTCAAGTCATCAACAAGAATCAACACGGTTTCCAAAGTGCGAAATCTACCATCAGCGCATTGTGTGACTTTTCAAATTGCTTACTTCAGGCTCTGGACAGGTCACAGAAGACTTAGGGTGTTTTCTGTGACTTGGCTCAAGCTTTTGGCAGTGTAAACCATGCGATTCTCCTAGACAAACTATTTCATTATGGGGTGAGAGGAGTTGCACTCGACTGGTTTCAATAATTTTTGTTTGGTAGGCAGCAAAGAGTTTTGATAAACAATTCCTCTGGTTCTTTCTCCTCTTCTTTCAAACCCAATGAGATTGGAGCACCTCAAGGCTGTGTAATCTCACCATTATTATTCATTTTGTACATAAATGATCTTCATGTTTCTGAAGTCAATCATAGTCATCTCAATATGTTTGCTGACGACGTGTCTCTTTTGGTAACTGGAAATGATCTTCATGAATTGGAAAATAGGTCGACAGATATTTTATCTAAGTTTAAGATCTGGTTTGAGGACAATGGACTAGTACTCAACATGACCAAAACCAGTTCTGTACATTTCAAACTCAATAGAAGAGATTCCCCAGATCTGGAAATACCTAATCTACAGTCTTTTGACACTATCAAGTTTTTAGGAACCTCGTTTGACGAAACCCTCTCATGGCAGACTCATGTATCAAATCTCTTACGTCGCACATATTCTGCTCTGTTTGCCATTAGGATTCTTCAACCAACCTGCAGCAAGGAGATGCTTATTGAGGTGTACAGTGGTTACTGTGAGAGTTTACTATATTATGGCATCGCTATTTAGGGGAATTCCCATTTGTTAGAAAAATTGCTTAAATGCCCAAAAAAAGATTTTGAGAGTTATATTTGGTCTTTGTCCTAGGCATCCTTGTAGGCATATCTTCCAACAGAACAATATTCTCACAGTATTTTCACTTTATATTCAGGATGTTTTGATTTTTACTTTCAAAAATATGTCATCATTAAGTAAAGTTGGTGATTTCCATAGATTCAATACAAGACAGGGATCGATGCTGAGTTTGCCTCCCCATAGAACAGCATCATTTAAGAAAAGCCCGGCTTATTTGCCAGGAAACATAAGAGCGATTGACTCTTTGTCAGCTTTTAAACGGGCTCTAAAAGCTTGGCTTGTAACACACGCATTTTATTCTTTGTCAGAATTTTGTAAAAATTAGGTAAATTAATTTTGAACTTGCCACTGTTGTTTTCTATGTCTTAAAAGTTACTAAACAATCACCCAAATGTGTTTTATATTAGAAATGAATTTTGTTGTTAATGTTAAGAATGACAATTCACCAAATTTGATACATATTTTGTATACAAATGTTATGTGAAATAAAGTATTTGAATTTGAATTTGCGAGACGCTCAGGAAACTGTGCCCTGCAATACCGAATAAGCGCCGGGGAATGCTCACAAAAGGAGTGTTTTTCATTCACGACAATGCCTGATCACAGACTGCAAATGTGACGAAGACACTTCTTCAGGGCTTTGGCTGGGACGTGTTTGACCATCCTCCGTATAGCCCCGACCTCGCCCCGAGCGATTTTCATTTGTTTGTGCATCTGAAGTTTTTTCTTGGCGGTCAGTAGTTAAACAGCGATGAAGAGCCGAAAGAACGTGTCAACTCATGGTTGACTACACTGGCGGCAACATTCTACGAGGATGGTATACTCAAGCTTGTACGACGCCATGACAAATGCCTGGAAAATCCCAGGAGTTATGTCGAAAAATAGTGTAAGAGTTGTAGATTTTTTTGAAATAAATTTCTTTGCTGTATCTGTACTCGTTATTTTTTTAATTTCAAAACGGAACTAACTTTTCAAATGTACCTTGTGTTATGGAAAATATTAAAAAATGACATCTCCATTAATAACTAACCAATTTTGATGAAATTTATTATTTATTTGTGAGATAATTGTGAATTTGTTCTAATTTATTTTAGGTTTGCTTACTTTAAATGGCTTTAAGAGAGAAACTATGTGTCAATTTGCTGACACCGTTTATTTATTACAGTAAACTTACAGTGCTCATAAAAAGCTCTTATCAAATTGTTGTGAATGTACATAAGTTGTCGATCTAAAACCCTAAGGGCGGGTTTCGGAGTTCGGGGATACGTAATCCTGGAGTTGGTTAACCCCTGGATTAATATAATCTTAGTATGAAAAATCGGATTTCGGAGCTTAGGGATAAATTTGTCAGCTCTTGGGTTATCTCAGTCTGAGGATAATTTTATCTTTGGACTTATGTAAGGAGTTACCGAGGTATTATGGAGAATTTTTGTTTTTGGTTAGTGGTGCGTTCTGTATGCAGACGCATTTTACCTGTTCTTTTTTTCTTTTCTCAATTGAATACGGCTCTTGTTGTAATCGGGTTATGCCAACCGAGTTAACTCTCAGGTTAAAGATATTCTTGAAGTTAGCTATACTTGAGCTCCAAACCCCAATTTCTACAGTCCGAGAACAAAAACCAGTTCAAACTAGTATTTAGTCTGAGGATATAGATAACCCCGAGCTCCGAAACCTGCCCCAATTTTACTTTATTAATACCTAAAAAACTTCCTAACATGTTACATTATGAAAGATTTTGTGCGAATGACTGAATGACATCAGAATCACTTTGGTTTTAGGGTAAGGGATACTTCTCATTGAAAGTTTCGTCTTCGTGAATGTCTTCTTCTTAGAGAATCCCCCTAATCAGCAAGGTTGAAAATATATTTTTTTAAGGTTAACTTTTTACGTTGTGTTAACTTACTTAGATTTTCCTGTTTTTTCTACATTCAGGGTTATTTTATAACAAGCATTTTTAATTTACAGAATGGATTATAAAAGGGAAACCTAAAAAATAATAAATAATGTGATAATAGTAGTTTTCATCACTAGGAGCGAAAGTGGCTCTTTTTGGCACGAGATTGTAATTTACACCAAGGAAATACCAAGGAAACACTTTTGCTCTGTGTGATGAACAACTGCTTTCATCATTATGTATAAATAACCATTTAATCATTAAAAATTAGACAACATAATTTTGAGGTTATCCAAAATAGTCATCGTCATTTACACATCTGTTAGTTGTTTACAAACACAAGTTAAGAAATTGTTCAACCTTTCAAATGTAACGTAAACAAATTTGACATTAGAGTATGGCAAAATTTACTATATGTTTTTTCAGTACTCCTATTCGAAGTGATCCAAAAACGATCACTTAGTGTACGATGTAGAGAACTATTATAAAAAAAAGAGGCTGTTTTCTGGACAGTATGATAAAAAAGAACTTTTCAGTAAATTATGAATTTTTTTATAAGACTAACAAACAGACAAACCAGTATTTATCTGACCGTGGTAAAAACGAGGGAATTTATTGCTTCAGAAGATTTCATGTCCTCAAAGGAAGGATGGTGACCACGTTGAACCCCTCCTACACAAAACATTAAAGTATCTTTCTCTCTAAACCTGTAAATCAATTCTCCAACCTTTTAGTGTTTTGTCTTTCTCCCTGTTTTAATATTCATTACTGAAAACTCTAAGACAATATATGGCGAGTTATTTTTGCTTTTTACTAGTCTTTAAATGTATAAATTTGGGATTCACTTTTAATTTCTCTGGTTTGTCCCTCAGAATCAGGTTTTTAGTTCATCCTTATTCCTACCAAAGTTAAATATAATATTTTTTAAAATATACAGAGTGGCTGCACTATTTGATGCCCTCAGAATCATATTAGAAAAAAATTAAAACCTCACACCTAATCCCCAACTAAGATTATGTCTGTATTAAGGTAATTTAAGTTTCAACCTGAAAAGGCCAGTATTATCACAACTGAATTTTAAGGTTGTGCGACCAAAAAAGTGCACTTTTCTCAAAATGTTTACCTTTTAGCGAATTTCCCCTATAGGGAAGAAGCTATTACCGTAGGTCTCATGGTAAGACCTAAGCCCGAGACCATGATAACTTTTCGTTTTAGGGCCACCAGAAGCAAAAAACACCATTCGTTCCAATTTTAGCGAATTTCCCCTATAGGGAAGAAGCTATTACCGTAGGTCTCATGGTAAGACCTAAGCCCAAGACCATGATAACTTTTCGTTTTGGGGCCACCAGAAGCAAAAAACACCATTCGTTCGAATTTTTATATATATATCTATATATCTATCTATCTATCTATATATATATATATATATATATATATATATGTGTCTGTCAGCACGATAGCGGCCGTAAATCTGGTCCGATCTTAATGAAATTTGGTACAGACATGTAAAGTGGTAATCCCTCGGACGAGTTCGTAAACCAGCCCGATCGGACCACTGGGAGGGGGGGTTAAGGGGGATAAACCCCCCAAAAATGGGTTTTTTGAGTTTTTTAAATAGAAAAATAAAATTTATCGAATTTTTATTGGCACCATTGAATTCAGCTAAAAAAAACAAACAATTTAGTATTTTGAATCACTGTTCTATGTCCATTGGTTACCGAGATATTGAAAGTGGTAAACACAGTACGTTGTCCCAATGTTAACCTTATGGGAAATAAGTAAATTTCCATATCTCGGTTATTTCCCAACAAATCTTAATAAAACTTGGTAAATAGCTTCTTCTAGTTCAGATCTACTAATTATTAAATTAAAACCACTCAGTTTTAATATACCTGTAGCAGCAAACCTGCATACTCATTCCCCATGTTATACTTATGGAGCTTACCAAAACATGTCAAATCTCGCTATGTTGGATTGAAATATGTTGTTTTGCATTTGAAATTCGCTGAGTATGTAGGTCTGCTGCAACGGGGGTATTTATCTATCTATCTATCTATCTATCTATCTATAGATATATATATATATATGTGTCTGTCAGCACGATAGCGGCCGTAAATATGATCCGATCTTAATGAAATTTGGAACAGACATGTAAAGTGGTAATCGAATGGACGAGTTCGTGAACCAGCCCGATCGGACCACCGGAAGGGGGGGTAAGGGGGGATAAACACCCCCAAAAATGGGTTTTTTGGGTTTTTTACATATAAAAATAAAATTTATCGAATCTTTTTTGGCACCATTGAATTCAGCTCAAAAAAACAAACAATTTGGTGTTTTGAATCATTGCTCTTATGTCCATTGGTTACCGAGATATTGAAAGTGGTAAACACAGTACGTTGTCCCAATGTTAACCTTATGGGGAATAAGTAAAATTCTATATCTCGCTTATTTCTCAACATATCTGGATAAAACTTGGTTTGTGGCTTCATCTAGATGAGATCTAATGTATTTTAGTCTAAAATCCCCGAAATTTCAATTTTTAGTGGCAGCAAACCTGCATAATCATTCCCCATGTTATCCTTATGGGAAATAAAAAAATTCTATATCTTACTTATTTTTTAACATTTCTTGACAAAACTTGGTATATGGCTTCTTCTAGTTAAGATCTACTAAATAATGAATTAAACCAACCAGTTTTAACATACCTGTTGCAGCAAACCTGCATAATCATTCCCCATGTTATTCTAATGGAGATTACAAAACATGTAAAATCTCGCTAAGTTGGATTGAAATACCAATTGTTGTGTTGCATCTGAAATTCGCTGAGTATGCAGGTCTGCTGCAACGGGGATATTACATATTTAGAATGATTATTTAAATTATTTACACACCTATAAATTTAAAGTACGGTACATTTTTATAATGTTTTTTAAGTGTCAATTTCAAGGCATTTTTTGTTGTACCTAATTTTAAAACCGCTCGTGACATTTGTTTCAAAATTGCTTTATGACTCATCAAATACATTCCTCAACTTCTAAATAAATACGTCATGTTTTCCATATTTTTTATTGCATAATGATAATTATTTGGTTGAAATTATACATCAACCTGAAAGGCTTGATCACAGAGTAAATTAAACCAAAGTTGTAGAAGCAAAAATAACAGTTATAATTGGAGTTGGATTAAAAAAAATTAAAAAGTACACTGGTGAATAACATTGGATCTCATGGAGACTCGACTACCTTACTACTTAGCAGAATAGTTTGTCCCTAACGGGTAACACACAACCTAAAACAATTAATTCAGTAAGTGAGTTTCACCTAATTGCCGAAAGGGGAGCAAGGTGCTTAAATGCAGTAGTTCTGAATTTTGGGTCTTGTTTATAGTGTTAACCCAATGAATGCTCTCTCAAATAATTTGAGGCCAACAAAAATTTAGTGTGTCATCATAAGAGTCAGAAATATTAATCCCTAACTATAAATACATTTTGGAAATATTAAGTTAAACATATAGTGGATCATACTAATCTAACTAAAATTTGGTAAAGTTTAAAATTTTCAATGTTAGTACGGTATGACATATAGACCCAGATCTCAGGCTCAGACTGTAGGAAATTTCTTATTCTTTGAAAACTCAATGCATCCAAGCAAAAAACTAGTTCTTAGAGGTGAACTTTACCAAAGACGTAGGAAAAGTTGTGAATTTTTTGGTTTTCCTAAAATACAAAAAAGAGATTTTTTTTAGCTCAAGGTTACAAATTGGCAGCCTGGATTGATCATTGGGCTAACTTCAGAATCAAGTGACCAAAAAATCAGATTTACTGGATTTGTTGCAAGATTCATTGCATTGGATCTTAGATTACGAACTAATATTGATAACTTGATAATTTAAATGACCACTTTAATGTTTATAGGAATGACGCAGCCACATAGCTCCAAGTAAGTATATGAGCAGTTGTATATACATGGTGTTTTTTTTTAACACAACCCATTTTTAAGATTGAATAATACACATTAAAAGATGAGATGAGTATTGGTTTGTTAATCTCTACATTTTATACAACCTATTTTTTAATTTGATCACATTTAGCTTACATTTTGTGTTCAAATAGTCCGCCATTGAAATTTATACAAAGTTGCGCTCTCCCCATCACATTCCTGAACACGTTTTTGCTAAGTACCTCTTTGAATTTCTTGTATTAAATTAGTTATGTTTGTTTTGAGGTAGGCCTTTCCTTTTTTTATCCCCAAAGAAAATAATATAGTAGGGTCAGATCCGGGGATCTTGTAGGGGAATAATCCTTCACTGATAAAATAAAGTTTTGGGTTATGTTTAAAATAAAAACACCCTGTACAAAACATTATTGCTTTGAAAAGAAGCTTTAACTTTTTTTAAACTACCAAATTTTAAAATATTTGATTGAAAATTAATACTTAATCATAATTGATAATTATTGTTTAGTAAAAAGTAAATATTTTAATTTTTTAATTTTTTACAAAATCAAGTGTTATCAATTCAACACAGCTTTATCATTTTAATTTTCTGTATGTTTGCCCTAAAAATCTAAATATTCCCATAATAATTTGCAATTCTTAACCAGAAGCAGTTCTATTATCTTTGGAATTCAATACTATTATAAGGAGCACCAACAATTAGGGGGATGAGTGAGTGCTGCTAGTGAAATTATTGTTTATTATTAGTTAGGGTATAATCACAAATGTAAATGTAAAAGGCTTTGAAAAACGTAAACAAAGTTTTGACAGTTCAACAGAATTTAATTTAAGCGAGGTGTAGCAGACGATTTGATGCGATTACAGTTTTTGCTGCCTCTGCTATTCGGTGCTCCTTGTAGTAGGACCAAAAGGCTAGGGTTCCAGCAGACATTGTTGATATAAACCTGTAATTAAAGTGATATAAAACATAGTAAGTTTTATTTATATTTCCCGAGGTATTTTAAAGATTAATATTGAGTGCAGTTGACTCAATACCTGTAAAAAATATCTCTCAGTGCAAAATAGTATATTTCGCAACAAGGGCCGAAAATGAGGTTTTGCAGGCTCAAGATCGTGTTTCAAATTCGAGACGAAGTCGAGAATTTGAAACGATCGAGAGCTGCAAAACCCTTTCGGCCGAGGTGCGAACGCTATTTTTCACCACACTACACAATGAAATATACCATAAATAATTTTAAAAAATCGGATTATTATTTGACTCACTTGAAAACAAAACACAGCTATGACAATCATATGATCGCAACTATCCTGCCTTGAATGCCGTATAATTTTGTGATGTTCTGATGTTGTTTCAAGCAAATAAACTATCAGCTGACTTTCGGCCCTAGGGCCCCCAACGTTTTCGGTCCTGTGGCGGCAAACGGTGTGTTTCGGTCCGCGCTTGACGTTTGTAAAACAGGTTATTTCGTCGTAGTGTGGTGAAAACAACAATTTAATGATGTAAAATACAATCTTTCGAAAAAAATGTTGTTCTGTTCATTCTCATTCTTGCATTCAAATGGATGTGTCTATAAATGTAAACTGCAAAGTGGTTAAAACTGTAACGAGGACATGAAAAATCAAAAATACGCAACACGTGAGTTCATTATATAACATCATTTTAATCTGGAAGAAAAAGGTATTTTAATATGAGGTCAGTGTCATTGCCTCCAGAAAGATACAACATAAGAATAGCAGTAACTGATGAAAGCAGTTGTGACAGCAGGATTTCTTTGGTAGAAATAACTTTGTCTCTTCTTAGTTCACATGAGTCCTTATTTAGAACAAAATATTTTTGGTCATACAACATTATTTAAGGACGAATGCCCTGTCCAAATAAACTAACGTGACACTGTTCCATTATATTTTTATTTATAGGTTTGAAATACTATTACAAAACAATTTTTAATCATGGCTTTTGATAAAGTACTTTTGCAACACTTCATATTTTAAAGCGTATTCAACATTATTTTGTTATTTTTTTTTAGAAAAATAGATAATCCAAAAGACAGTAAAATACAAAAAAACTTAATCAATTCCTGCCAGTGCCAGATTTACCACTGACAACTAGTTCTGAGGGCTGCAACATAGTTCTGAAGGCTCAAAGGAGTCTGTGACACTTGGTATGTTTCAACACACATATTTTTTCTTTGGAGCTAATAATTAAGAATTCAGTAAAAATAATATGGATCGGCAACTTTGTTACAACTTTGATAATTTTAGAGAAGTTGGATGGTAAAAAATTTCAGATCCTCTTGTTTTTGATATATTTTAATACATGTAAATAATTTTCTTAATTTTCTTAAATTTCTTTCATTTTTAATTTTCTCTTCATTTAGTTGAAACATTTTAAAATATGCTATGATGTTTGAGCTTTGTTTTCTTTAGTGAATCATATAACACTTATGAAATATTTTGAAAAAGTAATTTAAAATTATTATAGAAGTTGAATTAAATTACTTTAACACAGTTTTGTATATTAATGATCAATTTACGTTAATGCAACTCTTAATTTTTTTACTTCTAAAATTAATTATCCTGCCTCTCTTGATGACAGGCACAGAACAGGCAGTCTAGACTACGAATCGCACAAACAACAACAATAACAAGAAGGAGAGTGTTTATCCTAGGCGAGATGTGTTATTCTAGGGCAGGGGTCGATAGATGGCGTCAAGGTTGCTAGGAGACCGACTGTTGCGTCACGACAGAGGATATGAATGAACTCGCTACTTCTGCCGGCACGTCACCTGATCCATTCATGTCTCCTGTGCACGCCGATCCGCAGCTGTTGATGGGAGATATGATTATATACGTGCCGGATTATATACTATTCTCGCAGGCAAACCACGACTATTCACGTCATTACGTCAATAGTCCTGGTTATCATTACCATCGTAAACAGCGCTGAAGCCACAATTGTGTTAAAAAATTGAAATTTATTTAATGGGAACGCTCTCTTTTAAATATTTTTACATCGATATGTATACAGTGGTGATATGTTATCTGTATATTTATAATAACAGCAAATAAAATACAACTTGCCTGAAATCAAATTTATTAGTAGCCTACATTGGGGTAACCCTGAGCACAATAAATAGGACAATTTAACATCTTTAAAAAATTCGTTAAGAAATTGAATTCAACACTTCGAAAGGATTTGGAAAAAAGCAGAAATTAGTTAAACATTCGTTCAAAAATTAGAGAATAAAGTACTAGTGTAAAGGAGAGTTTAATTCAATAGCAATTTTTAAGATTCAAATTAGCGATTGTATTCCTCACGCCAATACTTATAGAACCAATACTTTTTAATCCTAAAATATGGCTTTCAAACTTTAAAAATGGCTGTATGGGTTACATACCTAATGTAATACGTAGAAAATATCCAGTAGAGAAGGATTCTCAAATCATTCTGCTTAAACCGTTAAGATCCTTGAAGATGTTTTGGATTACTTAATTACTTTGATTATATTCAGTATTTTATCGACATTTGGTAATGTCCTTTTTAGTCGATACAGAAAGATGGAAAATTAAAAGATGATTCTAATCGTAGGCCTAGTTGTTAAAAATGACCGGATGGTTGATTTTAACAGATAAGGGGTAATAAAATATACTAGGTTACTAACCTTCACGTCGTCAATCCAATTTGTTTTTATGAACTACTAGTTTCGAGACATTTGTCTCATTATCAAGTCCTTTTTGTCAAATGAATCACCTTACACATATCTTCACTTTCGTCACAAATTTAAAAGACATTACACAAAACACAAACTACAAGGACGTTTAAGGAAGTCTGGAATTTGTCCGTGGGGTCATTAGGGATTTCTTTTACATCGTTGCTGCTTAAAAAATCCAATACTTTTTCGTTGTACTCTTTTGATTTCATGATGACTACAGACTGGCCTTTGTCAGCTTCAGTTATAATACATACATGAGTTAATAACTTTTCTTTTATAGATTTTACATGTTCGATTTCATTCTTAAAGGAGGTGTTTTTGTGTTTCTTTTTGTCTAAGACTGATTTAATTTTCTTATCTAATACATTTCTGATATAATTTCTGGAATTTTCATCATTGATGGAATTAATTGCAATTTCAGCATTCAATATTTCTGTTATTAAGTTCTTATTCCAGGTTATTCCAGGTTCCAGCTAATAGGTTGTGTTTGAGACCTTTATTAAGAATGTTCATTTCGCTGTCGGAAAATATAATATCCGTACAATTTCTCACTCTGGTGTAAAATTGGTGATTAATTATAAACTGTTCAAGGGGTTTGGCTTGTCGATCAATGAGCTTATCTATTTTCTTTTTCTGAGTTTTCTTTTTCTGAAAGATGATTTTATTCACCTGGTTATCGATATTACTGAATACTCTATCGATTTGAATCGGATGTAATGCGTTCAATAATTCTAAGTGTTTTTTCATGAGCAGTGTGTTGAACATGTTTTTCTTTCTGTAAAGATAGTTTATTTCATTTTTGATCCATATTACTTCAGCAATAGCTTTAGTTTTTTCGCTGCAAAACTTGTGTTTTTAATTTTTACTTGTACGTAGTTTGGAATGATATTCATGTGCAAGCATGTTTTATTGAATTTTATGTTTTGACATGTGTTCAGTAATTTCAACTTGACATTTAATAATTTAATTTCAACTTGACAGTAATATCGATAACCAGGTGAATAAAATCATCTTTCAGAAAAAGAAAACTCAGAAAAAGAAAATAGATAAGCTCATTGATCGACAAGCCAAACCCCTTGAACAGTTTATAATTAATCACCAATTTTACACCAGAGTGAAAAATTGTACGGATATTATATTTTCCGACAGCGAAATGAACATTCTTAATAAAGGTCTCAAACACAACTTATTAGCTGGAACCTGGAATAAGAACTTAATAACAGAAATATTGAATGCTGAAATTGCAATTAATTCCATCAATGATGAAAATTCCAGAAATTATATCAGAAATGTATTAGATAAGAAAATTAAATCAGTCTTAGACAAAAAGAAACACAAAAACACCTCCTTTAAGAATGAAATCGAACATGTAAAATCTATAAAAGAAAAGTTATTAACTCATGAATGTATTATATAACTGAAGCTGACAAAGGCCAGTCTGTAGTCATCATGAAATCAAAAGAGTACAACGAAAAAGTATTGGATTTTTTAAGCAGCAACGATGTAAAAGAAATCCCTATTGACCCCACGGACAAATTCCAGACTTCCTTAAACGTCCGTGTAGTTTGTGTTTTGTGTAATGTCTTTTAAATTTGTGACGAAAGTGAAGATATGTGTAAGGTGATTCATTTGACAAAAAGGACTTGATAATGAGACAAATGTCTCGAAACTAGTATTTCATAAAAACAAATTGGATTGACGACGTGAAGGTTAGTAACCTAGTATATTGCATTAGTCGAATATCAATCCAGGAGGCAAACCATGAATAAGATAAGGGGTACCTTAATGGCTTATAAATTTTTCATAAAATTCCAATCTCATGTAACGAAAAAATGAAACGGTTTTGAATCTTGGTTATAGAAAATATACAAATAATAAATTAATTAATTTAATTTGTTACTTTAACATTGCATACAATAAAAAAAAACATTGTATGATTATAGTCACCTTTGGACGCCATGCACAAACTGCACACGTATAAGGACTGACACTGCATAAGTATAAGTCTTTTTGATTCAGATCAAGTAAATGCGATGGAATATGGAGGGTTGGGGCAGGTTTCATTTGTGTAAAACACTGATGGAGGGCTGAAATCAGTGGAAAGTGGGGGTGGTTCGCAGAACGAAGAGCATTTCCAGGAACCGGCCGTAACTCAGCCAACATGTCTCCCTACACAGCGCTGTAATGTACAATGTTCTGCATTCAACCGACCGCCATTGTTTTATTGAACTACCGCGTAGGACTGAGTATTCAATAGCGGCGTGGTTTGACTGATGACTTTTAATTCAAGTCACTAATCTTTCTGGGCAATATATCAAAAGTACGAGTGTTATGTAAAATTAAAAACCCCAGACATGCTAAGAACTTGTAAAGTTATCGATAAATTTGTCATTCGATAAATTTTATATTTAGGAACAAGAATGGAAAGCTGTACCTTGCATATTAAATATCCCATAATTTAAAACTTAATTTGGTCGAGAATATGCAAAACACTATCACTTGTGTTTGAACGAAATTTTTTACTACACTACATTGAAATCAGCTTTATTCGTTTATTTGTTTTTATCGGAAAAGTAAAAAAAATCAATATTAATTGCTTACAGTAAACGTTGTATTTCCGTAATAAAAATGCAATGATGAATTTTCGCAGGTGATAATACATATCGAAATCAGGTTACATCATAGAAGGGAAGTGAATAAATAATTTAACATGTACTTATTGAATAACAAAATATTTTGGAAATTTTTCTTCAATTAAAATTATCCACAGTGGCGAGGTAATTAGGCCAGTCAATTCAAAATGGAAACGGCATTACTGTATTTAAGGTTTACTCATAAATTTGTGAATAATTAAAAACTAGTTTGTTATTTAGTCGGATCCGGATCCTAGGTCAACAGAGAGCAGGTTGCGTCACCGTGTTGTCGCCTAGCGACTCGATCCGGCGACAACTGAGCCCGGCTGTAAACTATATACATCGGATAACGATGTGAAAATAACAATATTCATGCTCATTGCATGAGGTGACTGCTGTTTGAACCAACGACGGCGACTGAAGATTTTATGAGCTCACGAGGCTGGATAGTCACAGATAAATAAATGGGGATGTTTTCATTTGCTTCTATTTATTTGCTGTTTACGAGTAACTCAAAGTGATATAACGTAAATATTTTGATTCAAAACGGTATTTTACTGGGAAAGATAAATAAAATCACATACAAGCTTGCTAGAAGAAAGGAAATTTATTCGGTGAGTGCAATTATTTAATGATCAGAACCAAAACAGAAATCCTGCCAATATTGTAGGAGTTAAGTTTGTGAGTTTGTTTGTCATCATCGATGTAAATTAACATAATGTTTGTCATATCATGTAAGTCAGGTGTAACCACGTAAAGAAAAAAGAAAGACGTGTGCACAGTCAGCCGGTATGACGAGTTGGGCTTGAGAAATTAGCGGACCTAGCGGTATGACTGCAGAACTAAGACCATATACAAAATATTTTGACTGAGTTGTATTAACTGGTTTGTATTGTAGTAGTCGTAAACGCTAGTTGCCTTAAGCCGCGTTTACACTATGCAACTTGTTTTATATACTTTTGTTTTTAAAACATGTTGTACAACAAAAGTTTTAAAACAAAAAATTTCTTTGAGCTTTACGACACGGATCGGAAACCTGAAACCTCTTGTAAAACACAATTTATCCGTTTTAAAACACGCTTGTTGTACAACTTGATTAATAATTTTCATTGCTTTCTTAACCAATTAGTATACAGTACACCTCGGATTATCCGGACCCCACATTATCCGGATCCCGGATTATCCGGACCGGTCCATCCGAGAAATTAAAAAATTAAATTCACGGCAAAACGTGATTTTAGCGAGTTTACGAGGGAAATGCTCCTTCTAAAAGTAAAATGCAAATAAATGCACTACATTAACTGTGCGCATTTGGAATCACAATAATTGAAGGAGTCGTATTGCCTAAACAGTACATTACAGCATTTTTGTGAACGAAGTTTTTTGGTTTGCTATACTTCAGGCACTAGCATTTATCACATTTATCAGCAAAGGCGTAGCCTAAGACAATTTTTCGAGTTAGTTTATATTGCTGTCGAGTTGGTTTATATTGATGATTTTATAGTTGTGAACTCTATGTGTGAATTTATGACGAGTTTTAAAATGAGCGGTTGTAAAAGTAAAGAAGTGGTTTTAACTTTAGAACAGAAAATGAATACTGTCAGAAAAATCAATGCTAGAGAATCAGGTAAAAAATTAGCTACGGAACTGGTTGTTGGAACAAGTATGGTAAGTGACTGGAAGAAGAATGAGCGCAGCTAGAAAAATGGTACGTAAGCGGAAAAAGCTCGAAAGACAAATTAAATATGTTGGGTAGTCTTGATACGCCATTTGCAGCATCAATTTAGCAAAGGCTAAGGTACTCGACCACTATTTAGGCGATATTGTAATGGCCTCGGATTATCCGGATTTTTTGTCATCCGGATCGGTGTTCCGCCACATTAATCCGGATAATCCGAGGTGTACTGTAATTGGTTGTACAACACAACTTAATAAAAAAAGTTGTATAGTGTAAACGCGGCTTGAGCCCAACTACGTCACACGAGCTAACCCTGCACAAACCTTTCTTTTTCCCCTACACCATAAGCTGTGACAACGTATCTATCCAAGGTGACGAATGTAGCCTATATGTTTTGTGATTCAGTTACCTCCGGTACATCTAATGGACATTAATTTATTTATTCAAGATGTGGACATTTTCACCGTATTCATTTATGTTATATATATTATATATATATATATATATGAACTGCATTATTGTAATTGGGTTTAAACCTTTTATAATGTATGTAAATGAATAAATGAATAAATAAATGTAAACAAATAAATCCAAGTCCAATTGAAAGAAACAAAAAACATGGATATCCATTTCTTTCTCTGCGTTGAAGTAGTTTCCTTAAATGAATGCCGCCTCAGATAAGGAACGCATTGAAAAGGCATTTGGGTTTGATATAAATTTAATTTAATATTTAAATTTTAAGTGACATGTACAAGTTTCAAAATTGTAATGTTTTAGTTTGACCATCATTCACAATTCATGCAATGCAAAACAGCCAATGCAACATAATAGTATTTTTTACAGCCAAAAGTGGGAGACGCCAAGCAATAAGTAAAAGAGTTTTGGCAACGGTTCAGTTGAGGTCAAGTTGAAGGCGAGGGAACAGGGAGGGTTGGGGGTGGGTTCCATTCATGTAAAACATTTCAGTTGGGGGTGAAATCAGTGGAAAGTGGGGGTGGTTCGCGGAACGAAGAGCATTTCCAGGAACCGGCCGTAACTCAGCCAACATGTCCCCCTACACAGCGCTGTAATGTACAATGTTCTGCATTCAACCGACCGCCATTGTTTTATTGAACTACCGCGTAGGACTGAGTATTCAATAGCGGCGTGGTTTGACTGATGAGTCTGCTTTGTGCTTTAATTAAAGCTGTAAATTAGTTTTCAGCTGTTTTAAGTAAGTGTTGTTAAATTTAGCAACGTCAGAACATTTTTATTCTTAAAGTTTAAGATGGTCTAGTAAAACTCAGTTACTGTGGTGGATGAGCAAAAAAAAACTGTTGTGAGTAACGTGCTGTAAATAACATTGCTGTAATGAATCTCTCTTATAAACTTATTTTTATACGCGGTCTTATAAAATTATTCTTCTTTCACAGGAGATCACAAACGCAGCTCTATAAGATCAAGTTTTGGTTCTTAAAATCTTAGACCTAGATTGATAATTAACAACTATAATATTATAACTGAACTATAATTATAGTTATAGTTATAATTATAATATTATAACTATAATATTATAACTATAATATTATAACTATAATATTATAATTATAACTGAAATCCCTGCTGTGCTCCAGCCGCCATCTTGAAATAACCATTTCCGGTCCGTATTTCTCTAAATATTTTTTCAATTAGCAAAAAAACCATAAGAGATATGAAAAAGTATTAACGAAGTTTTTTGTAGAAAATAAAATTTCCAATAAAATGAGTATGAATATGTACGATAAACATTGATAATTACTGCTGATATTATTAATTTTCTAAAATGTTGTAATTATAATACCCCTGCCATAATTAATACAATGTTTTTTCACCTAAAATGGCTCAAGTCGAAATGTGACTCTTTTCCACAAGTATAAAAGGGCATTTCCTTAACACGCTATGAAAACCAACTGCACATTTAGGGTAGTAAAGTTTTTAAATAAGAGGTCATTTGAAAATCCCCTCATGGAAAAGCGACATAAGTGCTAACTGGGTGGTTATATTTAGAATTACAGTTGTGATGACTTTTTACAGAAAAATATGACCATTGATTGTCATTTTCCTGTAATAAACAGAAATTTGAAAAATTTTGAGTTGTGACGTTTTTCTTGAACATGTAAACTTTGATGTAAAATACATTCCCAAGGGGATTCCTCTAATTGAATAATAAATTATATCCATAGAATGCTGATGAAAATTCCAGTTATTTTACACCTCAAACATCAAAATACGAACATAATAAAAGCGTATGTAAGCTCAAAAAAATATCCCCGATGGTAATATTTTTTGCAAATTCCTTAAGGAATATATTTTTTGCGAGCTTACACCCACGCTTTTATTGTGAGCCTATTTTGATACTTGAGGTGTCAGATAACTGAAATTTTTAACAGTATTCTATGGATATAATTTGTAATTCATTAAGTTAAAGGGATTCGCCCCGTTGGGAATGTATTTACACAAAACTTTACATGTATTCTATGTGGCAGGGATATTAGAATTACAACATTAAAAAAAGTTGATAATATCAGCAGTTGTTATTAACATGTTTTGTACAAATTTATACATTTTATGGAAAATGTTCTCCTCTACAAAAAAATATATTTAGGGACACGGACCGAAAATGGGGTTTTCAAGGTGGCGGCAGAAGCACAGTAGGGATTTCCGGGGGAGGTTTACTTAACATCTGTGCGATTTTTCGACTTGGTCAGAATTTGTTTGGACGATTCACTTTTTTATGCATAAAATTCCTAGACTATTTGCACATCTCATGAGATTGGGATTCAGGCGCAAGTAAGTAACTTTACGGAGGAACTTTGATTATGGCATAGTTTTATGTTCATTATCAGGGCCGGCCTAAGGCGAAAATTGCAAGTGTGCAAGACTCACATTTTATGCCCCCCCCCCCCCCCCGGGAGGTCTGAGGGGGATGGAATATCCCCCGGGTAAGAGGGGGATCCAGGGGCCCTCCCCCGGAAACTGTTAGACATTTAAGGTATAAAAAACAGTTTTTGTGCCTTTCAGACATTAAGAGGAGGCTCCAGTCACGAAAGATATCGCGTTTCTACCTGCTCCTCCCATAAGGCCAATGTTAACTTTCAAATTCGGTACAGCCTCAAACGCTCAACCAATATCGTTAATTTTTAGCTCATTTGAAAGAACAAAAAAAAAATACCTAGCGACTTCAGTGAGCAGAATTTTTATATCTCATTTAGAATAATTTATAAGAAATTCCCAAAATGTAATCTTTGCAATTTTTTTACTACTAACCAAAGAACTATATCAAAATTCTGCTCACTGAAGTAGCTAGATAATTTTTTGTGCTTTTAAATGAGCTAAAAATTAACGATTTTGGTTGATCGGTTGAGGCTGTACCGAATTTGAAAGTTAACATTGGTCTTTTGGGAGAAGCAGGTATTCGCGCGGGACTGGAGTTTATGTGTCTCAATTTGATTTATTATAGATTGACTTGATAGGTACAACACTCTTTCTTGTACTTTAAACCAATATTATGTTAACTAAACTAATGAAGGCTCACTAGTTGGAATGATCATATTCTTGGAATGATTGTATTGCAAGTACTCTCAGAATAAATAGCTAAGCGGAGAGTCACCGTCCGTCGGACCTACGATAAATGTCCATTTCTCAGGGGTAAAAAAATGAAACAGAACATAGTGAACCAATTACAGAGTTAATCTATGTACATAAAGGCCAAAACATTGACTGACCGACTGACTGACTGATCACAATTTCTAAAAAAAACTAAGGCTCAGAGAGATGAAACTTGGCGCAAATATTCTTTATAGGTTCTAGTTACGTACTAAGAAAGGATTTTGCAATATTTTCTCTCTAGAGGCTTAAACAGAGTACTTTACAAAATGGCGGCCATTAATCAGTTTTCAAAGGCTGTAAAGGATTCTTTGGCTATGAAACTAGGTAGAGTAGGATTCACGTAAGTTGGCCACAGCATGTACTAATAATCTCATAAAAAATGTTTATACAAGTCACATTGAAAACATTGTTGGTTACACAAGGTGTCTGTTTACATTTTCTCAGAACTGTCAAATCGTCACGTTGCGTTTGTTTACAAATTGTTTATAGAATGTTTACAATAGCGCCTATTTCTAGAAGTTTTTATTTCCATTCAACCTTTTTACATAGCTGCCAAAGTTTAATTTGATTCTATTTCTTGATTTACAAGTATTTTAGTTTGTTTAACTGCTTGTTTATTTTTCCTGGGCCAATTTTAATAACAATCCGCAATATGACCGCAATATGAAACAACCTCTCTTTTCAGATGCTGACTTGCAGCAAGTAGTACTGACTATTCAAAAACTCGCCTATATTTCTTTGTAAATATTATTTCATAAGAAGATCTTAGACTATTAACCATGCCGCATCCATGACACATCATCTCCATGTTAATACATAATTTATTATTTGGAAAAGCCCCTTAGTAATATTTTAAGCCGCGCAAGTGAACTTCCAGTTGCAAATTGCATCAGAACTTTCCCTTTATTGCAAGTGCTATACTAAACAGATGTCCGTTGACAATGTTTTCAGTAGGCCTACAGCTGGATTTTATGGTTAAGTTCGTAAGAAGATAATAGTTTACTTTCGTTTTGGCCAACTTAGGTGAATCCTACTTTACTAATATTATTTTTAGGCTTTATGCGTACTAAGAAAGGTATTTTAAAAGATTATCTTTCAATCGGCTAAAATAGGATTCATTATGAAATTCAAAATGGTGGCCATCTTAGTTGTCAAAACTATGGTTAGAAGACCTATATATTATTATCAAGGGGTATAAAAGACAAAAGATTCCATCTACTAAAATAATAACATTTTAAAATTCATTTTGGCCACCTTAATAGACTATATATTTCTCAAATACCACTTAGGCTATTGGCGTTTTAATGACCACCCGATGTTCTAAATTCTTACTTTTGTAAAATGGGTTGTTCATAATAAATAATCATATGGTACTCCAACAACATTCTTGGGATCTTGGCATGGACATTCCATCTGGAGAATAGTTTCCATACCAGAAACGGAGTTTTAACATTTAAAATGTTTGGAGGGTGATGGGAATTTCAGTTCTAAAAATTTTTACAGTAAATTGTCGTCTCTATCAACTAAATGAGTGGCCCCCTCGATCTTCAGCATGAATGTAAAAAATGTGAAATGTGAATAAAGTTTTGGGGAATGAGGTTTTTGCACATTGTTTTACGATTTAACTAAAATAACCCCGTGCGGCAAACCTGCATACTAAGCGAATTTAAAATGCAAAAATAATATTTCCATCCAACATAGCGAGGTATAACATGTTTTTGTAATCTCCACAAGAATAAGATGGGGAACTAGTATGCAGGTTTGCTGCCATGAAAATAGAAATATCGGGGATTTTAGACTAAAATACATTAGATCTCATTTAAATGACGCCACAAACAAGGTTTTCTTAAGGTATATTGAGAAGTAAGCGAGATAAAGTTTTCATTTGGAATTGACTCATGTAAAACTAATCAAATTGTTAATTTAAACTATTATAAAAATCAAATAATGATGTTTGTTTATGAAGATATATTTTGAACGCTTGATAGTGTCTTATTTAAGATTGGCAAGCCCCCTTTTATTTGTTTATTTAATTATTTTAAAAACTCCAAATCTTTAATCCTGTTTTTTTTTTAAAGTAAATAGTCCCTAATGCATCAATTTAAACTAGCACCAATTCTGGAATAATATAACGAGGCTAATCTTTTTTGTATAATTTGCTCCAGTAGGATGATTTTTAAATGTCCCCTCCCTTACCTTTTTCCAAAATGGCCACTAATTATATCAAATAAAGGACTTATTGCTCGAAAATGTTTGGGGGCAGTCTGGGATTGATATTTTAATTAAATGTTGAAAAAAGTAAGGGGGGGACATTTTGTAACTCACCCTGAATATTGAGATATTTATCAACTCCAACATCAATCTTGCACCAATGGTTGATAATGAGGACGAGGGCTAGTGGAAGAGTAGTTCATAATTTACTCCTTTAATACTGTCATGTCTGGAGCATCATCTTGAACTTTAACCAATAACCATTAACTTGAACTTTAACCATCTCTATGCGATTACAACAGCACAAATTAAATGCAACACTACTAGAACGTGTTTCTCGTTCGTTTACAAAACTTGGCTTCTCGCTGCTTGTAACCAAGTTTCATTGCGGTCGTGAGGCTGTTGTACGTACCGCGGCATGAATGGGGCAGTGCGAGGGCGCTAGGCGCGAGGGCGCTGAGGGCCCTCCACTGCGGGGGCGCCGGAACCGCTACCCGTCAGCAACAAAGCGCCACGAGAGATCAAGTGCCATCAAGGGCCAGGGACTTCATGAAAATTAGGTCCTAATGTGTGAATTCGAATTTGTTTGAGACTGAGGTAACTGAGAGTAAATTTTACGATTTTTTCTACTTAGATGTATATAAAAATAACGAAATTAAAAATGGACCAAAGTTCAATTTTAGGCTGTGACAGTTTTTGGTAAACATCGTTAAAAGTTAAAATCCTTATTTAAGCTTGCACATAACAATTCTTAGAATCCACTTCAAATATTTACACTAAAAATGAGTAGGCCTATTGTATATTATTTACTCCTTTAATACTGTTAAAGGAGTAAATAATACTTATGTTAAACTATGAACAGATTGGCACTATAGATAAAATGTATACTGTAATATTATATTTTTTGTGGCTTTCAAGCTGTAAAATAATGTTTAAGCTTAGCTGAAAATGCACTAAAGTAGATTAAAATTAACGTTGGTTAGTTGACATAGATAATAATTCTGAAACGGAAATCGTCACTATACATATGTATTTTCAAAAATTAGTTAAACTTTGACAGGATTTGTTTAACACCTAGGGAGTACCGAAGCTTTACTGCTGGTATGTTGACAACTGACACCAAGTCATAACCTTTACTGGGGATATTTTATTTTCTCCTATTTTACGAGAAAGCTAAAACCATTTACTTATCCTTGAAATCGATATCGCACTTTCCCAGCCTTTGTCTTATTCGTAACATATGCAAGGATAAATCGATGAATCGTCCATTTCTTTAAAGCTTTACGCCTTGTGAGGCTTTATGCCCTCCGATTCCGCCCTTTGAACTAGGTTTCTGGAGTTTCCAGAATTTTAGTTAAAACATATTTATTTGTACATATTGTACTCAAGTTAAACTAATCACCAGCTGTCAGTTCAAACACTAAACTCATTAATTATAACCTCCCCTTTCCAAAAGTAATTAATTCAAACATTATTTTGAATTATTATTCCTTTTACTTTTAAATTTAAAACTAACCATTCAAAAAGCTTGGACAAAATAACAAATAAAACAATTCGGTAACCAAATAAGCTTCAAAATTCTAATAGTGCAGTAGGCAGTAGCAAAAATTAATAATATAAAGAAAAAAATATGTTTAGCTTTAGTTCCTTCAATTGTGATGATACAATTTCTTTCAAATGTGTAAGCTGGGTTGCAGGGATGATTTTATGAGGGTACTAAAATATCTTGCTTTCGGCTTATCGACTGTAGGATGCCTTTTATAAAAACGTAAGTAGTATTAATCAATTTCAGACCAATAAAACAATACCTAAAAAACTTTACCCGATTTAAGATAACATTTTGAAAGAATGAGTTGTTTAATATTTTGTTATTTAACTTTATGAAGTAAAAAATCAAAATTTACTTGATATTAATTTTTATTTATTAAGGGAAGTAAATAGCTAAACTAAAATAAAGATAAACATATTCTTGGAGGGGGACAACATTAAAAGAATTAATACTAACTTTTCTAGGTATGTTGGTATCGTAGATAAATTTGATAATTTGTATATGATATAACAACTTAGTGTTAGGTGTTAGACACCATTAATTTTTTTAATTTGCCTCCTCCCACAGGCAAATTAAAATATTACATGTTCAATTATTTTCATTTGTTGTCAAATCACCAGTTCCTAGCTACTTCAGTAAATAATAATACAGAACCAACTTGATGTTTCTTATCATTAATTAATTGATTGATTCATATGTGTTTGCACAAAGCCTCGCAAACACTTGACACAGCGATATAATTTGAGTTGGTATTTGAAAAAAGTAAGCCATCGATAAAACTGGCGTTGTGTAGAATGTTTTAGATGATCATGTTTACTTACATTTGTTGTAGTAAATATTAAAAAACTACAATCAATTTAATTTGATTAAAGTAAGAAAGAAAAATCTAATTTTTGTGGTAATATGTCTTAAAATGAAGACAAATAGGCTGAAAATTATCTAACATTTTATATTAAACTAGTGGTTTGAAGGGGCTAAAAGCCCCTTATCATAATAAGGGAAGATTAAAATTAAAGCAATTCTTCTTTATCTACATATATTATATACTAGCAGAACCCGTGGCTTCGCTCACGATAAAAATTATCGTCTAACCTTGATATGAAGAATCTAGAGGACTGAATAGAAAATATTTATATCAAGGAATATGTCATGTAGAGATATGTTTGTTTTATGGCGGAATGTAGGATAAAATGTAGATACCACAGTAGGATGTAGGATACCACAGTAGATAGTGAAGGTTTTCTTTTCACCGTTATAACTCGAAAACGGCCGGACCGATTTTAACACCAAATGTGTCGATTTTAAGGTACTTCCTTGTAGATTTACCATTACGTCCCTGGATTGCCTAGTAGGGCATCAATTAAGTACAGTAAAGGGCTGAATGTTCGAAACAGTTATGGTGCTATCCGTGGGCAGTATTTCAAACTCGATTCACTTAGTTTTTAACTTAAAATATGGACGGGTAGGAATAATTTAAGGCCAACCACTGATTGCAGCATTTATTGTTCCGTGAAAAGCCGGGACACCGTCGAATTAGATGAAAAAGGAATTTGCCAAATTATTGTAACTGGCATGATTGTAATTAAAAACATGAAGGACGGCCTAAGGAAATAACTATAGTTCCCGCTGCCTAAAAAGATGGTACCACATAATGAGCTTATGATTGAACGTATAAGGTACGAAACTAAACCAAATGTAACTTTTATATAGTACGAATAACCTAACAAAATCATCAAAACAACCACAAAACCATGATAAAGGAAATCAAATTATAAATCAGCTGTAACAACGTATCTGTTTGTGAAGCTAATATGCTTGATTGAATAAAATTGGAAATTTAAACAAAAGATCATCCATTACATTAACATGGGGCATTTTCAAAGCTTCAGCTCCACGAAAAACCTGTAAAAACCTCGAATTAAAAAAATCCGTTCTTGGTGAATGTCAACACTCTGTAAGGAACGTCCATGCAAATTTTCAAGGTTCTAGGTTAAGTAGTTTTGGCTGTACATAGGATAGGTAAGTGGTATTTGACAAAAATACAGTAGAAAAGATAGTATAAATATAACTTACAATCAGGGATTTGTATAATTTATAAATTTTTACATAAGTAGATCAAAGAATCATATCATTCCAGCACATTCTATTTGTGACTGAAAAACCACTGTTCTTTTCTCTTTCCATCTTACCGGGATTTAGTCTCAGCCACAAAAGGCAGTATGCTCTTCACGATTAAAACTGCGTAACTCCCGCTACCGAAATATAGATGGTGCCACTTAACTAATTAACTAATTGTAAATTTTATATAGTACATAATTATGTCCTTGAAACAAATCAACAAAAATCAATGAAGCCATGATCAAAGAAATCAATTTATTATCATCTGTATCAACGTATACATTTCCGAAGCTAACTACCAGCTGATTGTTTTATGAACATTAAAAATGTAAACAAAAATTGTCCAACATACTTTTAAATGGGAAAATTTGAAAACTTCGGCCTCGCCAAAAACCCCTTAATACTACGAATTTTGTAAAATCCGTTCTTAGCGGATGTCTACGCCCTAAGAGTAACATCCATGCAAAGTTTCAAGGTTCTAGGTCAAGTAGTTTGGGGTGTACGATGTTTCCACTGAGTGGTATTTGACAAATATATAGTAGATATATAAAGGAGAAGGGGTTTTTTTAATGGACAGCAAATCTCCAAAACGGGTCTTAGATGTGTACTAAGAAAAGGTTTTAGAAAACTCCCTTAGTGTTATGCCCTACGATAATTCAAAGTTTCAATGTTAAACTATAGGGAAGCTTATGAAATTGCCATGGCAACTGTATAAAGTATAACAAATAAAATACCAAATTTAGGGAGTTTATTTACCGTGGCCGTTCGTCTGTAGCGATAAGGCCGCGGCCCTCGAACTGGCAACGCCGCTTTGCAAGGTTTTTTTTGCTTGGTAAAAACCCTTACAGAGACAGCTGATTTTAAGTAATTAAAAGATAATGCCATAAGAGAGTATGGATTAACAAATCAGCTAAACCCTTAAACGCGTTTTTGACATTTACTAGCGCCACGGCCTTGTTACTAGACATAGTTTTACCCTTTTTCCACGGGTGAATCGGTGAAACCTGTTTGATCAGCTAGTTATGGTATAAAATACCTTCATAGTAAACTGGCTTCTAGATCCAACGTATGTTAATATTCATCACACGAAAATTAAAACAATCCTTTATTATAGTTTAATTTGCCTTCGTAGTAAAATGGTTTTAGATTCACCTTATGTTAATATCTAGCACACGATTTTGAGTTAGGCAACAACATAAGATGTTTTCATGTAAACAAAGCAGTCGTGTTTATATCCCATTGTTATTCAAATCACAGAAATATTACTTTATTTCTCATTTTAGCGAATTTCATCTGGAATAAGTTATAATAATTTTAAGGAATTCCAGTATTTTTCCCGAGTTTTTGAATCATGACCTTTAATTTGGGCTGTCCCCCATCGGTCTGAAATCTGCCAAACGCCCACAAGTTCTTTGTAAATATTTCGCTTTCGTTATCACTTATGTATTTACAAAGCCCAAACAACATGTAACTTTTGAGAAACCGATAAGTCTGCGACTCCTAACGAACTCAAACTTGAATGAAAGGTTTCGACGAGAAAATCCCAGGAAAAATGTTACGACAGTAATTTTTGTTGTGATCATAGCCTTTGGATTACTGGGAAATGCTAAAAGTGGTTTACAAATCTGCTTTTATGTAATCCAAGTTGTTGCTGGTGGTAACTAGTTTCAATCCCTCCGTGGAATCTTTTTCAGAAATCCAAAGATGTTGTTCTCTTCATTTGAAGATCGTCCGTCATTACGCACTCATCACAAGTAGTAACGGACACAAACATTACAAACAATTAATTAATTAACTGTCCCAAGCCATCCGTTATTTTTGAGAAAACCATAACTCTGACACCCGTCAACTTTTTATTTGATTAAAAGGTCCGGGTGAGAAAATCCCAGAAAAAAAGTGTGTTATGATAAACTTTCCTGAGGGCACAGATACAAAGAAAAGGGCTGAACAGCTGATGCAGTTGTTTTTATTTACAATTATTTGTTTAAATTTTCCCAGCGCAGTGGGACACCATCAGCTAGATCTAATAGATAGACGTAGTAGATAGATGATTAGTTTTTTTTTAAGACCATCATAAATAAATTTCAAATGCGTTATTTTCTAAGGGCAATCGTAAGAATGTTTTATGAAATAATCGAGGAAACTTGCAGCATATTACGTATTAACAAATATTTCTTGTGGAAAGTAGGATGGTTACAAAACTATCGGTATGTGAGTCAATAGTTTTATGGTGTAAGGTAATCCTTTATTGAAAGTGCACTTTACAATGGCAAGCTATGACCGGTCTTATATAAGCTACGGGCCTTGGCTTGTCGTTGCTAGTTTGTTAGTCTTGTTATATAGGCTAGTAAACTACCTTTATCACCTTATTTACACCTTAGTTACTTGTGCACAGAGAATTCAAGTGCCATTCCAGGCTGAAGTGTTAAATCTTAAAGGCACTTAAATTGTATCCAGAGATAACAGTTTTTGTACCGATAACAATGAAAGAGAAATCTAATACAGACATACAAATGTTATATAGACCTATCAAAGGGGTCTATCTAATCGACGCATATTTACTATGTAAATTTGCGAAACGTAAAATATAAATAATTATAGAAACGGTTAAAATATAAATAATTATATACATTTTAAATTCAGCAAACGCTAAATATTACCCTGAACTGAATTCTGTATTTTATATTTTGTCGAATTTGGAAATATTAAACCAAACATTTATAAAACTTGTAATTTATAGTTTGCTGTTTCAAGTTTGAAGTTCATCCAAAATAAGTATTTTGGTAAGCCGCAGAAAACTGCGAAATACGGACACAATTGAACTAAATTAATTAAAGAATAAAAAAAGTATTAGAAATCAACTAGTTCTACATAAAAAGGGGTTCAAAATTAAATTTTATTTAACGATTATAAAAACGTTAGTTTAAAAAAAATCGATGAGTAAATGTTTCAGAAGCAGGCTAAGGAGAGACTGCTTACAAACTGCTTACAAACTGTATCTATTTCTAACATGAAAACTCAATAACTTGTAATCAGGTACAGAAACTAGGGTCAGGGCTCACTCCGGCCTCATACAAACCAATGAATACAAAAACTATAGTTTCAGAATTCACTGAACAAACTCAACGACTTTCCGCGGGCAGAAAGTTGGGGGTTTGTATGTGGAACGGACTGAGCCCTGATGACACCAGCATTTTGTACCTGTTGGGAAATTTGTGATTTTGTACGTTAGAGACTTCTCCAAAGATCGGTGAACTCGGTCGTACCCGGGAGGGAGGAGCCGGGCAAAGTCGCTCGGCGCGCGGGTCTCAGAAATTAACGGGAATCACGGGTCAATTATGCATGCACGCCGAGAAACAAATCGGTGGATGCAAATGGGCAGCATCTCGTGAGCTATGCCCGTGTGTGAGTGTGTCGGTGTGAGCTATGCGTGTGTGAGTCGTGGTGTGCTTTGCATAATGGAGCACATCGTCGAGGTGACGAGAAAGTGTGGCATATAACCGTCTACATGCTTAGAATCCCCAGTAGTACGTGATGTGTCGTAAGTGGTCGTCAGATTAATTACATTCGGTTTGAATATATTGCAGGATTTTTGTTTCGTTCCTTGTCTATGATGATTTATCATAATATGAGACACATATTATGCTCATATTACCCACAATACATAATCTTCGTCACTTGCTTGCGTAAATCGTATTTGCTCTTTTTAACAACTGCCAACCGCCAATAAACCTCTTAAAGTTTAGCGTTAAAAGACTAGAATATAAGCAAAGAAAGAAGAGGCAGTACAAAGTATTACAACAGTAGGGAAAGTATTCATCATTGAGAGCAAGGCAGATGGATATTGTACATCGATAAGGAACATTCAATGCGTTTCGTTTGAAATGCCGGTTTAAAGAATTCATTCCATTGTACCAATATGTAATGATCGGTGTCCAAACGGAAACACCAATACTTTCTCAGGTATTTTCAGATCTCTGTTTTTGTCAAAATCCTTTTAAATGCGATTTATTGAGGACGGACTATTCTTAAATCCACTTTTTTGTGATGTCTCATTGGAGACTCAATAATGTCACAGATGAAAATATTTTCTTGCGGGGTAAGATTCATATGGTATCTGATGAAATGGCTTACGATGTTATGGATAGAGTTCATGTTCGTAAAATAAACTCCTCAAAAAACTAAAAAAAAACAGCTCAAAAGGTCGTGTAGGCCTACACCACAGAGATGAATGAAACAGTTATCTTCTAATTTTGCGCTTAGCGGATGTCGAGCGCTGGCTAGCGCGGGTGTCGAGGACTTAGTTCACCATTAACGCCGCGAAAGAGCAGCAGTGTCGCTGCCCTATCCTAATTTAACTTAACTGTAGCTAGTAACTGGATGTAACTAGTAACTTAATTGTAACTGGATTTAACTGTAACCAGTACTTGGGCGCAACAAAAGTCCCATTTAAAAGCGACCTGCTGTTTGTGCCTACACAGAAAATGAAAAACGTTTGCCATCGAGCTGGAAGAAAGTAAACCCCCCCCCCCAAAAAAAAATAGTTCAACGAAATTAAATGGTAAGACTCAAGTTCCTGGGTAGAGTATTAAAATCACCTTTTGTCTTCCTATTACTATTTTGACTGCAGTTATACAGTATAGGGTGGCATTACCGACTGCGACGTAGATCCGAACTTGCAATGAAGCATGCTATACAATGTTGTTTTGTTGTCCAGTAACAGTTAAATAATTATCGGTGTCCACTGTCCAGTCAGCACATTAACTGGCTGATTTTGTCGAGGGACAGGCGAGACCGGTGAGGTGCCCAGTCGCCTCACTCAGAGTTCACGACCCTTAAATCAATCCCCTCATCGGTCGACTTGGTACATTATAGGATAGGAAATCCCCAAATTAGCACGAATAGTTTAAGTGTAAATTACGTTCGACCAAAAAATATTGGATACACAAAAAAACACAATCCCCAAGTGATACTGAACAGACTACCGCCTATCATCTCCCTCTGCCGCGCCGGGGCGACCTCGTGTCGTCACAGCCAGGTGTGTAGGCACATTAGCATGACGTGCTATTACATGTAGGTTACCTCGATGATGGCCGGTTATTATAGCTTACTCTATGTTCAGCTTGGATGTTTCACCTTCCTTATATGGAATCCTTATTCTTAAAGCTTCACGGGTTGACTGGGAAGTAACAGTGAAAGTGGTGTCTGAGAGCTCTCCTCTCGCGGCATTACTGCATATTTTGGTTCTATCAAATAAAAATACGATGTGACAAAATAAAAGCCTCCTTAACACACTACTTTAATTGCTGGCGTGGAATGTTGATATTTTTTGGAATAAACAATCGTAAATTTAAAAATCTTAACCCAAAATTATGCTCTAAAGCCTCGGCCACAGTGATCTGGTAGCCGCGATTCGAACGTCGGGAATAAGAAAAAAAGTGTAATGCATGGAATTAAATGAAGATGGCCCCATTCATTTAATTCAATGCATTATACTTTTCCTTTTAGCGACATTCGATTGTGTACTTTACCAGATTGCTAGGTGTGGATGGGGCCTAAGGCCTATGTCACATTGGGCCACCATGGTGGCTCCACCGGTGGCGCCACTCTGGTGGCTCAATATTTACGACGGGCCACCAGTACAGCCACCAAAACTGCCACCAATGTAGTGCTCACCGTGAAAGCAGAGCAGTCATGGACGTCGAAGAGTCATGTGCTTTGGCGTTCGTATTTCTGAGGTCTCGAAAACTACGTGTACGCGTCATAGATTTTGGATATATCCTTTTGAGCGTGCCCTGAGTGCTGGAGGGATGTTTTCTCTCCATCGTTGCCTTGTCCATCTTTGAAAATTTCAACCAGCTCCATCCAAGCCTTCTTCTTTGCGCCTCTGTCTTAATACACGACGTTAGTCATATCCCATATGCATGGGCCTATTTTGAATTTCCAAAATAAAATGTTCTGTTTCGAAGTCACGTTCCATTTGTATATTTTACGCTCTGAACACAACAACTGAAATAGCAGAGGTGGACTGGAGTGGTGGCGTATCTGGAAGCTGAGTATGTCAAGTACAATAAGAAACAATGTGACGACGTGGTGGCGCCACTAGCTGGTGGCTCAGAAAATCGGGGCCATCGGCCACCATACTTTTGGTGGAGCGTTTGGTGGCGCCGCCAACGCCTAGTGTGTCATGCTCCATATGAAGCAATGATACCACGTGGTGGCTCCACCATGGTGGCTCAATGTGACATAGGCCTAAGTGGTATGATCCTTTATTTTAACGATAATATCGATAAGAAGAGGATTCAGAGTTCTACCAAGCAGCGCGAGGTGAGCGACGCTGCGAGGCGCGGTGGCTCGGCGCGGTGGCTCGGCGCGGTGGCTCGGCGCGGTGGCTCGGCGCACGTGGAGCCTCACAATGTCCCGCTTATCGCTCGCCACCTTCTACGGGCGAAATTGATTTAAAATTCGAAACGTCCGTTTTGGCAACCGTATGCCTAATAAATACGGAGCTGATTGGAGGCGATCGCAATCGGGTTGAGTTAGGGCTACATTTTGTATCCACTCCTCTCCGGTTTATGGTAGGGCATGGTGACAATATCACAATAACTCACGGCGACTTCGCACTTTGCACCTGCGCCGCGGCTGCTCCCGGACTCGCGGGTAACGGCGGGCGTCCGCACGGGCAAGTGACAAAAACTCACCTTAGTGTACAGTATGGGTAAAAGGAATCCCAGAAATCTGCCTTAGCGGCCCCGAACGCGTTATTTCAACAGCTTACACATTTTTCTATCAACAAGTCAAGAGTTTCATCGATGTTCATAATAAAAAAATTAAAACTAAAATAAATACTTTAATTAAAACTATTATATGTATAGGCCAAACTCTATGGTAAACCCAAGTCAAGTTCACGACTGTTCATATTAAAATTTACATATGGAATTTATTAAATACTCAAATACAGTAGTTGAAATATATATTGAAAAAACATGAATCGTTTTATGATGTTTGGGCTATTTTTTATGTCCAGATCCTGACATAAATCTGGTAACCCCACTCAAATAACTGGTCAAGAGTACTGCAACCGAAACAACTTCATTTTTATAAATCGTTTACATAAATTTTTCATATTGAATCATACAGTTGTTTTATGAGGAAATACAGTATAATATGACTGTTATAATAAAGTTAGAATCAATAGAAGCTTCAAGGTCACATTATAGTACAGTTAATTTGTATATTTATAATAAAAGACAATAAGGAAAAGCCAAATGTTTGAATGAAACCGTGGACCTTGGAGCTTATATTGATCCAAGTTTTACCGAGTAGACTCTTTGTAATGGATATTAAAATTTTGGGAGAGTGGAACAAGTTGTACGGGGGCAGGTTGATATAAAAATTTATAAAGCCAATGCGCATATGGAGGTTCAAGAGGGTGTTGAAGCAATGTTCACGAACATTGGCTCAGCCATGTGAATAGTTTTATGGTGAAGCTACTAATGATTACTGTTAGACAAAATATTTCTGTTTTTTTTTTTTACCAAATTAGTAAATCTGTCATGCTATGTTTGAGTGGAAATAAGTGGGATAAATCCGTAGTTAGAAACAGTCAAATACGGTCTCATCTTGTTCAGCAGTTGTAATGAGCAAATTAATATAGTTTCCAAGCACTCAGGTCACATATTTAAAAGGGTTTTAAATTTTAGATCACGTGGTCACTGGGCAAGTTAATACGTTTCTTTGGGGACAGGTTGATACAGTCTATCAACGCACCCTAACATGAGTTTTTTGCGTAATTCGTATTCATAATCAAGAACTAGTGAAGATTGGATACGATGTGTAAAATGTGGGCTCACGCGCCGTTGGTTATGGAGAGCTGGAAATGACAAGGAGCTTTAAAAAATCTTTGCATGTATCGCTTCTCCATTTTGGAATTAGGACCTTGCATGCAATTTGATTCGTTTCAAATTAGAACATTTTGATTACTGTATAAAGATTTTTGGTTAAAAAACTAAGAGTTTGGGCACATACCTGATTTAAATATTTTTATTTTGATGACTAATTAATTATGTTCAATTAATTATGTTTCAGGACGTTTTAAATACATGTTGATGTTTACTTTTTAGTTTATTGTTTGATAATTTTTTGTTATTGATATGACAGTAATTTTCATGACTAGGAGCGAAAGTGGCTGTTTTTGGTACGAGATCGTAATTTATAGGCGAGGCGCAGCCGAGCTTGGAAATGCGATCGAGTACTAAGGAGACACTTTTGCTCCGTGCGATGAACAACTATTTTCATCATTATATATAAATAACCATTTAATCGTTAAAAAATTAGACTATATAATAATAATAATAATAATATATATAATTTTGAGGTTATCCAAAATAGTCTTCGTCATTTACACATCTTTTAGTTGTTTACAGACACAAGTTAAGAAATCGTTCAACTTTTCAAACGTAAAATAAACAGATTTTGACATTAGAGTACGGAAAAATTTACCATGTGTTTTTTCAGTACTTCTATTCGAAGAGATCCAAAACCGATCATTTTGAGTACGATTTAGAGAATTAAAAAAGGCTGTTATTCGGACAGTATGATGAAAAGGAATGTTTTGGGTTTATCAGTATAAAACATTAAAATAAATCAAACAAAGCCAGTGTTTTTTTTGTTTGCGGATGTAATTTTTTAAGTGTCGGGTGTTTATGTTGGGAGTGTGTGGACATTTGCCATCATTCATTCGTAAAAAAAAAACAACAGTGACTGCGAATGTCCGCAAACATTAAAACCAAAACATGATCTCGTCATCACCAACGATGAATTTCAAACAAAGAATAAATATGAGTTTTCTTGATTATGCAAGTGTAAGTAGCTCTCTTCTGGAAAGAGCTGTCTTGATATAGCTACGGAGTTTTTCTATTCTTCAAAATATATTAATCGCTTTTACAACGGTATCAACTTGTCCCCCTTTTGTATCAACCTGTATTGTTAGTTACATTTTTAGATAAGTAAAAATGTTGTACATGAAGGCAAAGGGTTAGGCTTTATACAGTAATATATTTGTCATAACGTAATAATACTAACAGCTTAATGAAAAATCAAATCTTGAAACCGTCCCAACTAGCCCCACTGTCCCATCTGTTAAGTTTCAAGCAATTCTATAAACTTTTCAATTCTATTCCGGAATTCAGTTTACATAGGGACTGAAGTAAGTTAATGTACTGTGATATATCATCCTGTATTGTAATAAGAATAAGAATAGACAATTCCTCATCATTCGCTCATTGTCTAACAGTTGTGAAGAGCAAACAAAAGAAGCGATCGAGTTAAGTAATTCAATTAACTGGGTCAATCAATAAACTGTCCTATAATTATTTGATCGCAATCGTTTTATATTCTACGAACTGGAGGGTCCAAAAATCAGCCTCACACTTGAATGAGGCTCGGTGAGACAATTCGGGGAAAATAATAGTTTTTCGGGAAATATTTCCTTAAGGGCACAAAATATAAAGGAAAGGGCTGGGCAGCTGATGATTTTGTCCTTATTTATAATTACGGTTGCTGAGCAGCGCTTGTACAATAGTATAGAACTTCATGTTCACATTTTTTTGTGTGGTTATGGTATGTTTGTATTCAATAACATGTCTCCCAGGTCAAGATTTTTATTAGGAAAGTAAAGAGTGATCAGTTACAATTTAAAAGAATTTAAATGAAGACTGTTTTATGAAAACTCTTAAGTAAATAAATAAATGAAGTAAGTCAAACTATTTTTAAATGGTTTAAATCGCTCCTCAGAATTTTGCATAAGATTAAACTTAAAAACTATGATTGCAAAGTTGATTCTATATTACCTTTTAAGTAGAGTACTTTCTTAATCCTTTCTTTGAGAAAGCGGTGAACAAAATGAGAGGCAAATCTTACTAGAGTATAACTCAGCGGGAGCGGGATGCTCGTGGGGGTGTGAGTCCACCCTCGCTTTAATATGTAGATAGATTTGTAGCTAGTATTTCTTCTATTTATTGCATTCAAAATTTCCTCTTAAAGTCAGTCTTGATTGTACCTCATATTTTTTACATTGGTTAATAGTAGTGAACTATGGAATTCTTTAAATTTTATTGCATGGATTTGGAAAGATAAATTAGTGAATTAATTGGATGAAAGTAGCTTTGATTTTATTCATAACTCGATTAAGTTACGCCAATACAACCTTTTTAATAATAAATCAAAGTGACTTTCATCTAATTCACGGTTCAACCTTTTTACATCTTTGCTAATTGACATAGTTCATATTTATCTTCTTTTCTAACTTATCTCAAATTTTAAGTTGCGAAGCGTTCGTTCGTAATTTAAATGTGGAGAGCAATCTACCCGATATACTTATTGCAATACATCGAAAATAAAAAAATAATGTAGTTAATTAATTTTTCTTTTTAAACTTTATATCCTGCTCGTTTATCCAGCAAATTGAAGTAAGTATTGATGAAAGACTACACAAACATTATTCTTCAACTAAAAACTACTACGAGTTTAAGTAAGGCAATACGTAGTGACCTATTAAAAACTACAAGGCTTTGTTACGTTTTAACAACTTTTTTTCCGGGTACACTAGCTGTTGGAGATTGCACCTGTTGTGGCTGAGCAGCTTGTTCAGTCGGTTTAATCAAATTCATTTCTAATCTTATCACGTCTGTATTGCTGCGAATTTTCTTATGATTCTAAAGTTAGTAAATTGACCAGAATCTATAGACATTGTGTTAATATTTGTAATAAGTAATTTTTTTTGAAGTGTACCAAAATTGCAGTGAATTGTTTTGTACAGCAACTCAGTTCCCACACACGGGCACAGACGAATCTGTGACACGGGCATTCCATTGCCTAAGCGGGAATTATTTCCAATTACTGTCAAATATAAAGTATGTTTTTCAGGAAATAAACGTTCTTTTGAGGTGAGTTGAGTATATAGAGGCGTAGGGCCTAATGCCATGGAAAATCAGCAATAAGGTAATTATCATATTACGTAGCGTTAAGATAAAACAATAGGGTGACGAAGCAGCGATCTCGTAGGACAAAACATTCTAAGTTTAAATTGAAATATATTGAATTTGAGAGAAAGTCCATTTTGCAAATTTTAAAAATTTCTATCTAGGAAATTTGAAAATTTCCAAATAAGGTTAAGGGTTTCATTTTCACGTTAGTTTCCATCCTTAAACGGTAATGCAATGACTAATTGTTGAATTTGCAATACCACTCGAGATTTGTTTTTCGTTTCGTCATAGAACATGATCACATTTTCAATATAGGAAAAATAAAACAATATAAAACCTAGCATTCTCCTTATTAGAAATTGTTGTAGCCTATGTAAACAATTTAGTGCATCATATTTATATCACTTGCCTTAAATATGTGCCTTTCAATAACACACTTAAGTACATAGTATGTGTTGTACGTTTAGGCTCTCCTTTAATTTTATTTGACACTTAAATCATATAATGTGTTAAATTTTGAACATATAATCTTTTATGACAGCATTATTGTTATGGGTTTTAGGGCCAGAGGTATCAATTAACAAACAGTCAAATGGCACATAAGAAATGAAACAACGATTCCATAATTTTCATCGAAAATTAAAGTAATATTCTCAAAAACTTTTTTTAAGCTCGAAGACTATCTTCCTTGTTTACGGCAGTAAAAGGAAAATTGCATTACAAATTTAGGTGGGTGTTGTTTATGGTAACAATAACATATGTCATATAACGAAGCAAAACTTTTTATTGATAAGATAAACTGCACTAAAGTAAAAATAAATGAACAAGGAAAAACATCTTAGAAACTTCACTGTATTGTTGTAGTTCACTTACGTCAATACCATATACCACTCACGTGGTTTGTACCAACACCTTATTGTTATAAAAACGCTTTTTGATTAATTCTAAACAATATTCCGTAAACATTATTTTATTAAACGAGTATGGCCTTAAAACATCATAAAAAATGTAATTTCTATGATGTTATGTAAAAATAAATTTAAATTTTCTTTTGCATGTAAAAATAAATTTAAATTCCTTTCCCATCCGGCGAGAAACTAACACTCATTATACAAGAAACAGGGGTAAGATGGATATATGCAACATAGATTGGCCAAGACCGGAAATTCCCATAAATTAAACTGTATACATTTTTTTAATAAGCTGCCTGAAGAAGCAAAACTAGTTAGTTGTAATGATTTTAAAAGAATGTTTAATGATTGGTTAGTTATTAATCATTTTTATAAAATCAGTGAATATATGAACTGTAATGTGAATATAAAATTTTGACATTCTGTTGTAATTTGATATCAATGTATAATTTTATTTGTAAGATTGTATTTCTCTTATGTTATTTTAATTTTAACTATGACATGTCCTATTTCTGTTATACAGATCAACGGAATAAAGTATTTATTATCATTATAAAATAAATATTCAAAAATATAACCCTTTATTTGCTGTAAATTTTATCAAAAACGTTTTAATAAAATAAAAATTTTATCAACATTTAGTTTATAAATACATCAATTACGGATGTACTTATGTTAACTAAAGTACAACGGGATGTACCCGTTTACTTAAGTTAACTTTAAGCTCCATAACATTACATAATGTACCATGTGCTAAGCTTTTTGATACTGTATATTAAAATTTTTTAGTAAAAAGAAAAACCTAGTGCAGCTCGTTTGGGGTGGAAGTGTGAAGGGAGGTAACGAGGCTATCAGCAGGCCGCGGAACCGCGTCCACCACTCCCACGCTGCTCTGATATACCGTCACTTCGCGGAGACAACTATTACCGGCTTTATCCTCTCCCTATTTCATACTGGAAGCTAAAAGTAGGAATAACAGTCAGTAAGTTATATTGTTGTTTAAAACATTGTCATCATGTTATTTGCTTCTGAAGTCAGATGAATTCTTAAGTAAAATTGTCGCTTAAGTTAAATTGTTATGTTTTCATTTTACACCTATTACATCAAAGTTTGATTATAAATATAACATGTAAAGATTATCGGTTGTACGATAATCTTATTCAGTGAGGACAACTCCTCTTAAACGTATTAACTTAATACTAATACACTAATATATTGATCTGCCACTCTCTAAAAATGATTTTTGAGCTTCAACTCAATATTTGAAATTGAGTTGAAGCGAGTGAAATATCAATGAGCAGGAAACAATCTGCAAGTATTATTTTGGTAAGTTGATGTTTTTGATTGAATCTCTTTTGATTGTATGCCTCATTACACCTTATTACTAATCCTATATTACTTATAATACTGTAGTAAATAATATAATTAATCTGCTTGTGAATGCGTTTTTTTATTTTTGGATAAAATCAATAAAGGAACGCCATATGAATAATCAGCATTTGTATTAGACTTTTATTTGGCTAAACTTTAGAATCCGTCTCCACCGTTGAAATCGATGTTTTCTGATTTGATGTAATTTATCGAATTCTTTAATGAACATTTGTTTTATTCTTGTTACTAACTTACAACTTATTGTAAATAAACAAGGTTATAATTTTTAATACGTCGATTCCAGTGATTAATATCCAATTAGAAGTAAAGAAACCTTTTAGTTATAAAGTCAATGGAGAAACTGACAACCCAATGGAAAAATTTGGTTTGTTAACTGATTTGAATTCATATTAGAAATTGCGATGATTCTAGGAGTGAAAAGTGACAGTAGTGATGGATAGTAATGTAACCAACGTGGGCAAAACGTCAAAATCACTGAGGACAGGTACATGGTTCGATCATTCCAGAATGTCATTGGAAGCTACCTTATATGTACATGGAGCCATAAGTAGGATACTCAATTGCAGGTAGCTCGAATACTTTAGTAAAGAATGACGCTGACAACGATTGACAATGAATCAAAAATGCAAGGTAACAAACAATGTGAAATTAGTTTTAAGTACGTCATGTTAGTTAATACCCCCGTTGCAACAGACCTGCATACTCAGCGAATTTCAAATGCAAAACAACATATTTCAATCCAACATAGCGAGATTCAACATGTTTTTGTTTTTTTAAGCTCCATAAGAATAACATGGGGAATGAGTATGCAGGTTTGCTGCTATAAGTATATCAAAACTGGGTGGTTTTAATTCAATATTTAGTTGATCTGAACTAGAAGAAGCCATATACCAAGTTTTATCAAGATTTGTTGAGAAATAAGCGAGATATAGAATTTTCTTATTTCCCATAAGGTTAACATTGGGACAACGCTGTGTTTACCACTTTCAATATCTCGGAAACCAATGGACATAGAGCAGTGATTCAAAATACTAAATTGTTTGTTTTTTTTTTTAGCTGAATTCAATAATGCTAGCAAAAATTGGGTAATTTTTAATTTTCTATGTAAAAAACTCAAAAACCCCATTTTTGGGGGGGTTTACCCCCTTTTACCCCCCCCCCCCCTTTCCGCTGGTCCGATCGGGCTGGTTCACGAACTCGTCCGAGTGATTACCACTTTACACGTCTGTACCAAATTTCATTAAGATCGGACCATATTTACGGCCGCTATCGTGTTAACAGACATAAATATAGATGTATAGATATATATATAAATTCGAACGAATAGTGTTTTTTGCTTCTGGGGGCCTCGAAATGAAAAGTTAACATGGTCTCGGGCTTAGGTCTTACCATGAGACCTACGGTAATAGCTTATTCCTTTAAGGAAATTCGCTAAAAGTATAGATGGGTTATGATGATATGTTGATAACGTCAGAATATACCTTGTTTATTCACATAATGCGACTGTTAGATTTCATCACGCCAGTAAAAATTGTAGTTTGGTTATGAACTACTGATTAGTAGTGTCTCGACTACGATATCGAAACGTTATCGTGATTAAAATAATCGCGATTGTAAATATGAAAAACATAGATTTTAACGATGGAGACGGATTGTAAAGTTTCGCCGTTTATTTATTCCAGTTCGCAATTTGCTAGAACCAAGAATAGCAATAATTTGATTGAAAGCAATCCTTACCTATTTCAATTATAGAGAGTTAGTAATACGTACTTGTCACTCAAGTTCAATAGTCGACGACTCGGCCGCCGCGTGGCACTGCCTGAGACGCACGCTCAGAGGCGAAGCTGCATGCGCGTAGACGCTACTGATTCTTTACGAGCATGACCTCAGCAATCAGCCAATAAAACTGAAGCAATTGCGACACGGTCCGTACCCGTAAACACTGGCGGCTTTGAATGTTCCCAGTTTTATTGCTTGTTCTGTTGATGATTTAATACACAAGAGGAAAAATTTGCTAGCGCGCTCGCGTGTAAGCTATAAATAAATGAACGAATTAAGATTTTAAAAATCCAGCTAAGGTATGAATAACACATTTCTTACTGTGAAACGGTTGACCAATAATAAATACCAACAATAAATCAACCAATATTTGCACTTTACCTTCTTATATTTACAGTTTCCTTGTAATATTTATTTATCAAACGTTACAAATCAGGTTTGCAGATATAGGAGCTGGACGAAAGTATTATGGCAAATAAAAATACACTTACCGATAAAAAACATACTATTTATACATAGTATTTTAATGAATGAGAATCTTTCAGAAAATAGAACTCACACATGAATATGAGGCAATTAAACAATTGGACAAATGATAACAATAAGAATGCTTCTAAGTAACGCAAATTCAACAAGAAAATTTTTATGAACGAAAACAACATAACCTGCTCTCGTTCTATTTCCGAGGGTCCTCAGCCGGTTTGAGAGAAATTTGATAAACGTAATGTGGGAGAGTCAGGGGGTCAATTACTGGGGGGGGGGGACGGAGGGGGGACAATAAGAGATGCCCTGAAGGAGACGCACTCGCACCAGAATGTTGAGCAGTTTAATTATGGTGTTGAGATCGGTGTAAAACACCGTTCGGATTGAATAGCACACGACTTTCGATCACTGACAAAATGCTTTTGTTGCTTTCTACTTGGTAAATACTGTTTATTATTAAATAAACATGAATTTTCACTATAATGTTTTCTATTTTAATACTTTTGAATTGAGACTGAGCTGTTAGATACTATTAGTTAATTTTAATGTCTGAACATGACTAATTAATCGTAGTGGAAAATTTGGCAATGAGTTAAATGTGCATATCATGAAAGGTATTGGTTGTATCTTCTGTACTTATTTATACTTGGCTCTTCCAAACGGCCTTTTAGCATTGACTTCTTAATCAAAGCTTATAGGTAAAGCCAAATAACTGTGCCTCTCGATTTTTTCATTGCACCACATCAGCGAGCTCTGAAACCAATGAAATTGTATGTTTCCAATAACATCTCTCCTGTCGATTTAATGTGGCTGGTAGTCGACCGGCTGCTCATTTCCTTCAGCGGCAAAGTCATTTGGCTGTCGAACGATCAGGCGTACAAGCAAAGCAATGAGTGAGCCGGTACAGTACAAGGCACACGATGTAGCCTACTCATAAAAATCACTTGCCAGATTCGGGAATCGAACCCGCAATAGCAACGCTGGCACCAAGCTCTATTAGCAAAAACGTAAAAAAACTAAATTGATGAGCTCAGTTTGTTGTTGTTTAATGCCTTAAAAATATATTATTACATCCTGCATAAAAAGGGTATTTTTTAGTGTTAGGAAAAATATTTATTCTGGAAACAGTACCGAAATTTAATTGTAGAGGGTAAATTTAAAATTGTTTATAGACCCTGTAAAACTTCGTATTTTATTTTGAGATACGACACAAATAAATAGAGCAATGTGTCTTGTATCATAAAATTCAGTTGCTCAAGTAATTTTGTTTAATTGGAAGATGTAGAGTAATTAACTGGCTGATTGAACGTTATTAGAAATTAGAGCCTCGTTCTTCCGCGACGCGTCGTTACCAATTAGTGATATTAATGGATGGATGCGTTCGACTAAATCAGGGGACATTCGTACATGTAAATGAAACCAGTCCGATATACATTTGCATTGCAATAGGCATGAATCTTAATTTGCTCCGGCCTGTAGAATCCTAAGTAAATAATGTTCGTTGCCACCTACACATTATTTTAAAACGGTGTGGTAAAAGTGGAACTTTTACGTATTCTGAATTGATTACTTTTTCTTATTGGTCATAGAAACACATTAGGAAATACAGAAGGAGATTCATTTACACGTTAGCTCGTTTCAGCGAAAGTTTAAAATTTTAACTATCCTTAAAATTAATTATTGAATATTCAGTAACAGGTAAAGGGATATCGTATCGTGATTAAATTCAGTAGAAGCTGTAAAAGAGGTTAATTTTACTGGAAACACAAATTTTTCTTTTTTTTTAAATCGAAAGTTAGGTTTGGTTTTTCCAACATCCCTAGTAAGAAAACAGTCAACAAAACTTGATAATTTAAAAACAAGTAAATCGGATGGATTATTTTTCAAAAGAATATCTGTCAATGAAAATGATTAGGTTTATTTGGAGATCAAGTATAAAAGAAATATTAAAGAGGTCATGCGATTGTCATGTGTGAACAAAATCATATGTGAACAAAATGTGCGGATAAAAGGTTTAAGAATAAAAAAAATCTTTGTTTAGTTAATATCATCATTACTTTCAATGATATAGAATAGAAAATAAAATAAAATTTTACGAAATTTAAGTTAACAGTCCTATAACATTTTCGTGAATTTTTGGCCCGTCTTTAAACTTTGGTAAATTCATAAAAAACATTAAACATAAATACTAATGTTCTAAAGGTTCTAAGTCATAACCTCACTTTCGTTACATAAAGAGAGTCGAGAACATTTTATTGCAGCATCCAAAAATAAAATTCCACCTAATCTATTTTCCATTTATATATTGTCTCGAATAAGAAAATAAAATCCAATTCTATCTTAATTTTCAAACTGTACAAAAACGATGTTATCAGTTTTAGTAAATAATAGAAAGCAAATTACCAAATGTCGATGATGGTCAACTTGTGGAATTTCCCCGTTAGCTAAGAGCTTTTCTACGCAGAAGCTCTCGTTTCCTGCTAATTAACGAGCTCCAGGTTGGCGGGAAGTGGCGGTGTCATTGTCGGCAGTGGGTGAGACATTAACAAAAGTTGCCGGTGTCAACCCTCCGCCCCCGCGCCCTTGAAACGCGATAATACCACCTGTTTGTAAACAAATATGATCGAGTTATAGTTACCCGGTTTACTACTACATTCATGAATGTGTCATGATACTCGAATTAATGTGTCATGACACAGGTTTGTGATTTCAGTAAGCCCTTTATAACACAGGTGTCCTCCGTCTTGATCTAATTATAATTTAGCTGTAATTATTTTTGTTTGGTTTCTTTTTTATTTGATAACCTGCACGTCAAAACTTTAGTGTGAGAAGTGGTTAGGTTCATATGTTGCAATGGTTAAATTCAATTTAGCTTCACTTTGGAGCTAAATTCCCATAAAAGTTATAAAATCTGCCGAAATAAAGGGCAACCCCAATATGCGTGTGTGTCAAGATAACTCAAATTATTCTTTATTCAACAGCGATATATTTTACATGAATCTGAATAGCAATGATACTTGAAGAGCAATTAAGTAAAGTCATTACTCAACACTTGTGTGCTCTTGCGTTTCAGTAGTATGTAAAATATAATCTAACTATTTCTTTGAAGAATTTCTTAGTTAGAAAATTTTTCGTTTCCCTTATTTTTACGAGTGCAAAAAGTACGAATATTGGCTATGATACACGTGGTAAAATTTATTATATTAACACCATCCTCAAGGAATAAAGTTTTTCCAAAAATGTACAAAATTCAGCCATTCGTCTCTTTTCCTTAAATTACGCTAATTTTACTAGGCTATTAAACAGTTTTTGTGTTGTGGATCAATAAAAAAATAAATTATATTATTTTTTCAACACCTAATACAATCTGCAATAAATTGTCCTCATCAAGGTCTACATAACTTCACACGTGGAGTTTTAGTAGAAAAAGTGCAAAAAGATCAAGTTGTAGTTTACTGTAAAGATTCAGAAATTATAATAAAAGTATTTTAAGCATTCCATTAAGGAGATTAGTTTAGAAAGAGGAGAGAGAAGTTTACAGTAGTTGAGAGAAGAGTGGAGAGGTCGAGAGGCTCCGCTCGAGACGAGTACCTTCAATGCTTCAACCTGAATGAAGGCGTGGCGTGGCCTCAAGTAGCTTCTTAGGCAAGGACGTAGTTGTGGTTGTACTCGTCTCGTACAAGTATTCAAGATCTTTAGTATTAAATATAGTGACGATTTTCTAAATGGATAGTTAAGATTTAACGTAATTTATCATTTAATTTAACCATGATGAGAACGTCCATTTAGATTAACATTTTAGGTTTTTTTTAATAAAGTAACATTTTTGAATTAATTTGCCAGTACCATTCAAGCGAAACATACTGACAAGCTATTTTAAATATAAAATAATAACATTTGTATCATAAACTTTTAGCATATTATTACTATAAATTAATAGTACTTTTGTTTGTATTCTTAAAAATAATAGGAGAATTTTCATTAAAAGCATTTATAATTAAAAATGATATTTATAATAATAAATCCCTCTCCCCCTTTTTTGTTTAGTCTTGTTGCACTGTATAATAGCTAAAAAAACTATGGCGGTTGGAATAAAAATTGCTAACTAAATTCTTCCTCCCTCCCAAACCTATAATGTAGGCCTACAACTAAACAGGTTTTAACCTTTCAACTTCCTGTGTCACCAAAATATAGCCTATGGCTAATACTAAGATATACAAATTAATAGATTTTATGGACTTGGAAAAGAAATAATAAATGTCATATATAGGCTACTTTGTACTTTTTACCAGTCCCTATTGTATAAAAAGAACATACTTAGGTATAAGTAGTTCAACATAATAGTTTATCTTCTTTATGTTAATAGACAAGCATTTTTCCATAAGGTTTTTATCCTCATTTTTTCTCAGCCAGTGAGCATCGTAGCGAAAATCTAAGCACACCGATAGAATTGTATTTTCCTGTAGATGTGCAGAATCCCATTGAAATTTATAGTAGTCTTTTAGGCATGTAGAAAATTGAATTTAAAATTTCAAAAAAATTAACATTGGCCTTATGAGTTGCTGTTTTGGTGATTTAATAACAACCAAACGTAAACAAAGTTAGCATCATATGCAGCTGTTGTCATATCCAACTTTTCGTAGAGTAAAGATTAGATGTAGAAACACAAATGTCAGTGTAAAAAATTGGGTGAAAATATACGTTGCTTTTTCTGTCATCTGATGAAATATAAAACCAAAACAATAACAAAGGAAAGGTAAATTCTTACCATTACCATTTAAGTATGCACGTCATGATCAACTAATTATTTTATGGCTTTTGTTTTACTTTCTGGTTTTCGGTTTGGTGTCTGTGTGTGTGTGTGTGTGTGTGTGTGTGTGTGTGTGTGTGTGTGTGTGTGTGTGTGTGTGTGTGTGTGTGTGTGTGTGTGTGTGTGTGTGTGGATGTAAACAAAGCTAGAGACGACACAAGTGGTCCGATTTTCATGAAATTTGGCATGTAGGTATAAAGCCGTGGTATCTTCAGGCGTATTTTTCATTTTTTAAAATCTATGATTTTATTGGTATTTACCCCATAAAACCCATAATACCCCCGTTGCAGCAGACCTGCATACTCAGCGAATTTCAAGTGCAAAACAACATATTTCAATCCAACATAGCAGGACTTGACATGTTTTTGTAAGCTCCATAAGAATAACATGGGGAATGAGTATGCAGGTTTGCTGCTACAGGTGTGTTTAAACTGGTTGGTTTTAATTCAATATTTAGTAGATCTGAACTAGAAGAAGCCATTTGCCAAGTTTTATCAAGATATGTTGAGAAAAATGCGAGATGTAGAATTTTACTTATTTCCCATAAGGTTAATATTGAGACAACGTACTGTGTTTACCACTTTTAATATCTCGGTAACCAATGGACACAGAGCAGAGATTCAAAATACTAAATTGTTTGTTTTTGTGAGCTAAATTCAATGGTGCCAACAAAAATTTGATAAATTTTATTTTTCTATGTGAAAAACTCAAAAACCCCATTTTTGGGGGGTTTATCCCCCTTTACCCCCCCTTCCGGTGGTCCGATCGGGCTGGTTCACGAACTCGTCCGAGTGATTACCACTTTACGCGTCTGTACCAAATTTCATTAAGATCGGACCATATTTACGGCCGCTATCGTGTTAACAGACATATATATATATATATATAGTTATGCGGTTGTTCTTATAGTGACTCATTTGGAATCAGTTCCAATAGTGACTCGTACTGACGAGTCACTATTGTAACTTGCATTTGGAATGTGCATATGTGAGTCGATTAAGGTACTTTCCCATAAACTGATAAAATACTCTGCAATAAATCTGTGTTGGTTAAATCTATCCAAAGAATATGGAGTTAAATACCCTCTATATGTTACCAACTTCTCTTGCTTGTTTCTCTTGTTTATTACAAGAGTTTACAATAACAATAAATAAAAAATCAAACCTAATTGTAGTGTTATTATTAACAATGAATTAATCGTCAGTGATCAAACATAAGAAATCAAAGTTAATCCAATTAAATTTGTGTGGACCTTTGTCATCACTACTGATTAGTATAAACATGTTTCTCGACGTAACTATGTAAGAACGGAACTTGCAGTGACCTTAGTGATGGTGAACTTAGAGAAAGTGAATCCATTCCAAGTTCACATCTTAGATCAGGTCAGATAGGAGATTGCTTTTCTATTGCTGTTGGGCCCAATGTTTCTATATGCGCATGGCCAAAACAGTTGACTGATGGGGACAGGGGGACAGGAGGTATTTTTATAACAACAACAGTTATCAATCAAACGTTAATAAATAGAATAAACCAAGCGAGTGCAAGAGTGAAATGACATGAAAAATTAAATGAATTATCTTTATTTATCCAGACAAATATAGGGCCACATGGCCGTTTCCTACATTTAACCTTTCTTACAATTACAAGAGTGCAGTAGTTATGTGATTTTGTCAAAAAATAAACCACCAGAATATTAGCTCTTATAATTTCTGCTTACATTCAATGAGCAGTCCATAATAATAAACTGCATAGATTTGTGCGTGATTATAGAGTACCAACACTTTATAATGCACACAGAATTGGACAAACTGTATGTTTGCTGGGTACAGTTCATCCAAAGTTTCTACGCACAGATTTACTAATAAAATATTAGCAGTTTATTGTTATATTGCTAATTGCATTTAAGCATGAATTATATGAGGGTGAAATGAAACACGAGCATATCACATGAAACATAAAACGATCTGCTGATTACCATACAATCTGGCTTGAAAATATAAAATTATTTGCCATGGCTTAATGCCATTATAATGGCTACCAATCTATTAAGTAGGGATACATTTTAAGCAATAAATTATTTTATTTAAAAAACATGTCCAAAATTAATTGTAAAATTTTTACGGACTCTAAAGTGGCTATTGAAATCATTGAAAAGGCATTGGCAGGATAAATTATAAAAAATTTTCTTTGGATGATGGTGGCTAAATTATTAAATTTTAAAGACATTACAGTTCATTGGATTCCAGCTCATACGGGGCTGATTGGCAATGCAGAAGCAGACAAAATTTCAAAATTAGCAGCAACTAAAAACTATATTGATATTGATAAAAAAAATATGAGTTCAGACATAATCAGGACCTTTAAATGAAACATAAAAACAAAATTTAAACACCAATTTATTAACTCAAACAAAGGACATATTACAGACAAATTCAAAATGAAGACGTCAATATTCCATGGTTTTACAATTCAAATTATAATAGTAAAGACATTATAACACGACTGAGATTCGGTCATACTTACAACGCAACAAGGTTATTCCAAATTAAAGCAGTAGATTCGCCATTGTGTACAGAATGTAATAGGGGAAACGAAACAATATTGATCATATTATTTTATATTGTCCGGCATATAACCAAGAAAGAAGATATTTTTATAATAGTATCAAGCAACTAATTTTAAAATTCCTGCAACAAATCGGAAGGAATGGGATTCTTTATTATCTTTTATTTCAAAATAAAAATCAAGTTATAGTTTAACAATCAGCGAGAATATCATCAACGATGGACTATAATTGTTAGCTATTAGTTAATTGATAATTACCTCTGTATATATATTTCGTTCGTTGCCGTTAATAACATAGGTGTCATGACTTGCGTCAAACCTTAATTGAAGAATAAAAATAAATAAAAGAAAAATAGGGACACCTTGTGGAAGAGTAGGTAGTTCGGGCCGCCGAAAAAGGAATTAGATACCACAAACTAAAATTATGTCCTGTTACAGAACGTCGAGGTAAGTATGTGATGTTAAGAAGTATAGAAATTCCAGTTAGAATTAGCAGGTTTTAAGTTTATAACATTTCGAAGTATAAAACGTCAAAGTAAAGAATGTAATGATTCGTCATTTTAAATTGTTGGTACAAAATGTATTATGTTTATATTATTGGCGAGAATAGGCTATAGGTACTGTCAAGGTTTCAGGAAGTCCAGGTCCAAAACTCTCTCCTTTTCTGGTAATTTTGTGCACAATTTTCACTAATTTAGACGAGTAAAATTAGTGCTTAAAAAAGCCTGACCCAGAAGTAATTGTCATATAAATGCGAGTGGTTATAGAAAAAATGTGATAAACATGATGGAACAAAGTCTACTGATGTACGTCGTACGAGTAGGACTAGAAAGCTAGAAACGCCATCTTAGATTTTCGGTGCCATTTTTAGTTTTTTCCTAAATATCTCAACAACTATCAACTTTTAGTATACTAAGTTGGAAAATGACAGGAAATTAAATTCCCTACAAGAAAAGTATATTATGTGTTTATTTTGGTTCAAAAATTTAGAAATTAACTACAAATTTAATTATTAATATCTTATTAAAGTACTCCCTTCATAAGAAATGCATATGGCTAGCTAAACGGAGCTAAGCCTTTTCATGTAGGGGAAAATTACCTATATTCTTGAAATCTTGACAAAGTTTTTAGTAACTTTACACTTCCCTCTTAAAAATAGACGTCCCTTACTAACATTATAAACTCAATACAATTAACCTGAATGATTTGAAATATCCCCTTCGATTTAGGCTTATGGTGAGAGGGATTCTTCCGGCCGGCTGATGTTAAATTTTTACATTTTTTACGAGAAAGTCTGTATAACGATTAACCTCGTGTGGGAATTGGGCCTAGTTTTTTAATTTTGAAATAGGAATGAATTATATCATGTAGTGATTATCAAGCGTAATGTACGTTATCCAAGTCAAGCCTTTATTCTTTACGAGTTCGTGTTAAAACGTCCAGGCACAGAACGTCCAGGTCAAAATTTAATAAGTTTCATTAGTACAAGTACAGGACGTCTACTCATTTTTAATAATTTAAGTTAGCTATTTATGATTGCCTGATTCATGACTTTAAATTTCTAGATTCAACTGTTTAAAAACATCCGGGTACACCAATGTCCAGGTTATGTTTTGACCTAACATTGATAGCGAGTACAGAACATTTGTATTCGTTATTTTAAACGATTTAATGTAAATGTTTTTTGCTTCAAAACGTCCAGGTGCAGAATGTCCAGATTGAATTTTATTAAGTTTGTACAGAGCATACAAGTTTAAGAACGTTTAAATACTAGACTCGTTCTCCTCAAATCCAAATATGTAATAGTTTTGAACTATTTTTTGCTTAATTTGGTCTAGGCGAGTAAGTACAGAGCATGCAAGTTTAAGAACGTTCAAATACTAGACTCGTTCTTCTCCAGTCCAAATAGGTACTAGTTTTGAACTATTTTTTGCTTAATTTGGTCTAGGCGAGTTATTTAAGATCTGGATGTTTTGAAACCTAGACCTTTGACTGTTCTCGCGAGCACCACATTAGATTAGGCGGGTGGCGTGCGGTTAAGTAATACTACAAAAATCTGGATTACGGCCGACCAGAGAGAGCTTTAAATCCCCTCAAACCCATCATTGGGGCTGATTTTCATGATTATCCAGACTTTTTGTCTATTTCCATGACTTTCCCTGACCAGGATTTGTTTAATTGAATTTCCATGACTAAGCCCCCGTCTCCAGAATGTGGGCATCCTGTTAAATCTTTACCCATCGACGAAAATCGGCCTTAAGTGCGCTATACGTGGGATATCTTCTATTTCTCTCCTTATATTATATGTTAAAATTTCTTCATGAAAAATAAATAAATACATCTTGATAAAGATACCATAGTGTTTAAATCCAAATCTAGTTGTAATTATCTTCATAGTCCCAATTTGTTAATTAATTTCATTACGATTCCTCATAACGTTTGCAACTGGGTGGTATCATAGACAAAGGAATTGTCTCAAAGTACATTATTAGTATTAGTGCATTGGCAACCTTGGACAGGGTTTCGAATTGGTGGGTAATTACCCATTTTGTGGGTATTGTGAACTGCTGTGGGCATTTTGGTGGGTATTCTTGTTTAGTGGGTAAAATGGGTATTTTCTTCTCCTCCCAGAAAAAATCGTGTTTTTTTAGATTGGGACATTTTGACTTTTGCCTTAGGTTCCTTTTATGCATGCGTTTTTGTACGGACGATAAAATAACGGACGTTTCTAAATACACGGAATGAGATGAGCGCATTTATGCAAAACGGACGACAGTGCATCTGTTCACGTGTATTTAGAAACGTCCGTTTTTTTGTCGTCCGTTTGAAAACGCATGCATAAAAGGAGCCTCAAGTATAGCAGGCTTCATGTTTACAACCAAAACCTAGAAACCACATCAATGAAGCAGAAGTTTTATTTTATTCTTTTTTCCTCTTCACTTACTGGACAGTGTTTCCATTATAGGGATTTTTATCCCTTTCTAGGGAATTTTGGGGCGAAGTAATACATTGAAAATACATCATGTACATACATTTTAATCAAGTTTTTGTTTTACCTACTTAAATTGACCTATTTTATTCTTGTTTAAAATAGTACTTCAGTACGATATGTAAACGCCGGCACGTTACGTTACTTATTTTAGCTGAGTGGGTAATAGTGGGTATTTTCAGCTTATGTGGTGGGCAAAATTATTGCCAACCTGAATAAGAAACCCTGTTCCGGTATGTTTTAAAGGTCGTTGGTTCCGGTAGGCCCGCCCCACCCAGCCACCCACCTCGTTCGTTGGTTGGGTTTGGTTGGTTGGTTGCACGTTGCCGCGTTGCAGACTGCAGTTCTCTTATCGTCATATCATGCTTGCTTAGCGGTGTATTGCCTGAGTTCGTTTGAATTATTTACTCAGTTAAATGTTGTTAAATCTGTAATTTTTTCAAATGTCTTTCATTTCACATCTTAGTGAGGGAAGAGGAAAGAAGTTATTGGAAAAGGTCTTGCAGGAACCTGAGTATCATGAACAGGTAAGATTATTCTCTAGGTTAAAAGTTAGCCCAAAACTATAGACCTAATTTGAAGTTATTTCAGTGTTTCGATATAAAAGCTTGTACCTAAGTAACCTACCTAACATAAGCATAAAGCATTAAGTCACAAGCTTGATAACTTCATTCAATAGTTACATATATTTAACTTTAATTGTTTGTGAGATAGGCCTACCTAGGCCTACTTGTGAAATTGCAGGCTGGGCTGGAATAATGGCCATCTGGAATTATAGCCAGACATCAATGTCAATAAAGTTGATTTTTGCCTTTTCCTTTCTCCTCCCTTGATATTTTATTTTAGGCAAAAGTTGACTAGTACTAAATTTGGCAAACTTTCGGAATTCGTCTCCGCCATAATGTAGGCCTAGGCCTATTGATTGTTTTATTTGGATATTAGATATTTAGATATATCTAGGTCTATCGAATAATAAGTAAGGCTAGGTTAGGTTTGGTTTCTTTATCGATATAAAAGACCGGTTTATTTCGGCAGAGACAAATACCAAAATTTCGCCCTAAACCTAAAGTAAAGTATATAAAAATGGCTGGAGTATAGTATCCAGTCCATACTTGTTAACCCTAACAACAAACTTAGGAAACTAAGGATCTGTCAATTTTGACATTTGTGGAAGTGATTCACCACACTGGAGGAGTTCTCAATTTATAGTTTTTATGCCTGTCATCATAAGGATTAATATTTATGAAAGTCCTTGTGTTAATTTCTTGGTCTTATAAATTAGTTAGGCTAGTAGATTTCTTTCTTTAAAAACTAATCACAAAGTCGAACAGGGACAAATTTGAACTATCCATTAAGTTATATTTCTTTTGTGGAATAAAGTTTATTCTAATTAAAATATGAATAATTATTCTTGCTGATCTTTTTGCAACCTTATGATTACTTACATCTTTTTCACACAGTCTTAAGCTTGCAGAAACATTTTTAGTTCGAGTAACTCCGTTGCAGAAAGTCTGGATACATTCTGCTTTGGGGCCTGAATGAAGTATAGGCCTAAGCTTATACAGTTTACAAGTGTCCACCAAACTACCAAAGCTGCAAACACTTAGGCCTACCACTAACTATCTAACATACTTTATACTTTAATAAGACCAATCTATACCAATATGCTCAAAACCAATAATGCCGACTAACCGGTTGGTATACCAACCGGACTAAAACCAATTAGGCCTATTAAGAACAGAACTGTGGAACTTCATTTAATATTCATAATAAGTTAACTTCAGTCTCAAAGTATTTGAATTATTTCTATGATATGGTTTGAAGTGACAAGTCTAAATATTTTCAGATCAGTCACGGTGATTTGGAAGAAGTAGGCCTATCATCTCCAGTTACTTGTGACCAAGCAGCTGTCGCTGCTGAGGTTGAAAACTTGTTACTGGATTTTCCAGATGAAGTAAGAAATTTCATTTTATAGATTTAGTTCAATCTAGTAAAATTATTCTTATGTAATAAGTTATAATTAAAAAAAAGTTGTTAGTTTTTGTATTAACTATCCATTTTGGAAAGTTATCAATTGCAAAGTAACTTTTTAGATGTACTAAGAAGAGAATCTGAAATATTTGACTTTGACCTGGCCTTCCTGAACCTTTGCACAGCCTTTCTTCCAGGGCATAAAAAACAGTATGATAAAATAGTGTAATTCAGATGACCAAGAACCAAAAGTGAACCTTTGCAGGCTGAAGATCTCAAGTTTAAGTAAGTTGCCATTAAAAGTTGAAAATTACTGACAGCCTGCTAAATCCTTTTGACTGAGGCGCAAAAACTATTTCTCATTACACTACACCATAAAATAATACAACTAAGGTAAACCTACCAATCTTCGGAAGCCTATAATATATCGGAAGAGGTGACTTTAAACTAATATATTAAGCATCTGCTTCATAGAATCGCCAAACAGAACACAGTGACATGTTCCGTGGTATTTGGTCTTTTTAAGCGTATTCAGTCTCAAACGTCTTCGAAAAACATTGTTTAGGCCTATTTAATTGGCCGTGATCAGTAAGCAACTCGACATCTCGGAAGAAGTTGTCTGCACTAGCACTTTCGTTAAAAAAATAAGTTCGGCTAAGTTCAATAAGTTATATTGCTGTAAAATATTTTAGTGCCGTAAATGTTTTAAAAGGTAAATCAATACATTAAAATCATTATAAACTATAATAGCAGTGGTTTTTGAAGTATAATTAATATATAAGGTTTCTGAGCTAAGGTAGTTTAAAATGTACGTTTTACAAAAATTTGGAACTGGCTTCAGGACTTATTGTTTACACCCGACATAAGTTCGGATAATAAGTTTCAACGTCCTTTTCATTGAAATTAGTGGATATTATTACTTAAAACTAACATATTTGTAACGTCTTATGATTTTCATAAGACATTGTTTTCATTGTAATAGTTTTTAAAAATTACGTAAAACAACCTACTAACCCATCAAACAACCCCTTATAAAACAAACCCTTGACTTATGACATCGTCACTGCCTGAGATTGCAAATGTAATCTTAAGAGTCCTCCCTACCTACGGCAGTTTTTGTTTTTCTGCGACACTAGCAACGACTTCTGGAACTGCGGCTCCATAATAGCCCATGTTAAATTCTTGCGTATGACTTGACGAAAGGGTTCACGCGGTCCTTTTTAGCGCCCTTATTTTAGCGAATTTCCCTTAGGAAATTAAGCTATTACCGTAGGTCTCATGGTAAGACCTAAGTCCGGGACCATCATAATTTTTCGTTTTGAGGTCCCCAGATGCCAAAAACACCATTCGTGCATTTTCATATATATATATCTATATATCTATTTATATATATCTATATATCTATATATTTGTCTGTAAGCACGATAGCGGTCGCAAAAATGGTCCGATCTTGATGAAATTTGGTACAGACGTATAAAGTGGCAATCACTCGGACAAGTTCGAAAACCAGCCCGATCGGACCGTTGGAAGGGGGGCTAATGGGGGATTTCATCCCTCAAAAATGGGTTTTTTGGGATTTTCACATAGTAAAATTGAATTTATCAATTTTTAATTTTTACCATTGAATTCAGCTTGAAAAAACAAACAATTTAATATATTGGATCATTGCTCTAAGCCCAATGGTTACCGAGATACTGATAGTGGTAAACACAGTACGTTGTCCCAATGTTAATCTTATGGGGAATAAATAAAATTCTATATCTCGCTTATTTTTCAACGTATCATAATAAAACTTTATTTGTGGCTTCATCTAGTTGAGATCTACTGGATTATGACCTAAAATCCCCAATTTTTACATTTCCGTGGCAGCAAACCTGCATACTCATTTCCCATGTTATTCTTATGGAGAATATTTTTGCGATACTTATTTAGGGACACAGGTTGATGTTATTAGAGGAAAGGGATAACCTCAATTATTATTATTAAAGCATTAGAAATTCGCTGAGTATGCAGGTCTGCTGCAACGGGGGTATTTCAACATATCCATGCTATGCGATTTTATTTAAAAACTATTTATGGTATCTTTATACTAGTATCTTTAATACCTGCTTTTATGTTATAGAAAACTTTGGCTGATAAAAGAGAAAAAAATGAAACAGTCAAAAACAAACTAAAGGACATACAAATACGAATAGAGCAGTGGAAGAAAGAAAAGAAGATAGCCACAAAAAATGGAAATAGTAACAAGGCGAGAAGGTTATCAAAGAAAATTAATAAACTCAAATCTCAGCAACCCCTGCCGTCACCTGAAGGAAATGTGAGTACCGGTACTTTAACCCAGTATGCCCCCCAAATAAAAATTTACCATATGACTACACAAATAATAGGCCTAGTTGATTATTATTTTAATTTTGAAAGGTGGGTCAACTGACGCAGGGACCAACTATCATATGGACGAAGTAACGGATATTTAAAATTTAATATTTTTAAAAAGTGGATCAACTGACACTGGGACCAACTATCATGTGGACCAAGTTGATTCAAGCGTTTATTTATTTAATATAAAATTTAAAAAGTGGGTCAACTGACGCAGGGACCAACTTGTCTTATGGGTCAACTTGTGGGCCCCCATATTTTAGTTATATTTTACTCTTACCTTCACCTTAGAGTAAGGGCTGTATTTTAGTTTTGCGCTTGCTAAATCTGAGGGCTCCCCCCTCTTTTTCTTGTAGTTTGAGGCATGGATTTTGTTGATTTACAGAGGAACAGTATTTATGTCTAGGTAATTTGATGACAACATTGATTTATTTGTATTTCAAATAACTGTTATTTTAAAAATATTTAATGTTTTTGTAATGTATTTTACTTATACCCTTGTTTCAGGCATGGAGTAGGCCTGAAAAGGACATGTTTGAAATTTCCACTCCGCAGTATCAAGACTCCACATTGCTTCATCAAGACTCCACGTCGCTTAATCAAGACTCCACATTGCTTCATCAAGACTCCACATCGCTTAATCAAGACTTCACATTGCAAAATGAAAACGGTACGTAAGCCTGAGGTATTGTAACCTGTTTTTAAGAAACTCCTGACTATCTGCGCCCGGGTTATCTGGTGACTTCGGGTTATCCGAGGTAACTCCAGGTTCAAATATTTGGTTTTACTTTCAAACATATATGCAAAATGTAAGTGTGCCGACTTTGCGCATTACATCATTGCTTCAAACTCTGAGGGAGTTTCTCATTGGGCCTGATGATGTTTGTTTAGACCGGTTGAAATCGATCGCTATTTTCCATCTTTTATGTATCTTGTATGTGAATACAGTAGAAGTGTAAATATATTTTGAAGTGTTGATTATTTTATAAAAAAAAAAGTGTTACTGTCATGGTACTAAAATAATTTTTTTTCATAAATTAACAATCAGGTATTTGTACATACATGCAAAGTAAGACAATATTTTCATAGTACTTAAAGTTTGTAGGGATAAATTTTGAATAATTATTTGCTTACGCCTATATAATATGTGTCTAATGAAAACTAATACGCTTATGACAATTTAAGGTAGTAAACGGTAAATTCAATTTTGTTTTCAGACGATGAAGATTTCTCATTATTAACCTCCAGTCCAAACCCAACAGATACAGGCATAAACCAAAATGTAAGTCAACCTTTTTTTATTATTAATTTTATGGCATGGCCTGTTAATTCAGGCGTAAGTGGGCTGACCCACTGTGACTCCGAGGAAGTTCCTTGTGCCCCCTTTCCCTATTACAGTAGAACACCTCATATCCGGCCACCTCGGGACTGAGCTTAGGCCAGATAACAATTTGGCCAGATAAACCAACTTATTGCAAATTCGATAATTTTAACAAACTAACCTCAATCAACATTTCTTACCTTATGTATAACTATGAACGTATAGCTCAAGTTTCATTTTTTGTTCATTTAGTTTGAAAAAACCACATGTCAGTGAAACATTGCAGTGCACCAAACCAACACTGCATCAAAACACAATTATTGGGAGCACGAAATGAGGCTGGCGGAAGAAACTGTAAACTCTCAAAATTGTCTGTTTACATATGATCATATGGTTAAGCAGATGACTCCCCATAACGCAAACAGCACAATCACTCACCCGCCTAATTTGGTGCTCCTGAAACAGGGGCGGATCCAGAGGGGGGGCGGTAGGCGCGGTCGCCCCCCCAAACCCTTAAATATATATTTTTCAAGTTCAGGTGAAAAATTTAGCACTCTGTTCAACAAAATGTAAAAATATAAAATCAATATTCATACGATCAAAATATAAAAGCTTAAAACTCAAATTACAAGCAAGCGCTTGCGACGCAGGTAACTTGGCAATCCGCCCCCCGCACCCATAGGTAGGTCTGCTCCCCTAACTCCCCCCAAAACTTCAACGGATTACAGCGCCTTAGGCTCCCGCGTGAGCACGCGAGTCCGGTGACTGGCGGCAACTTTCGTCTCATGTAATTTAAAACCTTTGTGGGACTTCGGCTCGGGATCCGACCAGGGGCGGCTTTAATGGGTAGGCAGGGTAGTCTTCTGCCTACCCAAAATTATACCGACCGCGGGTATACGGCGTTTATAACTACGCAAAACACATGAACGATCGCGAAAGATGATTGCGTGTGTTTACCGGTAGCGGGTAGTTGACAAACATAACATTCGAAAAGGCTTGTACGATCGTGAAAGACAATTGCGCATATTTACCGATCGCGGGTGATTAACGAATGTAACTTTGCAAAAGGTTTTAACGATCGCGAAAGTCAATTGCGCGTACATACCGATCGTGGGTAAATGACGATCGTAACTTTGCCAAATCTTAAACGATTGCGATTGCAGTTGTTGCTTATTTTCTGAACGCAGGTCGAATGATCGTGTAAGACAATTGCACATATTTACCGATCACGGGTAAATGTTGAACGTAACTTTGCAAAAGGTTCAAACTTCAAACGATCGTGAAAGTCGATTGCGCGTACTTAACAATCGCGGGTAAATGACGATCGTATCTTTGTAAAGGCTTGATCGATCGCAAAAGACTGTAAAAGATCGTTTTACCAACCGCGGGTAAAAGGCGGTTGTACCTACGCAAAACACGCGAACGATTGCGAAAACAGACGATTGCGCGTATTAACTGATCGTGGATTATGGCAAAAGTAACTTTGAAAAAGGCTTGATTGATCGTGAAAGACAATTTGGCATATTTACTGATTGCAGGCAAATGAAGCAAAGCAAAATGAAAATTATTATTTTATAAGTGCCTTTTTATGTTATTGAAATACAAAGCTGTTAAAAAGCAATTTTTTACTAAAAAAAACTTAATACTTAACTATAAATTCAATTAGGCCTATTCATTATAAATAGCTTATACACACATTTATGACTTCCAGAGTAGAAACCTGCTTAAGTAGCAGTTGGTAAATTAGATATTATTTAACAATTTTGCAATAAAATGTTTATTCAAAACACCACATTGAAAATATTACAAGTTTTAGGGGTTTATTTAAATGGTTTAAAGTTGTTTGTCAACTTATCTCTTGATAATGACCCCCTCCCTTAAAATGTTAATTTTAAGAACACAACTAAGCACTGAAGGCAGTTAAAGATTAAAAACATGAACTACAATAATTAAAACATGAAATATAATAGTTAAAAGTGCCTTAAACTAAATTTTTTATAAACGCCCAGTTTTTGGGTGTTTAAAATCACTTCGGGCAAATACCCGGGCATATGCCCATTTTTAAACGACCAGCCCACTGGGCATATGCCCGGCACACATCACTAGGATCAAACGATCGTGCGTATTTACCAGTCGTATGGCTAAATGATGATCGTAACTTTGCAAACTGATGTCGTTTTTATTTCACAATGTAATAAATTAATTTTAAATAATCGTTTAAGATATTTATGAGCTACAAAATAAATTATGGTAGCATTATGGTACAAGGATGGAACTTGTATTTGGTTTCATTAATACAAGACTGAGAAAATGTGCCATGGCCTGGACCCGGCAAGGCTTCTCAGTGTTTACACTTTTGGGATTTTTATCATAAGTACGAGATATCTTAACTCAGTATTTATACAATCTATAAGTCTGTCAGGCAATAGACTAAGTGTTGCTTTGGGTAAATAAATTGATTAATTTAGTTGTATGATTATTTATTAACAACCCAGTTATATTATTTAATAAACGATTCCAGGAAAGTAAGGGTTAATTATTTATGAGATAAAGTGGGGATTTTCGTTTCTATGCGTGAGGTAAGTGGCGCCGCGGTCCTGCGCAGGCGATTCTCGACCTATGTCGGGGATTACAAACAATGTATACTACAAATGTCAATGTCAAAAGACGTTGCATTGTGTTGTCATATGTTGTGTTGTGTTACAGCTGTAAAGCTGTTATTTTAAAGTGATGTTTTCTTTTTTTTTTATCTAATGTGAAAATTCTGATTAAGACAAATATGCAATTTTTTTTCCTAAGTATTAAAGAAAAGTAGTTGTTTTCAGTGTTTTTTGAAGTGTGATTAAACATTGAAATTTAATATCTCACAGTGGTTTTAGCCTTATAATGATAAGTTTTGTGGAAAACAACATTAATATCAGATTTCTAAAGTTCCACCGTATATACCCAAAGGTTGTCTAAAAAGGCGAGTTTATAGTTACCCACCAGACCCCCCAGTGGTACCCGATGCTTCCGGTCACCGCCCCCCCCCCCCCCCAAACCTGACGTCTGGACCATAGACATTCAAACATGGAAGGCTGGGTAAATGCGGCGAGAACGGTCCGGCGGCCACTCCGCTCCCCCCACCACTATGGAGTCAACGTGCCGTCCTCATAACATGGGAGAGATAGGGAAAAACGCGATGCGCGCTATTTCGAATTAAAATTGCCACCAAACTTGGACACCTATGTGGTTGCCCGATTGTATTTTTAAAGTAATTTAAATTCCCTATCGCATGGTCTAATTATTTTATACGAAATGTATTTTTTTATATTTTTTACAGAAGATCAAAGTTAAAATAATTATTCCAGACTATGAATAAGTGATTACTTTAATTACGTTAGTGAATAAAATATATTGTATTAGTCCAAATAAATAATTTATCCATGTCCCTTAAGAGAACAACATAACATGTTAAGCCACAGTTAATCCGAATATTCAAATAAAAAACTAAAATAAACTTTATTTTTATTTTCACAAACTTTAAGACACGCTCACCATAATAAGTATTCCTTATTTTTTTCTAGAACTAATAATACCATTTTTTGCTTGTTTTAACAAATCCGTGTGTTGTGCAGACAATGTCTATTAGGAAAGCTCAAGAGAAAATTGAAAGCCACGTTCACTTTAATTTCATTCATAACCATACAAAGACTTCAACCATACAGAGACTTCAAGCAATATACCTTTTAATATGTGTATTCCTAGAACTTTTGGTTTTAAACAGTAACCATTCATTATTAGCTCGAAGAAAGATGCGTGAACTGCATTTCATATTGATTATTCAAAGTCCGTTTTGAGACATAAACCACTCAAATACGGCTCGTAATAGCATAAAAGGTTTAAGAAAAAATAAATAACAAAAAAATCTATTACTTTTGTTTGTTATAATATTACAAAGGCTGTAAGTTTAATTAATGCTAGCGCCGATTACAGTATTTTTGGAGTTTCCTTTTTATCAATTAATTGCCTGCGATACACATAAATCTACTAAAACCAAAAAAAGGTTTCAAAGTTAAATAACATAGTAAGAAATACGAACCAAATATTTATTTCGTCACAACTCAATAGTTTTTAGCTACAGTGCTAGTGTAATTTTTTGGACTTGCCAAAAAAGTTTTCAAAAAATATTTTTTAAATATATTTTCATGTACATTCCGCTTGAATATGGTTTAATAGATTATTATTAGTTCGAGTAACTCTCACGGAACATTAATCAATTGTTTATTTTGATAAATTCATTATATTTCATTCACAAATTTAATCATATAAAACACATGTTCATAGTCCACAATAATTATTCTAACTTTGATCTCCTCTAATAAATAATAAATAACTGTATTCGTGGAAACAAATTACACCATTCGGTAGAAAATTGTATATACTTCAAAAATAAATTCGGGGAACCATATAGGTGTCCAAGTTTGGCAGCAATTGTAATTCGAAACAGCGCGCGTCGCGTTTTTCCCTATCTCTTCCATGTTATGAGGACGGCACGTTGACTCCATAGTGGTGGGGGGAGCGAGCTCGTTGCCGGCTCGTTTCTCGACGCCCTGCGACACAGCACCCAGCGTTCCATGTTTGAATGTCTATGGTCTGGACCCGCCACTGTCCTGAAAACAGTCGAAAAATCCCATACTGACTGATTAGTAATCACACTGGTTAAAAAAATGCCCAGAGGTTACTAAATCAATAATTTTTAATATTTATTGAATTCTAATTGCTAAAATAACCAAATAAACATGTCCACGAAAGATTGTAGTTTGTATTCAATCGTTACCTAAAAATCAATATTTTTGACCTTATTTGACAAAAATGCCTGTGGTGTAAAATTTACTTCTGCAACAAGTGTTACCTTTTCACTTTCCTCATCACATATCCCTTATACATTGCTTTCCTAATGTGCAAACTAATTATTTCTAATTTCTTTTCTTTGCAGAACAAGGATAAAGGTGTCATCAAGAAAGGAAGGAAGAAACACTACTGCAAGTACTGCAGCACAATGAAAACCAATTTCTCCCGCCACGTTGAAGTTTGTCATCCAGAAACAGAAGAAGGTCAGGAGCTCAAAAAAATTTCAAATATTACTAGTCTTACTCGAAAACAAAAAATAAAGTTAAAGAGTCTGGCTACAAAACGCCTTAAAAAGTTATCAAACTACCTATATAATAGTCAATTAGTTGCAGAAAAAAAGAATGTAAAAGAAAGCTCTGAAAGTTTTATTCCCGTTAAGTCTCAAAATAAGAAAAAAGCAACAAACACTGAATATCATAATTACATTCAATGTACTCATTGCTATGGATTTTATTTAAGAAGAAAATTTTCAGTCCATTTAAAAAAATGTGAAGCGAATGAGAAATCATCCCCTACAAAGTCCCCTTCGAAACGCACTAATGCCATTAAGGAACACGGTGTAACTTTAACAGCCAATCCCACTTTAAATGAACATTTTAAAGAAGAAATCCTAAACCACATGAATGACGATGAAATATCAAGGATAGTAAAAAATGATCCCTTGATACTAAAGATGGGTGAAGAATTCCATAAGTCAAGACGCCACTCATCAGAAAGGCATTACTGTTCTCGAGAAATGAGAGACTTAGGAAGACTGCTTAAAGAACTAAGAAATCAAAATAAAATGATATATACATTAGAAGATAGTTTTAACCCGGCTTATTTTGGCAATATAGTTAGAGCTGTGGAGGTGTTAAATGGCTATGATGAAAAAACAGGTTCAGTTAAGGTCGTAGGATTGGCTTACAGACTGCTTCAGCCTCTCCAGCAATGTTTGCTGATACTGCGAAAGGAGAAAATTGAAGAGGTGTGTAAAAATGGGAATGACAGATCAAAACTGGAAATGGTCAATGATTTTATACAGTTAATAAAAGATCATTGGTCAAATCAGGTAGGTAGGCATTCTACAAAATCAATGAAAGTATTGAAATCGTTGAAAAATCCGAAAATGGCATTAGAGGAGGACATAAGATCCCTATGCAAGTACATAATATCTAAGTATGACAGTGTCATAGCCTCAGTTAATAACAACCCATCAAATACTTTAGCATATGATCAGTTAGTTGACATGCTAGTGGCACATATAATGTGTTTGGCCAGGCGAAGACCTGTGGACTTAACGAGAGGGACATTACAACATTTAAATTTGATTGACACAAATGATAAACTGCTGTCGATGATCCCAACAACAAAGATGGATGCAAAAGATTTGGAAAATTGTAAAAATTTCCACATCTTTTTTGTCCCAGGAAAGAAGTATGATAAAGTACCAATTGTCCTCACGACAAAAATGAAAGAGGCATTGGACTGTGTAATAAAACACCGACATTCAGTAGGAATCACAACAGAATTAATATTTGTTCACTCGAATAATAAATGTATTGATCCTACCCAGTCTCTTGAACGGATGAAAAAATCTGTTAAACTAAAGAATCCACAAGAGCTTACAGGGAACGGCTTACGCCACCAAGCAGCGACGTTTTCCAAATTTCACTCCGGTGACCCCCTATATCAAGATCATTTGGCCACAACCTTAGGCCATACGCTGTTCATCCACAAAAAGAACTATGACCTCCCCACTACAATAGCCCAAAAAACAATTGTCTGCCCGGTTTTACACCGAATGACTGAAGAAGCTGGAAACACCAACAACAGGCCTACAGTTGAAGAAAATGAACATACGGAAGAACTGAATAATCCAGATGACCTGAATAATCCAGATGACCCTGCATCACCTGACCTCTCAAGAACAAGGAGAAAGTGGAGCAGCCCACAAAAGAAAGCAATATATGAAAAGTTTGGGGTTGATATATTAAATAAAGTTTACCCCAAAAGAAGAGAAATAATTCAATTTAAGAGAGCCTACAAAAATCTATTCACAGAGAAAACAGATGCGTCAGTGGTAACATTTGTTCATAATGCTGTTAAAAGAAAAATGGCATGTGTGTCACCTGACATAAAGAGATTCAGATCTAAGTAATCAGCATAATATCTGTCTCATCAATGAACATCTTTGGTACATTTCTTGTTTTAATATTTGTTTTCATTAATCATGTTTATTGTAATTTATATTTAAGAACTTTAGTTATAACGATTATTATTGCACAAAAATGTGACTCTAATTGTAAATTACTTACGAAAAAGTAGCTGGGGATATGGTACAGGTACCTACCTAATACAAACTTTATTTTTTGTTGATGTGATCATGTAAATCCCAGCTTTAAAAGTAATAATTTATCTGGTTCCTCTTATAGGACAAAAATAAATAGGCCAATCACACATTTAATATCTAGGTATGTAAACAATGTATATTTTTAATACAATTGTTTAATAAAAGAAGAGGCAATGACTGTAAGAGAGAATTGAGAATAGAGGCAAGAGAGAATTGTTTGAAAAAAGAACATACGGTACAGCTTTATACATAATTAAGACAATATTCAGGTCAGTATATTTACATGTTGACCATGAAATTTTTTTTTAAATTTTACTGCCTATATTATTAAGGTTCACATATATCTTATTGTTTTACACTACCTTTTTTATCTTTGTTTTAATTTAATTTCTTACCATGTTAATTATAATTGTGTTAAGTAGTTAAATGATAATTATAATATAAATTGTTTAATCAAACCTGAAAGCAATTTGCATTATTATATATGAATCTGTGTTTCTTGTTAATAAATTTTGGATAACAAGTGCCATATGAAAACCGAATATTATGTAATTTGATTATTGTACAATCCTACTTTAATTTATTGAACTAGGTCATGATGCATCATGGTTAGATTGCTGTTTTATAATACCTGTTGAAAATTTGATTTCATATTGTATATAACTAATTTTAAAATACTTTTTTTGTAAATCAGTGTCTAATGTGTTCTGTAATTTTTTTTTTATCATCATCAGGTTTTTTAAGAACTCAAACTTTAATAGTTATTCATAATCATTTATCATTATTTTCATTGATCTTAAATCCGTATTGAAATTACAAAAAAATAAAAAAACTTAAAAATTTTTTTTAAAGTACTAAGTATAAAATGATCAGTTTTATAGCAAACACAAATCAAACTATTATAATGTGTTGGTTCTGTGTTCTGATAGACCATAGGACTGTTACCATTGACCAAGGGAATGTCAATTGTAGATTATTCAGCTATAGCGAATTATTACAATATCTACTTATTGATAGACCATAGGTCACATGGACCACTAGGACAGCGAGAGCTGACCAATAGGACCATGGGTGTGACAGACCATAGGACTGTTACCATTGACCAAGGGAATGTCAATTGTAGATTATTCAGCTATAGCGAATTAATTATTATAATATCTGCTTATTGATAGACCATAGGTCACATGGACCACTAGGACAGCGAGAGCTGACCAATAGGACCATGGGTGTGACAGACCATAGGACTATCTTGACCTCAGATCATTAACTAATAATGTCTTAGTTTTTTGTTATAAATTGTTTGCAATAAAAGTAGTTACCGGTATAATCTGATAAACCATAGGACTATGTGATATAGACCACAGGTCTATCAGATTACCCAAGGCTCTTTCATTATTCTTTGTAAATAATGAAGAATTAAAAAGAAGAAACATGACAGAGATCACATGAATTGTTACACCTAGTGGGTGCAAGGGATTGGGGGCACTCAAATTTCAGTTGTTTCCCCTATTGTTTGACCTCTAGGGTATCAAGCATTTAGCCAAACACGACTGCCATTTAAAAGCAGTCCTTTTTCTTCTCTGTGATATAATAAAACAAATCAATAACTGAACGTATTAAAATATATTTTTTTAGTTTAAATATTGCCACCTACATAGCATATCTGGAAGTAATTGAAAGGAAAATTATTATAAAGTTAAAATTTATGTACGGTAATATGCTGGCTGTAATAATACAGTACACTCTCGATTATCCAAGCACCGAGGCAGCTCCAGGCTTAGATAAACGTTTTTGTTTTCTAATTAAACGTAATAATAACGTGCAAAACATTTGTTTTTATTAAAAATCCTATTATTTGTAACTCTAAAGGACTTTTACTGTCCTATTTACTGGTTATTACTTTACCTAATAAAACATTTTACAGCTGTCTAATTACAGCCTAACCACAAAATAACCGTATTATCCGAGGTTTGCAGTGTCCGAGGTAGCATCGGTCCCGAAGACCTCGGATAATCAGGAGTGTACTGCATGAAGAACTAATATTGAAGGTCTTACTAATTTTATTCAAGGTATAATTATTTTTTTCGGCCTATAGATCATGGATAACGGTTGTGCCCTAACATGATTGCATTATTCAACAACAATTTAATTTATTTTGCTTACAATTTTTTTAAGTTTGCTTACTGATTGATTTAATGTATTTGTGGTAAAGCTTATAATGTTATACAGGGTGGACAAAAAAGACAAGGGCAGTTTATAAATGTAATTACAAACATAGGATCAACATTAAATTAAACATTGGATTATCAAGCATAGGATCATTCCTGGTTGTTATATGTTCTGGAAAGTTGATTTTTGTATCAAACGACCATTGAGTGAATGCCATTAGCGGTTAGCTCATGTGGATCCTGAATTGTCAGCATTACTCGTATACTGTTACAGGCCCGTTTTTCAAAAATAAAAAATCTATTTTAACACATTTTATGCATTGGAAGTAAGGTATTTTTTCCCAAAACTGAACTCTTCAACATTTATAATGGTAGATAAATTTCATTTGAAAACTGTCGCTGTTTTTTATTTTTTTATGACTGGTAGTGTGTAACTTTTTGGTATTTCCTTATTTCTTACTATTGCTGTAATAAATTAATAAAATTTGATTTCTTATTTTTCTTCTTCTTTATTTATACCTATAATAATTATAGAGTCAGGGTAGTAAAGGTAAGGGTACAACAACTATCAATGAATATCGCATCCACAGGCCATCACTTATAACTATCCACAATTCGTGACCTCCGAGTAGCTGGATTACAGGGCACGCCACGACCCCCAGTCCAGGGAATAATCTGAGAATTATTAGCCAGGGAACTCAGGACCGGAAGGTAATAGTTTTAAAAGTGTACACTTTTCACTTTGTCTCATGAAAATGTGTACCCAGGCCATTTGTTACCAGTTAAATGTTTTCAAAATCTTCAGTATATAAAGAAGGTGTTGAGTATTTTGAATAATTGGGTAATAATGAAGAAGGTGCTGGCTAAAACCTTGGTGTCTGAAAAGAGGTTTGAGTTAAAAGTAAGTCATAAGCTTTCAACTATATCTCGATTCAAATTATTTTACTTTCTATAATACTGGACATTTTTAGCTCTTTTTGAGGTGATCTATATAAAACTCCAACACATTTTTTTACTCATAAATTTTCAGACGTATGTATATACTACCATTGACTATATAAAGTCAATGATACTAGGGTGAAGGCACCAGTAAGTGACCGGAACCCAGTAAGTGACCGGTCTCATTAAAAATTTATAAATTTGGGTCAAAAATAAAAGATAATGTTTTCCCAATGGCTTTTAAAATCTACCTTAACTCTTTCTTTATAATTTAACTCATGTTGGGTTTTTCCTATGACAACATGCGGTCGTATATAAACCTTTTTTAAAACTAATCACCTGATTTAACGATTTGTTGGGTTGTTGTTATGAAAACTCTCAGTATCCAGGTGAGTAAATTTTGTACTTTAATCGGGTTCTGTGTGATTAATGATTGATATTGATACATTTAGTAATGGGTGATGAACTGAAGCACCTTTTAAAGCTCTTTATCCATTATAATCAATCTATTTAGTAAAGTTATGGCAGCGGTCACTTACTGGGTCACAAAAATTTAGCAAATCCAGTAAGTGACCGGTCAACCAATTATCTAGTTATTATGCCAATTAATGACTAAATAACATTCTCATAACTTTGTCAAATAATTAAACAACAATATTCTCAAGAATAAGCAGCTGAAGAACCTTAGAACCACTCAGAATGTCATAATCAGTCTGAAAAATGAATAATGTTGAAGAAAATAACAGGTTAAGTCAGTGAAGACTTAAGTAACGAATAATCCGTAGACAGCCTATCGAAGGCGACATCCCAAGATCGACACAAGACCCCCAGGAACATCTTTTTTAAGGTCTAAACTCCAGACACCACAAAATTACAGAAAAATCAAAAATAAAAAGCCCCTGAATCGCGACCGGTCACTTACTGGGGCTATGTCATTCAGACACATTTGTCTTTATTATACATGTTTTTATCAACATATTTTAATAACTATTATTGCTAAATACTCTCTAGATGTGCAGTAAAAGGTGTAATTAGTTTAGTGTTTGTATTCAAAAAGATGACGTAGTAGGGTCAAATAACTTGCAGACACGATTCTTAACTGGTCACTTACTGGTGCCTCCACCCTACTTTAGTTTTTAAAAGTCAGAATCTGAAAGCACCTAACATAAATTGATAGGCCTAAATATGATCAAGACTGTCATGCCAAACCTTTGGAAAATAGGCTGAACAGTATAAACAGTTAACAAGTAATGAGCATTATCTTAAAACCAAATTGTTACAACTTACTTAAAACTCAACATCCTGGATGGAATAGACAAATTATTGCTATTAAAATTGATGAAACCAATTTTGATTAAAAGAATTCAAAATGTTTCCGAGGGAGGTCCCAGCACCCCCTGGTTTGGAACCTCACAGTTAGACACCCCATACTAGAGACAATGACCATAGACCATAGTCAACTACAACTAATCAACCTGAGAGAGTATTGCATGTTAAGAAGCTATTTTGTTGTGTTTCAAATTTCGGGACCATGGGCCAAGCTCAGATTTGGTACCTCTCTGCCCCAATTTATAATCATCATGAGGGTCAGGGCCGGATTTAGGGACTATGGGCCCCTACCCTCAATCTGTGGTGCGGGCTTCCTTCCCCGAGGGGGGGGGGGTCTAACTGTGGGGTTCCAAACCGGTGGGGGGGGGGTGCGGGGGCCTTCCTCGGAAAATTAAAATTTTTTAAGAAAAATGGTTGGATTTTATCAATTTTAGTAATACCATTAACTTAATCTAAGCAGATTTAAGCACGTCTGCTTAGACGTCTATTCCGCCCAGAATTTTTAATCATTCTTAAGCTTTAAATATTTATTATAGAATTAATTAATTTTATTACTAACCTAAATTTTTGCAAAAATTATAAAACGGTATTATGCTTGCCGCGGGTAACACCCGCGCATGATTAATTAAAATAATTCACACTATTTGATTTCCGGATTTTTTCCACTCTTTTATAATAAATTTAGGATGGTGAAGCAGGGCCACTGTGTGATGGAATAAAAGAACAGTATCGGTAATAAACAAGATGCTCAGAAGACCATCCAATCACAAAACAGTGCTCAAAGTGAGGCCCTCTTGCGTCACAGCTGACAGCAACATCTTTCTGGCTGCATAATTAGTAGCTTCACTGGAGCTTAAATTTAGTTTTGTGTTCTCATCCACAAGAGATGCTTCGTAGCAACAGGGGGGGGGGGGGGGGGTAAGAGTCAATTTTAGAAATGGACTTTTTAATTGTATTTAGCCTAATTAACCTCTAATTAAAAATCACATTTCAATATAATTGGTTCATTGCATTTGCAAAATAAATAATTTGTAAATCATATACAGGCAAATCACATCTAGCAAAACGCGGCGCTGCACGGAGAAGGTCAGGTCAGAGAAGAATAGTCTTTTGCATGTTATCTTATGGGAGTGCCGCGCCGCGCCGCGCTTCCGCGAGAGTTGCCTGATGTGCGCACTCCCATAAGATAACATGCAAAAGAGTTTTCTTCTCTGACCTGACCTTCTCCGTGCAGCGCCGCGTTTTGCTAGATGTGATTTGCCCTTTAGTGTGGCGCGGGCCCCTAGGCGCTGGTCTTTGCTGCCTACCCGGCCCTGATGAGGTAGTATTGCGCGGGCCCCTAGGCGCTCGTCTTTGCTGCCTACCCGGCCCTGATGAGGTAGTATTGCGCGGGCCCCTAGGCGCTCGTCTTTGCTGCCTACCCGGCCCTGATGAGGTAGTATTGCGCGGGCCCCTAGGCGCTCGTCTTTGCTGCCTACCCGGTCCTGATGAGGTAGTATTGTGCGGGCCCCTAGGCGCTCGTCTTTGCTGCCTACCCGGCCCTGATGAGGTAGTATTGCGCGGGCCCCTACGCGCTCGTCTTTGCTGCCTACCCGGCCCTGATGAGGTAGTATTAAGCGGGCCCCTAGGCGCTCGTCTTTGCTGCCTACCCGGCCCTGATGAGGTAGTATTGCGCGGGCCCCTAGGCGCTCGTCTTTGCTGCCTACCCGGCCCTGATGAGATAGTATTGCGCGGGCCCCTAGGCGCTCGTCTTTGCTGCCTACCCGGCCCTGATGAGGTAGTATTGCGCGGGCCCCTAGGCGCTCGTCTTTGCTGCTTACCCGGCCCTGATGAGGTAGTATTGCGCGGGCCCCTAGGCGCTCGTCTTTGCTGCCTACCCGGCCCTGATGAGTTAGTATTGCGCTTGGATATTATCTGGCCAGGCGTCTCCTACCTGTGAGGCTCTGGAATGGATACTCACCGAGGTATAAAAAGGCCTATTGGGTGAAACACCTAGATGAAAAAAATCCTGAGGTAAACGTTCTTGCTCTTGGGTTGCTAGAACCCCAATTACTCAATCTTAGGGAATATTGCACATTAAGGAGATATTTTGTTATGTTTTTAAACCTGGGGCCCCCAGCTAGGCCTAGCTTTGATTTGGTACAAACATTTTTCGATTTGTCATAGATAAACATCTAGCATTTTGAGAGTACTCCGAAGTTGTCCGTACATAGTGATTTATTATCTAGGGGCATAATGCCAATTTTTAATGGCATTATCAACAACGTACATTATAAAAACAGTTAAAGATAACATGATATGAACGTAGAAATAAAATATGTACACTGATTGGAAGAATTAAAGGAAAATAAAAAAATAAACTTTGGATAAATTAGGCAAGATTCTATTTTCTCGTAAATAATCGGAACTCGATTTCTTCCGATCTCGCGTCTTAACCAATGAGAGTAATTGGCAGACTAGTGCGGTGGATACCAAGGAGTGGCGGTTAACCGATGAATGACGAATACTCAGAGGGCTCTCCTTTTTAGCTGGAATGTTTTATTTGAATTCATTTAACCATTACGTCTGGTCATATTTATAACACCGCCCAAATGAGAAAAATTTTTATGACAAAATTGTTAATGAAATAGTACACAAATTACGACAAACATTTCTGTTTTAATATTCATGCTTCATCTGGCCACCCTTTATTCGGTTCCTATGGAGAACAGGTGGCTTGATCATGTCTTATATAACTTAGATGTTTTCTTTCTTGATAAAGATTGAAGCATCAAAATACGGAATTGCGTTAAAAATATATTAAAAACACAAATAAAGGCGGTGGAATAACCGACAACATAACAAGGAATCGACGGCGAAGGAGGACGGCTAATGAAGCAAAATTTTAATCTAGAAACCCCCACTTTTTCACATTATGTTTTTGACGGGGAGCAATGACGAATAGTTACGTGGTTTGCCATTTGTTGTTTTATATGCTGGCATAGTGTATGGTTCGCTTCTGTATTGCCTAACACCAACACAGCCTGCTGCAACATATGTTTTTTATGACTTTATATGATTGAAGTTTATTGTTCTTATAGTCTGGCGCAATTCGTCCGCTGCTTTGGTCTAGGAAAACCTTAGCAGAAAAATCAAGTCTGAATTGTAATTTTAATATTAACATTTTAATGTAAAGTATGAAATTCCAACATGTTAACAACCTATTAACACGTTGTACCCTGGTGCTGGCGATGGCCGAGGTCCAGCCTTCACTCGTGGTTAGTATACAAAGTGTTAAGGGTGTTAGGGGAAGTTGTATAATAGTCTATGATGTATTTTTACATTAACTCAATCTTTTGCTTCTCTCTGGTGGGAAACTTGTGAATTATTTAGGATAGTATAATAACGTTGTCTATCTATTTGTTAAACAAACCCATATCACCTCAAAAAGTACAGAACTCTAAAACCCCCTTCAGATTAACCAGACAGCATGTTGTGTTATAAATATAACTTTTGCAAAAATGTAATTATTGTTTTTTTCCAATTTGGATTTAATTTCTTTTCATCACATAGTTAAGTGAAGAATTTTACAAAGATGTAACTTTAGTGACTCGTATATCATGAGCCAGTCACGAGTCACTATTGTACTGAGTCACTATGGGAACATATTATTCAATGGCGAGTCAGTATAAGAACTACCACATACATATATATATATATATATATATATATATATATATATATATATATATACATATATATAGGTAGGAGTATTCAGGTAGGAAAGGAAAGGTAGGAAAGGTAGGAAATTCAAACAAATGGTGTTTTTTGCTTCTGGGGACCACAAAATGAAAAGTTAACATGGTCTCGGACTTAGGTCTTACCATGAGTACTACCGTAATAGCTTATTCCTTTAAGGAAATCCGCTAAAAAATGACAAAAATCCAAATTTCTCAAAAACGGCTCTAACGATTTTGATAAACATTTTATGGTTTTTTAGTGCTTAATATCACAAACAAAATGACACCACCCACATACCTGTAAAAATTTAGGTTCAGACGTTATGGGGGAAATCTAACGAAATCTGTAACCTCTAAAGAAAATATACTTGTAACAATTAAATTCGACTTGAAAAACTAAATGATCCAGTATTTTGAATCATTAGTAAACGTCAATTGGTTGCGGAGATAATAGATATTTTAGTTTGGCAGTAAACGCAGTACGTTGTCCAATGTTATTCTTATGGCAAATATTTAAAAACCGATATCTCCGTTATTAACAAACCTATTTTGATAAAATTTGGTATATATTTGTGTGATAATTAATTGTTAATTTGTTTTATTTCTCTATATATGTTTTCTGGTTTTAAATGACTTGAAGGGAGAAAGTATGTGTCAGTTTCCTGATTCCGTTTATTTTAATGTTTTCAATGGTACATTGTTTGATTGAAATCGGGACTATTTGGAGAAGGTCGAAGATTTCAGATTCAAATAAATATTCCTGCTTAAATAAGGTGAAGGGATTAAAATTTGCTGATAAAAAGGCAAGAAAAAAGTACATTAAGTTGAGTGTCTCCCGTCCAAAGTACTAACTGACGAGCAACTGGAGTACGACTGGACATTAAATTCAAACTGTGATTTTTATTGGTGGAGGATGGGTAGAATATCAAATTTTACTGATGGTGATGTGAAGAGATGGGTGGAGGGGAAAAAGTCAGAAAGGTAGGAAAGAAGGGAGGGGAGGTGGTAAGAAAAGAATGAAAGCGAAAAAGAGGGAAGAGGGAAGAAGGTAGAAAGGGGAAGGGAAGCAGAGAGTAAGGGAATTAAGGAATGAAAGGCGGGAGAAAGGGAGAGAACTGTGGAGGGGTACAGGATAAACTGATTGGATGACTGATTTTTTACTTTTATCTGAAGCAATACTCGATTCAGTCTTAAAAAATAAACGTGGAATCTTATTAAAATACAAATCCCTAATCCAGAATATAAACTATGCCATAAATATAAGCCAGAGGTGAGATAAAAAATGATTCCAAGAATGACTCTTTCACTTTTGCATTCAGTTCCTGTTTGGTTTTATTGTTTGTTTACATGGAAAATGTATCCTATAAGAAAAGTATTTAGACTACGCATTGGTGTCTGTAAGGATCATTTTCAAAATTAGCTATTCCTATTTCTCAATTTGAAAATTGGTCGAATTTTCTACCAATGGCGATCTCTAGTAATGATAAAAACTAACTGTAGAAGAAGAATAGTAGCATAGTAGGCTAATAGTAACACTAATAACTTATAGTAATTACATAGTAGTCTAAGCAAAGGACGGTAGTTAACAGAAAAGAGGAGAAGAAATGGAGGGGTACATGCCTGAGAGGGGAGCGTCAGAGCACGTATTTACGATTATCTTATTAAGACCTGCGTGTCACACCTGAAGGTTCTCGTTGAGTATATTTTTACCTCTTGGTAATTTGAAATAACGATATATCATGTGTCAAAGACATTGATTTGGCTATATACAGTATAACGCGAAGGATGATGGCATTTCTATTCCGAGACAATGCTCGGTAATAACATTCCGAGTCGATATCCTCCTCCTGGTAGTTGACTGATAGGTACTTCCACGGCAACGTGAACTTGTCCCTCAAGCAAGTACGAGCCAAACAGAGTAAATGTGTCGAGTATTAAAAACCTCATATTAAAATTATGTATTGAAAAAATTTTGTTTGCAATTACGGCACAGTAAAATATTCATTGTAACTATATTTTAACATTGGGTTGTAATAGGACATTGACTAGGGGAGAACATCTCTTCACTAGATTTAAAAATACTCTTGAAGGTATTAAAAAATGTTCCAAGGGCTATTTAATTGTATTTTACCCTGGCCATCTTAAACCGAAAGAATAACACGGCTATTTTAAAATAACGTTTAGTTAAATAAAACGCAGAATTTTGTATCAACAACTTTGTATTGGATCACAGTTTTTTAAATCACCATTCAGTTTGAGCGGATTCAGTTTGGTTAGTCTTTGTCCAACTTCATTGTTTTTTATCAGAGCTCAAGTGTCATAATATTGTCGTATCCGTAATAAACACAAAAACGAGTTTGAATTTCCTGTATCCCCTGGCGTATTAAGACATAACCTGTTCCGAGCATTCAAGAGGTGAATAGGTTTCACACAGCTTAGGGTAATGTAAGATAATGTAATGAAGTAATTAGATGTAATGAAGCGTTTGTAATGACTGTAATGTCAAGGAATTAGAACTGTGGACCTTCATTCCACGAGGTAATAGTAGACTAATACCGGTTAGTCTCTTGCAAGTGGATGTGTAAAACTGCAGGTGAGGAGGGCCTGACACATCATAATTTTTCTTAAATAACGCCTTGATCAATGACTAATCTGGCCGACAAAATAATTTATTTTAGCAAGAACAAAAATTGTATCCCCATGTCATTCTGATTTTTAACAAATAAACTATGAAATACTCACTTTAATATACTCGGCAGCAACAGTCGAAAGTTTAGCTTCTCTTTGAATTTCTAGCGAACAAAGAACTACCTTAGACTACAAATCAAATTACCGTATACCTATAATTACTGCTCATGTTATATTCGAGTGGGCAAACATTTAATGGAAAATCGAGCTTTAATCACCTGAGATGACCTTTAACATGCAGGAAGTAGACAACAACGTTAATCTGCACGCCCCTCACATGTGGAATATAGTCAGAGAAATGACTGACCGAGGGAAGCTAAGTAATTACAATTGTAACGGATTTCAAGAAACAAAGAATTTCAAAAAGAGTTATATTCTTAAATATCTGTTCATATTTAAGGAGTATTATTAGGATATTACGATTTTCAATGGAATTTCGACCTATACACTCTCCCCGTCAGGTTATTTTCTCCCTGCTGGCCGAGCCAGTCGTTTCGGCCTCTCTACGAGGTGCCTTGTCAAAGCGGTTTCGTTTTTCTTCTCATTAGGTTTGTAATGCATATCATTAAAGCGCATCCGTAAACACCGAGTTACGTAATGATTTAACACAAATTCGACCGGTATATGATAATCGCTCGGAGAGATATAATCAAAAGGTATAATTGTGTGGAGATTAGGGCTAGCGCTAGGTGTGGTGCACAAGAATTCGGGCCCGCCGCGCGCCGCCGAGCGTCGGGCCGCGCTCGTTTTTGTTTTATTTTATTTAGTCACTTGGACCGCTGAGTAGGAAATCATTGTCTGTTGTTATATTACTGATCGTAGCTGTAATAATCCAAAGAGCTTCGGTTAAACAGAGTTATTGAGTATTTTTATTACAGAAGGATATCTTTATATCTGTAACTAGGATAACTTAGTTACTTAGGCACTTAGATGTAGAATAAATTTTTCAGTCGGTGAAGTAGATTAGTTTTCTTTTTATTTTGATAACAATGTATAAAGAAATGTTTTATTTTTAAGATTTTAAAATTCTTTTCACGAGGTTTCAATTGGAACGAAATTGTAATATAAGTGTTGGTAGTTTTTTTTCTTATAGCTTACTGGAAGAGAAATATCCTGATCAAAATATAATCCGATGTAAAAGAGTTATATCCGATGTATGCTATGACTGATATTAGTTTCCATAAACCTAGCCAAAACCACCGGAATCATACAATATAGATGTTATTCTCTTTAATTTTTTAATGAATTTCGGTTCATCTATCTAAATGGCATAACCAATTAGCGTAATGATTTATTTATCATTTTTTGCTAAACTAAGATCCATGGCTTTATTATACGCTTATATATTTCAAGTAAAGGCAAGAAGTGAATTGACCGTGCAAATCCAAAGCAGGGAACGCAGACGTGAAGGCCATAAACAATTTACAGTCGCGTCTCAATTAAGGATGGGTTTACAAAATGTAGAGTTTAGAATTACAACCGGACACGTCCTAATGCAACGAGCGCTGGACACGCGACTATAAACCCGTCGACATTTTATATTAACCATTCCAATATCTTCATCGATAAATTCGGAGAACCCGTTCTCATTAGGTTTTGGACATATTCCAGTGGAATATTTGACAAATGCGCCCGGCCGGTTCTTTGTGTACGGGTGTTTTTTGGAAATCGCTCCTGAGGACGGCGTTTCGGGCGCCGGGGCGGTTTTCTCGGGTCCACCCCCGCGTTAGCGTCCTTACTACACAATGCCGCCGTCAGCGAGTGTCTAGGCCGCGTAATAACCGAGCAATCCACGTTTTTGGTGACAGCTGGCGACTGGGAGTGCCCACGAGCCGTCCTAACCGTCATTCGGTTTATAATTGTATGCACCAACTTTAAGTCTACAAGTTCCCCCTCCACAGACGCTCTCTCGCTCTCTCCCCCTCCCCCTCCTGCCGGAGTTAATGTATGCTAACAGTCTGGTCCGAGGCCTCACCTCGGTCCGGACCATTGTCATCCACCGTCTGCCGGCATCACTCCACCACGACAAACCACTCCATCTCATCTCCCTCTTCACCGGTTACTGGCAAACTTGGGGTTCAAATCGTTACTAAAATTGTAACACGAGCAGGAAAAATATATATTACTTATAACATATTTTTTACTCACAATTAGCTTAAAAACAGAATAATTAACTACAAATTGTGCTTGATTTCATTTGTTAATTATATCCCCTTAAGGTTTTATCTACTTAAGAGAGAGTGTTTGCTACAGAGGCATTCTTTAGAGTCCTGTCGCCTTTTTTAAGCTTGTTTCGAAAGAGCAATGTTAATGCAAACAGTTGTTATACCTTTATTTTTTGCTTAAGAATAACTAGCTTGGTGTCAATTTTTAGGTAATACAAATTTCCATAAATTGTTGAATAAAAAATGTGATATTTATAATATTTTGTTTAACAATTAATTAACTCGTACAAACTTAACCCTTTTTATATAACAATTATTCTTTTATTCTCTTGAATGATTATTTTTGGATATGATTGAAAATCACATATTCAAGAATTAAATTCGTACAATTATAGGTAATTAATTGTCAATTTAAGTGGAAAATAAAGCATGTTTCAAGGATATTCGCATTGTTCTTATGGCTCTGAAAAGATGACTGGAAGGTATATTGGACTCAAGGAAAAAACTATTCTGTCCCAACAGTTTTAATCAATAAATTAACCTAAATGTCAATTTTATCAAGGTAATTGTGTTATTATTATTAAATAAAATTTCCTGTCTTCGCTAAAGAACATCTCAAAACAGTTACTTACATTAAAATAATAACTTGGAAATAAACATCTTGAAGAATATCCTCTTGTCTAATCTAGTATAGTAATTTTTCAACGTAGATACTCGTTTCAGAGGCTGTATTGGCCTCATAAAAATTTGTTTTATAATTAATCATCATAAGTTAAATTACTATAATCAATTTTATTTAATTGATTACTTGAAGTAAGACGTGACTGCATCGGGAACCAGAAAAAGAAACAGAACAATTCAGAACGATTTAGGAGGAGAGATTAAGTAGGTGTAAGTCGTTGTACAAACGTTTTTTTACGTTAAGCCCTATAGTTGTCAAAAGATGATCGAAAGTAACCATTGCGCGCATAAATGGATATGAATTACATGTCCTTTTGAAACCAAAGAAATTTGCTCTTTAATTTTTAATATATTAGGTTGTTTTCAAGCAATTCTAATGTTTAAAAGTAGCATATATATCATGAATGAAAAAACCTTCTCAAGTTAGAAAATGTAACGTATTTAAGTGACATTTGCTGTTCCATAATAGGTAAGAAATGGAGGTGGAAAACGGTATCCGTAGTAACTAGCAGAGTATTAAATGTATACGGTTGATTTGCAGTTGTAGCATGGGTAAATACCCTGTTCTCCTTCATTTATCTTTTATAGTATTCTTGTAGCCAATTAAAATTATATGTCAACATTTAATTACGTATGACTGTTATAAAACCTTAACTTATTTGATTTCATGAAATGTTTTCATTTATGTTAAAAATATAAAATGTGTCTCTAACATGTTGCAAACGAACTGACTTGCTCTTACCTAAACAGTTATGAAAGTCAATGATGTTGTTTTATCAAACACATTATTTACAAGGCCACAATACATTTTGCAATTTTTTTTAGTTTTACGTGATTTGTATGAAGTTATGTATATGTAGCTTTTAGTGGGCTTGAATCTACTTTTCATCTGACAAATGAACATACAAAAATGAAATGTTGCTTCGTACTAATAGTCAAGTCGCACAAATCATTAAAATCGTGAAATTCATAACAATTGACTGCAGCTAGATTTGACTAAATGGATTTAAATACTGTTAAAACTATTCGGCCACAAGTTATCAGCCTTGAACGACCCAGAGAAACTTGGTAATTGTAAAAACCACGATTTTTGGGATTTTATGTTCATTTTTACTCTTGAAAACATGCACCCTACATACACTGTCATCAAACATTTGATAAAAGTAATAATTTTCATGGAATTTGAAGTTGATTCAATAATTGTAAATTTATTTTAAATAAAAAATCTTACGTGACCACCATCTTGAAATAGCTTAATATCAAGGTTTGGCAAAGGTTTGGCACAATTTTCCTCATACTAAGATACAAAATCATGCTATATTTATTTGAACTATGTAGTTTTATTAAAGAATCGCTAATCACATTTTCAGACTTTTTTGCTTTTTAACTGAATGAAAAAATGCAACATTCAAAATGAAATCTTATCTCTGCTGCAAAAGTACACAAATTATACGGAATGTAAATCCTCTTTGAAGCTGCAATGCGATTATTTTTTAAAGATGCAGGGTCAAAATGTATAACACTAACAAAATACACCCGTTGCAGCAGACCTGCATACTAAGCGAATTTCAAGTGCAAAAGAACATAATTCAATCCAACATAGCGAAATTTGTCATGTTTTGTAATCTTCATAAGAATAACATGGGGAATGAGTATGCAGGTTAGCTGCAACAGGTATGTTAAAACTGGTTGGTTTTAATTCATTATTTAGTAGATCTTGACTGGAAGAAGCCATGTACCAAGTTTTTATCAAGAAATGTTAAAAAATAAGGAAGATATAGAATTTTTTTATTTCCCTTAAGGATAACATGGGGAATGATTATGCAGGTTTGCTGCCTCAAAAATGGAAATATCGGGGGTTTTAGACTAAAATACATTTAGATAAGATTTACATTCATACATCTAGATGAAGCCACAAACCAAGTTTTATTAAGATATGTTGAGAAATAAGCGAGATATAGAATTTTACTTATTCCCCATAAGGTTAACATTGGGACAACGTACTATGTTTACCACTTTCAATATCTCGGTAACCAATGGAGATAGAGCAATGATTCGAGATACTAAATTGTTGGTTTTTTTAAGCTGAATTCAATGGTGCCAACAAAAATTTGAGAAATTTTATTTTTCTATGTGAAAAACTCAAAAACCCCATTTTTGGGGGGTTTATCCCCCTTTACCCCCCCTTCCAATGGTCCGATCGGGCTGGTTCACGAACTCGTCCAATCGATTACCACTTTACATGTCTGTACCAAATTTCATTAAGATCGGACCATATTTACGGCCGCTATCGTGCTTACAGACACACACACACATACATATATATATAGATATATAGATAGATAGATATATATAAATTCGAACGAATGGTGTTTTTTGCTTCTGGTGGCCCCAAAACGAAAAGTTATCATGGTCTCGGGCTTAGGTCTTACCATGAGACCTACGGTAATAGCTTCTTCCCTACAGGGGAAATTCGCTAAAAGGTGATTTTTCGACTAGGCCTACTACCAAGTTTATTTGAAGCATTCGAATATGCAGACCTGGCACCGAACCACTCTGATATAGGCTAAACATATTATCAAAATATCGGCTGAACTAAAAATTTTTGGCGAATTAAATGTGTTGGACTACTTATAAAGAGAGTCCCAAAAAAGTATCTAAAATGGGTGCAGGTGTAGTGTTTAAAAAAATGTGGCTTAATTTAATGTTGAAATGTCTTTTTTCATTCAAAGTTTAAACAGAATTAAGCTGGAATTTTCATAATAAGTTTTTTATTCAGTATGGGGTAGGATGTATAATAATTACTGGGATGGGTAGTTAGGCTTATAACGATTGTTTGCAACTTGAAAAAAGTTTCTTAGGATTGGCATGGCAGCCTTCTAGAGGAGAAACTTTTTTTGCGGGAAGAACACGATTGATCTGTCATGGGTGAGGAGTAAGATTTTGGCAGCGCTGTTTTCAGCAGAAACACTGATGTCATGATTGGTGGAAATCACACGACACTAAGGAGTCTTTAATAGTATTTAAACTTACAAGAATGTGAAAACTACCTCAATTTCAAGAACATGGAAACAGGTGGGTCCATGGTCTTCCATGGGGTTTCCATGCACGGGGAATCAAATAGGGATATTGTTTTTTAAACTTTAAATACCACTTCTATTATCACAGGGTCCAATTTTATGTCGATAAAAAAAACACACGAGTCATAGCACAAGTCAAATGTAAATAGCTCATCAAGATACGACGATGCCATCTGTAAATGCGCTCCGTTGTTTAGTCTATTTAGCATCGGCCTGTGTCAGAACTCGTTCTCCTCGGCAATGTTCGGCTCGGCTCGGCCGAAGTCGAGGCGATGCTTCTCTGAGGTATTTTATTTATTGAGACATTGAGTAGGAATTCGTGTCGCACGCGGGATACGGCCCTGAACCCTGATTTGTGGTTTCATCTGGGGGGTGCTCGATTATTCAAGAATACTGTTTTGAATTTTCACACCTTTCATGTTCTTTCGACAACTTAATTTTGTGAGTGTGATTTTTCTTTGTACGATTGCCCAAATGGATATTTAATTTGGAATTCATTGGGAGTTTGTTAGTTTTTGTATGCATAGTACATTATTTTAATGTGATACTATCTGTTTATCGAGTTGACCAAAGATGTTAATATAATAAATGAGTTAAATGAGTTTTTAATATTGATGTAGCGTTAGTATATTTTAATTTCGTTTACTAAATTTGAACATTCACGAATTTTATATGTTATTGACTGTATTAATTTAGAACGATGTGTGTATAGATAAAAAATTTATGTAGTACGGCGCAAAATAAAGATAGAAACCAGATGCTCTCAGGGTTCTCTGCTTCCTTGAAAACCTTAACTTTACTTTTTAGCTGAGAAATTCACATGTATGGTTTTAATATGTACAAGGTACGGTACATCGTAAATGTCAACAAATTGTTAGTATTTTCTAGTTTTTTCTCTTAAAAGCTCATTTAACCACACCATTCTAAGCTGATAATCAGTTCTAATACTGAGAAACTATTATTGTGTCACCAGAGCATATAGCCTCAACCTTGCTTTATATTCACTGACCTGGGTGTCAGTTACATAAAGTTAGTTGAATTATAGACATAAAATTTAAATATATGTTTGCTCCAAATTGCAATAAAACGTTCATTGTTTCAAAACAACAATGAATAAGTTTGGTTTTCCTTATTTATAGTAACTTAAATTGACATCTTAATTTAGCGTATTATATTACTGATATAGCGACATCTACAATGTTTCCGTAAGATAATGTATCTCTGACATCAAAAAGTGTAAACCTCAACATAAAGGGAATATGATTGTGAGACTCATAATGAAAAATTAGTCAAAATTCAATCACAACATGAAAATGAAATGTGTGATGGCTACAGTGTTTACCCCCAAAGCCATGAAGACAATGAATGGCCACGAGAAGTGGCTGTTGACTAGAGGAGTTGTCTAAGTGTGTGTTTGTTTGGCCTGACTTGGACTAATAACCTCAAGTCCACGGTTTTATTAGCATCCTAGAGGTCGCATTGTTGGCGGCAGCGCCGGTCTGCGGCGACGGCGCGGGGCTCTCAGCGGCGCCTCCTCGCTGGACTGCCCGCAGACTCCGCAGGAATGTCGATGATGCTGTTCTATTGTTGTGTATGATTATACAAGTTTTTTTTATTGAAAGAGCATTTTTATCTACTATATATTTGTCAAGTACCACTCACATATCATCGTACAGCCCAAACTAATTCACCTAGAACCTTGAAACTTTGCATGAACGATCCTCTCAGGGCAAAGGCATCCACTAAGAACGGATTTTTAAAAATGCCCTCAGGGCTACGCCCTGTGATACATCAAAGTTTTAATGCTAAAGTATAGGGAAGCTCATGTAGTTGTAATGGCAACCTTAACATTAAATCATGAATCCAAGGAAGTTTTTCTGTTTTTCCACGGGTAAAACCGTGTTGATCAGCTAGTAGGAAATATTTGTGATTTCCTATACTCACAAATGCATATATTTTGTCCATTTTATATTCACTCAAATCTTGAAACATGATTTGGATGTTACCAACAAAATTACAATATTCATGCTGTTTTCCCTTTAAGTGACGTATCAGTCAAACAAAAGTTTTACCTGGAATACATGTTTTATAATGACATATTGCATACCCTAAACAAAATATTTCAATTTGTCAAAATTAAAGTTAGGAGGTATTTTAGAATAACGTGTTATAAACATATCAAGGAAAACAAGGGTAAACATATACCCTAGCTATCTGGACAACTAAATAGTTTTAAGATGCGCAGGAAATGGAAATTTAGATAGACAAATATTATAATAAATTATTTTTTATTTTGATTTTTGTGGTCATTTGCTTTCACGGATTAGTAAAAAGCTACAGTACGCTTTCACGACACAAGGTTTTCTGTGCAATATTGTGTTCTTGTTTTGTTTTCAGCAATGTGTTTTAGTGACTGCTTTTGCAGTTCTCTGTATTAGCTATGTTTTTTATCCAGGTTATCCTGGCTGAATGTTACTAATCTTGTTACACTCTAGATTCTTTTCCACCTGGAAACGGGATCAGGTTCCAAATCCCGAAACGTCGTGAAACTTGTTTTTTACTAATCCGTGATGGCAAATGTCCCAAAAATAAAGATCAAATCGAAAAATTCAAAGCCATAAATGAATTCCATACAAAGAACAAATTATTGCCTGGTGAAATAAATTTGCGAGCCCGATTTATTGTTGGATTATCCTTAAAATAATGTAAAGGTGCCACCAGAAAGAAGACCTGGCTAGGACCAAAATTGGTGTAGTTGCGCGTAACAATTCAATGGCATTTGGTCAGTCTTAAAACTGGCTTTAAACCATAAAATTGCCATCTCATCACTTGACAGAAGCGACAGTCATTCAATGTCTGGCTGCTAAATCCAAGATAAAAATATATTGTCTTCAAGTTCATGAAGTATTTTTATCTGTTTTCTTTTTCATATTAGCCTCTAATTGTATTCGTTAATTTTTGAGGATACTCTAAAAGGACAGATCAATAAAATATAGCCTATCACTTTGTTCCATTTTACAACATGTTGATGCAGATTAAAATGACATATAGCTTATCACTGTGTTCCTTTCAACAAAGTTTTAATGCAGATTAAAGCTTCTAATAGATATTTTGTTGTTAGACGCAACAAGTTGAGGGCGCGCCAGCGGGCAGCGGCCGCGGGCAGTCAACGTGCGGCCCGCCAGGACAAACACAGATGCGCTTCACGATTTCATTTGCATATTTTGTCAGGACATCGGACCACGCTGGCTCACGGTCGCGCCACGAGGAAAAACAGCTCCAAATAGGGAGAATTCAATTTAAAGATTTCGTTTAGAGCAATCTGGATAGTGTTTTGCCTACAGGGGACAGATAGTGAAATATTTCCGTTTCTGTTCGCCATTTATTTTGCTTATTAATGTGGTTTGGATTTAAGCTATTTTAGTTCAAGGTAAATTTTACAAATTTAAAAAAGAAAACAGCTTAAACCATTTTCATACGTACTGGGAGTTAAAAAAAATAATTATTTAACATTAACAAAACAGAAAAAATGTGTCTTTTATTATTAAAAAAAAATCTTGATAAGCTTAGAAGAGCCATGTCCAAACTTAATTAATTGCCACCCCATAGTTGGAAAGCTCATTGCAAACATAGTGTATTATAAAGAAATAAGGTAGGATTGTTGGTGTTAGATTTTAAATGACTAAAAGTTCTTGCATTGCCGGCTAAAACCATGTCTCACTTGATGGACAATCGTTCAGTTTTATTGCGGAATTACAATATTTGCAAGAATATGATTGTTATGGTACAATAATTGGAGTGGGTAAAGATTAAATCACAACCAAAGAGCACTTACAGGTGACAATTGATAAAAGCTCAACCTTACAGTAAGTGGAAACTTATTGAATGGAACAGCTGTAAATTATATCATACCGAGATATCTGGGCGACTGGTCGATAGGTGATCATGTCTGTACCGAGGTAAACGAGCCTGAAGTTTCCTTCTCCAGGAATAGCTGAGCTACCGTCTGATAAGTAGATAAATCAGCTGGTGCTGGCGGAGTTAGGTCCAGGCGCCGCGCGCCGACCAAGGTTAAACGGCCCTAATAACAGGTTAGCCGCCTCCTCCTGTCCTCCTCACATCGATGCACGACAAATGTACAAAACTAACAGAGTGAAGGGACGATCTGTCACTGTCTCTGCTGTTGAATAGTTTGTATCTTGAAAGTGTTAAGTGTGTGAATTTGTTTAGCGATCTAAAATCTAAACCAAGGTGATCTTTCCCTCATTCGCACATCTAATACTAAGTAGTGTCGTATACGCATAAATAAAAAGTACCTGGTGGACCGAGCCTTGCTCGGTGTTATTTCATGTTTACCAGTTCATCCAGTTACTATAAAATATTTCAATGTCATAAAATTAATAAACAGAAACCTTTTTTATTGCTCCATGGACTCTTCATCCCACTTGCTGTATTTTCCCTTAATGGCTGTAGATTCCATACAGCTGTTATGATTACTTCATTTGTTTACACTTTCCCTGTTTATTTTCGTTGCTGTCTCGGCAACCCATGAGGCCAATGTTAAAATTTTACAACTTTAAAATTCGATTTATTACGTTATTCGATTTTTTCTGGCCAAGTAATCTGCATAAAAGACGTTTTTCAGTCATAAATTACTTATTTCCAGACTTTGAAGGAAATCCTCGGCGCCGTTTTTGAGATCGTTGTGCAAGCAAGCATACATACAAGCATACAAGATAACACTGCTCGTGTAAGAGTATATGATATTCTAAAGAAACCGTCTAGCGTAAAACGTTCACGATGTGAACGTATTCTTGTATGTCGTTGTTTACTGAAGATACTCAATATCATTCTGCTGTGCTTGGTCGTTACGGACTTCGGATTTGTCAGTTACGGGTGCATTATGTCTTCTTTGCTCTGTAAGATTTTCATGCTAATCCAAGTACAGATTTACTGCTCTACCAATTAAAACAAAACTGTCTCTTAGTGAACTAATACATTCAAAATACCGTATGTACAGTAATTAATTTTTAACAATACATTTTGTGGTATGGTAGTTTGCAGGGCAGTATATCTTCCACAGTTTCGCCTCGTTCATTCCGAAACGTTCTGTTCCAACACTGACCAAGGCTATAAAAACTTCCAATTTCATTCACAAAAAGGAATAATGTATTTGGATTTCTCTGTTTAGAAACAGATAATATCTAACTTTAAAAATCCTTTGAATTAAAAACTAATTAAAATTATAGAGATCTTTTGAGCATTACTTCCTTTCATTTACTTACAAAGCAATTAAAACTTCAAATGTCAATTTACAAACAAAGAACGGAGAATATGATTGGCCTGACCTGTTGGCAAGCAGTGCGATCAAATACCCACACAGAAACACCTACATACTGTATATTGAATCATTTCAATATTAAATATGAAGATATCTCCCTGTGATATAACATTTCACGTCCAAGTAATATTAAATGTCAATTCGTCTCAGCAATGAATACAATCAGTAACAACGCCCTTTTAAGCCGTATAAATTATTACATAGGAAACTAAGTCTTTGTTTCGCAAGACAATATGCCCTAAGAAAAAATACATTTAATCCAAATATCACTATAAATTTTGTATAATGAAATAAAAAAAATTGTTCAATTGTAAAACCAAACAACACAACATTTTATTCTAGATTTTTAAACAATCTTTCAATCTTTGAGAATAACTTCTCCGAGGTAATAATGTAAAACAAACCACGGTTTTGGATATATGCTTTGATGTTGTAAATGTTAATCAATGATCTTATTGTTATTTTTACAACTTCCGTTTGGTAAACGATCACATAAATTTAACTCAAAACAACCGGAAAATAATATAGGAAAGAAAACTTTACCTTAAACAGCCTAACTTTTCCCTCTCTTAACCCATTATGTCTCTAACGTGCGAAGAAAAATTATGCTTCTTTGATATTTTATGAAGCATGTAGCTTTTTTCAGAAAAAAAATCCTTAACTGGTTGTAAATAAGTTCCAATCAGACTCGTAGTGAAAGGGTTTGCACAAATCTGTTTCAGAGGCTTTGAATAACCTCAAGAAACCTGGAACAAGAAAATAACTTGTATCTTTACAGAGTATTTAACATTAGATTAACAATAAATTTTAGAAATGGCAAGAGTAATATTCTGATTTGCGTAAACCTGAAGTTAAAATTGGACATGTACTATTATTTAACTATGCTCGTTATGTTTTAACCCTGTTTTATTTACAGATACTGTACTATTTTAGATGAGAATATAAGCCTTAATGAAAATACAACTTCAAAAGAAAAAAAGTTAAGGATCATGTTTTGCTCATTAAATGTACTCAAGTACTAGACGTCAAGGAATTGCGACTTTTAAAACATAATATTCAATCATTTACCCATATAATTATGTTGGAAAAACCTATATGTTTCAGTCTTGAAGCCGGAATTTTATAGCGCCTTGAATAGTGTTTTTAGATTTAATGTAACTAACTAACTACTGCAGTTATGCTTGCTATGACATTGACAATTACAGTGAAAAACATGCATTTGCCAAAAAAAGAAAAAAGTGCTTTCTCTAGTTATCTGTTCACTAGAAATTTTCTTCCCAAGGTAAATTTTAAGGGAAAAGAAAAATCCTTAAGAACGTGGGGGGACCTTCCCCTAAGAGTGACTTTCATATTGTTTTCCTACCGAAAACTTCACACCAGGAACTTTCTAATGACACTAAATTATTAAAATCAGTTCAGAACTGTATAGAAGTTTTGACCACAAAAACCCCCAGCATATGTATAAAGCATATATTTTCTACTTTGATAAAAAGATAGTACTACATTAAAAAACAATCTGATGACTTAAGGGGAGTCGCTAAAATTTTTATTATAACTAATTTTTACTTTGTAACAGGCTTTTATACTTAAGAAAGACCTAAAACCAAAATAAAAAATTTCATACCAAAATAAAAAAATGTAATATTCCCTAAAAGTGGGTTTTATTGTTTTTTGGAACATTTCAAAAATTGATATTCAAAGAAAAATATAAACCTTACAAAAATGGAAATGACATAGTTTTGTTAAGCATGAAATTCACTTTAACATCAAGTTTATTTTATTGTATTACAAACATATTTACTATTTTTTAAATAACAGCAAATTTTAAAAATGTATTTACATTTATTACATTTTTTTAAATTTATATGTAAAAATATATTTTACCAATTGTATTAAAAATACTTTTTTTTTTAGATTTTTATATGCAAAAGCCATGTTCAAAATTTCAGGACTGTAGCTCAAGTAGTTTTTTCGGAATATCGAATTTTGTAGGCTGAAATATGGAAAAAGACAACTTTCGGGAAACGGAAATTTTCCGGCAGATGTGTTTTACTCTACAAAATAACTAGCATTATTGAATAAAAACAATTTTTAGTCATGGTTTTATATATTTTTTTTATTATTTTTTAATTATGACAAATTAATATTGAAAATAAATAAATAAATATATACCATATTGCTATATTATATTATTTTTTAGAAACTAAGAGGGAAATCCTTGGAGTCGAGGGCTCGTAAGCATACATTTTTTCCTCCTATGCACATGTGTGTAAAAATTATTCTGGGTGGTTTATAAGATGTAAAAAGATATATATAATAATTTACAAACAAAAAAAGTTTTTAATTTTTTATGATTTTTTACTAACTTTTAATCTCAAGTGCCCTGTAAAATTGGTTTGCTTAAAATTTCATATTTTCATTTTTAGACTAATAAATTGTGGAGGTTATCTAAAATCACTGAAGTTTATTTGATAGCATTTATTTCTTAACCCCCTAAATAAAAAATGATATAAGGTTTGTGTTACATTATTTGGCGCCTTATTTGTTTACGCTATACAGGGTGTTTGAAAAGGTTTAAAGAATCAGGACGTTGTACATAAAAAAAATCATTTGAACATGCGTCCTAAAACTTGTATTTTCTGTATATTTGGTCTTTATACATTTTATAGACATCATTTAACACTACTTTAAGGCGATTTTAACTACGAACTTCAAACTTGGGACATGAAATATGACCAATTTAGAACAATTCCTTCCTAAGGATATCATCTACTTTGTACTGCTTAAAAATGACGGCCGTTTTTAGTTTTCAAATGTTAAAAACTATAATAAAAATATAGATGCCAGGAGACAAAAAAATGGATAATCGAAATTTTTCATACAATAAGTTTATAAGATTTGCAACATAAAAATGCGAAAGATTTCAACTTTCTGAGGACACCGCCTTAAACATTATTACCGTTAGGAATAAAATAAATTTTAAAAATATGCATGATTGCAAAGAAAATTAAATCTTGATTCTCTTTTGTCTCCTGACTTTGATTTTGACTTGGCTTGAGCTTTTTGACGTTGAAAGTTAAAAATGGTTGCTATTTTGAAACGGCAAAAAGACGCTTGATACTTCGCACAGGTATAGTTCTGATTGGGCATGTTTTATGTTCCAAGTTCGAAGTTCATACCTATAACGGGAACAAAGTTTTATAAATGATATAAAAATATATTTAAAGACAGATAGAGGCAGACAACTTAAGGTTTCATGACCCAATAAGTCCTCAAGTAATATGTTCATTTGAATCTCTTTGATTATTACTATGTGTACAATAATATCCCGAATTCTTGGAAAGTTTTTTCCGAACCCTCTGAGCATCGTCTTGCTCGTAAAATATTTTTTAACATTGTATTCCTACCACCTGGGCTAAGTTCAGACTTCAATCCTTCGCTGCAATGGGTTGCAGCCATCTAGGAGTAGATGCCAGTTTGTTGTGACGATTTCCCTCAATTTCAATATCAGAGTATCTCTTAAAATATAAACTGAAAGTATGAGCAAGACGCTTAGTTGTCCATCAATGGTCAATGGTGAATGGATTATTGGACTTTACAAGTGCTGAGATCTTCAATGCCGTTAAATGTAAGTTTTACCAGCCAACACAGCAGAAGCAATTTACCTGCCCAAAGAAAATATAAAGAAGTAATGCCATATTTAAACTACAATCTATACAGAAACGTATTACCATTAGGTTAAAAATTGCCAAAGTTTTTATAAGGAATCCAATATTTTCTCAGCTTAGAATATGCATATTGTTGCGCCTTTTATCATTGGGATGCATTAAAAAGTAACTTTCTTTATATTTTCATTGAATTCAATTTCAATTGTAATGAAATATTCTTACATTTAGGTAAGGAAAGGTCTTGTTTACTTAAGGTCATATCTCTGAAAAAAAAACACCCTATATTCTCTTTCGAACTATCACAACATTTTCTTGGTACTCTTCTCCACTAGACGGATTAGGTGAGATCTTCATTCTGCTTAGCTTTTGTGCGTCATCCATCTTATTTTCTTTAAATCACTGAATGTAAATTTTTGAAACTATTCAACTTTAAGATCAGATATCCGTCTATGACTGTGAGAATTCAAAATTTTTTAACATCTTAATTCACCAAATACTCATTGGTGTCTTACTTAGTTGTAGTGATTTTATTTGATGTAAAAGAAATAATAACATTTTTTATATTTATTTTTTCTAAGTCTTAAACGTTTCTTTAGAAGACATAGTTCTGTATAGAAGTTAAATGATTTTGCAAATTGAAAATATGTTTGAAAAATTAATGTTAGTTTAAGTGAAAAGGATCTCTTGGCGTCTCAACTAAAGTTTGTATTTGATTTATCATTAGACCACATTTTCAAATGACCGCCTAGCGGTCGGAAGGTTCTACAAGACGTTTTGAAAATGAATCATACTGGATGAGTTTCACAGCTGTAGCTAACTGTTGCAGCTGGGCAGGGCAGTGCTCGAGTTGCAATTACTTTTTGGGAAAAATTATACTTTTATCAATGAAGCTCTATTATTTTCAAGTACAGTATGAACTAATTGCCATTAGAAATTTAAGCTCTTGAAATTATTTCAACATAGAAGTTAATGCATTATTGAACGATTTTATTTGTGATTTCTTTTAGTAGGTTGATGTGTTAATTTAAAAGGAAAGATAAATTGATGTACGCAACTGAATAACGTTTTCATAAGTAGCAATAAAACTTGAATATGTCAAGTTTGACCCTTGTTCTGAGATGGCTATAAAGGAAAGCAAAACACCAGAATAATTTGTACATATTTATTAAAAATTGTCTTTGTCTTGTGTTAATTTAAATCGTCTGAATTTAACAAACAATAATACAGTCACACAACAATTTCAGTCACAGCTATATATAGTACGGATGAAGTATAAATATATACAAATACAGAGAGAGAAAGAGAGAACGAGAGCGAAGAGCGCCAACAACGCCCTATACAACAGAGCTGAGCATCCACATTGACAGTCTAGGAACACATTGAATCGTAACATGTGCAGTTTTCTGAGAGAAATGTAAAAAACGAACAATAAAAAGAAAGTCACACTTTAGACAGCTCGTGCTGTTGTATACGTAATCGTAATATTAATTATAATAATAATTAGTCGATTAGAATTAGTATCCTGTTAATATCTACATCTTTCACAAAGTCAACAAATTCGGAATAAAGATAAATTCTATGTACAGACTTTACACTTAATTTAATTAGCTTGATTGTGGGTACTTAGGCCTAAAATACTTTGTACGATTCTTTTTATAGTGGTTCACTCCCACCCTGAACATAGAGGCTAGCGGCGGAGCGAGGGTGTTCAGCGGTCCGCCCCCGCAGAAGCTCCTACAGCACGTGCTGAGGAACTTCTGCGGACACGGACCTATGGCACGCACGGGGACTAGAGGAAGACTGGCGGAGATCAGGGTAAGGCGAGACCCGCGAGGTCCGGGAATGTGGGTAGTCGATAATAACGAGATTTCAATTTCGGTGACTAGCCAGGTTCCGACCGCGCCTCGAGCAGCCTTAGTGCTTAACAACAACGGTAAACACCTCAACAACGAGAAAACATACAATAAATAATCGATTTAAAACAGTATCCAATAAATATTAGTAGTATAAAAATAACTTAAAGTCTTAATTTAACTCTAGGTTCCGGAATGTACTCGGTACTAACGTTAACGACCGGTAGAGGGAGCCCTACTCGGTCGACATTGCACTCTATCTTTACTAGACCTCTTAACATTAATTAAAGCAATTTGTTACTGAACGTTAGGGCCTCAGCGGATAGAAGCATCGAGCGACGAGCGACAAGGCCACATACGTGTGCGGTAGAGGGACGGGACGGGGCGTCTAGCCGGACTACGATCACAGAGGGGAGCCCCCGGGGGGCAGGGCTATCACAGACTACAGGGACGTCGTCACCACCGGCATGCTCATGTTGTCGTCCGACGTGACGGTGTGCTGCAGGTGGGGGTGGTGGTGCAGGTGGTGGGGGTGCTGACTGCTCTGTCCCTGCTGACCACTCATCATCCCTCCCATCTTGCCGTCCTTCTTGCTCCGCTGCTTCAGGTGGACCTTGGCGTGCCTCTTCTTCTC